>CP126891.1:78007500-78607500 GCA_030440675.1 Furcifer pardalis
CGAGCCCTGAGGCACCCCATACTGGAGAGGCCTAAGGCTGGACATCTCATCCTCTAAACACACTGACTGGGTCCGGCCCCTCAGAAATGAGGCAAACCAGGACAAAACAGTGCCCCGGATCCCTATCCCAAAAGGATACCATGGTCGACGGAATCGAAGGCTGCTGAGGGGTCAAGAAGAGCAAGGATGGATGACTTCTGTCCTGCTCCCACCAGAGATCGTCCAGCAGCGCAACCAGTGCAGGCTTGGTACTATATCCGGGCCTGAATCCTGACTGAAAGGGGTCCAGATAATCTGCTTCATTCAGAACATCCTGCAACTGTAGCACCACTGCCTTCTCCAGGACCTTCCCTAAAAAGGGGAGGTTGGAGACAGGCTGATAGTTGGCCAATATCATTGGGTTGAGCACTGGCTTCTTCAGGAGGGGGTGCACCAAAACATGTTTTAATGGCGCAGGAAACACCCCCTATTGCAAGGAAGCATTGACTATTGCCCCGACCCAACAACTTGTGACCACCTTGGACACCTTGACTAGCCAGGGTGTAATAGACAGACAGTGGTGCGGACAGATGCAAGAAGCCTGTCCACTTCTTCAGGGACAACTGGATTGAACCGATCCCAGGTAACTTGGCCAGACTGCACTCCAGTCAACTCCAGGTCCACAGCAACCACGCTAGGGTCAAACTTTGAGCAAATCCGAGTGATTTTCTCTGCCAGATAATTGTCAAAATCCATGTATTTATTATCCCCCATTTATTTTGGACACCACGCTTTAAGAAGGATGCTAACAAACTGGAACAAGATGAGAGAAGGGCAACAAGGACAATTGGGACTAGAAACCAAGTCCTATAAGGAAAGGCTGAAGAAACTGGGCATGTTTAGTCTTAAGAAAGGCCATCATTGATTTGAGATGCCATTTAGTCGTCTATTTTGGAATCTCTAGGCATGATAATGTAGGCAAATAATTTTTTTAAAAAAAACCAAGTTCACAGGGAAATTAGAATTGCATGACATTCAGAAAGGAAAAGATAGTTCAGAATGCCCTTAGGGATGTGGATGTGTGTCTGTTTGTATTCCATTTCCAAGAATTCTCTTAAGAAACCAAGCAGAATTCTGGGAGCTGCAGTCCATAGACCAGTAGTGGTGAACCTTTTAGATACTGAGTGCCCAAACTGCAACGCAAAATTGACTTATTTATCACAAAGTGCCAACACAGAAACAGGGGAAGAAGGAAATGCTCCCCTCTTGGGCTACTTGGCAGAAGGCTGGGGCAAACCCTGTGCTGGGGAGTGAGGAAGCTCTTCCATTGGGCTGCTGGGCAGAGTAGTGGGGCAAACTCTGTGCTAGTGTGACTGCACAGGTGCCCACTGACATAGACCTACACTGATTGACACTTACATTTCTTTCACTAAGGTTGTATGGCTGTCTGAGGCCTTGCTTCCTTTTGTTAATGTACAAAAAAGAAGAAGAAGAAGAAGAAGTTACAGTACCACAGTGCTTCCTGAAAGTCATAGTCTTACTATCCTTTATGTGAGGGGTGCCCAAACTATGTCCCATGGGCCTGATCTGGCCCCTGATGCCAGTTCATCCGGCCCATGTCACCTTTGTCACTACAACTCTCAGTAGGTAGCAAATTCTTTCAAAGAAGTATTGCAGCAGGAATGAAAGGCTAGAAGGAAGCCTCACCCACTAAAGGTGAAGATGTCTGCAAGTGGGTGTTTTTGGGCTGGAACTGCTAGAATTCTGGAATTTGGTGTCTCACCTCCCTCCCCAATAAATGGTGACTCACAGTGAAGGACAAGAAAAGTATCTGTTTGATACTTTATGGTCTGATAAGAAGTAGGAGATCTCTTTGAAAACCTAACAGGCTCTTCAAGATGGCAAACTACTGTTGCTGTGTGCCTTCCAGTAGTTTCCAAGTGATGGTGACTCATTAATGATCTGTGGAAGGTACTGTCCTTAAGAACCCTTCTCAGATCTTCGAGATTAAAAGCTGTAGCCTCCTTTCTTGAGCAGCTAGCTAGACATAAAACTAGGTAGTGAACAGCTAGGTATTCATAAAGAAACACAGGAAACCAAGAAAGTTCATTTGTTGTGGAGACTGACAAGGATATACAGTGGATTTTAAAATGATGTTCACAGGAATTATTTTTTTTAAATTCAGGCTGTCTCAGTCTGGTCATACTAGTTTGGTGATAAATCAGTGGTGGTAAATTTGTGCTTCTGCTTTTGTACAACTTAGGCTATAGGTTCTTCATTTCTGTTACATTTCATATCATTAAGACAGTTCATATATGGGTTTTGGATGAATTTAAATGTTCAGGAAAAGCATGTTGTCTGTCTTTTTCATAGCAGAATCCAGGTGGGAAGTTGCTTTTACTGGTTTTAACTGTTCTTGCCATGCCAAGCATTGTAAGAAGTCTCCATATACTGTAATGCATTAGTTTAGTACAGTCAAACCTCACTTAATGTGCGTTTCACTAAGCAAAAAACTCACATAATGAGCGGGTTTTTCAAAAAGCAATCTGACTCACACAACGAAAATTTTTGCTATGCGAGTCAGACTTTCTCTATGGAAAACTCGCATAAGGAGCATTTCTATGGGGAAAACTCGCATAACAAAATTTTTTCGATATGCGAGTTTTTCCATAATTTCGCTCATTATGCGAGTTTTTCCATAGGAATTTTCGCTATGCAAAAAAAAACTCGCGTAGAAAAAAATTCACTTTGGAAGCAGCCTCACAGAATGAATCATTTTCGTTATGCGAGGTATGACTATACAGGAGTTCTCATGCTCCCTCAGACAGTTTTGGGGGATGGATGGCCATTTTGCCCTTCCTCCACCACATGGCACTTCCTGGTGTAGTGGAAGAGGTAGGGAGCCACATGAAATGGGACTGTAGGCCGTATCTGGCCCACAGGCCACAGGTTGAGGATCCCTGATTTACTAAATTAAGGTTGGAAGAAAGATTAGGCTTGATATCGTCTTATGTTTTTGTTATATTTGCACAGCCATTGCTGTTAGAATTTTATATTGCCTAAAACAGGGGGTCCCAACCTAAGGCCCATGGGTTGGATCTGGCCCATGGTGCCATTTCATGTGGCCCCCATCCCCTCCAAGTGCATTCAAGAAAAATGGTTGCCTTTTGAAGCTGTTGGAACAAAATGGCCACCCCATCATGCAGGCAGGGCAAAATGGCAGTCCGGACCACAAAGCTGACTGAGAGAGCATGATCTGGCCCCCAGCTTGAAAAGATTGGGAACTCCTTGCCTAAAAAGCATGATATGTGGAATTTATACCTGATCCTGAAGTTCTTTTTTTTTAATTATTTGATTTCAACAAAATACAATTAAAGAAAAACATACATTACAGAAAATACAACATTCTAAAAGAAAGGAAATAAAGTAAAATAAAACTTAAAACAATATTTTTCACATTGAAATTCTGTTACATTCATATATATATAATGTTTCTATCATCTCTTTCCATTTCTACCAATTTTTAATGTCATCATTCTATTACAAATCACCACTGTGCTATATACAATGTCCAGGAGGTTATAACAGGTCAACACAAATTTTCATACCTTCCAAAAACTCATTTGGTCAGGTACAGGAGTAATACCTTTATTTCTAACAATTGAATGTTCCAGAAACTGCTGCCAAATTTTCCAAAATCTATTTTCATGAACTATGCCTTTTCTGAGGTTCAACTACCATGTTAATTTATCATTTAACACCAAATCTGACATTTCCTTATCCCAATCCTCAATTTTTAAAACCACATCATTTTCCCAATTTAATTGTATGGGTTTGGAAACAAATTTGAAGGAATAATTGTTAAGTTATATCAACAAGGAACAGCTAGAGTGAAAGTTAAAGTTGGAAGCAGGGGCGAGACAGGGATGGCCATTGTCACTAATTCTATTTATAATGGCTATGGAATTTTTAGCTAATGCTATAAGAGAAGACAATGAAATATTGGGAATAGAAAATAATAAAATAAACTTATATGCAAATGATACATTGGTAATAATGAAGCAACCAGTGAAAACAATGGAAAGAGTACATCTTCATTTAAAGGTATTTGAGGAGACTACAGGTTTGAGAGTGAACTGGGATAAATCGGAAATGATACTCTGTAATGTTGTAAAAAAGGAACAGGAGAAAATAAAGGAGTATAAAATACAGGTTAAGAATAATTTGAAATATTTGGGGGTATTGATTTCAAACAAGATAGATGATTTAAAGAAATTAAATTACGATAAACAAAAAAAAAGGAAATAGAAGAAAAAATAGGACGATATAAAAAACTGAATTTATCTTGGTTTGGACGAGTTGCTTTATGTAAGATGATGTTATTGCCAAAATTAATTTTTTTATTTGAAATGTTACCAATTAGTTTTAAAGCTAAAGAGTTGAAAGAATATCAAAATATGATAAATATTGTAATGGAAAACGAAGAGCAAGAATTCCAAAAAATCTGTGGTACTTATCTCAACAAGAAGGCAGATTATGGATCCCAAATGTTATGAATTATTATAGAGCTTTTCAAATAAGGAGTGTTGTAAAAATACTAATGAAAGAAGAAACAATTTGGGGGAAAACTGAAATGAGGGGATTTGAACAAATACCGTAGGCAAGTCTTTTTTTTTAGATAAAGAGAATAAAATAAAAGGTATTACAAATAAAATGATAAAAACAACCTTGGAAGAATGGAATAAAGTAAGGAAGGAGCTGGTATATCACCAACCATTGACTTGGAAGATATCACTACATTTCCAATAAAAATAGATATAAAGATCAGAGAATGGAGTGACAATGTTGAAGGACTGGATAAAAGTGGGTAAAGACAGAGCTAAAAAGATGGAATTGTTTGCGCAAATGAAATTGAATTGGTTTCAAATTATTTTGGTAAATAAATGGAATAATAAATATTTATATGAAAAGAGTTTAGAAAGGGAGAAAACAGTATTTGAAGAACTGTTAATAAAATTAAGAAAAGGAGAGATGGGTATTAAAGGGATTGTAAGTAAGATATATAAGATCTTAAATAAAGGAGACAAAGCACAGGAAATCTTGAAAAATATTTGGGAAGAAGATTTGAATGTTATAATTTCTGAAACAACATGGAAGAAAAATTGGAAAAGAAGAATTATGAGAACTATGTCTGTAAGGGTCAAAGAACATAATTACATGTTGTTATGGCGATGGTACCTAACCCCAGTTAGGTTGCATCAGATAGATAAGAAAATAAGTAAGACAAGTTGGAGATGTAAACAATTAACGGGAACATATGTACATATGTGGTGGAGTTGTGATGTGTTAAAATACTTTTGGGGAAAAATAGAAAAGGAAATCTCAAGTATTCTAGGAGTGCAACTAGAGCTGGGGCTGGCTACAATCTTACTGACTGATGTTGACAAGTTTAATGTGGATAATGACAAAAAACAGTTGATGTCTGTAATGTTAACATCAGCCAGGCATTGCATAGCAAAAAATTGATCCTGAAGTTCTAAAACATTAAATGATTATCAGATTTGAATTGACATGGCCATATTTTATATCCTATGTACCAGTTTTGAAACCTGCAACAAATATGAATGTGCTAGTGTTTTTCCAAGCAAGGAAGTTTTAATAGTTATGTTAAACATCAAATATACCACTGGAAAGCATCATATAGGGCTCAACGGCAAAATGAGCAGAGGAGGAACTCTGATTGCCAACCGTCATAGAGGTGGAAGAGGTCATGCCAGATGGCCTGGCTATGAAGGCGCACCTTGTCCATGTCCTCAAGGCTTCAGCAGTCCATTGCAGTCCTGGTGTTAAATCCTGCATGTCTTATTTCATATGTGCTGCAGGAGATGGCTCCGTAATCATAGTGTCTGGGTCACTTCATGGCAAGCGGAGATCCACTTTAAACAAATTCATGCCAATGGCATTTTTCCTGCTTCTTGGATACAAGTTGCAGCCACCACTGATGATTCACATAAAAGGTTTCTCAGTATTTTTTATGTTTATAGTCTGTAACTGCCTAGTGGTTTTGTCTTGCAGGTAGAAGAAGAAATCCAAACACTGTCACAAGTGCTAGCTGCTAAAGAGAAGCATCTAGCAGAAATAAAGAGGAAACTAGGAATCAGTTCATTGCAAGAGCTGAGGCAGAACCTTTCTAAAGGATGGCAAGATGTAACATCAACAAATGCGTATGTTTACTTGCTTTATGTTTATGTTTACTTGTTTATGTTTAACTGGGGAACATAGTAAAAAGTAGAGACATTACATTGCAAACAAAAATTTGTATAGTCAAAGTAATGGTATTTCAGGTGGCAATGTATGGTTGTGAGAGCTGGACCATTAGGAAAGCTGAGCGCAGAAGAATAGATGCCTTTGAGATGTGGTGTTGGAGGAGAGTTTTGAGAGCCCCCTGGACAGCGAGGAGAACAAATAGACTGCTCCTTAGAAGGTCAAATACTAAAGATAAAGCTAAAGTACTTTGGACATCAAATGAGAAGAGAGGATTCGCTTGAGAAAGCCTTGATGCTGGGAAGGGTGGAGGGCAAAAGAAGAAGGGGGCGGCCAAAAATGAGATGGCTAGATGGTATTGTAGAAACAATGAGCACAAAGCTGAGCGAGTTGAGGAGGATGGTGGAGGACAGAAGTGCCTGGCGGACAGTGGTCCATGGGGGCACAAAGGGTCGGAATTGACTGTGCGACTGAACAAAAAAAAAAAAACTTGCTTTAGAATTGCTCCAAATCAAAGAACTCTGAGTTTAGTCTGTGAACTGCCATGCACACTGTCCTAGGAAATCTACAGTTTGAGTTTAGTGGGAGCAGGATGTTTGTTTGAATGATCCCTGAAAATCCTCTGGAGACTGAATTCTTCTCTTTTGTTGAAATTCTAGCTTTTATATACAGCAAAACCCCGTATAACCAAAGGCTCTAATCGTGGAAGAAACCATACAGTGAAAGGAAATTGAAGAAAAATGGTGCCTCATATAGTGAATTTTTCGGACCTTTTTTGTTTTTGATTCATTCCTATGAGAAATTGCATTTCGCATAACAAATTTTCGTTTCCAATGCATTCCTATGGGAAATCCCATTCAATGCATTCCCATGGGAAATTTGTATAATGAAAATTTCACTGTATGAGAAACCTCATGGAATGGATTAATTTTGTTAAACAAAGTTTTACTGTATAGGAAATCTTTACTGTATAGGGGGAGAAATTTGGTGCTAGCATCAAAAAGGTGGGGTATTAATGTGAATAAATAAATACATAAGTAAGTAAACAACTTCTTCCCTCATAGAGGCTGACTAATGTACTGTCAGGGTCTGAGGTGGCTTAGTGGCTAAGAAGCTGAACTTGCTGACTGGAAGGTCAGCAAGTTAGCAGCTCAAGATCTGAGTGCTGCACGATAGAGTGAGCGCCCATCTCTGTCCTAGCTCCTGACAAATCTAGCAGTTTGAAAGCAAGAAAATTGCAAGTAGATAAATAGGTACCACTTCAGTGGGAAGGAAAACAGTGTTCCATGCACTCCAGTGTCTAGTCATGCTTGCCACATGTCCACAAAAACATCTGGAGACACAAACAGCGCTGGCTCTTTGTGCATGCATGACCACGTTTTACTTCTGCTTCTGGTGGGAGGAACCACATGACTGGCCTGCCCAACCACGTGACTGGCCAGTAGCCCAAAAAGTTTGGGCACCCCTATTCTAGAGAGTGTCACATCAAGGAAGACTACTCTAAGCCAACACTGTGGATTTAAATAGCTGGCTCAAAAATTTTTTTTAGTGTCATACCTTAATACTGAACCAGTCGTCTTGCAGTTTCTAGAACTCTTTCTGCTCCAGTGGTAATGTAAAGGTAAAGGTCACCCTTGCTCAAAAGCCAGTCATATCTGACTCTACGCTTCAGTGCTCATCTCTGTTTATAGCTGAAGCACCAGTGCTTCCATGGACATGTGGCAGGCATGCCTAGACACTAAAGTGCATGGGATGCTGTTTACTTTCCCACTGAAGTGGTACCTATTTATCTACTTGCAATTTCTTGCTTTTGAACTGCTAGCTTGGCAGGAGCTGGGACAGAGATAGGCACTCATTCCATCATGCAGTACTCGGGGTTTGAACTGCTGACCTTCGGCCTCCCAGTCAGAGTCTTAACCAATTTGGTAATTCAACTGCTCCTTTTTTACAATAGCAATAGTAAAGCATAGAGATTTTCCCTATGTCTATACTGAAAGTATTTGTTCTTGTAAGGTATAATTTCAAATATTAATTCATTATGTTCTTAGCTTGTATTGAAAGCAGTGGTAACTTGTGACAAAATATCCATTTGGTAGCAGATCAGATTTTCTTCCTCTTAATGGAAAAAAAAGGAAGAAGGGTATAGAGGCCAAAATCCTGTGGTTTCGTTATACAGTTATACCTCACTTAAAGAGCATAATGCGTTCCACAGGACTGCTCTTTAAGCGAGTTTGCTCTTTAAGCGAAACACCATTGTAAGTGACCAATTGTTGGGGGGGGGGGGATTGCGAGCCCCGATTTATTTGTTAAGCAAGTTTTTGGTTGGTTTTATTTGTTAAGTGAAGCGAACATTCAGAGAAAATTCTGCTCTTTAAGCGAGTTACTCTTTAAGCGAGGTGCTCTTTATGTGAGGTTTGACTGTATCTGTAGAAGGCCAATCAAGCAACACACAGTGGCTTCTTTTTAATTAAGTAATTCTTGTTGGTTTTGGATATGGATTAATCATGATGGTGTGGTGCACACCTGAAGATCCAGTCAGAGGCTTGTAATTTTCTCTCCAAAAGCTGCTGCAAGTTTTGCCTTTAGCCTTCCCAGGTATACCTGTGCAGTGGGATTCAGGCCAAAATTTTATGTTGATGAATCCATATTTCCGCTCAGATTCAGTGGAAATGCCACTGGATGCTCTAAGGTATACAACTTTGAGTAATTTCAACTGAATTAGCTGTAATGAAAATGTCTGTTCCTAACCAAGAGGCATATGAATTATAATAACAGGTTGATTCATTTCTAAATGCAGGTATAAGAAGACATCAGAAACATTGTCTCAGGCTGGGCAGAAAGCTTCTGCTGCTTTCTCAACAGTTGGCTCTGCAATCACAAAGAAACTGGAAGATGTGAAGTATGGCTTCAGTCTTTCCCTACCTATTTACACTGAACCAGGGTTTAACTTCAATATATGGAAATGAATAATGCTCCCAATGATAGAGTCTGTGTGGATTATTGGTAGAATTTTCAGAATGTATAGCTCAATTTTATTAGCAGACTAGTTTGTTCTTTTTTAAGCAGAGAACTACAGCTTCTGACCAATAGGTTCTAACCAGTGATATAAAAAAACACAGTTGATTAACAATAAATGGCCATTGAAATTTTGCTTGGCCATTAGAGCCCATTTTCTTTTTAGACAACATAGCATTTTATGTGTTCTGACATACAAGGAATTTGATGGTATTATGCTAATAATACCACTTATGCTGTTGAAGGAATAGGCAGTATTTTACATAGGAAGAGACCTCACTCCACTATGCAGGTTAACAATAATCCATACAGATTAGGTGTGCTTTGTAAACAGTACACATGCTCTGATTTAGTGCGCTCAAGACTCTTAGTTGCCCAACACAGAAAATAACAATTGACACATCCTTCTTTGGTAAGACAGAAATACATATTCTTTTGCTATCTTGTGATAGTTCACAAACCAACTTCTTATCCTGCCCAATATTCAAGCTAGTCCTTTATTGAATTGGCTGCTAGGAGAGTGTCTTTATCTGGGTGCACCTTGCACGACAATACCATATTTGAAGGCAGCAAATAATAGTCATCTTTTGGGGCTGGGAATAACACCCTAGCCGTGGTGACAAACCTGCTGTTCTTGGACTTCAATTCCCAGAAACTCTGATCAGCAGCTGTACTGACTACTTGGACTTCTGAGAATTGAAGTCCAAGAACACCTGGAGTGTCAAGGTTTGCCACCACTGCACCTACAGTATATGAGACTTCTGCTTTTCCTACTTGCTCATCTGGATGGAGGGAAGCTGTCTGAAGTTAACAATGAGTTGCATGAATATGGCTGTGGAAAATTTCTGAGTGCATTTTGTGAAAATTGGACATTCAGAGGATTTGGAATGAATGTATTTGATTGTGAGTTTTTTCCAGATATATTTCATTATGTTCTGATGTAAGGTAGTTTGGCAGCTTGGGCCAAATGAGTGTTATGTGAATGGTTCCTCTGAATTCTTTTTACTGATTTTGCATACATGGAAGGAGAACCCTCTCAATTAACATGGCTAACTGACAACATGCCAGACATAGCCACTTGTGCACATAGCACCAAGAGCCTGATTGGTTAGCTGTAGCAACTTACAGGATTTGTTTTGTGTGTGCACAAAATCCCAGCAGAATTTGCGCCAATATTCAATTAAATTTCAATACTCCAGTTGCCAAAGCTCTTTTGAGGGTGTGTGTGTGAAAATAAAACATTAAAGTAATAAAATACAGAAACATAGCAAACCATAATAGTCAAAGTCTCATTGGAGACTGATATGTATACAAGAGGAACTACAGAAGTTTCTGGGACTAATTTTAAAGTTTTAGTGCATGTCAGATGGGTGCTAGTTGTGTAATCTGACATACAAACAATGTGCAACTGGCACCTCGTTCAAGAAAATACCTCACAGCTGTTCTTAAAAAAATGTGCTATTTTTATTTAAAAAGGAAGCTGAATACTAGATATTTGTAATTTTATTTTTGATGCTGAAGTTGGAAAATAACAATGAAGTTTAGTGAAATAAGACACAAAGAATAAAAACAAAATTACATCTTTCGTGATATTGTATTACTGTGTTGCTCCTGCACAGCTTTATGTACAGCTGTTTTATGTAAAGCTGCACAGAAAGCAGGTGTCTCTGTGGTATTTTGGAGTTTGCTTCCATCTCAGAACTAGGAATTAAATGATGTCTTCCATCCTTCAAAAGTAAAAATCATTTGCACAGGATTCTGTCTGAACAACTCAACATGATTGCTAGATTCCATTGCTCAAAATAAACTCTTCGCTTGCTAGTTTCTCCTTAAAGTCAAGTACTGTATAATTATGAGCTTGCTGCTTGTGCTTTGAAAATATCTGTGTTTATACTGAAACATTCCTTTATTTTTAAATGCTTGCTTGATATTCTGCAGAGTGCAGGCATTTACATATTCCTTTAGGTAAGAGTTGGTGTAGTAGAGCATGCAAGTTGGCTTTCTCTCATAACTGACAGTTGATACGTTTAAGCCAATGGTACGTGGTTAACTTGAAGAGAGTTAAATCAGTTTGTAGGATTTGTGCTTTAGGCAGTTCTAAAGTGTCCAATTAAACATTATTCCTTGCTTCAGGAAAGGGAAATTTTTAGAAGAGGAACTAGCAATATTTCTTTAAAAGAAACATGTGTATGGAGACTGTCAGTATCTAGTTTGGTGTAGTGCTGGATTTTTCAACCTTTTAAAGCTGGGGGTAGGGTCATGCTCCCTCAGACAGCTTCAGGGGCCAGATGACCATTTTGCCCTTTCTCCACCAAATGGCACTTCCTGGTGTGGTGGAGGTGGCCCACATGAAATGGTGCTATGGTCTGCAGGTTGAGAATCCCTGGTGTAGTGGATAGAGTAAATTGATTAGGGCCCTGGAGAGCCAGGTTTGATTCCCCGGCTCTGCCACAGAAACTCACTGAGAGTGGAACTGGTAAAACTGCTCCTTAAATATCTCACCTTAGAAACCCTATTAGAGTCACTATGACTCATTCTGATTTGAAGGCACATAACAACAACAAAGGAAATTCTGCACATAATTCTTCCTCCAAATATGTGATCTGAAGTGCCTATATCTTTGCATATGTTGTATGTTTATTAGTGACTTTATCAGCCTAAGACCTAAAGATTTTGAGATAATGTGATGGGCTGGAGACTGCAGTGATTAGTTAAATGTTTTAACACAAAGACTTCTTCAGGGATGAGTACTTAAACCAATTTAATAGATTATTGGCACAGATTCCTCCCTTCCCCATAACAAAATAATATAGTTGGAAAGGCTCACAAAGGTCATTTAGTCTAATAATTCCATGCCAGTGGAGAAAATCTGCTGCTACAACATGCCCAAATAGCACTCTGTTGGCATCCCATAAAATCTCTACTACAGGAGACTCCACCTACCTTCTGAGGCAGTGTGTGCCACTCTTAAACAGACTACACTATTTTCAAGAACTTTCTGATATTTTGTCTAACTTCATTATCTGGTAACTCAGGTTTACTGAATTCAGTGCATACATCTTCAAGGTTGGCTTTGTAGCTTGTAATGAAGCATTGAAGCAGATCTGTATTTACTTCCTATCAGAAGTTTTATTGGAATATTAACATTCTGCTAAGTTTTGAATTTCTGCATACCAATGAAGAATTTCTATCTAAGCAGCAGAACTCACAGCAGTACTGAACTTGAACTTCAAGAAAACATAATAACTTTAACAGAGGGACTATTGGCTAAGAAGTTGTTTTTGGACATCTAGGATCTAGTGTCATCAAACTAAGGAAGAGTTATGAACAGTGATGGGATTCAGCCGGTATGTCTGTACCGGTAGTAGAAATTCTGGCTGGCCCCACCCATCCAGTTGCCAGAGCCTCGGGTCGTAGGCCTGTTCCTGCCTCTTGTACCCGGTGGTGCAGCCTCATGGGACTTCCCCCATCCAGTTGCTGGAGCCACCTGGCCATGCCCACCAAGTCACATGGTCACATGACCACACCCACCAAGTCGCATGGTCACATGACCACACCCACAAAGTAGGTAGTAAAAAATGTTGAATCCCACCACTGATTATGAATAAGACCGTGTCTACAGTCTGATAGACTCCATTGTTTCTGAACTGAATTAGCCTTTTGTGGTTTACTTGCAGAAACTGTTTATCCAAAAAGAGAATTGAAACACTGGAACAACAGGTGTTTCTTAAAACAATTTCTCTGTCTTTCTCTTTCTTTAGGGAAAAAGTTTTTGTAGAGCAATTTTTTGTAATGAAAGGGTAGCTTTAAAAAACAAGCTTCTTTCATTGTTGCATATGATTAAAACTAGTTAATTAATAACCACCTCATTAAATCTGAACAGCGTGTACTGGCAATCAGCTCACTAAAATTGACTGGTAATTTTTTAATTCTTGTTGCATTAGCTACTCCTGTGTTGTTGAAGGAACAAGCAGTTTCAAAAGCTATTTTGATTTAGTGTCCAGGGAAACTTTCTCACATTTTATGTTTAAAAGGGCAAATAGGTGGTGTATCCTAGGATGGGGCAAGAATGAACATACTGCAGAATATTTACATAAAATTTAAAGACTCACTTTTATATGTTAGGAAGTGGTGAATAGGGCTAAACAGAAAATACTAGCAAATATGTCCATTTCTTGCTGTAGGTAAATATTTTAGAATATTCTCTACATATTGGCCTCATCTAAATAATTCGTAACTTTAGTCACATTCTGCAAAAATTGATAATTTGCTGTAGAACACAAACTGCAGGGGGTGATTCTTAAAACTAGCATGTGTTATAAGTGGCTGCTGCTGACCTTTTAGCTTTGCATGATGATAATATGCATGCTTTTGTTGAGCGTGTTGGAAAAACGTGTTGATGTGTGTATGGATTTCTGGGACATTTTTACTACTCTCTGTAATCAGATTTTCCTTTCTTTTAATGCTGGCATTTTAGTATACGCTGTCTACAGCATTCAATTAGCATGCCTGCCATGAGGTAATGTATGTATAGTTTATAGTTGCCACAAATTCTCCTAATGTAAACAGAAAGGTTAATTTTGATTAGTGTAATTATGCCTGGTTTAAAACAGCTAAACATGTATTAGATTTACCCCCTGTTACTCAGGTTGCTCATCTTTAAAATTCTTTGTTCAAAACAACAGTGCATTCTGCAAGTTCCATCCAAGGGTTGGATTATAAATAAGTTCTGCTAGACTTCTAAAAAGCAAATGCAAGAGTTAAATTTAGATTGTGATTAAACAAGCATAGAGTTCACAGTTTGAATCACTTAACGACAGTGGTAGCGAACCTATGGTATATGTACCACAGAGGGCACACAGAGACCTCTCTGTTGGCACGTGCGCTGTCGCCCCAGCCCAAGAGTTCACTCCTCCCTTCTGCCAAGCAGCCCAATGGGAACGCTTCCTCTCTCCTCACAGCACAGAGTTTGCCCTGCCCCTCTGTTTGGGCACTCGGTCTCTAAAAGGTTCGCCATCTCTGACTTATCGCATTGGCCAGATGTAAGCAATTTCCCAACAATAATATTCCAGCCTGACTCCAACCCATGTCCAAGCTGGAACTTTTTGGTACAGCAGTAGGACTATTATGTGGGGGTGGGGGCTGAAGTGATTTCCTGATTGGCAGAAGGGATGCTTCTAAGGGAGACCATTCCTAACAAGATGACCTTTTGTGGTATGATCAGATTCTTCTTTCTCACTGTTTGATAAAACCCCAATTATTAATTTCTAAGAGTTGTAAGCCAACAGTAGGCAAGCAAAAACTGTCCAAGAGATCATAATGTCCTGATAGAGGATATACAAGCACCACTAACATAGTTAGGACAAACCACACATAATCTAATTGGGGTCACAACAAGCCAAAGAACAGCTTGTATAAATGGAATCCGATTATTTGCACTAGTAGTGTGACACCACTGGATAGAGCCCAACAGTAGTATCTATAATGAGGACGGTATGTGCTACTACACTACTGGTTGTATCTTAATGCTTTTCTCTATAGGATCTTTCTTCTTTAACTGGTCTGCTGTTGCATGTAAAGTTCTATTCTGAAAAATTATCTGTTGTTTGTTGCTCCACTAGAAATTCACCAACGTTCAAGTCATTTGAAGAGAAAGTGGAAACCCTGAAGGTAAAACTTAAACATGTATCTAATAAAATGCAAAGAATCTAGTTGATATTTTCCAAGATACGTTAACTCCTGTGCTTTTCAATAGGACCATTAACCATGCATGTAATACAGTAAAGCTTGGGTGGGGAGCTCTCTTCTTAAGAGGTGGAATGAAATGTTTCACTAGAACTGACCTGAAAAGTATGGTGATAGGATGATGCTTTGATTCTGCTTCTCAACCTTTGCATTACTTAGCAATCTTTGGTTTCTTTTCCACATAATGCCTGAACATATGTGAGCAGCTGCTGCCTTTGCTCCTCCAGTGAGCAAAAGCAGTGAAACAAGTCAGAAAGCTGTTGTCATGATTTGTATAGACCTAAGCCCATGAAATAAAAAGGCAACTGATGCTTGGGAGGCAAGCTATGAGAAACCTGGGGAACATAGTGAAAAGTAGAGACATCACGTTGAAAACAAAAATGTGTATAGTCAAAGCAATGGTATTTCTGGTGGCAATGTATGGTTGTGAGAGCTGGACCATTAGGAAAGCTGAGCGCAGAAGAATAGATGCCTTTGAGATGTGGTGTTGGAGGAGAGTTTTGAAAGTCCCCTGGACAGCAAAGAGAACAAATAGGTTGGTCTTAGAAGAAATCAACCCTGACTGCTCCCTAGAAGGTCAAATAGTAAAGATGAAACTGAAGTACTTTGGACATCAAATCAGAAGAGAAGGCCTTGATGCTGGGAAAAGTGGAGGGCAAAAGAAGAAGGGGGTGGCCAAAAATGAGATGGCTAGATGGTATTGTGGATGCAGTGAGCACAAAGCTGGGCGGGCTGAGGAGGATGGTGGAGTACAGAGGTGCCTGGAGGACAATGGTCCATAGGGTCACAAAGGGTCGGAATCGACTGTGCGACTAAACAAGAGCAAAGTCCAATTTAGTTTTCCCTTGGTCATCTCATCAAATCTGATATTTGTTTGGGTTTCCGATTCTGGCTTTTTCAAACTGAGAAGCCAGATTCTCCTGTTCCATCACAAAGCTAAATACTGTAAATGATAACGGGAAGTTTCCTGGTTTATTATTCTGCTCCTGCTGACAAGAAGAAGCCACTGGAAGCATTGAGACAGCACATATGAACACATTCAGGATTCTCCAGAATGCCAGCATGACATTTTGCCCAAACAGTGGTTTGTACTGTTTGGTTAGATGTGAAATAGCAGCCATCATACATATTGGAACAAAGAATTATGTATGCAGGGAATAAAGCTTCCATTCCTAGACATTTCAGGTTTTTATTTCAGTTGCCTTTTTATTTCATGGCTGCAGTCACTATCTGCAGTGATCTTGGATCCCACGAAAGCAGAATCTGTCACTGCTTCTACTTCTTCCTCATCTATTTTCCAAGGACTGATAGGGCCTGTTGCCATTATCTTAGTTTTCTTGATGTTGAGTCTCAAGCCAACTTTTGTATCTTCTTTCAACCTAAGCAGAAGCTTCTTTAGGTCTTGCTCACTTTCTGCCACTAGGGTAGTGTCATCTGCATATCTCAAGTTATTGATGTTTCTCCCAGCAATTTTGATCTCAACTTGTGATTTGTCCAACCCTGCATTGCGCATTATGTGCTCTGTGTATCAGTTGAATAAGCAGGTTTTTATAGATGCTACAATTCCAAGTTTCCCTCCCCATGACCCTTCCATAGTTCCTCCTTGTCCTCCATCCTAGCTATGTGGACAGTGTTATCCGTGATACTTGGGAATTTTGCCTTATATTGGATTCATATATTAGCTTGTTGCCAGAGCAATGTCGGGGGTGTCCCTCTAAAATGTATATTTTATGTCATGCCATCCAATGACTGGATCTTGATCAATTTTGGGTGCTCACAATATAATCGTTGTCCCAAGTCTTTTCAAAGGTGGTAAGGCTGCACAAAAAGAAAGCTTTGTAGAGTATCATCTAAGCCAGGGGTGGGAATGTGATCATTCTGATGATAACTTCCATACTATTAGTTATGTAGGCTAGGGCTAATGGGACCTTTGGGATGCCCCAATATGATTTATTGTCTAGATGAGGCAGATTGTCCCAACCCAAATTTCAGAGGAGTGCATCTAGGTGTAGCAGTTTCTGCAAAAGTCATACAATTCATTATTTTTAACTGACCAGAAAGGCACTAAATTATGTTCTAACACAGGGGTTCCCAATGTTTTCCCACCAGGGGCCAGTTCCCACCACCATGCTCAGCTGTGTGTGCTGGAAACATGGCTTACCCACTACTTACGTTTTTGGCACTGGGAATTGTGCCGCCTCACCAGGTCCTTGCATAGCCTCCGCTGCTTCCCAGGGTGGCAGGAGACCCCCCCCCCCCGAGCAACTTTGCTTTGTTTTTTGATTCCCTCTCCCCTGCACCCTGCAGCCAAACCGCGGTGGTTAAGAACTTCCTGCTTCTGCACTGGGAACCCAGGCATTGACATAAGCTCTGCCCGGCACTGGAAGTCACCAATTGCCGTGGCCCAACCACTGAAGCACAGTGGAGAAGTGGCAAAAAAATCCTGAAATGGAGCAAAAATACTCTGAAAAGCCTCCTGCCACCCTGAGAAGAGGCGGAGGCTGCACAAAAAGCCGCTGAAATGGTGCGATTCTTGCCACCACTGCAAGTGCCGTATTTCGACTTCTGGTAGTGTTTGGTGGTCTAGAAGTGCTGGGGTTCCCACCACAGGCTGGATTAATGAGATGCATTGGCCGGATTAGGCCCATGGGCCATAAGTTGGAAACCCCTGTTCTAACATATTAATTGTTGCTGTAAATTCTAGAATTCACTGTCCTTTCTGCCTGCCAGATATCTTGGTGCAAAGTAACCTCTGTTCTTGCATAAGTTAAACTTGATCTTTATTTTAAGATGCTCAAGCATACATGTTAGTTCAGTTTTTAATAAAGCTGTTTCTGTAAAACTCAATCTAATAAACTGGAATAGTAACAATAACTAGCCAAACAGTTTGACAAATATATATTCTATATAAATATATATGTCTGAATGATGGTTTGGAGAGGCGAGTCCACATATTTTCCATGAAATATTTGGACGTGCGCTAGAACAGTGTTCCCGAACCTTTGGTTCTTGGGACTTCAATTCCCAGAAGACTAAGTCTGACAGGTCTGGCTGATCAGTACTTTGGGAAATTGACTTAAGGCTTCTGGGAATTAGAATCCAAGAACCAAAGGCTGGGAAACACTACTCTATCTAGAACAGGAGTGCCTGAACTATGGCCCAGATGTGGCCCCCGATGTCAATTCATCCGGCCCATGAAGCCCTCGTCGCTCCTGGAAGCGGAAGTAAAACATGCCCGTATGGATGAATTGGCATCAGGGGCTACATCCGGCCCCCAGGCCGTAGTGACCAGCTCCCTGAACCATGTGACTGGCCCACGGTCTGAAGTTTGGTCACCCCTGGTCTAGAATAAGAAAGAAGGATGTTGCCTAATTATGGAGAGGCTACGGAAAAACCTCAATTGTGTTTTCTTCCTTTCTAAACTTGGCATATGTTAAATTTATAGGTGTCATGAAAGTTACAAGTTAACACAGATTTATTTAAGTTAACCTGAGGTTTCTAAACTTCTCTTTAGCATAAGGTTGGAGGAAGCAAACCTGCTGGGGGTGACTTTGGAGAAGTCTTAAATTCTGCTGCCAATGCCAGTGCCACAGAAGCTACTACAAAGGAGTCAGAAGAGGAGGCTGAATGATTATCCTGCTCTCTCTTGTGCAAGCCACTGCCAGATGCTGCAAGCAAATGCTGAAGCACAACACCTCTGCTCTTGACTCTTCCAAGATGTCCTTCTGTTTAGCACTTAGGTTTATAAGCTATTTAATAGATATCATTTCTGTAGGTTCAGAGTGCTTTTTTGAACCTGGAATACACTCTTGCCTAAGTTAGCTGTGGGATGGGAATTTTTATGCATTTTGCGTATTTATAAAAATTTATTTCTGTTCTGCAAGTAATCACGGATATAGTGCATTACAAAAGTTTTTGTGGGAGATTCAACAATGTGTTGGATACTAGAACAAATAATATTTGCTTCATTTTCATGCCTGTACCTACTTATTTCACTGCCAAAAATTGAAAACTGCTTCATGTAGTCATTAAGTGAATTCCCACAATCAGTTTTCTTAAATGCATTTCCATTGGTCAAATGCGCTGTTAAACTTGACAGCATATGTGTTGCACTGTGTGGATACTGAAATGGTACAAGTTCCATTAATATTTGCAGCTGCATAATTGAAGTTCCCCCCAAAAATGTTTTTTTCTCCACCCACCCCCCACCCCCAATATTGCAAGTTTACTTAATTCAGTTTTTTTGTCTTGGCTTTGGAAGTTCTAGGCATAAACTGAGCTCATTAAAAAATGAAGTGGATTGTTAATTTAGAATATGTTAGCTGGAAGTAAAAGAAGTGTTTAAAAAAGTAAAATAATTGCAATGAACACATTTGCCATTGTCCTGACTTGATAAGGAATGACCTGAGAATATGCCATTTCCTCAGCACAACCTTTAAAATGGGTTGAAGAGCATGGTATTGTCAGTGATCTGCTGGCTTGTACAAAGTTTCCTCTTGGCTAATGCACACTAGGATGCATATATATATATAGTACACCAAATGCTGAATTTGCAACTGGAAAGAATGCTTTCTGTGTATAAAGTAAGAGCCTTTTAAGATGGTAGTCCAACACTGAAGCCTGAAAATACACTTAAACGTTGTCCTTACAGGTTGATTTTCCATTTCAAGATATTCTTTAACTGAAACCTGTTTCTGATCCTGTAGAAAGACTTGATTTCCTAGAAGCTGAATGTACCATCTTTATTATGTTACATTAGATAACTTTCTGGCACACTCTTAAAGATTGAATTTAGCAGATATTTATGTTCCTTTTAATCACAAAGCTTAGAATGAAGTAGATCACATTCTTAAAAGGTGCACTGTAATTTATGCTTTAAATCTCTAGTTCCACCAAAAATTGTAATAAATCATGCCTGTAAAAGAAACACATTCTGTGTTTGGCAGCAGTCTGTAGCATTTCAGATTTAGTCCAAATGCCTGATAACATGAGAAAATAAAAGCATTCTATTATCATATGTAAAAGATTATTCAGAATTGTTTATTTATACAATGTTAACCTAATTCAGATAAAGGCCTTTGTTCCATTCAGTCCAATTTGTGCACATTTATTGGTGATAACAGGATGAACATGGGACACCTTAGCATTTAATATTTGAAATTCTTTGGTTTGTGGTACTGGATGAATTGCAGAAATGACTGTATTTTAGCAATTCTATTTTTCTTGCTTCTTCTTCTTCTGCCATATCCAAATCTGAATACAGTACTGTATAGGTGATCCTCATGGCAATCAGCCATGAAGACTGTCCTGAGAAAATAATGCAGCGGCCTTTCATCTGCCTTCCTCATTGCAGCATGACATCCGTACCACTGATCCAGTTGTGCAAGTCACTTTCTGGTCCTGAGCCCTTTTGGCATGTGAAGTCCTCTTCAGTCCCAGGCCAGTATTGATGAAGCTGCTGCCCTCCATCAAGATGGATTCAAATGAGGTTTAATCCACTTGGGGACCATCATCCTTCCCTGTGCATGCACACATGCACACATGCACACACATTCCATGGAAAAACATACCTGAACAAAATGGCATATTTTTTTTTCACATGGTGGGAGAAACATAGTTGATTGCCATTGTGTAGAATCAATTCTTTTTTATTTACATTTTAAAAAACCACACACAACCTGAACTAAATTCATTGTCTTTGTTCTCTCCTTATCATGCTAAGGAGCCAAGCTTGGAGGGAAGGGGTGTTGACAGATTTTATTGAGCAAAAGAGGAGGGGCATAAAAGGTAATTTTTGGCTTATGTAAAAGGTGTACATGACACTAATTACATATAATATGGTAAATTTATTTTTAATTTGGAATAGCAAACTCCAGGATGATTCAACTTTCTGACACTGAATGGGAGGCAACATAGATGGCATTGCTCCCTGGTTTATCTTTACAACAGTCCAGGCTTACAGTGACTGGCCAAATTTCACAACTCATCCAGGACTACAGTCTGAATGCCTGGTACTAGCCACTAGAGATCAATCTACTGTCACAGTCCCATGATCAGCTACCTTCTCTACTCCTACTGTAGGTAGCTTCTCCGTGTCATTTTCTACAAATGCTCCAGCTGCTTTCAAAATTCATTGATGTAACAAGATGATGTTAACCTGAGAGAGATGTGGATTAATTTTCACATGTCTGATGCTATCACTTTTGAGTCATCCTTCATTTCCACAAAAGTGTGAGAAATAATGGCTGGGGAGTAAGTATAGGCATTCTAGTTCTGTTCAAATCCTGAAGTCTGCAAATCCTTTGAATACCCCCTCACAGGCACTGACCAATTAACAGCCAAAATTGCTAAATAGTAGCAGCAATTATACTTATATACTATCCCACAGTGCTTAGTGCACTCTCTAGGCCTTCAAAAGATAATTAACATTTTGTCCCAAACAAGCTGGGTACTCATTTCACTGACCTTGGAAGGCTGAGTCAACCTTGATCCACATGAGGATCAAGCAATGTTTTGGCTGTTTAAAGAACCACCATGGTTCATCAGATTCCCCCCCCCCCCCGCATGCCATCATTTATATTTTGCAGAAGTGGAAAGATAACTTTTGACAGTTTTGACAAAGAATTCTACATTTCTTTTCTACTCAAAGACCCTTGGAGCTGTCCCAGTCCACATGGCTGTCCTGGATTCAAGCAAGTTTGAACACTGGTGCTTAAATATATATATATATTTTTGGGAACTAATGGAAGCAATGATAAGGGAGACACTGGATTCCAGGTATGGCTGGACTGCAGAGTCCATCAGTTCTAGTGTGGGACTGAGAGAACACATACCAACCAGGAGGTCCTCCTGGACTCATAACTCCTGGCCAGGAGGGTTTTTGCTCAACTTCGAGTGATTCGCCAATTATACCCATTCCTGAACCAGGACTCTTTGCTTACGGTCACTCATGCACTGGTCACCTTCAGACTAGATTATTGTGATGCGCTCTACATGGGGCTGCCCTTGATGACCATTCAGAGGCTGCAACTAGTGCAAAATGCGGTGGCCCACGTGGTGATGGGGTGTGGTCGTAATGCCCATGCCTCACCCTTGTTGCGGGAGCTGCATTGGCAGCCAGTGTGCCTCTGGGTGCAATTCAAGGTGCTGATGATTACCTTTAAAGCCCTACATGTTAGTGGACCAGGTTACTTAAGAGACTGCATGGCCCCAAGAATATCTGCCTGTTCCACCAGAATGGACTGGAGGGGCTCCCTAATGCTTCCAATGGCTAGAGAGGCTCCCCTCTTTGGCACTTTTCGGTATCCACTCTGGCCCTGTGGAACCTCCTGTCGACTGAACTATGCCTTCAGTCAGAGTTATTAGCCTTTAGAAAAGGCCTCTAAACTTGGCTGGCCCAGTGGGTGTGGGGTGCTGCTTGTGGAGCAGCCCCTCCCCAAAAAAAGCTGGTTTATATGAATGGCCATCTGGGTTTTAGTCTTTAAATGTGAATGTGAAGGGATATTTTAATGGTTTTAATGCTTTATGATTTTAATTGTTATTGTGGGGGATGCTTTTATAATTTACTATTCTCATTGGTTAGACTGTAAGCTGTCCAGAGTTGCCTTGGCGAAGGGGTGGTGATAAAAGTTGAACGAACGAACAAACAAATAGAACAACTTCTTTAAATAAAAGCAATTGCTTTTCCCTAATGCCAAGGAGTCATACTTTGACTAAGCAGAGTGTGAAGTTGATGACTTTGAGATTAAAATGCCTCTGTCTTGTGACTGGATCCTCAAGGACTGGCATTTCCACATGGGACATTTCCAACAATGTTGAAGATAAAAACAAAGGTGCTATAACACAGGAATGGACATAAATGGTTTGCTAAACAAAGAGGAATCGGAGAGTGCTGTAGTAATGTAGATTTGGAATTCTTACAAAATAAACTTTCTGTACTTCCTTTACGGATATTTCCTGAGAAATACTACAGGTATTAGGAACACATAGTTAATACAAATAAAGGCACATCTGAAATAACATTCAGAGTTTTGTACGCGTGCAACGTCATCAGATTTGTCTGAAATTTTCCCAAGTTGGTTGTCTGATCCAGAAGCTAAGGATGTTTAGATATGAAGGAAACATTTACAACTAACAAAAGTATTGTGGCACATCAAAGACAGATATTTCAGGGTTAACTTTTGTGAGTTAGAATCTACTTCCACAGACAAATAACAAGCAAGATTTCATTCACTCAGCTAATTATCCAATAATGCGATACACACACTAGTTAGTTAACAGACAAGTGAATGGTCAACAAATAATACAATAGCAATTATAAAAAATCAGCAAACAGTAGCAATGATATTAATAAAAGTATAAACAAACATTGAGATTCCATGATCTGAATAGGAGACAGGTGTTATATCAGATTTAGAGAAACGTTTTTGAACTTTTGAAAGTTGCTGCATGTCTGTACTAACAGCACCTAGTCCAAAATCTTGGCTGTCGTTTGTTCCTGGACAAACATTACTGTTCTGGGTACAGTAATTTTAACACACATGGCTAAAGAGACTATCCTCACAGTAACCACAAGGTGGAAGCAATTGACCAGCCAAGTTTCAATTAGGAGTGCTTATGTCCTAAACCTCTAGTCTAGAAGGACTCAGAGGCAAATGTCTGTTAAGTCACTTGATATTTTTTTTCTGAATTGGGATACAAGTTGCAAAAGTACTCAGCTTCTCTGGACAGAGTGAAGACTGTTAAGTCCAGATGTTTTAAACATTCATCCCCAGTTTTGCTAGTTTCTAGTCTACTGTATCCATTGGACTAGAAGCCTGTGCAGTGTTTCCTGGAATTTCACATTTCTGCTTCCTGGTAATAGTCTCATAGAATAGAATACCATTAAAGTTATGGGAAATGGAAAACAGGATACTGCACATGTGATGCCATTTACTCTAGTATGCAATTAAGGGTATATAAATCAATCTATACCAGTTTTGCAAATATTCGCTCATGTTTATTTTCTCCAATTTTTACATCTTATGTACAATTTTCTCTAATAATGTACATACTTTATGCTCATTTCCCCAATAGCAATCTTTCATGCATCCCTTCAGCAATGATTACAAGACATCTTTAAAAAACCACTTCCCCAGACTATTTGACAATTAGGGGATGTGTTTAATATCTGGTATATTAACAACCCACTTCAGCATAATGGATATTTACATCGGAAACAGCTTTGAGAGTTGCATGGCTCCTATATGCCATTCCCAGTCTCCACGGGTGTTGGGAATGGCATAGGTGGGAGTATGCCATAAAAGTTGAACCTCCAACAGGAGCAAAAAAGGCACACAGGGACCACTCTGGTATTGAGCAAACATGAATGCCACCCCATCTCTCAGAAAGGGGCCTTAATGTCTGTCTGAACAGGTCTGAGTCAAGATATTTTGGAAATATATACTACGTTTATAACTTATGCATCCTTCCCTGTCCCCCCATTTTCTCTGTTTTAGGCAGGATTAGTGTTACCAAGTCACATTCATTGACATCTAGATTTTGGAACTGCAAAGTTAGCCAAGCAAAGCAATGTCTGGGCGGTTCACAAGTTAATTAGCATTTTACCGACTTCAGAAGGATGGATGGCCAAGTCAACCTTGAACCCTGGTCAGGGTGGAACTCATGATGTTTTGGTTACACGCACCACAACAGTATAACCACTGTTCCACCAGGGCTATGTACATCTATGTACATAGATGAGTCTGTTTTCTCACCTGTTAATGTAAAATCTTACTCTGTTTGCAGGTGCTGATGCACACACCTGCATCAATGCTATTTCAACCTCTCAATTCCACAAGGCTATGGAACTGTAGTGTTTCTTCAAGCTGGGGAACTCATGACCATTAAGGAATAACATGTCTTTAAAAACCTGTAAAGGAAGTGCTAATGGTAGAAAGGAGAAGGAATTTGATTCCGCCAAAATATTCTTCATTATAACTTAAAAAGCAGGGTCACAGTAGAAGCAAAAATAACAGTGCACACTGCTGTATTGCCTCCCATCCCCTTGCCTTACAGGCCAGCGTTTGATCTTTTATCAAATAATGCATCCCATATCCAATCTTGTCTGCCCCATTTACAGTTTATTCCTCTGTCTCTGACTGAGAGGTTCTCCTCTAGATCCCCAAACTAGGTGTTTTGCATTCTCACAAACCTAAGGGTTTCCTTCCCCACCTCCTGCCCTTATTGGAAACTAATCATCTTGGCTGAAATTCTGTCTGCACCAAAACTTGTCACCCAACCGACCAAACCCAGCCAGGTCTCTCCTGTCCCCTGACACAAGTCAGACGGGAGTCATGGGTTCATGCTAAATTGTGTGCGTGTTTCATAAGGAAAACTGGCATTCGCCATAAACCCAACAAGTAAAGGTAAAGGTTTCCCTTGCTCAAAAGCCAGTAGTATCCGACTCTAGGGTACTGCGCTCATCTCTGTTTACAGCCAGAGCCAGTGCTGTCAGACGTTCTCTTGGTCATGTGGCAGGCACGACTAGATGCCAGACAGAGTGCACGGAACATTCTTATCTTTCCTGCCGAAGTGATACCTATTTATCAGTATTTGTAATCTCTTGCTTTCAAACTGCTAGGTTGGCAGGAGCTGGGGCAGAGACAGGAGCTCACCCCGCCGTGCAGCACTCGGGCCTCGAGCTGCTGACCGTCCAGTCGGCAAAGTTCAGTGTCCTAACCATTAAGCCACAGCAGTCAGGAGGACATTTGTCCAAAAGCGGCACAGTGTGGGGGGGGAACGAAAGTGAGAAAGCCTTCTGTACCGCCCGAGCCTATTAAACTGAAACACCAGGACCTCTTCCGCTGCGTACCATAGAGACAAGAATGTGTTGGGTTGTAGCTAGAGTCCTAGAATATACCCCCCCTCACCATTTGGTTTAAGGTGGGCTTAAGCGGCTCTCCGTTTCCGGCGGCGGCGGCGGGGATTTCCCTTGGCTGGAGAAGGCGGCAGGACCAGGCGTCGTAATAATGGCATCTGGTGCTGCTGCTGCGGCAACCCGGTGTCTGTCCCGGAGACTCTCTTCTTGGGGGAAGGGCAGCGTCCTTTGCAGGACTCGAACCACCACGCTTGGCTGCCGGCGCCAGGTTTTCTCGGGACGGAGAGGAGGCGGCGGAAGCGAGGTGAGGTTAGGCATCATGCAGCTCTCCTTCGCCGCCGCTTCGCTTCCTTTTCGGTGTGACTTCGGCTTCTCCTGGGGGAACGTGGCGGTGACATGTGCTGGGGGTGGGTTCTTTTATTTAGGAACATCTCTTTTAAAATCCTTTCTTTCCTGGCTGCTTTCCTGTGGCTGCGTGTGAGGCTAGGCTTTCTTATTTATTTATTTATTTATTTATTTATTTATTTATTTCCTTCGACTTATTATCCCGCCCAATCGGGTAAAAAACCCAACTCTGGGCGGCTTACATACACAATTTAAAAATACATAGCTAAACCACAACTCAATATAAAACCACAAATCAATATACGATAGCCTATTCACAGTTAAAATATAAATTAATACAATAATTAAAAGTTAAGCTAAAAGAAATTAAACATTTCCAAGTTATAAAATTATGCAATTATTAAAAAACAGAACCAGGGTAGGAAGGTAAGAACAGCGGGTGGCTGTCTCATCTGATAAGCCACCCAACATGAGATCCGTTATTTCCGGATCCCCAAACTTGTCATGCCAGCCAGGTTTTAAGACCTTTCCGGAAGGGCAGGAGCTCTGTTTATTCATTCATACATTCATTCATTCATTCATACATACATGCATACATGCATACATGCATACATACTGTACATACATACCACCCATCTGGGATATTTCCCACTCTGGGTGATGTACAAACAGTTAAATAAACAAATTTTGATTCTGTAATTATTTATATTATAGTATTTTTGCTTTATTCCTTAGGATGTCTTGATGTTTTGCAATTGCAATTGCTATTGTAGATATATGTGATATTTGTAACTTATCTGTAATTATTTTCATGCTATGGAATATGGTATGTAATTGTAACTGTTTCTTCTGTAAGCCGCCCAGAGTCGCTCTGCGAGTGGGGCGGCATATAAGTCGAAAATACAAATACAAACCACAGTATCATACAACGAACAAACAATAACATATCTGAGGGCAAGCAAGCCTCATAAAGGCTTCCTTGAAGTGGAAAGTTTTGAGCCATTTCTTAAATATGTCCAAAGATGAGACCTGATGCAGCTCAATTGGTAGTAAATTACAAAGCATAGAATAAATTAGAAAGCATTTGTTGTTGTTCAGTCGCACAGTTGATTCCGACCCTTGGCGACCCCATGGACCACTGTCCGCCAGGCACTTCTGTCCTCCACCATCCTCCTCAACTCGCTCAGCTCTCCATGAGCCAATACTGTGGAGTGTTATTATTGCTATTCATTCAGTCTCTGGGAAAGATAATAATGCTGGGAAAGGCAGCAGGAGAAGAGGAAGGCCAAATGCATGATGGCTCCATCATTTAAGGGTTGGCATGAGTGTGGGACCACTTTGTGGCATGGAACAACCCCGGTAACATTCGATAGTCTGTTGCTTTCTTTAGAGTTAGTCCCTCAAGGGCCAGTGTTACATACACACAGGATTGCATCTAGCAGTCAGGTAGTTTGACTTGGTGGGGTACACAGAAAGAGCCTCCTTGAAGATTGTTATATTATTGAGCCACAGTCTGGCAAACCCTGAAAATGGTAGCCTTGTGTTGCCGGCTAATCTTTCTCACACTAGGTCAAACAAAAGGAACTGCAGCATGAATTTGCCAAAAAGTGACTTCATTTTTGCATGTCTGACAAACAAAACAACAGCAAAAAAAGACAAAAAATGTTATGGCACCTTAAAGACTAACTCCTGTATTTAAATGTGAGTTTTCATGGACCAAGTCCACTTCATCAGACAGAAGAATGAGACCTCATAGCATCAGTTTATACACACTTCAGGTACATGGGAACACAATAATTGGCCAGTCTAACAGAATAGTAACATTGTATCTTTGTTTCAACTGACAAAATCCCCTCTTATTCAAACCAGTTACAAAGCCTAGCTTCCTGTTACAAATGGTTGCAAAATAAGCTTCGCTTGCAAGCTGAAGCATCACATCCAAAGGGTGGATGCAACAAATATTGTGGCATTACACATTTGCCAATGAGTTAGCATCTATTGACAATGGTTTGAGGCAGAGGTGGCTGCTACTCATGTCTGAGTATACATTTCCCCCCCCCCCAAAAAAAAAATCATTTTTGCAGTTGATGGATGAAAGAAGAATGACAAACAGGGGAAATGCCATTGGTGTGAATTTGTTTAAGGTGGATCCCAGTTCTCCATGAAGTGACCCACACACTTTGATCACGAAGCCATCTCCTGTGGAACATATGAAATGAGGCATGCAGGATTTGACACTGGGACTGCAATGGACTGTTGCACCCTTGAGCATATTAACAAGGTGTGTCTTCACAGCCAGTCCATCTGGCATGGCCTATTCCGCCTCCATGACCATTAGGAATCAGAATGAAGTGGTTCCTCCTCCACACATTTTGCTGTTGGGTCCAATATGATGGTTTCCAGTGGCATTTTCTCCAGTGAGGGGGGTCATCACCCCACCTAAAGGGGCTCATTGGCCCATAGCCATTGGGTGCTCTAGGGAGTCAGGTTATTTATCACAGCCCAACACTCTGTGTTGAGTCACTGGCTGTACAGTCTACTCCATTACTATAGTAGGATGTCTGGCCAGACAGACAAAGGTCTGAGTGATCCAGGCAAAACTAGCATATAACAACCTGTTAGTTGTGGTGCATCAAATCTGATAATGTCCCAAAAACCCTTGACTGATATTCAAACCCCTGAGATGTGTGTTCATTTTGGCAGTTTCACCTCTGGCCTAGACAAGGAAGAAGTGTGACTTTGTTTCCAAGACTGAGAGTCAGTCACAGAGTATTCCTGTTTACTTGGAAGTAAGCTGCACAATTCTTATTGGGCTTTTCACTCATAAAGGATACAGTTTATACTATCAACTGATTGTGTAACATGGCCTGATTTGTAGAGGTCCACATTTATTTTTTCATTTATCCATGGGGATTGGGAGGGGATGGCCTACTATGCCCATTCAGTTTGCTATTCATATGGTGAAGGAGACAGCATGAATGCTAGACTGAATACCACCACAGTAGAGATAGCTGTCAATTTTGTTAACACGATGTAAAGTTGCTGCTTTGTGGCTAGAGAGTTTTATAAAGCTGAGTTATCTTACTGAAAATCAGTCCTCCATTAGGTAACCATAATACAGTAAAACCTCGCATAAAGAGTGCCTCGCTTAGAGAGTAACTCACTTAAAGAGCAGAATTTTCTATGACTGGTCGCCTTGCTTAACAAATAAAACCAACCAAAAACTCGCTTAACAACTAAATCAGGGTTCGCAATCCCCCCCCCCAGAAGTCAAAATTGGTCACTTACAATGGTGTTTTGCTTAAAGAGCAATCTCGTTTAAGAGCAATCCCATGGAACGCATTATGCTGTTTAAGCGAGGTACCACTGTACTGTAGTAGTATGCATGGTGCTTTCATTCACATCACCATCTAGGGCAGGGGTTCCCAACCTAAGGTCCATGGCGCCATTTCATGTGGCCACTCACCCCTCCCAAGGGCATTTGAGAAGAAAAATGGCCTCCCCTTTGAAGCTCAAGGTTCCCCTTGCTCGAAAGCCAGTTGTATCCAACTCTAGGGTTCAGTGCTCATTTCCATTTATAGCCAAAGAGCCAGCACTGTCTGCATCTGTAGATGTTTCAGAGGTCATGTGACAGGTATGACTAGACATTGGAGTACACGAAACACTGTTTACCTTTTGACTGATGTAGTACCTATTTATCTACTTGCAATTTCTTGCTTTAGAACTAGGTTCAAAAGATAAAATAATTTTAATATACCAAGGGTCATTAGAGAAATGTAAGGTGAAGAATTAGAGACAGGAAATAGATTTGAGGGAATACCCAAAGAGGTAAGAAAAAATAACACTGTGGTAGGGGGGGCTCATGAAATGGTGGTATGGGCTGCATCCGGCCCACAGGCTGCAGGTTGAGAATCCCTGGTCTAAGGGTACATTTGGCTTATACTGCTGTATTTCCCTCTAAGTATAATGAGCTACAAATATGAGCTAATACAGCTAGTAAATTTGCTGATTTCTCATGACTCGTGCAAGTAGTTTATATCTTGTATGACACTAAATTGGTGTGGGACTGTGTGTGGTGGCTCAGTAGTTAAGAACTTTGCCTTGTTAGCTGGAAGGTTGGCAGTTCAAGACCTGAGTACTGCATGATGGAATGAGCACCCATCTCTGTCCCAGCTCCTGCCAACCTAGCAGTTCAAAAGCAAGAAATTGCAAATTTTATTTATTTATTTATTTATTTATTTATTTATTTATTCAGATTTATATTGCTGCCCACTTGCCGAGTGGATAGGTAAATAGATAAATAGGGACCACTTCGGTGGGAAAAGATCTTGGGGAAATGAAAGGAGCCTCATTCAGGCATCCCCTGAGTGGAGTTCCTCCAGCAAAAATCCTTTCAACCCAGAAAACACGTTTGTGTGCTTCTGACACAACTGAAGTGTTTACCCTGAACAATTTATCATCCTTTACAGCTCTTATTTGTTTTTCTGTCAGCACTTCTAAATCATCAAGGTACTACTTCTGAAACAGTACTAACAAGGATAAGGAGTGGTTCTGGGTTTTGTTGTATTTATATCTAGTGTTTTCTTTGTGGTGTGATATGCGTAGTAGGTTTCATACTTCAACAAATGTTCAGATTGCTCATTGTATTAATGCTCTAAAAGTGGAGATGTATTTGCATTCTCATTACCTTCTGTTCTCACCTTATTAACTGTGTTTGCTTTCAGCCTATCTGTGTAAATGTATATTTGCATTTATGGCCGCTACTGTCTTCACAGATCTTCAGTCCACAAAAGTGTTTGTAAGACAAACCAAGTGGTTTCTAAGATGAAAGTCAGTTTCTAGTTTTGAATACAAGCTAACATCATCATTGCTAGGCGCTCCCCACCCACCCCCTATTCATTTACCCAGTTGTTCATGTCATAGTTTGAGTTAGGAGAAATTGTATATTTGTTAGGTGTAAAGCAAGATGCTATTAACATTTGATTTTTTTTTTTTGTGTGTGTGTGTGTGTGTTAAGCTTTTTGCTTAACTTTGCCATTCAAACTATAACCACATTTATATGAACATTCTTGTTAGCCATATATCTTGTACAGTGCATACCATATAAAATTATTTATATTAAAATTCAGATTGGGTATTTTGTTTCTGTATAGGCTTATGGAGAGGAAAAGGTATTGACTCTTGTCATTTGAAAGCAACTCATTTGAGCCAATTCATGATGCACATGATGTCTCCTTGCCTTGCCTTTTATAGTTATCTAAAATATGGGTGGCCAAACAACAGCCCGTGGGCCAGACCCAGCCATGGGGCCAAATCATCCGGCCCACATAGCCCTTGCCGCTACTGGAAGCAGAAGTAAAACGCTCCCACGCATGTGCAAACGCTGCCATAAATGCACCCATGGCTGTTGTAAATGCATTTATGACAGCCGTGGATTTTTTTTTATTGTGGGAGGAACCACGTGACTGGACCACTCAACCACATGACCAGCCCACGGCGCAAAAAGTTTGGGAACCCCTGCTCTAGAATGTGCTTAGTGTCTCACCTGTTGTATTTATCTCCAGAAGTAGTTTCTTTGCCCTAAATTCTTAGATCCATTGTCTCCTTCCCTAGAGAGTTGTAGTTACTTTCCTGCGTCCTAATTGTCATCTTGATCAACACGATACATGGAATGGATATTCAAGGAATTGCCTATTGCATGTCCTCCTCATACTACCACTGGTGTTCTGAAAATAGCTACACATGACTGCCACTGCATTGACTCCAGGTTGAGCCTTCTGTCACAATAATGCCTATAATTATGCAGCTGCAACAACATAACACGAGGTGCTGCTACCTTTCATCTTTGGTAGGAAGGGGTTGGTAGTTCAAAATGAGAGAAGACCAGAAGATTTGCTGATCATTTCTCATCTGAGTAAATTACTCTTGTTCTCTGGTCTAAATGTTGCATAATGAGATTTACCATGAAAACAGGCTCATTTTTTCCCCTACTCTTTCCTATGGATCAAATTATTAACCAAGAGCTTAGGCTATCTGAGAAGTAGGAGTAAATCAACATACCCACTTAACAGTTAGTGAAGATGTCTTATCCAAGGAATGTATATTTTCCTTGCTCTCACATATATCTTTTTGGTTCCTCCTGACTCTTGAGAGAAAAAAATGTCTTGCATATTTCTCTAAGGCTAGCAATTTATAGCAAGAGTATTCTAGAAGTAACATAATCTACGTGTTAAAAATTATGATAAAGTTATCATGTAGACATTTTCAAAGAAAATATCAAATTACATCTAGAGTAAGTTTGCACTAGTTATGTCTTAATGTTATCTGCTGTGCATTAAATGTTAGATATTTGGGATATGTTTAAATTGGCTGGATAGCTTAGTGAGATGGATTCCTGTGCTGTGGAGCCAGAAGGTACTGATAAACTGCTTTTTAGTACTTTATACCAACAAAACCTTGGAAAGGGTCACTATAAATTGGAACTGACCTTACAACACATAATTAATAGGATATATTTGGGAGTGGTAATCCTATGGTATGTAGGAAATTTATTTACTGAAGCTTCCTACATAATCTGAAATATTTAAAGATGCAACTGCATTCCTGGCAACAGGATTTTAAGCAGAGATTCACATAATCTTCTCCATTATGAAGTTTATTTGATGTAATTATGTTGCTATGGAAAAACTAAAAGAATCAGTGCATCCTTACTTTTTGCTCTCTAGCTGAGAAGCTGATTCTTTTGGTATCAGTGTTTGCAAGCCACTATCTACTTCAGAGGTTCTCAACCCTTTTAGGCCGGGGGCCGGGTCACACTACCTCAGACAGCTTCGGGGGATGGATAGCCATTTTGTCCTTCTTCCACCACATGGCACTTCCTGGCATGGTAGAGGCAGTGCCCCCCCCCCGGGAAATGGTGCTGTAGGCCGCATCTGGCCCACAGGTCTCAGGTTGAGAATCCTTGGTCTACTTCAAAATGCAAAAGATTCTTCACAAACTATTTAGTTCTAAATGGCAAAATGGACACAAGTGAATTACTCATATACAACAACATACAGAATACATGTTCTTCCTAAGTAAAGATGGTTTACTGATAATCTGATGTCTGGATTTTAATTCTGGATAATCTTCATAGAGAAAGTAAAGGTGGAAATTATTATTATTATTTATTCAGATTTATATTGCCTCCCACTCGCCGTAGCGACTCAGGGCAGCTTACAGTCAAAACAGCAACAGTACAATAAAATTTTAAAATATAACCTCACAAAATACAACCAAACCAGAACACAGACTAACTCCTCTCAGGCTGTTGTTGGCCCAGAGGAGTGGGCAAGGTCCTCAGCCACTGCTGTATCAGTGTGTGGATTCTTAAATACCACCCTAATGGCAGAAAATGAGGAGGACTTAAAAAAAACTCCTGATTAGGTTGAAAGAAGAGAGTGCAAAAGCTGGCTTGAGACTCGATATAAAGAAAACCAAGATAATGGCAACAGGCCCTATCAGTCCCTGGAAAATAGATGGGGAAGAAGTAGAAGCAGTGACAGATTTTACTTTCTTAGGATCAAAGCTCACTGCAGATGGGTATTGCAGCCATGAAATAAAAAGGTGACTGATTCTTAGGAGGCAAGCTATGAGAAACATAGTGAAAAGTAGAGACATCACATTGCAAACAAAAATTCGTATAGTCAAAGCAATGGTATTCCCTGTGGCAATGTATGGTTGTGAGAGCTGGACCATTAGAAAAGCTGAGCACAGAAGAATAGATGCCTTTGACATGTGGTGTTGGAGGAGAGTTTTGAGAGTCCCCTGGACAGCGAGGAGAACAAATAGGACAATCTTAGAAGAAATGACCCGTGACTGCTCCTTAGAAGGTCAAATAGTAAAGATGAAGCTAAGGTACTAATGAGAAGAGAGGATTCGCTTGAGAAAGCCTTGATGCTGGGAAGAGTGGAGGGCAAAAGAAGAAGGGGGTGGTCAAAAATGAGATGGCTAGATGGCATTGTAGACACAATGGGGACAAAGCTGAGCGAGTTGAGGAGGATGGTGGAGGACAGAAGTGCCTGGCGGACAGTGGTCCATGGGGTCACAAAGGGTCGGAATCGACTGTGCGACTGAACAACAATCAAATTGTTGCCTATTATGTTTCTAAGGTTTTTGACGTGTGTTTGACCTAATAGAAGGGTCAGACAAATAAATTAAATGAAATTTGGAGTGATTGTTAAAATTTATCTGAAATTATATTTAATTCTTTGTAGAATGGACATGAGCTGCATGTGCAAACATTTTTTCTGTTTTTTGTTTCAAGAATGCGGAATCGTTTGCTTCCATGTTGAGACGTTCTCCTTTAATTCAGATGGGACCTGCCAAAGACAAAATTGTCTTTGGGCAAATTTTCCATGTTGTAGAAGACGACCTCTACATAGACTTTGGTGGCAAATTTCACTGTGTATGCAAACGGCCAGAGGTTGATGGAGAGTAAGTAAAGATTTTTATAATACATGTCCTATGTATATGCTGGATCTTTGTTTATTTTATTGAATTATTTGTATATTTCACTAAATTATTCAGTATTATTATTACTGAATACTGTATATGCTGGCGTATAAGACTACTTTTCCCCCCTGAAAAACATGCCTCCAAGTGGGGGGGGGTCGTCTTATACGCCGGGTGCACTTCAGTTGGGATAGACATAGCTGCCCATAGTGGCCTCCCAATGCCCACCCACCTCATTCTACATACCATCCAGTATCGCACGGTATCCAGCGTGGCTGCGGCGAACATCAGCAGTGAGACAGGGGTGCCAGCCTTTTCGGCGTGACCGGCCCGTTCTGCTCGGCAGGAAGCAGCGGTGCTCCGCCCCGCCCCTTGTCTACACAGAGCTCGCACATGCGCACTTGTGTACTAGTGCCGGCCACAGGGAGATGTTGAAATCAAATCTGATGTTCTTTTATGTTTTATTTGGTGTGTGGAAGGTGTGCGGAAGAGGGGGTAGTCTTATACGGCGAGTATATAACAAACTCTATATTTTGAGTGGAAATGTTGGTGGTCGTCTTATACGCCCAGTCGTCTTATACGCCGGCATATATGGTAAAAAATTCTTACATCTCCAAATTTCACAGGAACTTGGGGTAGAGACATTGGGTAAAACGTTACTTTTTCCTTTCAACTGTTAAAGAAAGTAAGTTTGAAACGGTTTGGGGTTTTTTTTTTTGTTTCATGTAAGAGGGAGATGCTGTATCAACTACTACTTAAGTGAGGTTTTTTAAAATTGTGTCAGAAGCACACAAAGCTTTCTGGGTTGAAAGAATTTTTGCTGGAGGAACTCTGTTCAGGGGACACCCGAATGAGTGAAAGAGGGATAGGTGTACTCTACACTGCTATGACACATCTCTGTTGTTTATCCTTTCTGTCATTGCTAACATTCAGAAGAAGAGGAAGCCGACAGAAATAATTAGAGCTAGTCTAGTGCCAGTTTTATCTTCCCAAAGCCTGTGTTTCTGCCCAGAATTTCCTGTTGCTACCAGTAGGCATACTCTAGTCTGATTTAGTATGCTAAGCAAAAGGATCTTGACCATATTCCCCCAGCTGAATGGCTACCTCCAAGAGGAGGCAATAAAATTGGTTTCTGAAGACCAGTAGTTACTGCTTTTGAAAGCTTCTGACTACACTAGCCAAAACATACTCAATTCTGTCTGCAGTTCTAATGACGAAAGAGAAGATGAAAAGTTTGCTAAAGAGTTTCTTGTCTTTGTAGCCCTTATCAAAATTACAGTCGCTAGTAGAGTTGACCAAGGTGCCTAGTAGTTTAAGTTTGGTTAAGTAGAACAGTCAAAAGATGAATATATATAAGCAGGATTTTTTTCCTATCCTCTTTCATTTTAACTAGTTTGCTGACAGCAGCCAACAGGATCGTTGAAATATTTTAATGAATAAATTAAATTAAAATCCTGGGACTGAAAATAATACATTAAAAGCAAAAGTTCCTCTTTTCAAAAATAGATCTGAGTAATATAAGGTTTTAACCTGTAACAGAAAGGTTGTGTTGTACATTGCTTCTTCCATCATTGGATGGAATTCTTAAGCTTTTTAAAAGTACATTAAAGAGATGTGTTGTCTTACATTCTTATCTTTTTATCAGTTCATTAGTAAAGCTAAAAAGTTGGTTCTGCATCTGCCTCTGCTTTAACTGTGCCTATATTTTCCCTATGTTACAAGCCTTTAGGAAATTAAGTACAGTGGTATCACATAGACGATATTAATGTGTTCCATGGGACCTTTCGTTCTATGATATTTTCATTGTATGAAGCATGTTTTCCCATAGGAATGCATTAAAAACTCTTCGCTGTATGGGGTTTTACTGTACTGTATTGCATGATAATAATGTTTGGAAAAGTTTTGTATTGTTTTTTATCTGAAGCACTCTGACCAAAATAATAGTGAATATATAGAATAAACAAATATTACAGTCTGGCCAGGTTATCAAAGGCCGGTAAGTTGGCAGTTCAAGACCTGAGTACTGAATGACGGATTGAGCACCTGTCTCTGTCCTACCTCTTGGGGATATGAAAGGAGCCTCATTTGGGCGTCCCCTGAGCGGAGTTTCTCCCACAAAAATCCTTTCAATCCAGAATAATTTCTGACATGAAATTATTATTATCCTGCTATAGTAACAGAGTAGATTGTACTGCCAGCAACTCAACGCCGATTGTCAGGCAGCTGTTAACTAACCTGACAACCCTGAGGACTAACAGCCTTGGTGAAGTTTACCAGGAACGGTAATGGTCCCTAAATGGATTAAATCCCACTTGAATCAATCTTGATGGAGGGCAGCAGCTTCATCACTACTTGTCTGGGGCTGAGGAGGACATTGCATGCCAAAAGGGCTCAGGACCAGAGAGTGACTCGCAGAACTGGATCAATGGTATGGCTGTTACGCTGCGATGTGAAGGCAAACCGAAGGCCACAGCATTATATTCTCAGGGTAATCTTCATGGCTGATCGCCATGATGATTGCCAGTGTTCAAGATCAGATATGCCACAACAACAACAAAAAGAAACAAATATTTTTTGATGATTATTATGCATCATCAAGTTGCTTTTTTCCTATGGCAACCCTTCTAGGTATTTGTAAGTGTAACACACTTAGAAGTGGTTTACTTGTCCTTCCTTCTATTGGTAGTCAGGAAATATGCAGCTTGCCCAAGACTGCACCGGTGGCAGAACATGTAGAGCCTTCAGCCATGCATGTTTCAAAGGATCTCAATTAGCCACTGTCCCAGGAGGCACATTGGAGATTTGAACTGCCAGCCCTTGACTGCAAGGCTACTGAACTGCTTCAGTTTAAATAAATAAACCTGAATATTTAACTAGCTGTGTTAAATTTGTTAATGATATTTGTTCATACATTCTTGACACAAGGAAATGCCATACAAATTTAAACTTTATTGGTAAACAATACATTATTTCTTTTTAAGCACAGCTACAATTGTGTATATTTTTGCTTAACCAAATTAACACAATATATTGCTTCCAAAGCCATCTTTCTGTAAATATCATGTTGGTTTATAGCTGCAACTTGCTTTTAGTTTTTTCTTTCTTCAATAGGATAGAGAGATGTCATACAAATGATGCTTCTTAACTTTCCAGGATAACGCTACGTCCCTGCTAATTTCTCTGTCCTGGAGAATTAATAATGATTAGTGGCAGTGGCCTGGTTCAGATAATCAAAACATAATAAGTAAAGATGGGTGTGAATTCCATGTTTCTGCATGCTGTGTTTTAGTGCTTCTTTGTTAATCTGTCTGTGTGAACTGGTGAAGAAATATTTTTTTAAAGATTTCTTTCAGATGAAATGGCACTCCCTCTGCTGGGAAGAAAAATGTTGGTTTTCTTTCAGTGGCTTGAGAGTTTTGCTTCCTGATTTTCTTTGCCAGCAAATAAACTGTGTCTCATTTCATTTCTCATCAAAGCAAAAAGCAATCAAAGTAATCAGACTTATATGCCACCCCATAGCACTTAGTGCACTCTCTGGGTGTTTCACAAGTTAAGAAGCCTTTTGCTCCCAACATGCTGGGTATTCATTTTACTGACCTCTGAAGGATGGAAGGCTGAGTCAACCTTGAATCCTTGTCAGGATCGAACTCACAACCTTTTGGTTGCAGTACAGACATTTTAATCACTGCGCCACTGGGGCTCACAAAAAGAAATATTTAACAATACAGTACTGGTCTTTTGTTCCCATTTGTGTATATGATAATAATGAAAAGAAAAAAATAGTTATTGTTTTTATTTAAACAAGGTTAAATTCAAGGAGATAGTATTTTTAATGCAGCTTATGCATGTTGCCATTCACCATAGCTCTTAGGACAAACAATACCTGTGGTGCCAGCATGTCTAACTTATCAAAGAATAGATAGCCTTTTTTTCACAGCATGCCCATGGGAGCTGTGTGATTGGAGGCTGAATATATACATTTCCAGTACCGAACTCCCAGCTTTATTTATAGTAATGTATATTTTGAAAATTACAACTCTTTATCTATTGTGAACATTGGATTATTTGCTTAGATGCCTTGCAGTGTTGGTTTTCTTTGCCACCCACTTTGTTGTTTTCTAAAAGTTATTTTCAGCCACAAACTTGAGGGTGCTTCATTTTGTGGTTAACTTTTCAGCAAAAACCATATTGAATGAGTTAGCAAGGGCATAAACTTGTCAGCATTTTTGGAGGAATGAACGGTACAGAGCAGCATTAAAAATGGCACGAGTGAACAAAAGTCACATATTGGATTCAGTGTGCAAATCCAAATCCAGAATATTTTATTATATTTGTTATACAGTTTAGTTGCCTCCACATGAAACAAACAAATGATCAGATACCTGTATACTACTGAAACTGAACCAAATATGCATCACCACATGAAGGAGAATATTTGTGTTGCAAATAGCAAAGAGAAGAGTGAACATTAATTCTGTGTTGAGAGTTCAATCATTTTGTCTAATAGCAAACTCATTGATTGGCATGATGCTGAGTCAGAGCAATTGAAGAACAAGAAGTGTTCATTATTATCATCTTCATCATGTTCATAAGGGAACCTTGAGATTTTCAGAAGTGTCATAAATATGCTTCTTGCCTTGCCTCTCTATATCTCTAATGGAAAGGACGAGACCTGGAAGTCAGCCATGGCAGACCTATTGGTGTTGGCATCCCCAGCTGCTTGTTATCTGGTATCTGATGTTCAAGGTAAATCATTCTGGGGCAAAAACTAATGGTTGTGTGCTGTAAAAGATTAGAATATCCATCAGTTTCTATTACAACAAATACTTTGCCTTCCTGTGCAAGCATATGGATAACAACCTCACTTGCGCTCCTTGCCACTTCTGCCCTGTCAGCTGAATCTTCTCATGAGTGCTCCCATGCAACCCATAGATGGTCAGACTGCTGTAAACATGCTCAAGGGTTTTGATGCCATCACCTTCCCTTATAACAAATGTCAGGGAATAATGGTCCTTGTGGCTGTGAAAGCTTTCTGCCCCAAACCCATTCCTTAAATTTGTTAATTCGGGCCACCTTGTCTATGAGGTTTGGTGGAAATATGGCCTGCCATAGCCACCCTGAAGAGAAAGTGCAAGGAGGAAACCAAAGTACATTGCAAAAAAGCAGCAGCTGCTGTAGTCCCAGAAGGAGTTAGTGAACAATGCAGAATACAAAGGAGTATGACACCCTGATTTAAATCAGTGCTGAGACTGTTCATAATGAACCATATACTGTAGTTATTAAACACATACCCACAAAGTACTATTGGTAGGCACACCACATGACCAACCCCTGTAGAAAGTAGTAAGGAGTAAGAATGTTTTTAGCCATAAGATCTTGAGTGTCTTATGATATTACCAAGTGGCCTATCTTTGCCATAAAACATGCAGGTAGGTCTTATGGATTAGGTCATATTTATTACCCTACTGTATCTTCCATTATTGCCATATTTCTGTGTACACAGTAGATGAGCAGAAAAACAGGCTGGTGGTTATGTCTTTAAAATACTGTAGTGTCTTTCTGTTAGTCCATAACTGATTTCTAACAGTAACCAGTGCTGTTTCCGCAGGAAGCTTGTAATTAATATTGTTTCTTTTTAGTGAGGTAGGCCACTTTGGCTCCTTTTTAGGAGAAAGAAAGAGAAATATGTATGTAGGTATATATGACATGGGAGGATGCTGAAGTAGTCACCCAAGACCAAAACTGTTATAGATTCCTTGCTGTCGGATATGCTACATCTCATGGGAGGATCTAAGTCAGGGGTGCCCAAACTTTTCAGGCTGTGGCCAGGTCACGTGGTTTAGGGGGCCAGTCACTATGGCCCACGGTCTGGATCTGGCTCCTGATGCTGATTCATCTGGCCCACGAAGCCCTCATCGCTCCTGGAAGGGGAAGTAAAACATGCCCGTACAGGAGCGTTTTACTTCTGCATCTGGGAGCGATGAGGGCTTCATGGGCTGGGCGAATTGGCATCAGGGGCCAGATCCAGCCCATGGGCTGTAGTTTGGGCACCCCTGATCTAAGTCTAAGTAACTTTCCAAGTAGCTTACAATGTAGTAATGTACATTGCTAGGAATAATAGGAAAAAGCAAATACAGTAATACACCGGATAACGTTATGACTTGGTTCCACAAGTCATGACATTATCTGATTTTTAGTGTTGTCCGATGCATGCATTGAACAACGCTTAAAAAAAAGCCCTGACTTCAGAGACAAACCGCTTTAAAGGCAGGCAGGGAAAGAAAGAGACCTCCTTGCCTTTAAAGCCACCCCCCATGAGCAGCGATCTCTCCCACTGCAGTAGGGTTGGGGAAAAAGCACCCGCCTTTCCCCGACATACTGCAGTCGCAAAGCCTCCTTGTCTCTTTATTACCCTCCCTGTATTTAGAGAACCAATCACCTCTCTCTCTTTCCCCCTTCCCTGTAGTTTAAATACAGGGAGGGAAAGAAAGACGGAAGAACTTCTCTCTCTCTCCCTGTAGTTTAAATACAGGGAGGGGGGAAAACGCGTCACGTCTTTTTCGCGATCGCATCTTTTTTCCTCCCTGTGTTTAAACTACAGGGAGAGAGAGAAGTGCTTCCGTCTTTCCCTCCCTGTATGTAAACTACAGGGAGGGGGAAAGAGAGATGTGATTGGTTCTCTAGAGAACCAATCACCTCTCTCTCTTTCCCCCTTCCCTGTCGTTTAAATACAGGGAGGGAAATAAAAAGACAAGGAGGCTTTGCGACTGCAGTATGTTGGGGAAAGGCGGGTGCTTTTCCCCGACCCTACTGCAGTGGCAGAGACCGCTGCGGGTGGGGGTTGGATTGGGTAGTTCTACCCAAACCACCCCACACCCGCAGACCATTGCATCAGACAATGCTAAAAGAATCGTTATCCGATGCAAGTTTTTCCCAAAAAACTTGCATCGTTATCTGATTCTAACGTTATCCAATGCAATCGTTATCCGGGGTATTACTGTACAGTCAAATCTCGCATAACAAGCGTTTCGCTTAGCGAAAAAATCGCATAACGAGTGAGTTTTTCACTAAGCAGTCCGACTCGCATAACGAAAATTTTCGCTATGCGAGTCGGACTTTCCCCATGGAAAACTCACATAACGTGCGTTTCTATAGGGAAAACTCGCATTGCGAAAATATTTCGCTATGCGAGTTTCCCCCCTTGAAACACTTGTTATGCAAGTTTCCCCATAGGAATTTTCGCTATGCAAGTTTGTTTCACACAGCAAAAAACTCGCATAGCGAGCAGCCTCGCAGAATGAATTAAATTTGTTATACGAGGTATGACTGTAATGGCAAAAATAGATCTCAGACTAGGGATAGAAATTGTTCCAAGTCCCTACAGCTGTAGAGTAGGGATGCTGTGAGAGTAATTAAGGTGAGGGAGACTCAACTGATGACTTTCGGCTTCTCATTTGACCTTGTCATGTGCACATGGATATTCCGTTGGCTGCGGGAGAGAGTGCACAGCCATTCTTCCTCCTTCACTTCCTAGGCTCTTTAGCCCTATTGAGCGAGGAGCAGTGGCTGAGGACAAAAGCTGTATACACTGTACAAACAGAGTACCAAAGCAGCAGTACACTGACTCATTCTTCGCTCTGTGTGAGAACTGAGGGGGACTCTATTCACTTCCTTTGTGCTGGTGTCTGTCAACAGCGCTGTTTGAGGCAAGGCCTATTGTGCCGGCCAGTGTTTCTTATTGACCCAAGTCTGTGCCTGCAATGTTCCCAGGGTCGAAGTTGCGAGTGAGAGAATGTTTGAAAAGGGGTAATCATAGGGTAAATGCATTTTGCTGCATTCTCATCCAACCTATTAAATCTAAACTGTGGTCTATGTTAATGCAAACAGGTAATTATGTAGTCACAGCTGCAGCTATTGACATCTGGTTGCCACCTTAAGGAGAGGGAAACTATATAGTCTTCTCTTCTGTGTCTAGGTCCTTGAAAGCATGATTTCATTGATATTAAGTGGATGAAGGAGGTGGATTAGTAGGACTGGCAGGTTAACAAGGTAGATTTTTTTAGCAGGTATGTGTGTGTGTGGGGATAGCTATGACCATTAATGTAAACTTAGCATTTCCAAGCACTTTCCCATTTCTCCAGGTCTGGTTGTGTTGTCTTTACAGAATTAATTTGTTATACAATGGTTATGGCTTCAGTTTGGAGAGTACATTTTGTATTCTACCTTCTGTCTCTTTGCATATAACAACTTTGCTTTTATAATATCACTAATAATCATATTGATGATACTACCTCCTCTCTCATAAGTTGCATACTCCTGTGGCATACTCCTCTATATTTGGTTCCTTGGGGCTCTGCATTTAAAGGACATCTGCCCGTCCCACTAGAGCAGACCGGAGGGACTCCCTGATAGTTCCATCTGCTAGAGAGGTGGAGCTTCTACCCTTTGGAAAACACCTTAAGACCTGGCTGGTGCTGCAAGTGTGGGGAGCGACTGGAACAATGGCCACGCCAGGGTGGCTCATACGAGTGCTTCTTGGGCCTTCAGCTTCAGTTCTTTTTAAGAATTCTTATAATGTGGTTGCTGGGGGAGGGTATGCTAAATTTTAAACAATTTATATTTTTAACGTTTTTATCTCATTGTTTTGTATAAGCTGTATTGCAATTTTTATATGTGTAAGATGCCTGGAGTCGCCTAGGCAAGAGGGCAGCAGCATAAATATGATGAAGTAAATAAATAAATAAATAAATAAAAGCATTTTGTGCATAGGCTTAAGTCTTTAAAAAGGAGGTATGCTAAGATGGCAATAACAAGTACTGATCCGCAACCACCAGTATTATGAACTGAAAGAACATCTGTAAAGGGAAAAATTAAGTAACCACTGTGTTCCTAGCTTAATACTGACTGCCCAGGTGTAATGTCCTACATACTTCCACAGACATTTTTTTTCTTATACCAAATTGAACAAGATTTCAGCCAATGTTTTCAAAAGCAGTTTTCTCAGGGCCTAATATAATATTGCAGAATTGGTGCTGAAAGGAACGTGCATTTAGGAAAACAAGGTAGCAATTACATTTATATACAGTCCCTTAGTGCTTAGTGCACTCTCTGGGTGGTTCACAAGTTAATTAGCATTTTGCCCCCAACATGCTGGGTACTCATTTTACCAACCTCAGAAGAATTGTTGGATTTGGGAGGACTGTTTCGTTTGCTTGTGTGAACGTGTGTGGAAAAGAGGAGTGGATTCTGTGACTGTTCCAGTGTGCCACTGGACTGTGCAGAACTGACCATATAAACTAGTGCCCTTGTTGGTTGAATGATTATTTTTCTTTCTCATTACTGTTGCCTTTTTTTTAGTAGATTGATTCTTTGTTGCCTTTCCCCTGCTTTTTGGAGTAGTTTATAAAGGTTCTATATGGACTAGTCCAGTGATGGCCAATCTTGGCCTTCCAGGTGTTCTTGTACTCCAATTCCCAGAAGCCCAAGTCAATACACCTGCTGATCAGGGTTTCTGAGAATTGAAGTTCAAGAACATCTGGAGTGCCAAGGTTCACCATCACTGGACTAGTCCATACTCCTTTAGTGCTGGCTCACATCTGCTAATACCTGTCTTTTTCAAAGATTTAAATATTTTCCAAGTTGAAATGGTAAAATACCTATATGTACTTTGTCTTATGCATGCCTATTATGTTACTTTTGTCAAACGAGACTTTGCCAAAATGAAGCACTATCTGTTTCCACTTTGCTTTTGATTTTTGTGTGTGTGACAGTCTTAAAATGCTTTGGAAAAGACAGGTGAGTATCAGCAGATATGATCCAGCAATACAGGAAGGTGAATTAATTGAATCTATGAAAATATCCCCTTTGTTGTGCTGTAAATGAGAGAGAAAACTGGCTATTTTTCAAATCTTTGTCTTTGTCTTGAGTGTGTTCTTTCTCTAATTGCTTCCCACAGCATCTGAAATTGAATATTGATGACGTGCTTATTTCATGTAATGAATATCATAAAATCATGCTTGAGAAGACAAGTGGTCTTATAGGGCCATAGGTAGACACAGGCCTCTTGAATGCAAAAAAGCAGTAGCACCACAGACCCACACTGCCATGTGCTTCGAAAATTAAAACAAGTCAGATACAACAACCACACAGGCTTGCTGGGCATGCAGAGATGTGAAAAAAGCCCCTTAAAAATTCTTGAACTTATTGTCAGAAAAGAAGCTGAATGCTAATACCTAAAAAAAGTGGCCCAGTCTCTGCAATTAGTAGAAAGGAAACGGCCACTCTCCAGTGAACTCTCAACAGAAAAGGACAATAGTGCAGGTGTAGGTAACAGAATTAGAGCATATTGCAGTGTGAATGTTAGGAACTGCTGACCATAACCCCACATGGAAAACTGTTCACTGTCCTTTTCCAATCTTACTCTTTCATCCTGTTTTTCTGGGTTGTCCTCTGACTGTAACTGTTATCCAATTTGGACTTCAGTTTCTGGCTCCTAAATTGCTCTGGAATATTGCCCACAGCCCAGCCCTGGCAGATTCCCAAGGTAACTCAGCTGGATGAACAAATGTCCCTTATTTTTGTCCAGTTTTGAATAGACAGTGGCTTCACAGAGCCTTCTCTCTAATGCTGAGTTATCCCTAAAAGAGGGTGTCTGGAAAGTTTTAGAAAGGGAGTAGAGATTATGAGAAGAAAAGGAGCTAAAAGAGATCGCACAAGGCTTTCCTGTAATGTCAGAAGCATGTCTGGAGGTATGCAAGGCAGTGACAGTATAGGTATGGAAGCCAGGAAACATAGAAATGATAGTCAAGATAAGTGAATAGGTGTGCATTCAGTATGGAGAGAAGCTCTGATGCCAATCAGGATGGCCCACTTCTCACCGCCAAAGGCAAAAGTGGTTTCAGTGTGGTGTGAAAGTTGGTGATGTTACGATTGAGAGAGACTATAATGTTTGGTAATCTCTGCTTTAGATAGTACTGCTTTGGGAAGTGTGTTTCTGTCTGCTGCTGTTTTTAATTTAAGGGTAGTAGATATGTCAGCAAGTTCAGCTGTATTCTATTTACATGATATGAGGTATGTATAAAATACAGCACAGGAAAATTTCAAGAGTTATACACTGGTTATAAGGAAGAGGTCCCATAGAAGTTGTTAATATTTTCCAATTTTTCTAACATGGATATGTGTGACAAAAAACAAGCAGTTTATCAAAGATTAATGTGGAAAAAAAAGCACAGTACCCACTGTTTTTCCATTTCATGGGGTTAAGGTAAAGGTAAAGGTCTCCCTAGCTCAAAAGCCAGTCATATCTGACTCTAGGGTTCAGTGCTCATCTCTATTTCCTGCGAAGGAGCCAGCGCTATCTGCGTCTGCAGACATTTCCATGTACATGTGGTAGGCATGCCTATGCATGAAATGCTGTTCACCTTCCCACTGAAGTGGTACCTGTTTATCAATAGTAAAACCCCAACTTACATATGCCTCAAGTTACATAAAATTTGACTTACATAATGATTTTGTGCTAAAACCATGTCCCAATTTACATGATTTCCTATGGGTTTGCTTCAAGTTACATAAAGATTCTTTTTCCTATGGGTTTGCTTTGAGTTATGTAAAAATTCATTTCCCTAGGGTTTGCTTCGATTTACATAAAAAGTTCATTTTTTCCTGTGGGTTTGTTTTGAGTTACATAAAAAATCGATTTAAGCAAAAGCCTACGGAACTGACTTTTTTTTCGTAAGTAGGGGTTTTATTGTATTTGCAATTTCTTGCTTTTGAACTGCTAGGTTGGCAGGAGCTGGGTCAGAGATGGGAACTCATTCCATCTTGTAGCACTCAGGTATCGAACTCAGACCTTCCAGTCTTTGGTATTGAACGCAGACCTCCAGTCTTCAAGTTAACCTTATTCCTTCCCTTGGTGTATGGGTGCAGTAACGTCGCGTGGATTTCAGCTTAAGCCAAATTTGCCACCCCCTGGTGGACGCTGGTGCCTGCTCCCTCTAGGGCTTCTGGGAATTGTAGTCCAAGAACACCCATAGCCCAAAATGCGCCACCCGGGGCCGTCCCCCACGATGCCACTGTATGGGTGTCCTTTACACCAAGAGAAGAGGAGTTAGGAATTAGATGGTAGAAACTCATACATCTTACCTTCTCCAGCCTGTCACTCCAGGAACTTCTCTCGAGTTCTGTCTTGCTTCTGATGAATGCTGGCAACAAGACCATAGGGTGGGGCAATGGTTTTATCTTGCTCTTTCATTTTTTTAAATTGCTGAAGTAAAATCCTCTATCCTGCCTCTACTTCATATGCAAACAGTGTGGAAAGGTGAAAGCAGGTTTTAGGTTTTTTTACCCCCTTCCACACATTGTTAGATATCTTAGAAGAAACCAGGGCAGAAGCAAGGGGACAACAGGCTTCTTTCATTTAAGGAAAAGAAACTTCCTTCATTATAATAATATTGTGTCAGAAATTATTCTGGGTTGAAAGGAATTTTGCTGGAGAAACTCTGCTCAGGGGGTTCCTGGATGAGGCTCCTTTATGTCCCCAAGAGGTGGGACGGAGCCGGGTGCTCAAACCATCATGCAGGACTTGCTGGCCCTTCCAGCTAAGAAGGCGAACTTCTTAACCACTGAGCCACAACTGCTGCACTCCTTCATTGAAATCAAACTATATAGACTGGGGGTGAAATTCAAAGCATATTTCCTGGGTATCTTTTTTATTATTATTATTTTAGCCCTTAGCTGGCTTGATATTCTGTTTCATACTACCCTTTAAAACTGTTTGGAAGCTCATGCTGCATGTCTCCTTATAGATTCAAGTGCATGGACATGTTCAGCATCTTCACCTTGACATCAATTAGTTTGCTTCCATGCTCAATCCATGGTGCAGATTTTAGTCTTTTAAAGCCTTGCAAAGCTTGAGACCTTCATACTGCCTCTGCCTCATGTTCTCCTGCCTATTAATCAAGCTCCACTGTCCATGCACGTTCAGACAGAGATGTCGAGAAACTTTTTTTTCAGTCACAGAACCAGAGGTGATGAAGTGGACTTGATCCATTAAAGCTCACAATAAAAATATAGCAGTTAGTCTTTAAAGTGTCGCAATGTTTTTGTTTTCTGATAGACCCAGAGGTGTTTAGCTCATATTTTTTAAAAAAAAAGATAGAAAAGGTGTCTCTTAGCTGAAACTTCAGCAAATTGTAAGGCTCTCCTCTTTCATTTGCTCTTTGGCTTAATTTTTTTTGGCCTGTGTTTTGCTGTACCTGTTCAATATACATACAGTATTTCTGTATGGTGTTTCTAAACAACAGCTTTTTACCATATTTAGAGTTGTCCAAAAAGGTTCATATCAAAAGCATGAAAATATCCATTAAGTTTTAAAAATTGATGCAGTAGTAGATGATGTCAGGCAGAACCCAATCAAACTCAATCAGTGATCTCTCAGAATGACATTGGGATATCTTGTTGGATTCATTTCTAAATGCAGTTCTGTTTCATTCAAAACAAATCATTGATGACATTTGTAAGAAGTCATGGCAACAAGTTGCAGCTAATTAACAAGGTGATGGTTGTGTACCTTGTTTTCTCATCACACAACTAGCCATGTGACTGACACTTTGTTAATCAGATGCAACTCTCTGGGGTAAAGTCCAACAGGATTCTGATCAATGTGTTTTATTAAAAGTACAGGAAAGACAGAATGTACATTTCCCCATAAATATAAATGAATATAATTGTTAAGTGTTTCATGTCTCCCATAATTCAACAGCAGTAAGAGATGCAATGTTTGTCCAGGGTAATAGTAAAAGAAAAAAGCCTGCAGCTGTTGCTTGATGTCTTGTGCGATGAGAGTACCTTTTTGACAGGTTCTCAGGCTCCAGTCTGAGGTCAAAGCAGGATTAGGACAGCAAACCCCTTTGCCTATCTGACAGCTGCACTGTTCCTTCAACATGGTCTCTGACGTCAGTTATGTGGCTTTGACATGTGTGCATGCAAAAATGTTTGCATCTAGCTGGAAGTCAGATCTGTTGAATTCAGACGAGGAAGAAATTAGAAACAACTGAAATACATGTTTGTTATGTCCTGTCAAGTTGCATCCAATAGGATTTTCACAGTATGTAACTTATTTAAAGAATGGTTTTACCACTGCCAACTCCATGGATGTCTTTCTGTAGCCAAGCAGGGGTTCAAATTAGGTCTCCTGGATGTTAGTCCATCATTCTGATCACTACACTACACTACACTACACTAGAGCTCATAATTTTGTTAAATTATCACAAGCAGTTTCCAGTGTCTGTGTTTCTCACCAGTAGTCATCTAACCAGCACCAAATGCAATCCCTAAACAGCTTTGGTTCTTCTCCAGTTGTAACTTGACTTGACACACTGCGTATACAATCATGTCCAGAAAATTGGGAGAAGGATAACTTTTTTGGCACATGGCCTGTGCACCTCACCATAGTGAAGATGAAAAGAAACAGTCACGATGGGAGAAAAGTCAGGACTGTCAGGTTTAATGTAAGGGTTTTCACAAAAGAGGGGCGTTAGCCATTTAGGATCTACAGTCACTGGCAGAAATGGAAAGTCAATGGAGGCTGGTGGTATTAAATGTCCAATGTACATTTCTCACTTTCCTTGAAAGTACCATGAATTGGATGTGGCTCGACAGCACTTAAAAAGAGAAGGTGAACAAAAAAGATCAAGATGATTATACAGTGAAATCCTGACATACAAATGGTTCTACTTACAAAAAATTCGACATACATATTTTTGACATACAAATTTTTAATAGGAAAAATTCAACATACAAAAAATATATGGTGACATCTAGTGGCCTCTTCAGGTAATGCAATGTGTTTTTGACATACAGTCAAACCTTGCTTAACGAGTGTTTCGCTTAGTGAAAAACTTGCATAACGGGTGGGATTTTCAAAAAGTGATCCAACTTGCATAATGAAAATTTTTGCTATGTGAGTCGGACTTTCCCTATGGAAAAACTCGCATAACTAGCATTTCTATGGGGGGAATTTGCATAGCGAAAATATTTCACTATGCGAGTTTCCCCCCTTGAAACACTTGTTATGCAAGTTTTTCCATAGAAATTTTCACTATGTGGAAAAAAACTCGCATAGCGAAAAACTCGCTTAGCGAGCAGCCTCGCAGAACGAATCATTTTTGTTATGCGAGGTATGACTGTACAGTACAAATTTTTTGACATACAAATAACCTCGTAGGATGGGGGGGAATCCTATGTAGAGGTTTTACTGTATAGTAAAATTATTACTTTAATACACAGTAAATATTTTAAAAAATAACACACAACACTCTCAACAACTAACATCTGTGTTCTTGTTTCAGTTTCCAGTTTGAGCATCTTTTATATCAGAGAGCCAGTTGTTAACATTATGTAGAAACCCAGAGGTGTTAAGCATGGATATCGCTAATGTATCAGTGGACAAAATCACTTTGTATGCACTTCCCCCACTCTTTTGTTCAAGTGTGAGAAAACTTGCTGAATAATTCTTTTCCCCAAGGGTATTTCTAGGTTGCTGGTGCTGCCAATACTTTCGGAAACCTTTTGTTGACAAGGAAAGCCTTTTTGTTCTTTTTATTGAGAAGTGTGCTAGAATTTCACCTGCCACTTAAATGTAGATAAATGCTTTTGTTTAGAAAAATAGTTCACAGTGAAATTAATTATCTCTTAGGTGTCTGTACACACACATACCCCATGCATGTATGCAACTTGATATTGTGGGAAAGCTACAGGCACTTCCAAGGTAGCAGAAGAGAGATACTGGGGCTCAGTTAATATTGTTCACACTAGGCATAGGATTTGCTATTAAGTGCATGGAACGTTGTAATGTACCCAACTGAAAATGGTTGATAACCTTTAGCAAGCGGAAGAAGCTGAATTAACTCCCCATTCTTTGGCATTATCACTCTTAGAAATTTCATCAATCAAGAGTATAATATTTTTCTAAAATAGGACACAACAGGGAAGTTATTTGCCCATAATGCCCTTAGTAAACTATCTACAGATGATACATATCTATACATATTCTGTAGAACATGGCCCCTCTACTTAAGGCTATTAGATGTGTGAGATCTATAGCATGGTCTCAACCTTTTTATGCCATGGGCTGGACCATGCCCCCTCAGACAGCTGAGCAGGCTGGACTTGTGGTTTCCCCTGCTATAAACGCTGCCATAAAATGTGTCCTTGGTTTATTCTGGTGCCAGTGGCTGGAGCAAGTCTGAGGACCAGATTATTTGGTGCCATGGGCCAGATCTGGCCCACAGGCCATAGGTTGAGAACCCTTGATATATAGTATGAGAAGCAGTATCACAGTATCAGTTAAAGAAAGAAATTTACATTGTTTGTCACTTAATTTCTCAAGTGGCTTGAGTAAACTGCACAGTTCCAGGATGCCTCCAGAAGAAGAGAATGGTAAACCACTTCTGAGTTCTCTCTACCTAGAAAACTCTGTAATGAATCCCCAAAACTCAGAGCTGATTTGACATAGCACACAGGCTCATCAAATCAACCAGGGTTTCATCACTCCATTGTAAGTTCTATTGATTGATATGGTCCTACTCTAACTGTGACTTCTTTTAACATAGTAAGTCACAGTTAGAGGAAGCCTATTTAAATTGATGGAACTTGCAGAGTTGATTCACTGAATCCCCATTAATTCTGTGGACCTGTGGGAGGATAAACAGGTTTGCATCTGGTTCTGAAGGCTCTCAGGTTAGATGCCAGACAAACCTCTTGAGGAAGGTAATCCACAGTTGATGCCTCATTGTTCAATAAATCCTTATTCTCTGCTGTGCTTTTGTAGCATCACACTTGGTAGAGATACTTACACAGAGAACATTGTGTTTTTCGACTATTTAGTTCATTCTGTGGTTAAATTTTATCCTTGGAGTGTCTCCTATTTAGTGGTTTGTTTATCTAGATTCCTACTATTATTGGTCAATATAAAGACAAAGCCTGATTGGACTTGGTAATGAAAAATAATCTGAATGAAACTCATGGAATAAAGAGGAATATTAACATTTGGTTGGTTGTTATGAATTAATTTTTTTAAAAATGCATCTAAGACATGGGAAATGAATGAAAGTCTACTTCCTCATTAAGCAGTTCACTGGATTATTGTTTGGGAGATTTTTTTTTGGCTTTTAAAAAATCTAGGTTTGTATAAATCTATGCGATGAGATGGTTAGATGGAATTGTTGACACAATGGGCGCAGAGCTGAGCGGGCTGCGGAGGATGGTGGAGAATGGGGTGCCTGGCATGTAATGGTCCATGGGGTCGCAAAGGGTAGGATTTGACTATGCGACTGAACAACAAAAACATATATATATATATATATATGTTCTTGCAATTTGTACAGTAATAGCAACTATAGCTTTTTGCAGTCTCAGAATAAGAGCATCTTAGTTAAAAATAAAGCATTGCTTGTTTTGGGAACTCCTATAATGATGAAAATGTGACATAATCATTGGGGGTTTTTCCATTCCCCCTTCCCCAATGAAGACAGTACATTTAAAGTAACTTTTCAAGCAGTGGGTTGTTTCAGCAAAGCCTGGCTAATAAAACACTCTTCTAGTTTATAGTCTTAATTACTTTGGGCAGTCGGTGAACTTAGATGTTTTATAAATCTTCTCAGTGTGGTAGGATAAACAGGTTTGCATCTGGTTCTGAAGGATCTCAGGTTAGGTGACAAACAAACCTCTTGAGGAGAGTAATCCACAGTTGATGCCTCATTGTTCAATAATCCTTATTTTGGAGTCAACAAGAATGTGTAACTTCAGATAAAAGCACTAACACAGGGGTGCCCAATTTTTCGGGACATTGGCCAGTCACGTGGTTCAGCAGGCTGGTCATGTGGTTCTTCCCTGCTGGAAGTGGAAGTAAAACATGCATGCACAAATGCTGCCCTAAATGCATTTACGACAGGCATGGGTGCATTTACAGCAGCATTTTGCGCATGCATGGGCGCACTTTACTTCTGGGAGCAGTGAAGGTGGTGCAGGCCAGATGATTTTGCATCACAGGCCAAATCCAACCCACAGGCCGTGTTTTGGACACCCCTGCACTAACAGTTTCAAAGCAGAAACACAGTAAAGTAGCATTAACAGTTTGTTCACAGTTAAAAAGGCAAGATGTCTTAACTCGTCTTCAAAATGTCAAGAGTGTAGGTGCCGATTTTTGCTTTTTCTGGACAGCATAGAACAAAAATACCTCCTCAGTGCAAGTGAAGAAGACAAGAGAGAAACCATCAGGAATTCTGCAGTGCTATTGTAGTCACACAGTTTCCTGTTTCAAGAATGGTTTCCAATCCTTTGTTGCAATCTGAGCCCCTGGGAGTAGGGAGCACCAATATGGCTTTGAGTTTGTACAACCAAAGGAAGCTGAGCCATATCATTGACAGGAGCCCTTCTCATCACTGCTCCCTTGTGTGAGACCTGATTCAGGTGAAATTCACTCATAACAGATGCTTGGGAAGAAATCCATTCATTCAGTGAAATTTCAGCTTTAGAGCAGCCTTAAAGCACTCTATACAATACAGACTCTTGTCAGTTCTGTATCTCAGATAGCATGTCTTTTGTTTCAAGAAGCCAACCACTTCAATACTTTTAAGCTCCCTCAAACTTGGACTTCTGTTAGCAGACAAACTATTAAATGTGGTAATTAAACATCTAGCCTCGTTGTCTATGAAAATATGTGTAGTAGCTTGCTGTGATTTCTCTTCTAAATCACAGTCGTTTGTGTTTTATTCTATATTTGTTGTGGTAAAAAGGTGAATGGAAGATGAGTAAGTGGGTTCCAGATTAAATCAAGCCTGAACTAGAAGCAAAAAATGACTAAATGGAAGATGTTGAAACAGAAGTATCACAAGAACACCACTAGAAAAACAATAATGTCAGGAAATGTGAATGACAGTTGGAAAAGAAGAAATCCTAAAGTGAGGTGGAATGACTCAGTAAACGAAACAACAGCCTTTAATTTGCAAGAATAGAACAAGACTGTTAATGATAGAATCATTGGTTAATAAATCATTGGTCAGAGTTCTCTTATTCAAGTAAACCAGACAGCATAAAGTATTGGAGAAAATTGCTGCTGATGAAGATGTTGGTGCTTGTATTTCTTGTTGTACACCATGTCCCACAACGGGTGTGTGAAGAGGAATATAAGCCTCAACTTTTTAATGTGGTGATTCACTACATAATAGGATTCCAGCTAATAATTTATAGAGGCATGATATGTTGGAAATGACAAGCCTGCATGTAACAACAACAAATAGGTGAATGTCTTTCATGCTGTTTTTATTAAATAAATGCTGTCAAAATTGAGAGATGTTGGACAGGGCAGCCTCTACCCCTAGTGAGAGAGGAATTCTGATTCACAATATTTGACATAAGTGCAGCCATATTAATTAAAAATAGAATCAAAATGATATAAAGGGAGTCATCATATGGGTAAGAATGTTCTTTGTAGTTAGGTCACAGTGACCTAAGCACAAAGAACATTCTTACCCACGTGATGACTCCCTTTATATCATTTTGATTCTACTTTTAATTAATATGGCTACACTTACGTCAAATAATGTGAATCAGAATTCCTCTCTCACAATTCCCATTTACATTTTCTTCATAAACTATTTTTGGGAAGTTACAAAATCTCTGAGGTTGTCTGACATCACTTGATCAGTCCTTATCTGCAGATTCTCAACCCAGAGGTTCTGGGGTGAGCAGTTTGAGGAAATTTGCAAATTTTACCACGGCTTCTCTGGCAAAAAGAGAAAGGGGGCGTCAGCCCTTATTTGTGGGTTCAACCTAGGTAAATTTTTAATATTTTGTTCGTACAGACATGGGTGCTAGACAGAGACATGTAACAAGGGAAAATAAATAAAGGAAAGAAAAGTATTGGGGCCACGAAGAGAAGGAAACAAAAAACAAGAAGTAATAGAAGACTGTTAGACAACTGGGTATGAAGAAAGAAAAGGCAGAACACCACTCATATGAAGACATAATCATAATCATATTAAAACTTACCTATCTTCTTGACTACAAAATTTTAAACTTAAGCACACTTTAAACACAAAATAAAAATTCCCTTAGGGCATTTCCCGCCCTTCCGAGGCTACCTGCCTCAAACGTGATTGATCAGATCACGTCACAGTTCACACCCATGAACTGTCAACACAATAAATAAAACTTAACCACAGAATAAAAGCTATAAAATGAAAAGTTAACCATAAAATGAAACTTAACCACTAGCGACAGTCCTGTAGCAGCTAAAACCTTTGAATTCCAGGATACCGGCTTTAACCACAAGGGCAGGCAGAAATAAACTCATGGCAGGCAGAAATAAAACCTGAAAGCGCATGTATGCATCCAAGCGCCGTCTGGCAAAACTGCAAACCAGAGAACATCCCAGTTGGTTCTCTTAGCTGTTATCTGGAATCCTGCCTACTATGCCATGTCTAATTCACATTATTTGCCATAAGTGCAGCCATATTAATTAAAAGTAGAATCAAAATGATATAAAGGGAGTCATCACGTGGGTAAGAATGTTCTTTGGAACAAAGCAAAGACAGGTTCCCAAAGATCCCGTGTTTGCAATGCCCGATTGTGCTTTTCTTAAGTGGTTGTGACTTTATCATTATAATATTGAATTTTGTATATTGTATTATTCTGTATTTACTGTGTACAGTAATACCTTGGATAACGTTTACCTCGGATAACACTAGACTCGCATAATGTTAAGTAATATGGGGTGGAGAATTGGATCGAATAACATTAAGGTCCTATGGGATGGATCGGATAACAACCGCTAAAGCCTGTGCGGTTACAATGTATCTCTATGGAGCTTTAACGTTACCTGATCCATCCCATAGGATTTTAACATGCATCGGATAACACTAAAAATCGGATAACACCAAGACTTGTGGAACCAGGTTTTAGTGTTATTCGAGGTTTTACTGTATATTGTTTAATTAACATGCATCGGATAACACTAAAAATCGGATAACACCAAGACTTGTGGAACCAGGTTTTAGTGTTATTCGAGGTTTTACTGTATATTGTTTAATTATCATGTGAGCCGCCTGCTAAGAAATGTTTCAATGTCTGTTAGAACATTAAAATGCTCTTAATGTGTGCTTGCCTACTACACATTCTCTCCTTTAAAAACTTCAGTGCTAAAAAAAGATAGCTTACGGTGCTTAAAAATATGGCTGTGTGGGCATAATCTTATGCATCGATGTGTTGTTCTTCAGGCAATCTAGAGCAGCAATAATAATGATGATGATGATGATGATGATGATGATGATGATGATGATGATGATGATGATGATGATGATGATGATAATAATAATAATAATAATAATAATAATAATAATAATAATAATAATAATAATAATAATAATAATAATAATAATAATAATAATAATAATAATTTCATGTCAGAAATTATTCTTGGTTGAAAGAATTTTTGCTAGAGAAACTCAGCTTAGGGAACGCCTGAATGAAGCTCCTTTCATGTCCCCAAGAGCTGGGACAGAGACGGGCGCTTAATCCGTCATGTAGTACCCAGGTCTCTGGGAACTGCCGACTTGCCAGCCTTCCAGCTAACAAGGCGAGCTTCTTAACCACTGAGCCACCGTAGTGTTTCCAGCCTTTGGTTTTTGGACTTCATTTCCCAGAAGCCTAAGTCAATTCCCCAAAGCACTGATCAGCCAATGTAACTTAGGCTTCTGGGAATTGAAGTCCCCCTCTGGGATGTAGGCCCCACGTTGTGAACCACGGAACTAGAGGAAAGAACCAGTATCTCTTTTCACTCTCTTTTGAGATGATGTTTTATCTCAAATTAGGTGATAAATTCTATACTACTGCCTTGAAAAGTGACTGGCACAAACTGTTATATTATGACACATTAATATGTGGTACAAGTTTCTTGATGACAGGAGTTACCTTTTCTGAATTTCAATTGTCAAATTTTTCTGCATTGTGTCATAATGAAAAGGTTACAGGTTTAATTTTTTATTTGAAAGGAAATGTACATATGTCTCAAATGGAAGAAAGTATGCCTTTAAACCAGATATTCTCAATCCCCCGGCCTGTGGGCTTAATCTGGCCCACACATATCATTAATCTGTCCTGCGGTGGCCTCCTGGGAACCTCTAGACCTGCCTCTCCCCACACACACACTGGAAGTCAAAAAACATCACTTACCGCAGCAGCAGGAATTATGCAGTTTTTTCTGCTTCATGCACAGCATTCTCCGCACAAAGTGGCAAAAACCGTGCGATTCCCGCCACCACCATGGTAAATTATGTTTTTTCAACTTCTGGAGACGGGTCTAGAGGTGGCCACCATGTGCTGGATTAATGATATGTGCGGGTCAGATGAGATGGAAGTACTGTACATTCCACATAAGTTGCGTCCCACCCATCTAACACAATAATTACTCAGGGTGGTATATAACAAAAGGAGCAGCCCCTCCCCCCCCAAAAAAGACAATAAGAAATAACACAACACATACAAATATAAACAATTAAACAAACATCAGGTAGGTATTAGACCACTAAACATGAAGCAATCACAATGATGGCAGCAAAAATAAGATATAATTTCGTGGGAAACAATTAATTCAGGAGTAGCAAATTCTTGAATGTTCAAAGATGGGACCCAATGGACATGAGATAGAAGTACATTCCATAAAGTTGAGGCCACCACTGAGAAGAATTGGTTTCTTGTGCTGATCTTTCACACTCCTCTTTGAGTGAGGAACCTGTTCCCTGCCCCACATCTCTGTTTCAAAGCCGAAGAGCCAGCACTGTCTGCTCCTGCAGATGTTTCCATGGTCATGTGGCAGGCATGATTAGACACTGGAAGGCTGTTTACCTTCCCACTGAATTGGTCCCTATTTATCTACTTGCAATTTCTTGCTTTCAAACTGCTAGGTTGACAGGAGCTGGGACAGAGACAGGAGCTCATTCCATCCTGCAGTACTCGGGAATCAAACTGCTGACCTCCCACCTTCCAGTCAGTGTCTTAGCCACTTGAGCCACTGCAAACTGGGAAAAATATGTTGTCCAGGCACAATTTATCAAGGAGAGGCATCCCAGCAGGTATCAAGGTCCTAAACTACTTATGGGTGGTGGTGGCACCATTTCATGTGGCCTGCAGCCGCCCTCGCCACTACTGGAAGCAGAAGCATTTATGACAGCCATAAAACATGCCTATGCGTGCATAAATGTGCCCTCACCTGCCATAAATGCTGCTGTAAATGCACCCACGGCTGTTGTAAATGCATTCACGACAGCCCACGGATGTGTTTTACAGCAGCGTTTATGGCGGGAGGAACCATGTGACCAGCCTGCTCAGCTGTTCAGGGGGGCGTGGTCTGTTCTGCAGCACCAAAAGGTTGGGAGCCCCAATTTAGGGGTTTGTTGGTTACTATCTAGACATTGAATCAGATGCACTCAGCCCTCTCTGTTGGCACATGCGCTGAGAGTTCACCCCGGCACTCTGCCCAGCAGCCCAATGGGAGCACTTCCTCCCCCAGCACAGAGTTCACCCCTCCCCTCTGTTTGTGCACTCTGTCTCTAAAAGGTTCGACATCACTGCTATTGACAACCAATGCAGGCAGACAATGTTGGGGAAACATAGTCAAACCTTTGCAACTTTGACACGAGTCTTTCAGCTGCATTTTGTACCTGTTGCAGCTTCTGTTCCATCTTCAAAGGTAGCCCCATGTAGAGTGCATTACAGTAATCAAGTCTCGAGATTACCAAAACATGAACTAGTGTCAAGAGTGAATTCCAGGAATGGGCAAAGCTAAAGTGGAAAAAGGAGCCATCCCAAGGTTGAATCCCTGATGCCCAGTCCCAGCAACCTCTCCAGAAGAATGCTGTGGTCAACAGTATCAAAAGCTGCTAAAAAGTCCATTATTGATTTTCCCGTTTTCACTCCTGAAATGTTCAGTCTTCCCTTTTTGGCAAGGAGTCTTTGCTGACATAGTTGAAACTGGATGAGCAAGGTGGGATGGGATTTTGTCTAGCTTTTTGTTTCTGTTCTGCCAAAAGAAAAATCTCCTTTTGAGAGTCTTCGACACCCTGAGCCTTTCACAGGGAAAGGATTCTTGATGGGACTTTTTGGTATTGACACATAAGCCATTCAGACATTGTGGTTCAACAAACCTTTTAATTAAAGTTTCCCCTGAACAGTTTGCCTGACGTCCTCTGGTCCTCTGGCTTCCATCAAGTCTCTAACAATTTTCTGCGGCCAACTTGGAAGTGGCTCCATGCACTCTCCCTGTGTTGCCCATCAGCTCTATTTTGGCTTGCAGTCACCCAAAGAACCCTGGGTTTGTTGCTGTGGGCCATAGACTAGTTTACAGTCATTAGTCTTTGTGGTGGCCGAGGCACCAAGCTTAGCCTGATACCACCACCTCTTCTGAGCTGGGTGAATTGATTCTGCTCTTGCAACATGCCACATTCCTCATATCACCACAGAGAATGGGTGAGGGTAAAACAAAATTATGATTATACTACAAGATGTTTAGGGAAACTACTTTCCTAGAATGAATACTCTGTATATAATACATTTGCAGTCACTACTTCTCTGTAGTTGTTATGTTATGTTAAATAATAATGTGGCAGTGTGACCGGGGGGGGGGGGGAGGGATGATGGGTTAGTTGGGAACATGGGAGAAAAGCCCCATTAGGTCTATGGCCATGATGGCCAACCTTGGCACTCCAGATGTTCTTGGACTTCAATTCCCAGAAGTCCAAGCCCCCGTGAATCCACATGAATGGGTTTGCTGCGATTAATTCGGCCTGCACTGCCCTCGTCACTCCCCAAAGCGGAAGTAAAATGTACCCGCACGGGTGTTTTACACATGTTTTACTTTTGCTTCCAGGAGCAACAAGGGCAGCGTAGGCCGGATGAATCGCAGAAAAACCATTTGTGTGAATTCACAGGGGCCTGGGCTTCTGAGAATCGAAGTCCAAGAACATCTGGAGTGCCTAGGTTCACCATCAGGGGACTATGGCGTAATAGCAGAAATGTAGGAAATGCATTTTTCCCCATGATTCAAGAAATGGAATACATGTGTGTTGGAAGCAAACTTTCTAGGTTTATTTTGACCCCTCTGCAATGATACATCAGCCATATTGCTCACAGAGTAATATATTTTACTGGATCATATCTTATTAATGGGATTTTTATTTTTGTTGTTGTTCAGTTGCACAGTCGATTCCGACCCTCTGCGACCCCATGGACCACGCACTGTCCGCCAGAAACTTTTGTCCTCCACCATCCCCCTCAACTCGCTCAGCTCTGTGCCCATTGTCTCCACAATACCATCTAGCCATCTCATCTTGGGCCGTCCTCTTCTTCTTTTGGCCTCGACCCTTCCAAGCATCAAGGCTTTCTCAAGTGAATCCTCTCTTCTCATTTGATGTCCAAAGTACTTTAGCTTCATCTTTATTATTTGACCATCTAAGGAGCAGTCAGGGTTGATTTCTTCTAAGATTGACCTATTTGTTCTCCTCGCTGTCCAGGGGACTCTCAAAACTCTCCTCTAACACCACATCTCAAAGGCATGTATTCTTCTGCGCTCAGCTTTCCTAATGGTCCAGCTCTCACAACCATACATTGCCACAGGGAATACCATAGCTTTGACTATACGAATTTTTGTTTGCAATTTGATGTCTCTACTTTTCACTATGCTCCTCAGGTTTCTCATTGCTTGCCTCCCAAGAATCAGTCGCCTTTTTATTTCATGGCTGCAATCACCATCTGCAGTGAGCTTTGATCCTAAGAAAGTAAAATCTGTCACTGTTTCTACTTCTTCCCCATCTATTTTCCAGGGACTGATAGGGCCTGTTGCCATGATCTTTGTTTTCTTGATATTGAGTCTCAAGCCAGCTTTTTCACTCTCTTCTTTTAACCTAATCAGGAGCTTCTTTAGGTCCTCTTCACTTTCTGCCATTTCATGAAATATCACATATTTTAATTTTAAGACTGCTTTACATATTCTGAAGGGAGGAAAGTCTCTCCAAATAAATACACACTCCAGAGTAGGTAAACCATTTAGAAGCTGTGCGGGTGTCTATATAGGTGTGTTTGTAGGTGTAGTATGAACCTATATCTAAATATATGGCAAGACTCTGAGCTGCAAAATGCTTGTATTTATTGCATCAAAGAAAGCCCAATAGTGATTTCCCTATAAAGATGAGAGCAATTACTAAAGTGAATTGGCACATGCTCAGGAATGTCTTGGGGAGCAAATGTCAATTTTCTCTGAAGGAAGTCCTTTAAAATGACCCCCTCATGCAGAAATGCAGAATCCAATTTAATTGCTCTCTTCCTGTTCAGGCAAGCAGGTTCCTTTGGTACCTAGTAAAAGAAACTCATCTTGGCAACAGCTAAGACTTGTTTTGTTCAAGCAATCACAAAATAACTCTAAAGAAAGCATGGGTGAGCACGGAAAGTGCAACCAGAAGACAGAAGTGTCTGTTTAACTGCCCTGTGCCCAAAATCAGATGTTTAGAAATAAAATGTCACCTCTTTTACAAACTGCATGGAAACTTTCAAAATAGCAGTGGCAGAGGTGAGTCATAGGTTTTTACCATCAGAAAAATTTACTGAAATAGCTTGCAATCATGCTTGTTATTTATTACATGGCACTGTTACATTTTATGTATTGCTCTTCTTTCTCCAATCTCCTGGTTTTGGAATATTCACTTGGATAGACAGCCCTAAGTAAAACATAAGCTGTCCCTTTTGTTAGTCTAAGTTTAAACTTGACATGCTTTACAGCACCAATGAGAGTTTCAGGTTTTATTGATGGACCTCACTCAATACAAACACCACAGGAGTTCCTTCTACTGAAGTCCTTCCTGCTAGTGTACCTATTGTTGAAGAAAGGAGCTTGAATTGTTTTTGTGTTAGATGAGATGTCTGTTGTTAGTAGACATCACAAAGTATGTAACTCTTTTAAATGGTACGGTTTCCCTTAATATGGAAACAATTAATTACAATTGTTACAATTACAATTGATGTGGAAACATTTTACTATTATAAGTGAACAGTGATAGTAAAAGGCAATATCCTAACCAATCCCACCCCATTTCCCAAATATACCCTTATAACCAGGAATTAAAAAATAAAACTATTGGGGGGAGGGGTCAGAAACATTTTCCCAGGGAAGGGAAGGATTTTAAGACTTACAAATGCGGTAAAATATGGGCTAGGTATAAAAGGAGAATTGGCCCTACTATATTAAAATACTATGAGACTTTAAGATATCTTAAACCCTCAAATCCTTAGCCTACGGCCCACAGGCTGGATCTGGCCCATGGCACCATTCCAACCAGCCCATGCCCATGTTTACTGGAGGAAATGAAAACATACATAACAAGGAACTGGTGGTGATTGGAACAGGAGCAACATGAAAAAAAATTGCCAGAAGTTTGGGGAAACCCTCAAGATCTCTCTTTGCAAAGATTCCTGAACAGAATTGAGGTGAATTCCACTGATAGAGAAATTGACCAATCAGGTTAGATTACACAGGGAAGAAATAAAACAAGATAACACAAAATATGGTAACTTTTACTGGTCTGTGATATTGATTCGACAAATACAGAAAGCACCTTGGAAAATCAGCTGGATTTCAGGTCTACTTTTTTGAAGCTAGGCACAAGATTTAGTTTTTTGAAGCTAGGCCTGAAGACATGGCTGGCGGGTCAAGTGTGGGGACATAGCAATGCAGGTTCCCATACGGGATGGCTAATTTAAGAGCAGCCATCCGCCCCCATCTGGTAGCTGTTATTATGGGTTTCTATCCGTTTTTACTGTTTAACGTTTTAAATTTTTTATGAATTCTTATGAATTTTATGAATTTTAAGGCCATATATATTATGAGCTATGCTGTAAGCCGCCCAGAGTCGGGTCCGCCCGATTGGGGCGGGATATTAAATGCAAATAAATAAATAAATAAATAAAAAGATACAAGCTCTCTCTTCTGTGTCTAGGCTAGATGTGAAACTGCCAAAATGAAGCCACTTTTTGGTGAGTCCATTCTGCAGTTCCTTTGGGCTGGCCTAATGTGAACAAGATTAGCTGGCAACACAAGGTTACCGTTAGCAGAGTACGCCTGATTGTGGTTCAGAAATACCACAGTCTTTGAGGAGGCTCTTTCTGTGTACCTGTACCATGAAGACTGTCCTGAGAATATAATGCAGTGGCCCTTCATCTGCCTTCTGCATCACAGCATGACTCCTGTTCTACTGATCCAGTTCCGCAAGTTACTTTCTGGTCCTGAACCCTTTTTGCACATCAAGATGGATTCAATTGGGATTTAATCCACTTGGTGACCATCGCACTTCCCTGTGGACTTCGACACCCAAGGCTGTTAGTCCTCAGGGTGATCAGATTAGTTAACCACTACCTGACACTCGGCATTGAGTCGCTGGCAGTATGTTCTACTCTATTACCATAGTAGGATAACCTGGGCAGACAGCAACAAGATATGATTAACAAGCCATAGAAAACAACTGAGATAGAATTAAGAGTGTGCTTGTGAACATACAAAATTGCAATATTGTACAAATAAGATTATGTTGGGGGGGGGGGGAATATTATTTTAAAAAATAAGGAAAGAAAATTAAGTCTGTACAAGAGCTTTCACTTTAATCTTTTATGGCCAGGTCTGTGTTTGTGAAAACAATAAAAGGATTGCTATAACATATCTTGCCAAGCTCTGCAGTCATACTGCTACTCACTTCACCACCACAACAGATTCTTGCTAATGATAGAGTTCATTTTGCAATTTCAGAGTGTGCAAGAGTCACACATACTGAAAATTAGCAGCAGGTTGATGTTGTTGGTGACATCATTCCTACTGTTCCTGCAGACGAGGATACTGGCTGATGTTTTTATTTTCTTTTACAACAAAATCAAGATAGTCTTTTGCCAGCTTAGAGACTAATTTTTTTTGTTTGTCATCAACTGTAGGTTGTAGGTCACAAAACATTGTACCAAATTTTTGTTGTTGTTCAGTCGCACAGTCGATTCTGACCCTCTGCGACCCCATGGACCATTGTCCCCCAGGCAGTCCTGTCCTCCACCATCCCCCTCAACTCGCTCAGCTCTGTGCCCATTGTCTCCACAATACCATCTAGCCATCTCATCTTGGGCCGTCCTCTTCTTCTTTTGCCCTCGACCCTTCCAAGCATCAAGGCTTTCTCAAGTGAATCCTCTCTTCTCATTTGATGTCCAAAGTACTTTAGCTTCATCTTTATTATTTGACCTTCTAAGGAGCAGTCAGGGTTGACCTATTTGTTCTCCTCGCTGTCCAGGGGACTCTCAAAACTCTCCTCCAACACCACATCTCAAAGGAGTCTATTCTTCTGTGCTCAGCTTTCCTAATGGTATAATTCTAAATAAATAAATAAAAATAAATAAATAAATAAATAAATAATGGTCCAGCTCTCACAACCATACATTGCCACAGGGAATACCATTGCTTTGACTATGCGAATTTTTGTTTTAAGTGTGATGTCTCTACTTTTCACTATGCTCCCCAGGTTTCTCATTGCTTGCCTCCCAAGAATCAGTCACCTTTTTATTTCATGGCTGCAATCACCATCTGCAGTGAGCTTTGATCCTAGGAAAGTAAAATCTGTCAGTGCTTCTACTTCTTCCCCATCTATTTTCCAGGGACTGACAGGGCCTGTTGCCATTATCTTGGTTTTCTTGATATTGAGTCTCAAGCCAGCTTTTTCACTTTCTTCTTTCAACCTAATCAGGAGCTTCTTTAGGTCCTCCTCACTTTCTGCCATTAGGGTGGTATCATCTGCATATCTCAAACTGTTGATGTTTCTTCCAGCAATTTTAATCCCAAATTGTGATTCCTCCATCCCTGCATTGCACATTATGTGTTCTGTGTATAAGTTGAATAAGCAGGGTGACAAAATGCAGCCTTGTCTTACTCCTTTTCCTATTCCAAACCACTCCGTCATTCCATTTTCTGTCCTAACCGTTGCCTCTTGATTCACGTACAGATTTCTCATGAGGCCTATAAGGTGTTCCAGGATTCCCATCTCTTTAATTACTTGCCACATTTTGTTGTGGTCAACACAGTCAAAAGCCTTAGTGTAATCAATGAAACAGAAGTAGACTTGTTTCTGATATTCCTTTGTTTTTTCCATGATCCATCTTATGTTGGTGATGTGGTCTCTAGTCCCCCTGCCTCTTCTGAAACCCGCCTGCACTTCTGGTAATTCTCTCTCCACATGCTGTTGCAGTCTATCCTGTATTATCTTGAGCATCACCTTGCTAGCATGAGGGATGAGCGCAATTGTTCGATAATTTGAACATTCTTTGGCATTACCCTTTTTGGGGAGTGGAACATATACAGATCTTTTCCAATCCTGTGGCCATTGTTGTGTTTTCCAAATCTGCTGGCATATAGAATGCAATAATTTGATTCCATCATCTTGCAGGGCTTTGAAAAGTTCAACTTGGATACCATCAACTCCACTGGCTTTGTTGTTTGCAGTGTTTTTTAGGGCCTTTCTGACTTCACTCTCTAGGATGTCTGGCTCATGTTCAATGTTCTCATCATTGTGATTATCAGGGGTGTTGAGTTCCTTTTTGTAGAGTTCCTCTGTGTACTCTTTCCATCTTTTCTTAATCTCTTCTGCATCTGCTAACTCCTTGCCATCTTTGTCTTTTATCATGGTCATTTTTGCTTTAAACGTTCCCTTGAGTTCCCCAATTTTTTTGAAAAGATCTCTAGTCCTACCCCTGATATTGTTTTCCCCTATTTCTTTGCACTGTTCGTTCAGGTAGGTTTCCTTATCTCTCCTTGCTTTTCTTTGAAATTCTGTATTCAAGTGACTGTATTTTTCCCTTTCTCCTTGGCATTTTGCATTCCTTCTGTCCCTGTTAATGTACCAAATAAAGCCTGTTAATTCTTAAGGGGTCACAAGCTTTTGGTTGGTTTTATTGTAACAGACTGCAGTGCCACAACATTTTCTGTAAATCATTAAAAAAAATTACAGAGGAGTCAAGATCCAGAGTTAAGAGAGTTTTTTAAAGATATAGAAGTAAATTTGTAAATAAAATCTCTTTATTCTCTTTCTTTTAGAAGCCTTTTGTACCTATATACAGTATTCTGAAATCTTACCCAGTGCAAGTGGTATTTATGTTTCCATTTCTCTTCTCTATTCACTGATCTTTTATCGATGTTTGCTAGCTTCAGGGGATGTCATTCACAAAGCAAACCATTACATCTGCATAGAACCTTGACATTATGGAAGCTGTCTATTAATAAATTAATTATATATGATTGAAGTGAGCCATAAGCTGAGTTGAATCTGTCGCAGCAGTAGCTGTGCTTGGATTATTTAACTTCTGATCTGAAAGGTTTTTGTTTGGTTGTTATATGTCTAAAAATACAGTCAAACCTCGCATAAAGAGCGTTTCACTTAAAGAGTAACTCGCTTATAGAGCATAATTTTCTCTGAATGTTCGCTTTGCTTAACAAATAAAACCAACCAAAAACTCGCTTAACAAATAAATCAGGGTTCGCAATCCCCCCCACAATTGGTCACTTACAATGGTGTTTCACTTAAAGAGCAAACTCTCTTAAAGAGCAATCCTGTGGAATGCATTATGCTCTTTAAGCGAGGTAAACTGTATGTGGACAAAAATATTGGGAGCTTTCTTTGTTTATTGTTCTCCCAATTTTTTCTGCTTTCTTGCACACCAGGTGGGCTCTCCAAGGAGAGCAGTGCATTGCTCAACTACAGTAATTGCTTTCAAAGGGCTTTCTAATTTAGGCAGTAGGCAACACATTGTCCATCCTTGGACTGAAGCCTTCTTAATCTCTTTGTGTTAGCTCCATAGCACACAACTATGTTGTCTGTAACCTAGCCAAGGGGACGTGGAATATTGTGGGTTAACATTTGGTTGACAGCATTTCAACAGGAAGGGCTTTGTCTAAGTTAGTTAGGGTTATGAATGTCTTTCTTTTTGAACCTGGCTATATTATATTAAATAGGTCCTTGATTCTGACCTCACATTCTCTAATACAAATTTATTAGAAGCACCAAAAGAGTTCATGAGACTTAAACAAGTACTGTACACTATACTCAAAGAAGAGTAACTATTAGAAGCTGATACAAGAAGCATTGGATTATTACAGTATGCAAGAAGCCATTAATCTGAGGTGGTAAAAGTCTTGCTTTGGCAGAAAAATTGCAAAGAACTCAAATTGTAGGGTCTAATAAAGCTTGGCTACTTATTTAAAATCGCATATTGAAGATAATCTGCCTGGATAGCTTGGATTTTAGGTATCCAATTGTGAAGCAAGAAGTTGGGAGTTCAATTCCCCACTGTCTGTCCTGCAAATAGAGGCAACATAGCCTTGGGCAAGCTAGAAAGTCCCAGATAAAGGTAAAGGTTGCACTTGCTTGAAAGCCAGTAGTATCCAACTCTAGGGTTCAGTGCTCATCTTTGTTTATAGCCAAAGAGCCAGCGCTACCTGCATCTGCAAACGTTTCCATGGACATGTGGTAGGCATGCCTCGACACCAGAGTGCATGGAACACTGTTTACCTTCCCACCAAAGTGGTACCTATTTATCTACTTGCAATTTCTTGCTTTCAAACTGCTAGGTTGGCAGGAGCTGGGACAGAGACGAGAGCTCATTTCATCCTGCAGTACCTGGGAATTGAACTCCAACCTTCCAGTTTTCAAGTTAAGTGTCTTAACCATTTGAGCCACCACAGTCCAGAAAGTCCAAAGACATCCCCAAAGGAAAGGAATGTTGAACTACTTCTAAATATTCTCTACCTAGAAGACTCTGAAAAGGGTCTCCGTAGGTCAGAATTGACTTGAACGCATACATCATGATGATGATGATGATGATGATGACAATGACAAACTGTTATATTGCAACTACCATTAGTTTTTGATTAAGATGTACAATTGTTTAACAATCATCTGTGGTGCTTAGATACTATTACATAAACACCCTCTGCCAGATTTAAATAGTAGTTTTTTTTCTTTTTGTTTTCTTTCTCACCAGCAAATATCGGAAGGGAACCAAAGTCCGACTGAGACTTCTTGACCTTGAACTTGCGTCTAGATTCTTGGGAGCAAAAACAGATACCACTTTACTGGAAGCTGATGCAGTGCTCTTGGGACTTGCAGCAGCCAAAGAAGATAGACAGACAGAGTAAATCTATTAATTATTCAAATATCAAGATATCAGCCCTGTACATATTCATTTCTGGATACATTTAATAGTCTAAATCAGAGATCCTCAACGTGCAGCCTGTGGACTGGATGTGCCCTCTATCATGTACCACACCTGAAAGTGCCATGTGGTGAAGGAAGGGCAAAATGGCTGTCTGGCCCCCAAAGCTGTCAGAGAGCATGACCTGGCCCCCGGCTTTAAAAGGTTGAGAATTCCTGGTCTAAATAGCTTATTTGATTTATAAAATATACTCACTTTTGAATTTTAAAAAGTTTATTTTTTTTCCAACTGTTGTTCTTTGATAAGGTAAATGTGAATTATGAAAATTATTCTGACAAATTTGGTTCTGTAGTTTGCCTCTCCATAACTGCTCCCTACTTAAAGATACTGTTTAGAATTTTTGAGAGACACAGCAATAGCAGGAATAAATTTTCAAGTTTAAAAATCTAAAACATTCACTGGTGTGTGAATACAGTAGAGGACGTTCCAGATTGGAGCCTCAGAACTAAACCAGCAGACAGGTTTAGCTTTTTCAGAGATACATTTGATTATAACGATGAAAATAAAACAGGCAGTGTCTTTAATCATAATTGCATTTATCCTTTAGGGAGTTGCTGATGGGGCTTATAAATCATTGCTTCAAGCATAGTATAAATTATTTCTTTTATTTGAAGGATTAGAACATTAAAAAGTATTCAATTTGCTTAAATTAGTGGCAAGAGAAAATAAAATAGATTGAGATGAAATGACCAACTAGTTATGAAGGGAATTCTGATTCTAAAAAAAAACCTTAACTGGTCTAAAACATGTCTCACTATATGTTCCTGTGTGATGAGATGCCTTTAAAAATAACATGCTTGGGGTAGGGGGCATGTTTCAGCACATTCTGTCTGCCAAACTGTAATGAGAGGTTTGTTTGTCAGATCAGAAATTCTTCCAGCCCAAGACCAAATAAAATAAAAGCTAGAGTGTAAGACCTTAGAGCAGGAGTTCGCAACGTTTTCCAGCCATAGGCCAAACCACATCCCCTCAGACAGTGGAGCGGGCTGGATTGGTACCGTAAAATGTCTCTGCGGCTGTCGTAAATGTGGCTATTGTAAAACGCATCCACCACCAATTCCGGGGGGGGGGGGGGGACTGCTGCGGTTGAAGTGAGGTCGGGCTGGATTATTTGGTGCCACAGGCTGTAGGCTGAGAACCCCTGCCTTAAAAGTTGCCTAAACTCTCATTTCAATGTTATTTATAAGCAGAATTTGAACATGAATTTCTCAAAATGTTATCCTCCTGTTAAAACCTTTGTAAGGTCACTGAAATGAAATTTACGTTTTGAGGATCCACTAAATGTGAGTAATATTGAAAGGAAATGGGCTGTTCTGTCGGCTTCTTTGGGAGGGGGGACTCTGAAACACAAAATATAAGTAGCACAAAAAACTGAATAGACTTTATTCATTGACCTAAGTGAAAGTAATTATTTCAAATATAGATGAGTTGTCATTGACTTTAAAACCCCACTTTGGACTTAACTGGCAAAAATAGGTTACATTTAATAAATAAATAAATAAATAACCTTATTTTGGTGTGATGTGATTTTTGTTGTTTTACCGTGGCTCAGGCATGTTTCCAGATTGGGACAGTATCTTGCAAATTAGGATGTGTTTTGCTTAAAATATACATCTGTCTATACTTTTAAGTTTTCTTATACCAGTGGTGGCGAACCTATTGCACACATGCCAGAAGGGGCACACAGATCTCTCTCTGCAACATGCAGAGAGTCACACCAGCATAGAGTTTTGCCCTGCCCCTCTGCCCAGCAGCCCAATGGGAGCACTTCCTACCTCCCCCAGCACAGACTTCACCCCACCCCTACCCAGCAACCCAGTGGGAGCGCTTCCTCCAGCACAGAGTTTGCCCTGCTTCTGCCCAGCAGTCCAGTGGGAGTGCTTCTTCCCGCCCCCAGCACAGATTTCGTCCCACCCCTCTGCCCAGCAGCCCAGTGGGAGCACTTCCTTCCCCTGCACAGAGTTCATCCCATCCCCTCTCTTTGGACACTCTGTCTCTAAAAGGTTTGCAATCGCTATCTTATATCCAGGTAAGTTCTGCAGTGATTGTGATCTCATCTATTTCACACAGTCGCTCTTTTCTTTTTTTAACAGCTGTGACTAGTTCATCATTTGGATGGCAAACCATGTGCTAACAAGCCCCTCTATACATAGCTTGGCTGGTCCAGGCAAACATGTTTCCATTGGAGCCATGCTCAGATTTTGTCCTTAGCTGCCACAGTGTTTGAGAGTCAGTCATCACTACCATGGGACAGCAAAACTAGGACTTTTGTGGGGTATTTATATATGCTTGTACAAAAAGCATATACAGGTACTGCTCTTACAAACATCTTTATGTGCTTTACTTTTCCCTTTGGAACAGATGGGATATTTCATTATAGATGAAAAACCAATTTTGAAAACAAATATTTGTTTTAACCATGAAGCATTGAGAATCCTCAGAATTTCCTTTTGTTTCATCTTTTATAAGCACTTACTAAAAGTTACTTTTTAAAATATTTAGAAACCATTTGAGCATTTGAAAATCAGTCTGAAATAATCAAAACTGATACTAATCATCACTGTCCAGGACTTCAGGTAATAATCTTTTAAGTTTGGATTAGCTTCTTGGTGTTGAATTCTCCAATTGCTGCAGTCTCAATTGATCAGGCTTTCTCAACCTTTTCTGGGCATGGGCTGGAGCACTCCCCCTCAGATGGCTTCGCGAGCTATGTTCCCCTATGCCCTTGTTGATGCCCGGAAACACCGGAAACTGTCGAAAACATGCATTTTTGGTGAGTCCTTGTGTTTTCGATGGGTTCTTACACGAAAACATGTTTTCAGTGAGTTCTCGTGCAGTTTCGCGCAAGAACTCACAAAAAATGCATGAGAACTTGCCAAAAACACAAGAACTCACTGAAAACACACGAGAGCTTGCCAAAAACACATTTTCTGCATGTTTTCGGTGCTTTTGAGTGGTGGGGGCAAAAAGGGTACTGGAGGCCAGATGAAATGGCTTCATGGGCCGGGTTTGGCCCACAGGCCGGAGGTTGAGAATGCCTGCAATTGATTCTAAACTACCTATTCCATCCATCCCTGTTTACATTTGAAGCCTCAGTGGGCAGAAATAGCAAACCTTTCTCCCATTTGCTGGTACTCCTTTCTGTGTTCATAACATACCATCATAACATTCTAGCTTTGTTGTGAAATCTTGTTGCTTAGGTAGTAAATTGCACTAGGGTAGGTCTATTGAATCAGCAGTGATTTGGTTAGTCAACTCCATTGATTCAAATGGTCCCACTTTAGTGTTCTTTATTGCACTGAGCAACAGTCTTTCAGCCTATTTTTTCCTTGTAACCCATGTATTGAGCCCTGTGCCTAAATAGTCCAAATATGGTATTATTTTTGCTCTCTGGGCTTGATGTTAAATAAATATTATACCTGGAATGTTTGTGTGTGCTTTTAACTCATATTTAATTTAACAGTGAATTTATGAATTCATGACCTCTTATCAACAAAAGACTTGCTCCAGTCTTGCAATCTGAAGCCCTTGGGTTCCACTACTGAGTCAATCCATCACACATCAGGTCTTCCTATCCTACTGACTCCCATATAACCTAGAATTTTTTTCCTTTTTTAGTGAGTCTTGTCTTCTTTTTATATGCTCAGTTTATTCAGTTTAATGTCTGGTCAGAAGTCAGTTTTATTTGATTTAGTATCCACTTATTTGTCTTAGTCCATCCTATCTTAAAGTTCTTCTTCAAAGTTGGGTTTTTATTTATTTTTCCCCTGTGAGCTTTCTTCATTGTCCTGCTTTCACATCTGTACATAGAAAATGAAACTACAGTAATACCCTGGAGAACGATTGCATCGGATAAAGCTAGAATCGGATAACGATGCAAGATTTTTGGAAAAAACTTGCATTGGATAATGATTCTTTTAGCGTTGTCCGATGCAATGGTTGGGGTGTGTGTGTGTGGATTGGTTAGATGGATCACTGCTACTGAACTAGGGTCGGGGGAAAGGCACGTGGGTGCCTGCCTTTCCCCCAACCCTAGTTCAGCCGGAGGAATTGCTGGACGAAGCCTAGTGGCACCCAGCCTAGCTAGCCCGAGCACCACTAGGCTTCATCAACAGCCCGTCCGGGCTGTGTCTGAAGCTGCTGGGCTGCAGACACAGCCCACACGGGCTGCGGAAGAAGGCTAGCCCAGCCCGGCTGGGCTGGGCTAGCCTTCTTCCGAAGCCCTTCCATGCTGTATTCGAAGCCCAGCAGTTTCGGACACAGCCCGCAAGGGCTGCAGAAGGCGGCTAGCCCCACTTGACGGAGCTGGGCTAGCCTTCCGAAGCCCTTGCGGGCTCTGTCTAAAGCTGCTGGGCTTTGAACACAGAGCAGACGCCTCTTTCCCCCACCCTACTGGACCCTTAGCACTCACTAAGGGTCCAGTAGGGTGGGGGGAAGAGGCACCAGCTGTTGCGCTACAAGGCGTGCCAGCGGGTGCCTCTTCCCTCCACGCTACTGGACCCTTAAAAGAGCTGGGATGGAGTTCAGAAGAAGCCTAGCGCAGCCAAGCGGTGCTGCGCTAGGCTTCTTCCAAACCCCATGCGGTCTGCGCTAGCCTTCTTCCGCAGCCCGCCCGGGCTTTGTTCGATCCAGCCGAGCAATTACTTCAGAGACAAACCGCTTGGTCTGTCCCCGAGGTCAAGCTAGCCTAGGGTCAGTTTGACTTCAGGGACAAAACACATGGTTTGTCCCTGATGTATGGGCTTTTTTTTAGCGTTGTTCGATGCATGCATCGGACAACGCTTAAAACTTGATAACAATATGACTTGTGGAACCAAGTCATAACGTTATCCCGGATATTACTGTACTATAGTAGAACTCCAATTAATTAAGTAGAAGTATTTTTATTTATGGGATGTTTTTTTTTCTTGTTCCCTCATAACCACCTGTTGAATACTCAGTCTGTTTCCAATTCTTTGGCTGCAGTCTCAATTGTGATTGATAATGAGCCATAAACAATTTCTGCGTATTTATACCTGACAAGAGTGCTAAAAAACAGCATCAAAAGTATGTTGTAATTACTCATGTGATTATGCTTCCTGGCTCAGTCACAATTAAGCAAGCTGCGATTTAAAGGAAGAGATTTTAAAAATCTCTTATATGACCATGCTATACCTTTCTCAGAAAAATAATGCTTAAAATTATCAATGGGCCATTGTGCTTTTAATAGCTGAAGTACATTTTGACAACTTTTGAAAGTTACTGAGAAGTTTATCTGTTGTACAAGAGGATGCAGGGGTAAAGTATAGCTTCCGATAGAGTGTTTCCTATTTTGAGTACAGAGATAACCTACTGGTACAATTCCAAACAAAATAAAATGTTTGCTGACTAAGCACGATTAGAATTTGTTATGATTTATTCTGATATCCATTCTTTCTGAGATTCTTACCAATATGCCTTTCCTTGCTTAACCAAATAAACATTCAGGGTGTTCCCATCTCTGCATTATGTTTTCAGCTTTTGCTAAGTTTGCCACTTTAAAGCAACTAAATGAAAATTGCATCATATTTGTTATTTTTAAGCATCAACGTTGGCTTGTGTCCCGTAGAACAAAAGTATTATCATTTAAGATGGAAGCGTATCGCTTGTTCCATTTATTTTCTGCTTTATACAATTACAAACTTCTTGTCTCTCAAACTCCATTTTTATACCAGTTTGGTCTGCACTTCAAACATAGCAGTTGCCAAATGCGACATGTTTATCCTTAAATATACACATGTAAGTCTCTCTAGGTGACATACATGGTCTGGGAAAGTGGGCTTGATCACATTAAAATGTAGTTTGTCTTTAACACACACACACATGTACGTATATGTTTTACAGTAACTGGACTACTGGGTTGGGGAGACTGGTCTGTGCCTGCTGTAGCCCCGTGAACTTTGAGGCGGGAACAGTGCTAAGAGATCAAGATCTACATGTCCCCATTTTTTGCCAAACAAAAGCCGCCTGCCTGGCTTTTTGGGCAAAGGAAGCGTGAGCTGTGAATGAGCAGCGGCTGCCTAGAATCCCTTTTTGTGGTGCCCTTTGGCCTTCGGGCTGCAGCTTCCTTGCACACGCAGGAGCACAGGGGGAGCCTGGAGTTTCATTTACCATCTGAGCAGCTTTGAAGAGAGAAAAAAACAGCCCCTGTTCCCAATTAGTGTTGCAAGTTGTCCAGATCAGTGGTGGGTTAAAGGAAGCTGCCCACTCGAGGGGGAGGGCGTTGTGAGGCATAGTGTGTGCAATAAAAGGAGAGGAAAGAGCGGGTGTATCTCTGTGTGTGGGGTGGGGAGGTTTGCCTCTCTTTCAGGGGGCTGGATTCTTTCAAGCGGTGCTGGATTCTTGTGTGAAAAACAACTGCCACAATACTTAAGTTGTAACCTCCTCACCCCTGACGGCATGGGAAAGTGTACTCCTCAGCTGTTAGTGGGGGAAAGGGCCGCTTGTAGTCATGAGAAATTTTGATTTAAAAAAAAATGCAGCTTCAAGCCTGCCCTCCTCTTTTGCACATGTCATCTTGCCTATCAAACGGCTTAATTGGAAAATTAGTCGTGCTTTTCATTTAGAGCCCTGAAAGTTCAAGTGCCAATAATTTCTCAGAGGCCTTTTATTTTCCTTTGGTTTTTTGTCTTATCTGCTGAGAACATATTCATTGTTCGGTACAGCAGATTCTGCCACACAAGAGAAGAACAGGAGTTTAGTATTTTGTTCCTGGTTTTATTATTATTATTATTATTATTATTATTATTATTATTATTATTATTATTATTATTATTATTATTATTATTATTATTATTATTATTATTATTATTATTGATAGTCAACCTGCCTTTGTTCTCATCATATGATTTCAGTGCACTTTTGTTTTCATCATGATTGTTTTAAACACAGTAACTCTAGAATGTTCATGGGACATGTTTGGTGGTGTTTTTAAAGGGAGATAGATGAAATATATATATTTTTGAGTGGTAATATTTTGGGATAGAAGGCTGGTTCCCCTTTGGAATTGAACTTCAATAAACCAATGCAGTCCCCTTCCCACCCGCCCCCCAAAAAACACCTCTGCATGATGTACCTGAAAAATAAACTAGGAAAGACTGGTTGATTTTCCAAGTTTGGTATCTGGAAATACATTTTAAAAATATCTTATGACCATGCTAGATCTTTCTCAGGAAAAAATGTCTAAAATTGTTAGTGGATCATTAAGCTTTTAATAGTTGATGCACCCTGCAGGAGGTCTTTAACTAATCATTGAGGCCTTCATCTTCCCATCACCATTCCACTCATCCTGTCCAAGGGAAGAATTCCTCTCGGAAAGGCTTCTGGCTTAACCCCACACCTGTTTCCAGCCATTTATTCTTAGGACTTCATTTGACCTACAGCTGTTGGTAACACAATGAGACATCCAGATCCATAATGGAAGTTTGTGGAGCTTCACATTACAATGAAAAGTACTTCTGTTGCCACCTGACAGTTTTCTCCCACATAAATCTAGAGAGTTCTGAAAGTACTGGGAAGATGATGGATGAAAAAGATACAGGTACTTGTGCTTCTTACCATTTTTTGTTTAAAATGTAAAGCTCACTTAAGTCCATTTGGCACGATTGTGGGATCAGTAAAGCTTGCAATGAATATATGATTACTGTAATTAGGTAACAGCTGTGGAAATCCCAACTGGACAGATGCAAATAACACTAACAGTAAACTCCAACTTTGGAATTAGCTTTGCCTGAGATAAATAAGGGGACTACTTGTAAATAAAGGTGGCTTTGAAGACGTTGGCACTTCAGCCAAAGCATCTGAAGCAAACTGTTTAAGGCTGGTTTCCAGAAGAAATGAAGTAGAAAGTTTTCTAGCCCTTCTGAGTCTCTTACCTAACTCAAAAACCCTCTGTAATTAGTTTGGGCCTTTGCTAGAATGATCTGTCCCTTCTCTAGCAATCCTGTAGATCGGTAGAAGAAGAAGGCAACACCTATTTTGGAACTTGGGGACATGAAAAGAGTCTCATTCGGGCATCCTTTCAACCCAGAGTAATTTCTGACATGAAATTTAGTTGCTTGAAGAACTGCTACACAGATTCGCATTTTCCATCCATCACCTTTGTTCCATTTTTATGAGGCTGATTATCCCGTGTAGTCCATTGTTTGAAGCGCTGCAAGGATAGGATGGTGCACATTTAAAAACGGTGATGAGACTACATCTTTGCAAGAGCACATAAGCCCACCATCTACTGAGATGATCCTCTTGTTTGAGTGAAGTTTGGCTATCATTGTTAGGACCAGTGGGCAAGTAGGGACCCCTGAGATGAAGGGCAGCCTCTTTCTATTCCATGTTCAGAAACCAACTGGACACAAAATTGAATTTTCCTTCAACACTGTGTTGGGAAAAGGAGTCTTCATCCTCCTCCAAAGAAACATGGTAGGTTAAGAGGAGGTGCCAGGTTATGTGGCACAGATCTCATTCCTCTGGTGCCTTGCTGTCCACTCCCAGAATGTGTTCTCTGAGGTGATTACACTTGACCTAATGAATGGATGGGGCCTAGAGTCAGTCTGTAAATGTTTGGTTGCTGAAGCCAGATTTCCTACTTGGAGTCTGCTGCCACTGAACGTCATCCCCCACTCTGCTTTTGTTTTCGTCTTCGCTGTTCACAGGGACTTGCACCACAGCTTGCCTCAAACTGGGGGGCTCCTAAAACACATCAACACCTCTGTGTTCAGAATGGTGTGCATATCCCTACTAATTCCCTGCCACCACCTCCTTCTATTTGCTTGCTCATTCAACACTTCCAGGAAGAGAAATAGCTATTACTCACCCAGAAAAAGGTTTTGTTTTGTTATGGAGATGGACAACAACATTATAGCCACTGTTCATGTTTGTTTTGAGGGATTCCAAAAACTGTCACCCCAAAAAGCTAACTTTTCCAGCTCTGTATATCTTGAGGTGTCATCTCAAGATGAGGGGAACTGGCCTGTTTCCCTCAAAAAACCTTGCCCAACCAAAGAACAGTGATCTTTATTGTCAACATCAGTGGCCTTAGGCCTCTTGTTCCTGGATTTATTGCTTGCTTAATACAGGACTGCCGTTTTTAAAAATCTAAAACAGATGTACAAACTCAATATAAACTTTTAGTTTTTTCATACAAATGTAAGCATTTGCAAAGCATTCCCTAGGGTGCAACCATTGTCTACTTGTTTGTGTGTGTTTTAAAAGAACCAGTATATTTCCAGTAAAATACAATATTTTCCCTCCTTCGCTTAACCTTTGACGGAAGACGGAAATGGACATAAAAATGGAACTTCTACCCGTAAAGCCATCCTACTCCTCACAAATTACATGAGTTTGTGGTGCAGATGGGGGACTAGCTGCGCTCAATGCAGATTTAATTTAACCAGGGCCAGGGGTCCATTGGGTGCACCTCAAATTAGACATGTGGTCAGCGTTTAACCGCAGGCATACCAATTCCCATCTGAACAGCTGACAAGCCTGAATAATTTATTGCATCCAAATAGTGAGACTTGTCTTTGACGTTTGGACCAGGATCCAATTGCCACAGGATATTTCACCCATAATTGTTAGTTTGTGTTGACACCAGCAGGACAGACAGCCCTGCAGCAAACAATTAAGGCACTGGGGGAAGGGATGTCTACTCCACCTTCTTTTCCCATCAAAGATTCTCTCTCTCTCTCTCTCTCTCTCTCTCTTTTTTTTTTTTTTTGCTCTTTAACTGAACAAGAAGGTTGAACTAGGAAGCTTCCATATGTCTTGTACCAGCGAGCCCCATAGTTAACGATACAAGTTCAATTATTCTTGTGTGTGGCTTAATTAGGGATCAAGTTTTTGTGAACATGAGGTACAGCAGGCAGTTAAGTAGAACAGATAATTGCTCAGTCCTCACTGAGACAATACAGAGTGTGAGTGGACCAGCCCAATTGATAATTTTGCAACAATAAATTGCTCATACTGTGTAATCCCTTCCAAAAGGGATGGGAGGCAGAGCTCCGGGAAGTTACTTACTTTGAACCACTACTTTAGAATTCTACAGCCAACATGGACTTTGTCTCTGCTGGCTGGAGGATGCTGGGATTTGTAGTTCAAATAGTAAGTTCTTCAAGTTGGGGGGGCGGTGACTCTTAAAATATCAGTTTACTGCTACAGTATTTCCATCACCTCTCACTGTTGGCTTGGCTGGGTGGGGAAAATAAGAACTGGAGTCCAGCAACACCTGGAGGCCCACAAGCTTCTGTTTAATAGCAACAAATGTTCATTAATTCTGTTCTTGTGTTCTTTTCCCCAAAGTAGTGTTGATTACCAATGACAGTGTGTCTAGAAGTGATAAAGATTGTAGGAAAACATGTGCTGAGGGCACAATGTTGAGGAAAGCTCTCGTGGATCTTTATTCCCATGAAGCTATCACTAACAGTGACACTGTGACCTTCCTGTCACCCAGGTCTTTGTTTGTCTCCTTAGCCTCCTCCATACATCTTGCTTCTACCTGCTAGCTAAAAGTATCCTAGCCATGCCTTGCCCTTCCTGGTGATTCAGACATTTACTTAACACAATGACCTTAAGTGTTGCCAGCTTAGTCGGACTATAGTGTAAAAGGTGGCTATAGTCATTTCAACTTCCTGTCAGGAAAGTAGTTTTTATCCTTGAAATAAAAGTTGAAGTAGTGAAAATGGAGCACTCCTGTAAATTAAAATTAAATAGACCAATATATTCTGTATGTGAGTAAAGGCACCAATTTGATGAAACCTTGTTTAAAAGGTATGACTAGGAAATTATACTGTAGATATGGAATATACATGGCTAGATGTTTTACCGTTGCATTTTGTTACTAATCAGAAAGGTAACAATACATGTTATGGAGATGCCTTAGAATTAGTGGACTAACGAGAAACAGTGAAGACATTATAATGGACAGAGTGTTAGATTATGACCTAAATAGAGATTTGAACTGGGCTCAAATCTCTATTTAGCTGTTGAAACTCACTAAAAGGTGACAATTGTAAATAATTCCTTGAACATCCTTCCATATCTCAAAGGGTGGCCAACCTATGGCCCATGGGCTGGACCCAACCCACAGCACCATTTCATGTGGCCCGCCACCACCCTCACTGCTAACAGAAGAAGAAGCAGATGCATTTATGAAAGCCATAAAACATGCCCACACATGCATAAATGCACCTGCGCCCGCTGTAAACGCTGCCGTGAATGTACCCGTGGCTGTCATAAATGCATTTACAGCAGCCATGGACACATTTTACGGCAGTGTTTACAGCAGGAGGAACCATGTAACCAGCCTGCTCAGCTGTCCAGGGGGTGTGGTCCAGCCCATAGCACAAACAGGTTGGGAACCCTGTTGTAAGTCCTAAAAGACCTAACAGTATATAACAACACAACAGCAAGAAACAAATTCAAGTTGCAACTGAAGAAAGAGGGCTGGGTGGAAAGTTTGCACTGTACTAATTAAGTGAGTATGAAGGGTGTTGCACGATTCAGTTATTCTGGTGCATCAGATTAACCCAGCTGCCTTGTGGGAACTGGAACAAATGCAAAGCTCCAACCCAACCCATCCATGCTACAGAACTATCAGACACGGTAGAAAAGTATTCGAACTAGGTTACGTGGCTTTGCTGGTTGGGAGGAGATATGAAGGCTGTTTTTGAGCTCTGATTCAATTCTGACTTATGGCAACCATTTCTAGGGCTTCCTATCTATGTAATAAACCAGGAGTGCCCAAACTTTTTGGGCCGTGGGCTGATCATGTGGTTCAGGGAGCTGGTCACTAAGGCCTGGGGGCTGGGTGTGACCCCTGACACTGATTCATCCGGCCCACGAAGCCCTTGTTGCTCCTGGAAGCGGAAGTAAAACGCGCCCGTATGGGCACGTTTTACTTCCGCTTCCAGGAGCGACGAGGGCTTTGCAGGCTGCATGAATCGGCATCAGGGGCCGCACCCAGCCCCGGGCCTTAGTTTGGGCACCACTGTAATAAACAGAGGTGGTTTACCATTCCCTTCTGATGTGTGCGTGTGCGTGTGTCCTGGGACTGTGTAGCTTGCCTAAAGCTACACAAGCTGGCTCTACTTGCAGGATGCTCAGTGAGGAATTGAAATAATCTTGGTGGGTTTTTCCCCCAAAACATGACCATTGGTGACACATGATAGGAATTACAGTACCAAGCAATCAGGCTGGTGACATCTCTACTAGGCCATGATTTGGCAGGTTAGTTGTTATGCATTTCTTTACTTAGCAAGCTGCCCCAGGCTCCTTTTTCTTTTCAGAAATTGTTTTTCTAAGCAGCTTATAAAATTAAAAGGATTTTGAAAACCTAATCATTCAAAAATACTAACAATCTACATGGAACAAGCAAACAGAAAAATAAAAGAAAGGCTATGTGGTCTTTGTATAAAATCCAGAAACCAGGATGGGTCCTTGATTGGACTACCACAGAACACTTTCAGCAGGACCCTTTTCAGGACTGCAGGACTTGCTGGGTTGGGCTTGGGGTTTTATGTTTCTCTCCCACTCCTAGTACACAGCCAGAAGAAGTAAGCTGCAAAAAGTGAAACTTCACCTGTTTTTAATATATTAGTGGCCCAAAATATATTTATGTCAGCCAGTGGAGTAAAAAGGATAGGATGTCACATTGGGAGTCAGGAGACCCACGTTTAAATCCCCAGTTCAGCATGGAAACTCATTGAGATGTGGCAATGGTAAAACATCTTCTTAAACATCCCATCTATCTTGGAAACTCTATTAGGGTTGCCATAATTCACAATATGATGGCACATAACACAAAGATATTACCTACCCTTAGTTTTTAAACCTACAAGCAGTAGTTTTGGCATGAATTTTGGGTTATATAGGCCAGTGATTTGTACAAGTAAGGGGTATAATTGAAAAGATATTAAGGGAAATTTAACTGCATTTATTATGTTAAGGCAACTAATTCTTGGGAGACAATCTATGAGAAATCTGGGGAACATAGTCAAAAGTAGAGACATCACCTTGCAAACAAAAATTCACATAGTAAAGGCAATGGTATTCCTGGTGGTAAAATGTACTGTTGTGAGAGCTGCACCATAAGGAAAGCTGAGTGCAGAAGAATAGATGCCTTTTAAATGTGGTGTTGGAGGAGAGTTTTGAGAGTACCCTGGACAGCGAGGATAACAAATAGGTTGATCTTAGAAGAAATCAACCCTGATTGCTCTTTAGAAGGTCAAATAGTAAAGATGAAGCTAAAGTACTTTGGACATCAAATGAGAAGAGAGGATTCACTTGAGAAAGTCTTGATGCTGGGGAAAGTGGAGGGCAAAAAAAGAAGGGGTGGCCAAAATGAGATGGCTAGATGGTATTGATGGGCACAGAGCTGGGTTGGTTGAGGAGGATGGTGGAGGACAGAGGTGCCTGGTGGGCAATGGTCCATAGTGTCACAAAGGGTCGGAGTTGACTGTGCGACTGAACAAAATAATTATATTACTGCCTTTTCTCTCTCTGTCTCTCCCTCCCCCTAAAAAATAAAGCAATCACATACAGTACTGTATACAGTATATCTTCACCCAGTTTATTTCCTTGAGGAAAGCAGCCTTCTGTAATAGACTAAAAATGTTTGAGACGATGTTATGTATTATATAGAACAAAAGATGGAAACTAAAACAAAACTAAATTCTACTTTTTTAGTAGTACTTTCCCCTCACCCTCACCCTCAATTTCATTGGAATGTTATGAAAGAAAGAGCAAACACGATTTCAAGTGGCTTCGAGGAGGGAAGGAGTGTCTCTTTGATTTACTATTTTGCATAATCTTCCCTTACAACTGGTTTTCAATGCCGTGGTGCAGCCTTGTCCTTGAAGCAAATGGAGTACATTATCGGAAAAAAGCCTACATGGAGAGATAAACATTTAATACCAAGACATAACCATTACTGAACAATACAATGCACAATGTTTATTTCCTTTCCCTTCTCCCTCCTCCTCCTTTAAAGATGCCTGTGAACTGTTTACATGAAGCATCCTAAGCTTTCATCCTGTGGACAATTGTTTTTCTTTTCCTTCTGCTGATGTCTCTTTCACCTAATAATAATAATAAATGCATGCATATTCTTGGTTTGTTTTTTAATAAAAGCTGAGGTTAACGAAAGCAAGACAAGAGAAGGAAGTTAAAATTAATGAACCTTTGGGCATCTTATAGACTAGTATGTTTTATTTGGTTCAAGATTTTTATGGACTCTAGCCATACTTTTTCAAAATTATATGTTTGTTGGAGCTGACAAAAGCTTAGGTAGAACAAAAATTGTTACTTTGTAAAGTAAAGCACAAGACCATTTATAGGTTTTGCTGCAGCAGACTCACATGGCTACCCTACAACTGGAAATTGAAACAAGACCGCAAGGCAGTGAATTTATCTGTTCCCATCTAACAGATGCTATTCAATGCATTGAGTGCACTGTTATTTACTTTATTCAGTTACTTTATTCAGTTAGCCATATCTTCTTTGCCAACAACATTTATCTAACATTGCTACACTCATTTTCCCTTGTCTTGGCCAGCTCAGAGTCAAGACCAAAGTTTGGACAAATTGATATTTGGGATGTAATTCCGCAAATACTCAGCCATCATGGCCAGGAAGTTCTGTGAGTTGTAGTCTGAAAAAGTTAACTTTTCCCAGCTTGGTCTACAACGTCTGTTTGGTGCACAAAGAGAGGATTTGCCCTTCTACTTTCTCCAGACAGTGTAACAGCTGGTAAAATAATCACAGCTTTGAAGGTAGCTAAGGACTCTCCCGGCTACCCATGCCATTTGGGCATCTAGGAATAGTACCAAGTACAGTTGTACCTCGCTTAAAGACCATAATGCGTCCCACAGGATTGCTCTTTAAGCGAGTTTGCTCTTTAAGCAAAACACCATTGTAAGTGACCAATTGTGGGGGGATTGTGAACCCCAACTTATTTGTTAAGCGAGTTTTTAGTTGGTATTATATGTTAAGTGAAGCAAACATTCAGAGAAAATTCTACTCTTTAAGTGAGTTATTCTTTAAGTGAGGCGCTCTTTATGTGAGGTTTGACTGTACAGAAAACTCTTGGATTGCAGTTAGTTCTGCAAGTATGTGAAACCCTAAAAAATACAAGATTTTGTATCTTCATCTCGATTATCAAATAATTCTGTCAAATGCACTGCTGTGTTCCATAGATTAAAATTTTAATTTGTTTATTCAAGCAAATAAAAACTGCTCCCAGCATCCACATATTCTGGAGTTTCTACTGTCTTCACCACCCTGACTGTTCATTCATCCTTCTTTGTTGGCCATTTCCAGCCCTTGCAGTTGGAGAAGTTTTGAGCAGCAATATTAGGCATGGAGTCTGGAAAACACAGAGGGTGTATGACTGGAGGGTTTTGGACCCATCTTGCAAGCTGTGACACATGGGATTCAAGTGTAAGATTACTTGAGTCCTGGAAACAGGAACTTAAAGTATTTTTACTGTACTGTATGTTGAAATGCCCACAGTCCCAATGGAAAAGCAGGAAATTTCATCATGACAATTACTTGCCAAGAAAAGTCTCAAAAGTCTGGGGTCAACTTTAATGATGCATGTCAACAAACCTGTTATCCATGGGGAGCAGGGTTTTTTTTTAAAAGCTATTGAATCCTAGTTGCTCATTCAAGACTATATTATGTTGCTGGAAGATCCATCCTGTAACCCCATGTTATCCTGAGCTACTGTGAAGGGTGATGCTAATCTCTGAAGGAATAGGAAAGCCCAAAGCCTGTGGCAAAAGTTGTTAGCTTCCCTGTTACTCAAAGAGAATAGTATACTGTACCATGGGATTGCAGTGGTTTAGTGGCTAAGATGCTGAACTTGATGGAAGGTCAGCAGGTCAGCAGTTTAAGACCCGAGTACTGCACAACGGAGTGAGGTCCCATCTCTGTCCCAGCTCCTGCCAACCTAGCAGTTCAAAAGCAAGACATTGCAAGTAGATAAATAGGGGCCACTTTGGTGGGAAGGTAAACAGTGTTCCATGCACTCCAGTGTTTAGTCATGCTGACTCTTTGGTTATAAACAGAGATGAACTCTGAATACTACTGGCTTTTGAGCAAGGACGACCTTTACCTTAACTATTGTTCCCTACCTAACCAACGGTCTCAAGAATAGGGAATCATTGCCTAATGTATGGACCTCCTGATTCAAGTCTTGTGCTGCTTGAGACCAGAAAAGTATCATTAACCCTTGAAGCACTGTGGTGACGTCCGCTGATTTCAAAAGATTTCTAAATCCTTGGCAACTATGTGACTATTTGATGATGAGCATTCTACAGAGTAAGACATGGGAGTATATTCATTGGTCTTTGCTCCTACACATGATCAAGAAAGACTGTGCAAGTGGTGGATACATAAACTCTTATATATCTTACAACAAGCTTGTTCCTCTTTTGTAGGCACTAACTGTACTATCTAATTTGCATATCTTCCTATCAATTTTCTTGTCTTTTCATGTTGTTTATGTTTAAATTCAGTTGCCAATTTCCTGTTCTTTTTCAGAAACAACAAAAAAGAGGTGTAGAATCTGTGACTTGACAGGTCTTATTGTACTACAGATATCATTACCTCCAAGAGCTGATTACACTGGGAGTGGAGAATGGAAAATGGAAGACCATAGGCTTTACGTTTTGTTGTTCAATCACATAGTCAAATCCAACCCTTTGCAACCCCATGGACCACTGCATGCCAGGCACCCCTACCCTCCACCATCCTCCACAACCCACTCAGCTCTACGCCTATTATGTCAACAATGCCATCTAGCCACCTCATCCTCTGCCATCCCTTCTCCTTTTACTTTCGATCTTTCTCAGCATCAAGGCTTTCTGAAGTGTGTCCTCTCTTCATAATGGCGTCCAAAGTACTTTAGCTTCATCTTCAGTATTTGTCCTTCCAAGGAGCAGTCAGGGTTGATTTCCTTCAGGGTCGACTTATTTGATCTCTTTGCAGTCCAAGGGACTCTCCAAATTCCCCTCCAGCACCACATTTCAAAGGCGTCTATTCTGTGCTGTTTTCCAAAACTGCTGGCATATGGAGTGCAACACTTTAATTGCATCATCTTTTAGGGCTTTGAATAATTCAACTGGAATATCATCACCTCCACTAGATTTGTTGTTAGCAATGCTTTCTCGGGCCCTCTTGACTTCACACTCCAAAATGTCCGGCTCAAGATCAATGTTCTCATCACTGTGGTTGTCAGGGACGTTAAGGTCCTTTTTGTAGAGTTCTTCTGTATATTCTTGCCATCTTTTCCATATGCTTTCAAATTCCCAGCCTTCTCCATCAGAAAAAAATATATAACTCACAAATGTAATCACAACAAATTTTAAAACTATCCATTGTTTGAACTGAACCACATACTGACATACTAATACTAGTGTCAATACGTAAATCTAGATCAGTGTTCCCCAACCTTTGCTTTTTGGACTTCAATTCCCAGAAGTCTAAGTCAATTCCCCAAAGCACTGATCAGCCAATTTATTGACTTAGACTTCTTGGAATTGAAGTCCCCCTGTGGGGTGTGGGCCCCACATTGGCAACCACTGATCTAGATGAACTGAAAAACAAGGGCAATATAATATGTTAATGGACCACCTGTTCTGTTATTTCGGGGGGGGGGGGATTCTGATTCAGCACATCTAAGGTTTTGTAATATTTATGAAAATATATTTTCTTTAGAAATGCTCGCACATACTAAAGAAATTTTAATTATGTATCCACAACAAGATTAGTTTGTGTAGAAAAATAATGACATTTATGGAAACTGTGCTGATATCAGTAATACAGATTAGTCATAGATAACTTCAAACTTTTTTTTAAACTTTTTTTTCATTTTTACCTCAATTTTCTTCCAATGAGGTCAATGCAGGGTTATCATTCTCTCCATTTTGTTCTCACTAGAGTCCTCTGAAGAACATCAGGTTGAGCGGGAGTTACCGGCCCAAAGTCACCCACAGATTTTTATGGCTTAGATTTGAGGAACTTGAACTGTACCTCTCTTGTTCCAAGCCAGTGTTGTAACCATTACACCACATTTGCTTACACCAGTTCCAGATTTTAAGTTCCACTATCTATATCAGAGGTGCCCAAACTACAGTCTGTGGGCCGGATCCGGCCCCCAATGCCAATTCATATGCTCCACACCACCCTTGTCGCTCCCAGAAGCAGAAGTAAAATGTGCCCATAGGGCAGCATGGGCTGTATGAATTGGTGTCAGGGGTGGATCTAGCTCATAGGCCGTAGTTTTAGCACCCCTGGTTTAAGCAGAGAAAATGGCAGCTTAAAATCTATCTCATCCTGTTGCAAAACAGATTGCAAGGCTCATTTTACTTCCACTTTTGGTGGAAGAAACCACATGACCGGCCCACAACCTGAAAAGTTTGGGCACCCCTGATCTATATTAAAACCCTGAAAAGGGCCCACATATGTCAGCATTGACTTGACAGTACATGATTATTATTATTATTATATCTACATTTGCCTGGATCCTGAAACTGTGCTGGTCTGATCCCAGAATGCAGAAGTAGCTGGCATTCTTAACAGGTTGTTTTTGGAAAGAAAGAGTTATGTTTTGCAGTAATGAGCTGGAACAAAATGACTTTTTGCCTGTTGCGGGAATAGCTGCTATTCACCGTTTCTCAGTGGAGGAGGAGCAGTCAGGTTGCCTGGGAGCTGGGGGAAGTTTAGCTTGGAACGGTGAAAGGGCAAAGGGAAAAGAATCACAGGGTGGCTTATTTTGTGCTGCCTCTTTTTATAAATTACATGTTGTGCAATGAGTGATGAGCAGACAGAATGACAAGCACAAGGCACCTTTCATAGGTCTGCCAAGCTGTTGGATTCCTTTTCCACCTCATTCCCTGTTTTTGCCTTTTCCTTCTCCTGAACTCCACTCCAATGCCAATCAGCTTCTTTGGTTTCTATTTAGGAGCAAACACCTAAACCTCCAGGGTGAGAGAAGTAGGATATTGTTTGACATTACAGTCAAATGTTGTCATGGCCGCTGGGAGTAATAAATCACACTCCTGCAGAATTCTACGGGACTTATTTCTGGCCGGACTATAATGTAAAGGCTACCTTGCAAGCAAAAGTGGATAAGCCAAATTCAAATGTTTTTCTTAGCTACACTGTGATCCTCACAAGAAGCATCTTAAAGTTTGCAAGGCAACACAGTTCTATGAAATGATGGTCTTTAATTAGTCTGTTAACTTATCTTTAATTTGTTAATGTAGAAATGAGGAGCATTATTGGAGGGATTTTATTAGGGGAGCCAGATGGCTTTTGTTTATTTACCTTATATGCTGGGGTATAAGATGACTTTTTACCCCTGAAAAACATGCCTCCAAGGGGGGGGGGGTCTTGTACGCCGGGTGCACTTCAGTTGAATAAAATACAGTAATACCTCGGATAACATTTACCTCGGATAATGTTTACCTCAGATAACGCTTAAATTGCATAACGTTAAGCAATCTGGGGAGGAGAATTTCATCGAATAACGTTAAGGTCCTATGGGATGGATTGGATAACAACTTTTAATATCAGATGACAAATAGGAGTTTGAAGGCTTTTAAAGGGAAACTGTCACGCCAGCAAACTTGCTAGGGACTTGCCTGGCACTTGCTCTCTCCCTCTATTTGTTATCTTCCTTCTATCATTGACAGTTCCAGTTTGGTTAACAAATTAGAAAACAAACAGCATGGCAGCTCCCATAGGTTTATTGTTCCATTCAGCTTTAGTGAATTGTCTTTGGTGAATTACGTTTAATAAACTTGCACTGTTTTATGTTTACTGTACATGTTTGATAACATACAGCCTTGTGACAGTTTTTCTGCATGTCATAAGCATTTGAATATAAATTAACATGTTGAAATCAAATCTGATGTTCTTTTACGTTTTATTTGGTGTGTGGAAGATGTGTGGAAGAGGGGGTGGTCTTATACAGTGAGTATATAACAAACTATATTTTGAGTGGAAATGTTGGGGGGTCGTCTTATACGCCCAGTCATTTGTTTTTTCATTGTAAATAGCACAATCACATCAGTAACTGCAGCATTTTTCTACCATGCAATGCAATGAATTACTTTCCCAAATAGCGCTAATACTAATGACGATGGCCTGATGCTTAAAGAAAATTTCCTTTTTTAAAGGTAAAAATTGAAAATGTGGCTGATCCGTGTACATATCTTTCTTCACAGTCTTTCCCAGCTGTACTCTCGCTGCACTGAAGTGTGATATAGAAAATAACAGAGTTGTTTTCTGCCTGCTGTTTTCTACATCCATAGAATCCAGGAGTAAAGGATTTTATGTAGCAGCAAGGGAAGAAAAGGATTTGGCTGCCATCGTAAATTTTGCAGACAATATAAGAAAAGCCACGATGGGTTGCATCTAAGGACTGTAGGCCCCTTTGTGAGCAGAAAGTTTGACTAGTCCCATGATGGTGAACCTTGGCACTCCAGGTGTTCTTGGACTTCAATTACCAGAAGCCCAAGTAAGCTCTCCTGCTGATCAGGGCTTCTGGGAATTGAAGGTCAAGAACAGGTTGGAGTGCCAAGATTTGCCACCATGGGACTAGTCAAACTTTCTGCTCACAAAGGGTCCTAGCCAGTTGCCTATGGAAAGGCCACTAGCAGGATATGAGTGAAACTGCAGCCACCCTCTTGTCTTCTTCATCTCAACTAGTCACTGATTGTCCTATACTTCATTAATTTATCACATCCCTTTGTAAAGACTCTAATTTGGGAACTATTGCTGTATTTTGTAGCAGTGAGTTCTACAGCTAACATATCTCACTCAGATTAAGAAGCAATTTTTTTTTACTTTAAAAAAGCACCTTGCAGTAATGCATACTGTTCTTGTCAGGAAACAAGTGATTTGCCACTTGAGCTGGTGACACCCTAAGAAAGGAGGCTCATTTCACTGTCTCTATTGCAGAGACTGATGAATTGTAACTCTCTAACCCAGGGGTTCCCAACCTTCTCAACCAGGGGGCCAGGTCTCGCTCTCTTAGTCAGCTTCAAGGGCTGGATGGCCATTTTGCCCTGCCTGCATGATGGGGGTGGCCATTTTGTTCCAACACCTTCAAAGGAGTGCCCATTTTGTTTCTCAAATGCCCTTGGAGGGATGAGGGGCCACATGAAATGGTGCCATGGGCTGGATCCGGCCCACGGGCCTTAGGTTGGGAACCCTTGCTCTAACTGATGCAGTCTCTGTAACATTTACTAAAGAGCTGAAAACACACCAGGGTGTCTGCAACTTCTGGACTTTGTCTTTCCTCCATGAACTTCTTCACAAATTACCCCCTGTGTTGCTTGGACAGCTGCATAGATAAATGGATAGACAGTTAGACAGATAAATAGATAGAGACTAGGGACTATATTATTTTTACATAATATTATTTGAACCAATGTGCTTTTAAACTTTTAATTCAATCATGTATTAATATTACAACATATTTAATTGTGGGGTTTTTTTTTAATTATAATTTACTAGCTGATATCCTGTTGTGCAGTTATTTGAACTGTGTAACTTTTAGACATGAATTTCTGTAAATTAATAAATCTCTGTTATGTGCTGAGTCATGCAATTTGGTGTGCAACAGATAATGCCTGCAGAGATTTTTTAAATTATGGCAATTCATATCTAAAAGGTGCACCATTTGCATAGCTGCCAAACAAAATCTCAGCTACTGGTGCTTTTTGCCCCCTTTTTTTATCCTGTTGGGGGCAACCTCGAGTCTCTATTCAAGAAGAAAGGTAGAACACATAAATGAATAGAGGAATAATCTCTATCCTATCATAATTTTGGAATGGGATACTGTCAATGTTACAGATTATCTCAAAAGTAAACCATTATAATAATACTGTATTAGACAATATTGTAGGTACGTTACTCCTGCTGTTCATACTGTACCCTATATTGTTGGGGTTTTTTTTTTTTGAAGGGCAGTAGCAATTATTGTCAGAAATTATTCTGGGTTAAAAGGATTTTTGCTGGAGAAACTCTGCTCAGGGGACGCCTGTATGAGGCTCCTTTCATGTCCCCAAATCTTTTCCCATCAAGGTTGTCCCTATTTATCTACGTGCAATTTCTTGCTTTTGAACTGCTAGATTGGCAGGAGCTGGAACAGACGACAGGCGCTCAATCCATCATGCAGTACCCAGGTCTCGAACTGCCAACTTGCCGGCCTTCCAGCTAACCACAGAGCCACAGAGCCACCACAACCCCTATTATTGCTAGATAAACAATGTAAGCAGATTAACCCAGCATCCTTGAAGCTGAGCAGGGTTTAGTGTGGGTATTTATTTAGCTGGCTCCTTAAGGTAAATGCCACAGAGCTCTGCTAGGTTGTCAGCTCTCACGGCCTGTGGCAAATATCTTTCCTACCCTAAACTAAGCCAAAGAGGGGAGGGGGGCAGATGGGGGTAGAGGGTAGGGAGAATACCCTTTGATAAATAACCTTTCCATATTAAATGCACATCAATCTGACGTGAACAATTAGCTGTCAGGTGCTTGGCTTTGCAAGCAGAGGCCAATTTTCAGATTAGTGCTAATTGCAGGGAGGGCTGACACGTCAACTGGGAGAGCCAGTAGCTCACAGCACTGGTACTAGCAGACTTCAATAGGCAGAGCAAGGGAGGGCTGAGGCGGCCTGTCTCCAGATTGCTGGCAGTTTGACTGTAGACTAAAGTAATGGAGCTGGCAGGGTGGAATCAATTACTGGCCAATGAAGATTTTCCCACAGGTTGGGCCTTGGGAAAAAAATGGATGTTCCTGCTGCCTAGACAGCTGGCACGGACTGTCCAGTGGGAAAGGAGCCGACGGAATGAGAATTGGGGCCGGGGGGGGGGGGGCAGGGACAGGGACCGTTCTTCGTGATAAAACCAGCAACAGCCTATAAATTATAAAAAGGGGTTCTTGGCAGCTAGTTTAATGCCTGCCACCTCTGTTTTCATTTCCCCTGCACCCAGGATGGGTCACAGAGTTATTCACCAGCTTAAGTTGGAAAATAAAATGTGTCAGCAGAGAAAACCTGCATTTATCTAGCACAGTTCTCTTTAATAGGGTGCATGTGTGAGTTGTTTTTACAGACCCTTTAAGGCATTTTTTTTCCTTTTGCAAGGCTGCTTTTACTGCTTAGTTCACTAGTTGTTGCTCCCTGAAATTATGCAGCATGATGCTTTTTCACACAGACTATTTAAATGTATTCTTTTTTAAAAATCTCAAAATCTTTTACAGATATTCTAGAAGTAAAGGTAGAGAGAGGTCTGCTTTGGTTGAAAGTCAGGGTTATCCGACTGTCTGCTGCAATGCTCATCTCTGTCAACAGCCAAAGAGCCAGTGCTGTCTGCATTTTCAGATGTTTTTGTGGTCATGTTGCAGGCATGACTAACCACCAGAGTGCACAGAATGCTGTTACCTTTCCCACCAAAGTGGTACTTATTAATCTACTTGCAATTTCTTGATTTTGAACTGCTAGGTTGGCAAGAGCTGGGACACAGATGAAAGCCTACTCTGTCCTGTAGCACTAAGGTCTCATACTGATGATTTGCCAATCTTCCAGTTGACAAGTTCAGCGTCTTAACCACTAAGAACACCTCCAAAAACCATGGAAGCTGAAGCTCTACACTAAGGTTATAGGTTAATAAGTCCATGGAACACATGCATCTCAAAACACAGAGGAGATAGTATTAGTAACTCTTTCATACCATCCAGACATCATACTGTAAACTTTTCTTCAGTTTTTAACTTAATTTGGGAAACAATTTCCTAAGAATGCCATCCAAATCTGAGTGTGGTCAGATCAAGAGATGCTCCTTTGCAGAAGGAAAGCTCTTCCCATTTCCAGAAGAAACAGATGCAATTGAGAGAGAGGTCATTTGAAGGGACCAGTTCTTTTTAAACAGAATTTGAGCATTTTACCTTCCGGATTACAACTCCCAGAATCTCCAGCCAATAACACCATACTGTGTGAATGACTCAAGGAATTGTAGTCCAAAAAAGGAGCCTTTACCAGCATAGGTTTTTAACTACATGTTTGGTTTAGAGCACCTGTCATTTTACTGCTTGCCATGTATTTGCTCAACTGACGTGAGTGCTAGGGCTCTAAATTAATTAAATTACTGTCTCTGTATAAAACATTCCCCTGGTTGGTTTACCACAGACAATATAAAAAGAAAACACCACCAACCGAAGCACACATAGAGTTAAAACACACAAAGAAAGAACAACAATGGCAGTGGTCGGACTCATTAAAAACAGTCATGGATTGGACAACAGGAAGGCTTTGGACACCACTTCATTGTAAAATTATGTCTTCTGCAATTTATGGAAGTTTTGGAGGAGGAGGTCTGACACACTTCCACGGGTAATGAGTTCCAAAGTGAAAGGGCCACTATCAAGAAATCTTGGTTTCTTGTTGACATCTTCCATGCCTCCTTAATGGTTACCCATCATAGTGAGGCCTGGAAGAAATGGGTGACCCAAGCAAACATCCTTTTGGAGAGACATTCCAACATGTTTTAAAGAACCCAAACTGTTTTGGGATTTGTATGTTAATATCAGTACCTTAAACCTGGCAAGGGTAGCACATAGGAAGCCAGTGGAGGTGAGCCAGGACCAGTGGAATATGAATGAGTACAAGCCTCAAAAACTAACCAGGTGGTGTATTCTGGATCTACTGTCTTCAAGGGCAGTCCCATGTAGACAGCACTGCAATAATTTTGAGATTACCAATGCACAAATTAGGGTTACAATCAACTTCTCATCCAGGTAGGGCACAACTGGGCAATCTGCTGAGAATGGAAAAAAGCAGACCAGGCCATAGCTGATATTTGCTTCTCCTTAGTGAGCGCCAGGTCCAGTATAACCCGAATGTTGTGAAACTTGGTTTACGTGATGTTTCTGTCATGAACGCTCTGTGAAATTTCTATTTTGCTTCATTGTTTCATATTTTCTTCTACCTTTTTAATTGTCCTTAATAGTATGAATATTTTGGCAGCCTTTTTTCCCCAGTCTTCTTGACCTCAAAATTGTTTAACTAGTTTTTCTTATGTACTATCAACTTACAGCAACCCTAATGGAGTTTTAAATGTATATTAAATATTTAAAGCTACCATGGATTTGAACCCAAGTACCCAGAATCATAGCCCATCACTCTTTCCAATATACCACTCTGGCTCTCAGTTTACTTTGGAGTTGACTTATCCAATAACACAGCTGGCAGACCTTAAGTCCAAATAGTTTGCCAAGGCATGCCAACCTAGCCATGATCTTCACAAACAGTAACTATGGAAGCCACTATGGAAATGGGTTCTTTTAGTTTGATTTCCTTCACTTCGGTTGAGATGAAACACCTCACGGAGATGAGGGTTTTCTGTCTTTTTGAAGGAGCAGCTCATGTGATTTAAAGGTCTATGACCCAATAGTTTCTCTGGAGCTAAGCAGGTCCCGGCCTGACCAGACTCACTGAGACAACTGCTGAAGACATCCATGCCTGTTACCCTAAACTCCCAAGATAAAGGATGAAACAAAAGTGTGATAACATATAAAGGTAATCTGTTTAATAGGAACAATAGGTGACTTCATTTCTTTCCTGTTTCAGTTTGTGTTTTCACTATGTTTTCTTGTGGTATTGTGCAAAATGATTAATCCTGAGTATATTTAACATTATTGACAGTGAAACAAGTGAAGTTAGATTGCTATGTGGGTGCAGCCATTTGTGACAGATTGGAATATGGGAGATGAAATTGAATTGATTACTTCCCCTTTCTCACAGGATTGTTATAGGGATAAAATGGGAAGGCAACTAATAATAAATGATAATAAATAATTGGTATGTTATAGCCATACAAATAGGTACATAAATAAATCACAATGTTATGGAATTAAAAGATGCACCCAGGGGCCACAGTGGAAACTTTTCTATTTCACCAAGCTTTCCTGGAATGAAATAACATCAGGTTAGCACTTTTGTGGTGGAGCTGTCTATTTTTTCCCCAATGGGGACCTGTAGGTTATATAGATTTTTTGCTTTATGTTGTTATTTATTGTTATTTATTTTGTTGGGTCTTTATAGTATTGGTTGTCTAACTTTAAAGAGCTGTTATCCTTTTTTAGTAATGTAAGTGGCTACCCTAAGCCCCATGGCCCCATGAGTTTCCTTGGCTGAGCAGGCCAAGTAGAAGCTTTAATTGGCAAATGTATCTAACCAGTCCTCTCTTATTATTAAATCAATTCTTTTTTGTTTATTTGTTTTTCAGTCACACAACGGAGTCCAACCCTTTGTGATCCCATGGACCACCATACACCAGATTAATCTGTCATCCATTTGTAGATTAGTACATCCAAATTCATAGCAAAAATGTCCTCCGTTTGTCTCCTTTTTGATATGTTTTGTCCTCCATGTCTAACCTTTTGGGTGACATCTGTCCTCCTTTTTAAGTAATAGTCACCCTGGTTTGAGTCCATTCCCCCCTCTTTAGACAATTTAAGCATGAATAGCAACCATCAGTTTTAGCTTCTGTAAGTCCAGCAAATTTGATCTAAGAGGGAGGGACGGGATAAGACAACAACAATCGAGTGGCTTAAAAGGATATGTTTTCTCAAGGACATGAATTATTCGAGGATAATGCTTCAGGAACAATGGAACGTTTGCAGGCAGAGGGAAACAATTATGAGAATGAGAAATTGTACAACTTAAATGTGAACTTCCTGATCAGCTGCTGAAAGGTACTTTGCAGAAAAGGGGCCACCCTCCCTCTATGGTTGGGAATTCTTTTCAGAAGTGTCTCTATTGTTCTTAGTGCTGCTGTTGCTTCATTGGCAACAATGGACAAACTAACCTATGTGGGTCAAAGAGAATCTGTGAATATTTGTTGCATCAGTTGATGGGGAAAGGGTTGGCTCTCCCAGTGGTGGAAAGCAAACCATTGAGGATTATCTCCAGGAGCAATAATAGCTGAGGAGTGTGCTCTCATGAGGGGATATTTATTAACCATGCTTGAAGCTGAACTGCTTTGCAGCCCCCCCCCCCCTGCTATTCTTGAGTCTAGAGTTTACTCCTGAACAAAACATGCTTGAAATTGGGCTACGCTCTGTATGCTTGGAAAGACTGAAATTAATAAGGGTTACTTATTTATTACCTGTATTTCTTTCCTATTGTTCCTCCCAGTGAGATCTACCAACATACATGACTCTCCACCACCGATTTATCCCACAACATCATGTGAGGTAGACTATGACTCACCCTGATCACATATCAAGTTTCACAACAGAGTGGAGAATTGGACCCAGGTTTCCCAGGTTATAGCCATAGATCTCCAACTGATCACACCATTTTGTGTTAAGTCCCCACTATACTCCCTACCATCTAGTGCAGACCTTAAGACCCTTCCAGATTGGAGAAAATGCTCTGGAGTGGAAAAAGTTTCTCAACTGGGACTAAAAGGGGTGTTGTCAGAATAACTGCTGACTCATTATTTGGGTGAGAAGAGACTCCTAAAATATATACAGCAATACCTCGATAACGTTTACCTTGGATAACGCTAAAATCGCATAACATTAAGTAATCTGGGGAGGAGAATTGGATTGAATAACGTTAAGGTCCTGTGGGATGAATCGGATAACAACCGCTAAAGTCTGTGCGGTTACAATGTATTTCTATGGAGCTTTAACGTTATCCGATCCATTCCATAGGATTTTAACATGGATCGGATAACACTAAAAATCGGATAACACCAAGACTTGTGGAACCAAGTCTTAGCGTTATCCGAGGTATTACTGTATATTTAAAATATTCTGGTGGGTATATTAAAATAACAACAAAAGTTTTGAATGCTTAAACATGTCAGAACTTTAGATATGGATCTCAGTTGTATGCAAGATCCCTGTATTCCAATCAGGAGAGCTCACACCATGAATCATTGCTTGGCATTACCCACCCGCCTGCCACAGGGGACTATAGCTAACCTCAGAGGAAACAGGCAAGCTTGGTGGCAGCTGTAGCAACATAACTATCAAGTAAAGACAAAGGTCTACCTTGCTCAAAAGCCACTTGTGTCCGACTCTAGGGTGTGGTGCTCATCTCTGTTCATAGCAAAAGAGCCAGCATTGTTTGCATCTGCAGACATTTCCATGGTCATATGGCAGGCATGACTAGATGCCAGAGTGGACAGAATGCTGTTACCTTTCTCACCGAAGCAGCACCTGTTTATCTACTTGCAATTTCTTGCTTTCAAACTGCTAGGTTGGCAGGAGCTGGGTGAGAAAATGGGTGCTCACTCCATCGTGCAGCACTCAGGTCTTGAACTGTTGACCTACCAACCTTCTGGTTGTCAAGTTTAGTGCCTTAACCACCATGGCCATGCATACTAGTAAACATATGTCCATGCTTAGATCCCATGAGCTCCAGTTTCACGACCCAATTGTCTAAAATCTAGGTTGCACTATGGTTGAAGAAAAGCTTCTCAATTACATGTTAAATGTGTGATGTGAGGGGTTTTCTTTTCTTTTCCGTTGCCCACAAGATGGTAATACAGTTGTTGATTCTCTCTGTTTGAGAAGTACCAGCCAAGTGCTCCTATGTACACTTCTCAATAGGTAAAAGTTGATGGCTCTTGCTGATGTTTGCTGAAGAAAGTAAACTATTGGCAACAAAGTGCATGACTGTAGTTAAGAGAGTAAGTGGGTCTAACTAACAATGGGAACTAGTTGTTTCATAATACAGTAAAACCTTGGATAACACTAAAACTTGGTTCCACAAGTCTTAGTGTTTTCCGATTTTTAATGTTATCTGATGCATGCATCAGATAACGTTAAAATCCTATGGGTTGCAGCGGATAATGTTAAAACTCAATAGAGATATATTGTAACCAGCACAGGCTTTAGTGAACGTTATCCAATGCAACCCATAGGATTTTAACGTTATGCGACAGAATTTTTCCCCCAGATTGCTTAACGTTATGCGGTTTTAGTGTTATCTGTTTCAAACGTTATCTGAGGTATTACTGTACAGTAAAACCTCACATAAAGAGTGCCTTGCTTAGAGACTAACTCGCTTAAAGAGCAGAATTTTCTCTGAATGGTCACCTTGCTTAACAGCTAAAACCAACCAGAAACTCACTTAACAAAAAAATCAGGGTTCACAATCCCCACCCCACCCCAGAAGTCACAATTGGTCACTTACAATGGTGTTTCGCTTAAAGAGCAGTCCTGTGGAATGGAACACATTAGTTCCACTGTACTCTAATGATTAATGGGAACAGTAAGGATTACTTTTAAATGTTACTTTCTAAACTCTGTGTGATATATGTCTCATTAGCTGGAAAGATCACAATGATTAGACATAATGTTGTGGCCTGAGTTTGAAGCAAAAAGCAAATGTTGCTGTCCTCTAGCAATCTTTGAGAAGCTTATTTTTTGACTGCAGTTCCCAAAATCTCCTGGCAATCATAGGCCAAACAACAAGGAACATTTCAAGACTTTGTTCTGCAATGAATGCATCTGAGTTGTAGTAACCATGCTCTTGATGATGGACAATTTTACCCTCTCAGCCCTCATTTGTCTGTCTCAGCTGTGTACTTGCAGTGTGCCAGAGTTTGGGCTTTGTCCACCTGTGCCTACAAAAGAGAAACAGTCCTTAGCAGCTGTTGTCTTAACAGCAATGCCATACGCAACATGAGTCATCCCATGCAAAGTGCTGGACTACCATATGTCCCTCACCCCATGCTACACATGGTTTTTGTCTGAATGAAGATCCTGCAATTAAGCTGTTCTGTCTTGCCATTAAGAGTTGCTTTATCTCCTCCTCAGTTGTTATCCATGCTGTGGAAATTTTTTGAGAAAGGTCCTATAGTCTACTGTTCCCAGATGCAATAGTTTTGCATCTTTGATCACTGCAGACCAGATGTAAAGATCCCCCTTGAAGTTGTGAGAGTAAGCAAGACCAACAGACAAGTCTTTGTGTAGCATGTAGCAGTTGTGCCACATGTAGCAAGACAGAAAATTACTTTATGCTGAATCAAACCATTGGTCCATTTAGACTAATATTGTTAACTCTGATTGGCAGCAGCTGTTCTGGATAATGGGCATGATTCTTCCTTGGACCTGGTGACATCCCATGTTAGTATTGTTCAGAACCAGGCTTGCTGAACATCTGAAATCAGACAAGGCTGGATGTGTTCAGTCAGTCTTGCCATTTGTTTCAAGCAAACTAATGTCTTAGGGCTATCTCTGGAGAGAAGCAGAAGCAAAATGTTCTTTGTGATGCTTCCAAGTGGTTTTTGCTTTTAGGGACACTGCTCAAGACCTTAGTATAGCTATCACAAATAACAAGCCATTGATAATCCTTTCCTTCACTAACCCTAAAAAAATGCCAAAACTAGTGGCCATCACACAACATGTGGCTGTGATTTCCATAAAGTATTTCCTGGGGACAATATGATGTCTTGAGTGCAAGGTCAACATGTTGAAAATTTGCCTCTATGGTTCTGGCTTAACTACATATTTGGTTGTTTGTTTGTGTTAAAACATTACCCACATAAATCCAGTCCAGAATGCTGCCAAATTTGTCTACCTCTCACTCTGTAATAATATATAGAATGTGTAATAAGAAAGGCCTTCCAGATATAAGAGATTATCCTTTCTTACCAGACCATCACCAATGGTGGGGAATGATGGGGACTGAAATACAACATCTGGAGGGTCACATGTTTCACATGTCTGATTTTTACTCTCATTTATACCATAATAGGTTTTAGACTGTCTTATGACACAACCCAAAGAAGCTGGAAAAACTAGCATCCTAGCATGATTTAAGACCAACTTGTGGGTGCATTTTACTTCTGCTTCCAGGAACAACGAGGGCAGCGTGGCGTGGGCCTGATGAATCGCAGCAAACTCATTCATGTGGATTCACGGGGGCTTGGGCTTCTGAGAATTGAAGTCCAAGAACATCTGGAGTGCCAAGGTTCGCCATCACGGATTTAAGATAATAATGTTAGCAGCAACAGCATCCATCACTATATAGTGGAACCTCTGTTAACAAATGGCTCGGTTAACATAAAAATTGCTTAACAAAAGGAAATCCATAGAAAATAGTCTGAAGAAATGGACTTGATCCATGAAAGCTAACAATAAAAATAGAGCAGTTAATCTTTAAAGTACTAGTGTTTTTTTATTTTGTTTTCTGATATGCCTGAACCACAGACTAATATGGCTACTATTTTTAAAAAATCATAGAAAATAGTGGCTTGGTTTATGGAATTTTTTCAAGAATTGATTAATTGGTTTTCAATGCATTTCTATGGGAAACCAAGTTTCAGTTAACGCATTTTGGTTTTCAATGCATTCCTGTGGGAAATTGCATTCAATGCATTCCTAAGGGAAACAAAAGTAAATTTCTCTGTAAGAAACATCCCGGAGAATGCATTAATTACATTAACCAAGGTTCCACTGTATGTACATTTATGTGTGTGTGTATAAAATATGTATCCATGTGTACTGTATGTATTTATATACATGCACATGAGATATGTTTGGATATAGATAAGGCTGCAACAAAAGATATTTCCTTCTTTGGCACCACACCCTCTATTTATAGAAGTAATCACTTTGAAGTCACTTCAAAGGGAAAATACATATTAAGGATACAGGTCCTTTTAATGCAGCCTGCCCACTGTTTTGTGCTTCTAAACCTGAATGCTTATGGCCAAATAAAATGGGCCTGTTTTTTCTTTTTTTGCATTGACACTGATCCTCTAGTTTAGCAAAGGCACTTGAGCACTATTTTGTGGATCAGCTTATCTGCCCAGGGGCATCTGTTGCACTTCCCTTGCCATTATGGGTTGAAATAAAAGCTATTCACCTAATCCCCCAACAACTTCACTCCTCTCTATGACCCTTCAAAGACCAAGATCTCTCAAAACAACCACTGGAGACATTTCATCAAGGCAAAAGGCTAATTTTAATTAGCAACACGTATTTTTGGAAGAAAGATGGTGGTTTTCCCAAGAGTGTGTGTGTGTGTGTGTGTGTGTGTGTGTGTGTGTGTGTGTGTGTGTGTGTGTGTGTGTGTGTGTGTGAGAGAGAGAGAGAGAGAGAGAGAGAGAGAGAGAGAGAGAGAGAGAGAGAGAGAGAATAAAAGCCACTCTGTGTTTTAATCCTGGCTTGAAAATAAGAGTGTTACTGTATAGATATATTTGATTTGTTTTGTTTATTTGTCACAGGTATATCCCAACGTTACTTTTATGAGCCTAAGGCAGGGATTCTCAACCTGTGGCCTGTGGGCCAGATGCAGCCTATGGTGCCATTTCATGTGGCCCCCACTGCTTCCACCATACCAGAAAGTGCCATTTGGTGGAGGAAGGGCAAAATGGCTGTTCAGCCCCTAAAGTTGTCTGAGAGAGCATGACTCAGCCACTGGCTTAAAAAAAGGCTGAGAACCCGTGCCCTAAGGTAATTATCATAGCTCTCTTCTTTCCCACTTTCTCAGCTACTAAGGTTATAGATCAGGTTAAAAGAGAATGAGTGACTCAAGGTTTCATCCACGTTTCATCTACCAAATCCATTTTTTGGACAATTTAATTACAGACCTCACTGTTGCAAGCACTCCACCACGCACTTAGCCACTGTACAGCACTACGCTACAAAAGAAATAGGCTCAATGCAACCTGTAAGTTTTGGGTCCCCATTCCTGAGATTTTTGTTACCTTCCCTGGCTCCTTCAGGACCTGTTATCAGAAAGAGAGAGAGAGGGACCCAAACAGATGTTTTATATTAAAGCAAGGCACAGTTTCCCTGAACTTTGTCCCCGAAACCTGACTTCTAGTTTCTTTCTGTTCAGCTTAGTTTCATTTCATTTCAATTTTGCCCCTTCTGATACATTATTGCTCAGCAGCTGGGATTCGATGCAATTCAATTCAATTATTCGACTTGTATGCCGCCCCACTCACAATGCTACTCTGGGCAGCTAACAAAGAAGTAAAATATCACAGTTACAATAAATAGAATTACAATATCACAGTTGCAAAACATCACAATTACACCATTACAATTATAAAGTAATTACCAAAACATTTCAAAGCAAAACTCAGAAATACATTATAAACTCAGTATGAATCTGTCCAACAACATCATTATACAATACATAAGAATAAAAATACCAAACAATAGGGTGGTTCTCTGTCCCTTTCCCAGCCAGTCTTCAGCCAGCTGAGGCCCAGCAGTTCTTTTTATCCCTTCCCAGCAAGGGAAAGGGTGGGGCCTCGGGCGGCTGCAGCAGTGGTGGCGGTCTTCGGCCAGCCGAGGCCCAACAGTTCTTTTTATCCGTTCCCGTGATACCACAAACCTTGTTCCAACCGCAGAAGTGCTTGTTGTTGTTTTTTGCACTGTGCATTACCAATAAAAGGTACAAGAAAATACTGTCTAGTTCTCTCCAGGGGTGAATTCTCATATTGAATCTTAGAAATATTTATGAAAGATAAAAGACAAAACCAAAGAAGCTTCTCCTTCTGCTTAAAAATAGTATAAAATTTGGGGGGAAATCCTGTCAAAACGTCTCTCAAAAGATCATAAAATGCCTTTGAAAGTAAATATTGAAAGTAACTGAGTATTAATCACTCCAAAAAACCTGAAGTGTTACTAGTTATACTTTAAAAGTAACATATAAATTGTTCAATTACTTGTTATCCTAAAAGTAACTAGTTCCAGGTGACTCATTATTATTAAGCTCCAGTTGTGACTAACTAACTAGCTATATTCATTTTAAAAGGACAGAATAGAAGTACAGGTATGGCTATATCTAAATCCAATCTAGTGTAACTTCTTTCATGTTTAGGTCAGACTTTAAACTGCCAAAATGAAACCACCTTTTAGTGAATTTAGTTCCTTTTGCCTGACCTAGTGTGGGAAAGATTAGCTGGCACAACAAGGTTGTCGTTGCCCAAAGTACATCCAATTGTGGTTCAAAAATGCCACAGTCTTAGAGGAAGCTCATTCTGTGCTCCCCATCTAGTGTAACTGAAGTTTGGTTACACACATAGCAGTACAAGACAGCAGGTTCAAGATCTATCATTATGGACTATGTCACTTCAGGTTAAAGGTGCATATCATTCTTTGAGGCTCCTTGCTATGACAACAAGAACAATGCGGCAACCAAGAAGATGCCCTTCTCTGGGGTGGCACCATTAGTGGTGGGCTGCAACAGGGTCACCCCCCCCCCCGAGGGGGGTACCAAAATTGGGTGGCCTTCAGGCTGGGGAGTAGCAAAATTGGGTGACCACACCCACCTCCCTGCCCTGCCCCATCAGGTTTTGTTCCTGCAAGTGGTTCAAGGTTTCCCTTGCTCAAAAGCCGGTCATATCTGACTCTAGGGTATAGTGCTCATCTCCATTTACAGCCAAAGAGCCAGTGCTGCCTGTGTTTGCAGATGTATAGATGGCCATATGGCAAGCATGACTAGATCGCCCATGATGTAGGGTCCATCCACGACATAGGCTCTGCCCACGACTTAGGCTCCGCCCATGGTGTGGTAGCAAAAAATTTGCTGCTCACCATTGGGCACCATATTTGTAAAATGTCCTTCTTACACATTTTTATAGTTGCCTTCACTGATTTTGGTTCTAGGTGAAAACTTTTACAAGTGTATTTAGAGGCCTGCTCTTTATTTTCTTTTATCACTACTGACTCTAATTTGCTTTGCATGTTGTATTTTCTCATATAACTACATATGGCATATCATTAGATTATTTTTAGATATTGGAAGTGTTACATACATTGATTAAATAACAACTAATGACATTTTTCTAGTGTTGTGTAGGGAATAAATTGTATGCTTCGTTGTTCACATTTTTCAAAAGCACATTTAAACTCATTAATTTTAATTTTGGTGGTGGTGGGGATAATAGATTTACATGAGCTTTTAACAGCTGTTCTCTAAATGAAAGAGAATCAACTTGTGACTGAAAGGTAAGGTTTGTACAGTTCTTTTGAGGGATCTTCTGAATTGCTGCAGTTTCTGCCAGAATTAGTTTACCATTATTGCAAACTCAAAGAGTGTTCATTTGCTTTCCTCTGTAATTCTTCATTAGTCATAATGTTTCAGCTGATTCATAATCATCCATATTTAGATTACAGGGACATTTCCCAATGAAGGGCTCCTCTTTCTCTTTCCAATTAAAAGGCACTGTACAGCTATTCAATCTTTTTGTCTTTCGCAGATTTTCAGTTGTAAAAAAAGAGATGGAGGAAGTGGAAGAGAAAGACCAAACAGGGTTGCAAAGGAGGATGTTATGTGAAGACTTTGGGAAATTATCTGAATGAGGCAGAGGACTGACATTATAAAAGCCTCCTCTGGATTCACTCCAAAGTCCAGAGGTTAACAAGAATCTGTGGCTATTTTAACGGGTTGCAGAGCAAACCCATGAAAATATAATTTAAGCTAAAAAATGACAAAACTTTAATTATAAACCTTTGAGTAAGAATCAAACTCTAATTGAGGATAATGATACTTAGGATCAGCTACACTATTTGGAAGGACATCGAAGATGAAGCTCAAGTATTTTGGCCACCAAATGAGAACAGAGGACTCGTTGGAAAAGGCCCTGATGCTAGGAAAGATTAAAAGCAAAAGGAGAAGGGGGCAGCAGAGAATGAGATGGCTAGATGGTATCATTGACACACTGGGGATAGATCTGGGTGGACTTCAGAGGATGGCAGATGACAGAGAAACCTGGTGTGCTGTGGTAGATGGGGTCACAAAGAGTTGGACACAACTGTGCAACTGAACAACAGCAGCAGCACTGTTTTGGGACATGAAGCAGACTCCACAAACACCTCTCCCCTGACAGTAAATATAACAGTAATTTTGTTGTTGTTCAGTCGCACAGTCGATTCCGACCCTTTGCGACCCCATGGACCACTGTCCGCCAGGCACTTCTGTCCTCCACCATCCTCCTCAACTCGCTCAGCTTTGTGTCCATTGTGTCTAAATTACCATCTAGCCATCTCATTTTTGGCCGCCCCCTTCTTCTTTTGCCCTCCACCCTTCCCAGCATCAAGGCCTTCTCAAGCGAATCCTCTCTTCTCATTTGATGTCCAAAGTACTTTAGCTTCATCTTTATCATTTGACCTTCTAAGGAGCAGTCAGGGTTGATTTCTTCTAAGATTGACCTATTTGTTCTCCTCGCTGTCCAGGAGACTCTCAAAACTCTCCTCCAACACCACATCTCAAAGGCATCTATTCTTCTGCGCTCAGCTTTCCTAATGGTCCAGCTCTCATTACAAAGCAAATAACTAAAAGATTTTTGCCTTTTAATGATACCCTACATGTCCTACCTGAAAAAACCACCTCACTCTGCCTAACTGTAGGCCTGGCCCTCATAAGAGCTACCACTTTCTTAGAGCGCTTTTTCTAAATAAGTGGTGGTCTTGTTCTAGCAGTATGGATCTAGTCTCTCCTAATTCATTTCGATATGGGTGAAAAGCGATTATGCATCTTATTTTTTATTTTAACAAGCACGTCCGTCTGGGATCAAATTGAGAGAGGGGTTGGCCTGAGCCACTTTCCATATTTTTCAGATTTTCGGCCTTATCTAATTTAGTTGCCATTTGGTTTTTGTGGCTTCTCACAAAAGCAACTAAGCTGACTCCCTTTGGAAGTTGCTGGGTGCCAAGTATTTGGTATCTGTAGAGAAGAAGGAGAATAAAAATAACAACAGGAAAGAGGTAGTAGAGGAGATGAAAAGGGTGGAGGTGGTTTGGATGCAGGTCTGGGACTGGTCAGAAGGAAAAGAATTATTGATGCAGATGAGTCCCCCAACCCTGCTGGCCTGAGGCTGTAAATCTATACAGAGAGGTTGTTTGAGGGGAGTATGTCAGATTGACAGTGCAAATGTGTAACACACACAGCCCTGTGAGAGAGGAGTCTGCCGGCGGGTGGGAGAGCGCTGGCTGAGTGTTGGTCACACGGAGATTGAATTACAGTTGAATTAGATCAGAGCTGTGGGAAACATCACCTCCTAAACACACACAGTCTAGGGAGGGAGGTGGGAGAGCAGCGGGCAGAGAGGAGGAGGGGCAGTGGCGGCTGGAAGTGTTGGTGGGGAGAGAGATGGAGGCCGTCAGCTGGGGTGAAGGACTACTAAAAGCAACTCACAGAAGCTAGAAACTAACTCAATTCCTGGAGACCTCTTCTGCAGCATTGCTTGCCAGCTTTTGGAGACTTCACTCAGAGCTTGAAAGGCTCCAGGATGGCAGGCCAAAGGCAGGGGCAGGCTGCACTTCACACAAAACCTTTGTTTCCAAGTGGGAGGGAAGGAGCTCGAAAGGAGAGAAAACACCATTCTGAATGGCATGGGAAAGATCTGCACAGGCCTTTCAGCCTCACAGCTGTAAAGGTCAGCCTCCAAGAAACATTTGGGTGGCTTCGAGGGCTACATTTTAAGATCAGAGCATTTTGTTGCGGCAGGGAAGAGGTCTTAACACACAAGGCTGTGTTTCCATCCTCCTCAGATGAACACACATACACACACACTCTCCCTCTTACCCTTATTCCCTGATGACACATTACAAACACAGATTATACACATGTAATGCAGGGGTGGTGCAGTGTGCACGCTTGCTTGTGGGGAGACGAGGCCGACGGAAGAAAGCTGGAAGCTTTTAAGCTCTATTAAGACAGGGCAAAAAGTCAGTTGGCGTTGAAATGAGCTTGCCCAGCAGGGATGAGAGTGGGATTTCCAGGAGACAGCAGGGCAGTATTTGTTCCCTTAGCTGGCACTGAAATGCTGGCTTGTGATGAAGAACACAGTGCATGGCATTCTCTGGTCCAATTGCACCTTGGCGCCTTAAAAATAATTCTCTTTTAATGTCATTCTGCAAAGAGTTGCTGGGGATGGGGGTGGAGAAAGGCACTGGGAAGGAAGGAAGCAGCCTCCCTCCTACTCATTTCCCCCCTCCTTTTAATCTCCTGGGTTTGCACATGTCTTTGTGGGAAGGGATGAGAACCTGACCTCTAAACTCTTGTTAACAGAATATTGGGTTTGTTTTTATTATGCAACCCACTTTCAGGACAATCCTCCTTTATTTAACTTCCAATTGCCTAAGCCAGGCAAAAACATTCTCTCTCTTTCTCAGTTTACAGACAACTGCTATCAGGTGTGATCTTGAACAACTGAGCCATTTAATAAATGTAAACATTGCTTAATTTTGAAATTACAATCAATCTGGTCTAAATTTACTTTGCAGTTTACAGTTGCTGTCTTGTCTGCTGAGGGTGCTCTCGTTTTGCTGGTTAATATGATTGTTCAGAGATGAAGAGAAAGAAAGTGTATGTAGGCTTTTTATACTTTGCTGTCTTTGTTGTTTCTTGGCATTCCCTTTACTCACTCTGTTAACTCACCCTTGGTAAGCCACAATCCTAAATTACATGTATTTGCCAGAGTTGACAGTTCTTAGTTTAACTGGGGCTTTTTGTACTTTTCAGTAGTCCAGGAAGACATTCAGTAGATATGCTGCCACCCAAGGGAAGCAATGCATCTAGTCTTTCAGAATGTTGTTTCTGGTTCTGCAGATGTTCCCATAATCCGTGAAGGATAATGGATGGGAAAACTATAACCTCTAATGAAATGGTCCCTAGTCCGTGAAAGGATGTTAGTCTTTAAAGTGCAGCAACTCATGCTCTTAGGTCATGCTATATAAATCAGTACTGGAATTATGCTAGATCTTATCTTTGTAGATATCTTTATTTGGGAACAACACTCAGGTCTATTTTAGGGATCGACAGGAGACACATTAGAGTTAATGGAACATTGCTTGGTGATTTGTAACCTATCTACCATCATTTCTGCCCCTCATTTTTACCCCAAATTAGGCCACTAAAATGACCAACAGTAGGGTAGAAAGCAGAGTAGTACTGCAAGCTTGATTTTTGTATGGAAAACTAATTTCTCAACTAAACAGGATTTTGTCTATTTATTTATTTATTGGTTGGATTTCTACCCTACCTTTCCTCTGGTGAATTCAAGATGGCATACATGGCTTTCCTCTTCCCACCTTATCCCTGTCGAACACTACAGCCACTGTACCACATTAATTTCCCCTGTGTGGCCATTTCCTATGCTACTATTCTTATTTTGGGTCCAATTAGTTGATTTGCTCAACTCAAGTCATTTTAGGTTCTTTTACTGGAGAAAGGCCAGGCAAAAATATTTGAAATAAATAAAAAAACACCCTGATTTATTTAACCCTATCTTTCATTTTACGAAAACTGCCCTTCATGTTGCCTTCTGTGAATCAATCCTCCCACCCCACTCAGTGTAATCCATTCTAGCTGGGGGAGGGGGGAATCATAAAGCAGAAGTGTTTGCTGCCCATTTACTGAGTCACATGTTTACATTTTCCCTTTGAATGTGGATATTTGGTTAGCTATGCTTTTCTGTAAAAAGTATTCTGCACTATTTGGCCACTGAGCTTAGTTGATTTAGGGCTGAGGCACATGTAAATCACTAGTCTGGCTGGACATCCCACTATGGTAATGAAGTAGACCATACAGCCAGTGACTTAACTAGTGTTGGGTTGGGGTAAATAGCCTGACTCCCTAAAGGAGCCAACGGCTACCGGTGGATGAGCCCCTTTAGGTGGAGTGATGGTCTTCTCAGTGGAGGAAATGCCACTGGAAACCATCATATTGGGCTCAATAGTAAAATGAGCAGAGGAGGAACTCTGATTCCCAATGGTCATGGAGGTGGAAGAGGCCATGCCAGATGGACCGGCTGTGAAGTTGCACCTTGTTAATATCCTCAAGGCTGTGGTAGACCATTGCAGTCCCAGTGTTAAAGCGTGCATGTCACAGCATGTGGATCGCCATGATCACAGCATGTGGGTCACTTCATGGCAAGCTGGGATCCACCCCAAACAAAGTCACACCAATGGCATTTTCAGGGAAAAAATGTATTCTCAGATATGAGTAGCAGCCGACACCGACATGTAAATCAGACATGGCATTTAGGCATTTGATATAAGTGCTGTCTGAAGGAATTGAACAGGGATTATTATCTATTCTAGCCCATATTATGGTGCTGCAAAATCAGTCACTTGTTTCCTTTGAAGGCTGAAAAAGATACTCCTGAAATGCTTAGTCGGTAAAGGCACACAGGAGTTAATGCACACTCGCCTGTTGAAACTTGCAGACTGATGACATCAGGAAAATAGGAGGGTCTTCCAGCTGCTTGGTCTGCTTCCAATCACATATCTCTTTTATAAAACCCAGACCAGGTGCCTAGAGTAGGCAGGAGGGAAGAAGACCAAAGATGAAACAGATTGACTCCACTGAAGGATGCCACAGGCTTGAGTTTTCAGGAGCTGAGCAGAGTTGTTGAGAACTATATTTTTCCAATGAGAAGTCCATGAATGCAGGTATTACTGCAATTGTTATTCTTCTGCTTGTACCCTCTGTGTACCTCTGCTTTACATTATGTCCACAACAGATTAGATTGTCCAGAAAGGCTGTCTCATGTGACTACTGATTGCCCTCTTAGCCCTGATTCGAAACTGTGTGCATGCTCTCTCCACCACAGATGAGAGAATAAGCATGGCATCTTTCCCACAAAACAATATCTTTAGAAAATGGTATTAAAGATGTTGCAATAGGTCCCAGAGTTGCAACTCCATGAGATGTCAAATTGGTGTTTGTAATACCCACATAAACACATTCCACACAATAGTCATGAAATTAGTACAGGCATTATGTGGGAGAAATGTTACAATTTCCAAAACATAATCTGAAGAGAAAATACATAGATTTGTATGTATCAAAAGGTTTTTCTGATGTAATCAGCACATCTTGTTTATATTATTTTATGTAGACTTCAGACAATAACATTAGTTGTAACCCTCCTCTCTTGAACCCTATTGCTGTTCTGAACCAAAGTTCTCCTGTTAAATCAATGAATGAGTTGACTTACCATTCACAAAGTCAATTACAGTACTTGTTTTGCTGTAATTGCCGCTAAGAGTAGAATTTACTACAATATATTTTCTCTTTTTTTTAACAATAACTCTAAAAAGTGTAGAAACATTGGCTCACCTTGGTTTGCCCACCACAGCTGCCTTCCTCGTATAGAATTGTGTGTTTGCAGAGGTTTTCTTGGTATACCTGTACAAGGGCTGAGGCCTGGGAGTAACATATTCAATGTAATTTCATTACTTTTTTTATCTTGATGTTTTCAAGAGAAACATTGGCCAAAATCCTATTGGAAAATATCATGCCCATAATGGCACATTTTTCATAATTTGCTGGCCATCAGTCATACATCCAGTTGTGCTATTGGTTTGATTATACAACTTGAGGACCATATGACTTCTGACAGCTGGCAAAATGCCTTCTATTGCTTCTGAAATTGCTTTTATGCAATTGTGCATTACATAGGTTTTTAGCCAATGATAATGTTGCCATTTTAAAAGTAGTGAGTAATGTTTATTCATCACTTCAAAAATCAGTTTTGTGAGGAATTTTATTTTTAGTTTGCAGCCCATCTTTGTATGTTTAAATAATTTAAAATAATTAAACAATAATTTAGTGAATTGCCAGTGAATTGACAATTGCTGGCAAATGATTCCTTAAAACAAATAACACTAATATTTTAGCCCTTCTACTAATATTTGTAATCTGTGGATCTGACAGGCCTGGCCAGGTCATTCCATTTACCAGAGTTATATCCTTGAGTTCCTCTACAATTTATAATGATTGCTCAGCATACAAGCTGCTGTAGTAAAATGGTTTTCTAAAGATAGAAAATATGAAAACTTATATTTTAAGTTAGGTAAACAGAACTGGCTTTACAAATATTCCAGGGATAGATATACAACAGGGGTTCTCATCTGCTGGATTTCAACCCATGACACCATTTCATGTGGGGGCCCCTCAGTAGTGTAGCATTGATTTCAGCTGCCCAGGGCATAAGGCAAATTTGCCGCCCCCTGGTGGACACTGGCACCCCCTCTTGCTAGGGCTTCTGGGAGTTGTAGTCCAAGAACGCCCATAGCTCAAAAAGTGCCACCCGGCATGGGACATCCCCGGGCCCCCCCCCCCACGCCTGTGCCCCCTCTGCCTCTGCAACACCAGGAAGTGCCATGTGTGACAGGCAAGGCAAAATGGCCGTCCGGCCCCCCAAGCTGTCTGAGGGAGCATGACCCTGCACCTGACTTGAAAAGGTTGAGAACCCATGATATACAGCAACATCTTACTGGGTGGGAAAGTATGAGTTAAAATGGTTTCTGTTGTTTACACGCATTTTCCAGAGACTAATTTTCCAAGTAAAATGATGTGAGATTGGGGAGGAGGACATTTTGGGAGAGAAACAAATCAAACCTCTTTCTATAACAGGTTGCTAAAAAACGAATGGTGGCAGATGTTGGAGGCAGCTCAGAAGTTTGGAATGTATCCAGCTGGAGTGAATTAGTGGAGGTGATGCAGTCAAAGGTGAGTCATAAATTAATTTTATTGCACACATGGTAGCGTGACAATTCACTGAACTCTCCTTCTTATCTGGTAGATGTAGTTAGTTTGGAGACTGAGAACTCTTCATTCCTACCTGACTGATCAGAAGGTATCATCTTTTATCCCTCCAACCTCCAAACAGCACATTCCTTTATCTTGAATTCTGCTGTAAATAACAGGAAGTCAGTCAAGGGCATTTTTCTTGTGATTTTTTTCACGCTGGGAAGACTTCAGCTGCCAAATGTTGGTTTGCCATGCAGCTGTTAAAGGAAAGGCTGAATCCAATTGTTAGTCTTAGCAAGAGTGGATTCATTGAATCAATGGAAATTACACACATATTTACTTAACAAGTCCTAATCATTAAATAGGTCTACTGTATTTGGGCCTCACAACTGGATTTAGTTTTGAGAAACTAAGCTGTACATAAAACTTGGAGGTTAAATTTGCACTAATGAAGTACAGTACAATTATATGCCAGAATAGCAAACATATATCAAGTAAAGAATTTAAAAAATAGTACTGAGAAATTTGTTGATACAATTATATGTACAACAATCTATGCCAGACCAAGATCAATGGGCACAATCTTAGTGAGATTTTCCTTAACCTGGCACATTCCAGGTGTTTTGCACTAATATCCCCACCAAATTCAACCATTATGGCTAGTAGATGGTTGTTGGGAGTGGTGGTGAATCTGGCTTAATCCTCACAGATTTCACTCGTAGAAAGTTAAGTACAGTAATACCTCGGATAACGACTGCATCAGATAACGCTAAAATCTGTTAACATTATCTGATGCAGTTGTTTTGTAGCAGCAGGGTGGTTGGAAAGCTGAATGGTGTTCTCTGTTCAGCTTCCCAGCCACCCTGCAGCCACCCTGTTGGCTTCCCCAGCCACCCCAAAGCTGCGGAGGCATGGGTGGGTGACTAGGGAAGCCGACGGGGAGTCCCCGTCAACTTCCCCAGCCACCCTGCAGCTGTCGATCGGGTCCTCTGATCTCCCTGGAGCAGGCAGGGGGATGAGAGAGCCCGAAATGGGTAAAAAAAAAATCCATTTTTTTTACCCATTTCAGGCTCTCTGGCCTCCCTCCCTGCTCCAGGGAGATCAAAGGACCCAATCCAAGCTGTTTCTGGGCTTCCCCAATGTCCCCGGCCAGTGGAGCAAGCCAAAACGTCGGGGTTCGAACCCTGATATTTTGGCTTGTAGCACTGGCCGGGGAGGTGGGAAATGCCCAGAAACAGCTTGAATTGGGTCCTCTAATCTCCCCGGAGCCAGCAGGGAGGTCAGAGAGCCTGAAACGGGTAAAAAAATGGACTTTTTTTTACCCATTTTGGGCTTCCTGACCCCCCTGTTGGCTCCAGGGAGGTCGGAAGACCCGATCCAAGCTGTTTGCAAAGTTTCCCCACCTCCCTGGAGGCTGCAGCAAGCCAAAACGTTGGGATCCAAACCCCAATGTTCTGGCTTGCTGCAGCCTCCAGGGAAACAGGGCTTTTTTTAACATTGTGCGATCAATGCATTGCACAACGTTAAAAACCGGATAATGACGAGACTTGTGGAACCAAGTCTCATTGTTATCCAAGGTACTAGTGTACATGGTTAACCCCATCCCCATCCTACTTCTTCTTCCATGTCTAGGTCAGATGTGAAATTGCCAAAATGAAGGCACCTTTTGGTTACTTCATTCTGTAGTTTGTTTTGCTTGACCTAGTGTGAGAAAGATTAGCCAGCAACACAAGGTTGTCCTTATCAGGGTACACCCGATTTTGATTTTAAAAGACCACAATCTTTGAGGAGGCTTTTCTGTGTACTTGAGCCACCGCAGTCCCTACTGGTTTCAGCATGGGATTAATGCTTTGTTTTTGTTTCTCCTAGATTGCTTTGGGCTTGCTTCTCCTACCTAATGTACTTCAAGACTACTTGCTAGACCGCACAAGTTGTAACTGTTTCCCAAGTAGCCAGCTATATAACAAGCTTGGGAATGGAAATGCTCATATGCAGACTTAAACCCCAAAGACTATAAACCTAAAGGAAATAGAAAATATCAGACTCAAGAACATGACAAAATAATAATTTGAGAATCTATTTTTAAAATAATTTCCATTAGCTATCTGTTTGGCTGTTGATGGTGGGAGAAAGATCTCCTTTCAGTTTTTCATTTATAATTTCATAACCCATCAAATTCCTGGAGCTAGAGCGTCTTACTATTTTACCTTTATTAATTCCACTATAGAGAGAATGAGGAATCTGGTTTTCACATGTGTGCCCTGTCTTGGCTCCATTTTATTGCATTAACAGGGTATAAACTTCTCTATCCAGGGATCAGCAAAAATTCATGTTAGTTCAGATCTTGTTTCTGTTACACAGGTATCTTTACCTTAATTTGCTGGGCAGATGATTGTTTTGTTAAATGCCACATATTACTTCTACAGTCTGCAGTTAATACTATATTTTGTTCCATTTTGTGGTTCAGCTACTATCCTTCCTTTTAAGAAGTAAAATTAGTACCTCTAAGAAGTGCCAGTGATCTCAACCATGGTCATTTCAACAAACTTACAATTCCTTTCATCCAGGCCTTTGGTTCTCTCCCCATCATCAGGTTTTAATTTTTAAAAAATGTGTTTTAACATGCTTTAGGTCAGGAGATGCCTGCTTATTTATTATATCATTTATCATATGATTGTTCTTGCATTTCAATTCCCAGAAACCCAAGTCCCTGTAAATCCACACGAATGGGTTTACTGCATGTATGTGTGGATTCACAGGGATGTGGGCTTCTGGGAATTGAAGTCCAAGAACAGCATATACGCGCAATAAACCCATTCATGTGGATTCACAGGGACTTGGGCTTCTTGGAATTGAAATCCAAGAACAGATGGAGTGCCAAGGTTTGCCATCACTGAGCTAGGCTATCCAATCAGTAAAGAACAGTTGAAACAATGAATCAAACAAGGCCCTTCTGTAAATGAGTCACAATGTATATACACTAGTACCTCGGATAACGATGAGACTTGGTTCCACAAGTCTTGTCATTATCTGGTTTTTAACATTGTGCGATGCATTGATCGCACAACATTAAAAAAGCCCTGTTCCCTTTCTGAAGAGGAAAGAGATGTTGAAGAACTGAACTGTGTGTGCCAAAAGGCTTCCTTATACTCTCTGTGTGGTAGAATAAGGTTTTTACCTTATTCTGGAGCCTGTCTGGTTGGTTTGTGAACATAGATGGGAGGGAGAAAATCCATCTCTCTCTCATCACACTAGCTAATCACAGTAGCTAAAAGATAGGAGCTGTGGTGGCTCACAGGTTAATTAGCTCGCCTTGTTAGCTGGAAAGCCGGCAAGTTGGCAGTTTGAGACTCAGGTACTGCATGATGGTTTGAGCGCCCATCTCTGTCCCAACTCTTGGGGACATGAAAGGAGCATCACTCCAGTGTTCCCTGAATGGAGTTTCTCCAGGAAAATTCTTTTCAACTGAGAATAATTTCTGTCACAAAATTATTATTACAGTAGCTAAAAGAGGGCAGAATGGATTAAAGATCTGATTCATGTGCATTCTACACAAACTGCCAATGACATGTAGACTTGGGCCTGGACTGTAAGGTTTTAAATTATAGCCAAGAATTCAATCAGGGGTGGCCAATCTTGGTGCTCCTGCTGTTCTTGGACTTCAAGTCCCAGAAGCCCAGGTCAGCACACCTGCTGATCAGGGCTTCTGGGAATTGAAGTCCAAGAACAGCAGGAGCACTAAGGTTGGCCAACCCCTGAATTAGATGCCGGAGTACTAATCTGTCCAAAAAGCTACCTGATCTGTCATCATCCCATCATATCCCATCCCAAGCAATAATATGCAGATGGTTAGAACTTGGAAAAAGTCTTTTTTTAAACTATAGCTCCCATTGGCGGAGAAATCTTGGAGTTATAGTCCTTAAAAAGGAGCTTTTCCAACACAAGGCTCCAGACTGATCAACTGGTTTCATGTGTCTCTCCCTTCTGTTTGCAGTCTAAAATAACATCAGCCAGCAGGACACCCAATTGTTATTGCTGTTGTTCCTTTTTCTTTTCTTTTGCAATATGAGTATAAGGTTTTTATCTCCAGCGCTAGCAGGAAGTCTTTGAAAGCCTTTCCCCTCACTAAAATAAACTTCGAGTGGGTGGAGTGTTTGTATGCGTTACATATAAACTCTCTCTCTCTCTCTCTCTCTCTCTCTCTCTGTGTGTGTGTGTGTGTGTGTGTGTGTGTGTGTGTGTGTGTATATATATATATATATATATATATATATATATATATATATATATATATATATATATATATATATATATATATATATATATACACACAGTAAAACCTCATATAACACTAAAACCTGGTTCCACAAGTCTTCGTGTTATATGATTTTTAGTGTTATCTGATGCATGTTAAAATCCTATGGGATCCATAGAGATACATTGTAACCACACAGGCTTTAGCGGTTGTTATTTGAAGCATCCCATAGGATCTTAATGTTATTCGATGCAATTCTTCCCCCTAGATTCCTTAATGTTATGCGATTTTAGTGTTATTCGATACTAATGTAGTATTATTCGATACTAATTTTGCTCTTGAATATTTACCAGTGGTCAACAAGTATTTTTTAAGTATTGCCATCCAATTGTTTGTTACTTGTAGTGTACCACTCATACAGCTCTACTCTGATTGACTGGTTTTTCTCTTGGAGTAATTTTCTTGCTAGTCATGTGAGGAGAAGGAGGAAGTGTGGGAGGATTGTTCCTTTTTGATTGAATCCTCCAGGAAGTGATCTCTCCGCTGTTGCTCCAGCTAAACATCTCCTAGCATGGCAGTAGCTCCAGATAATTAGCTAGAGACTAGGAAACAAAAGCCCAAACAACGGTACCGTGGGAATGTAGTGTAAATGGTAATTATGCTCTGCCCAGATATAATATAATATAAATAAATAACATCACCCAGAGGCTGCAACCCACAAGCCTGTCATTGGGAAGCCATCTCCCAGGCTGGAACTGGACAACTGCTGTAGCCAGAGTGGTGGTGGTGAATGTGTGGCCTTCCAGATGTTGTTGGCTTAAAGCTCTCCTCAACCCTTCCCAGTAAAACCAATGAAGTGAGATGATGAGAGCTGCGTGGTGGGGAAGGCACCATGGATCTCCAGATGCTAGCAGCCCAGCATGTTAAATACTGTACTCCATTTCTCCTTCTGTTGAAAACTCTTGACAACGAGGAAATGCATTGCTGCTCTTGCTGCTTTTTTGGGAAGAAAGCATGAGGAGAAAGAAGGCAAACCTCCCACTCTGACTGAGTCAGCTTCTGAGCATTGTAACTCTATACAGAATGGCTGAGAAGAGATTTCAGCTTCCTTCTGTAGCTCATACCATCTTGAAAGCCCTTGAAGGAGACCTTTGGCAGATTAACCGCATTGGCTACGGTGGCGGTGGCATGGCTCTGGTGATGCATAACAGCCTCTGCCAGCCCTTGGGGAAATATTATTCATAGGAAGAATCTACAACATTTCTGCAAAAGTCATCACCATACTGCTTTCTAAGGACATTGGATTTATTGTTTGGTATTTGTGTAATTATACATTAGTTCCGAGACAAGTTAAAACAGAGTGTTCATGGATTTGATGCTGATATCTTCAATTTATATATTTATTTATTTATTCTTCTTTTAATCTATACTGCCTTTCACTATGACATTCCCAGAATGGTTTCCATAAAAGGGAAATCTATGGTATCACTTTTAACTGATTTATGTGGTAGAGTCCTTTTCCTCTCCAAAGAATTTTAAGTAAGTATGTTGTGAGGGATATCCAATGAGGTATAATGGATAGACAAGGACTCAGGAGGCATGGGTTCAAGACCTTGCTCATGTATGGAAACTCACTGGGTGCGTTAAGCTGCAGTTACCAGTACATGTAAAGGTCGCCCATGTTTGAAAGCCAGGTTTCAGTGCTCATCTCTGTTCATAGCCAAAGAACCATCTGATGTTTCTGTGGTCATGTGGCAGGCTTGACTAGTGCACGGAAAACTGTTTGCCTTCCCACCAAAGTGGTACCTATTTATTTATTTGCAATTTCTTGCTTTTGAACTGCTAGGTTGGCAGGAGCTGGGACAAGAGATGGAAGCTCACTCCGTCATGCAGCACTCAGGTCTCGAACTGCTGACCTGCCAACCTTCCAGTTGTCAAGTTCAGCGTCATAACCACTAAGCCACTGCAGTCCCTTGGGTTGCTAAAACTACTTAAATTTCACTTATCTTGAAAGCCCTGTTTGGATCACTGTACAGTATGTAGGCTCCAATTTAAAGGCACATAACAACAAATACTGTGGGGAGAGCTGTTGTAGCTCAGTGCGTTGTAGGATCTAGATGTGGCACCAAGGGCCAGGAGTTTGAAGCCCTGGTGGCACAGTAGTTAAACTGCTGTCCTGAAACGCAAAGGTTGTGAGTTCTATGTTGACTAGGAATCAAGCCTTCCATCCTTCTGTGTTCTGTAAAATGAGTACCCAGCATGTTGGGAGCAAAATGATAATTAACTTGTGAACTGCCCAGAGAGTGCACTAAGTGCTATGGGGCGGTACATAAGTGTGGTTCCTTTGTTTTGCTTTGGCTTCTGGGAGAGGGTCCAGCCAAAATCACGTCTGGCTGATGGCTTTAAGTGCCCTACCTTCTCTGTGAGACTTTGGATAAGCTTCATGGTCCCTCCTCCTCTTCCTCCTCCTCCTCCTCCTCTTCCTCCGTGTCTAGGCCAGACATGAAACTGCCAAAATGAAGGCACCTTTTGGTGAGTTCATTCTGCAGTTCCTTTTGCCTGACCTAGTATGAGAAAGATTAGCTAGCAAGATTGCCATTACCAGGGTACACCCAATTGTGGTTCAAAAATACCACAATCTCCGAGGCAGCTCTTTCTGTGTACCCCTGGAGGGTCACTGAAAATCAACATCAGGTTGATGGCATAGAATTATGGTTAATACTGTGGAATGTATAGCATTAACAGAACCCATACAAAAATTATAGTACAGTACTAGATTACTTTGTGGAGAGACATAACTGAAAAAGCAATTTAAAGTTGTTTTAAATTCATACTGTAGATTTAGCTTTCCTTGTCTTCAAAAAATGCTATTTTCTGAAAATCTTTTGAGTTGTCTGTCTCTTCCAAATCTGATCCAGCTTATTTCTTCCAGACACTTTGTGTTAGAATAGTTTACCATTTAAATATACTGTAAATTGCTAGTAAAGTTGATTGCTTGGCTATTATTCCAGTATTACAAGACATCCTGCGATATTTATACAACATGTGCTTCTACTGCAGACTGAAATCATCTTTCTTATAGAGCTTTTGTAAACATCCTTGTGTGTTTCCAGGTGAAGGCAGTCTTGTTTGGCAGCTGTGCTCCTTGCTCCTACCCATGTTACCTGTTGGCCACATCTTTGGCAATGTGCCACACAACATCACATCCAAGCAAGAGCTACCTTTACATGGAACTAACTTGTGTGCCTAGGGCCCTATCACAGACTGTCAACTGATGGACCAGGTTATCCTCCTATGGTAATAGAGTAGACCATGCTGCCAGTGACTCAATGCTGAGTGTCAGGCGGTGGTTAACTAACCTGACAACCCTGAGGACTAACGGCCTTGTGTGCTGAAGTACACAGGGAAGGGGGATGGTCCCCAAGTGGATTAAATTCCACTTGAATCCATCCTGATGGAGGGCAGTAGCTTCATCAATACTGGTCTGGGGCTGAGGAGGACTTTGCATGCCAAAAGGGCTCAGGACCAGAAAATGACACACAGAACTGAATCAGTGGTATGGGTGTCACGCTGCAATGCGGAAGGCATCTACATTGCAGCATGACACCCATACCACTGATCCAGTTCCGCGAGTCATTTTCTGTCCTGAGCCCTTTTGGCACGCAAAGTCCTCCTCAGCCCCAGGCCAGTATTGATGAAGCTGCTGCCCTGCATTATATTCTCAGCACAGTCTTCATGGCTGATCACCATGAGGATCGCCAATATTCAGATTCAGATACAGCAAAAGATAAAGAAGATGGGCATGGGAAATGGAACGTGTGTGTGTGTGTGTGTGTGTGTGTGTGAGTGAGAGAGAGAGAGAGAGAGAGAGAGAGAGAGAGAGAGAGAGAGAGAGACTGTTGGGTTCTGTCCTACTGTCACTTCAACTCTCAAAACGATTTTAAGTTAATTGATGTAAATAAAACAGCCAGAGAAGTTTTGAAATGGAAAAACAGAATGTTATCTAAGTTTTTCAATCATAGCATAACATAACATTACATAGCATTACATGGTCATCACCATGTGCACACATGGTGCCTGAGTCCATGGGAATCAGGAACCCTTATGAACATTTTAACGAGGCTTTTATACTTTTCATAAGCCATGCACATGTGTTCTCCAGTTCCAGATGGTCGCCAGGAGAGGTAGGTGTTCCACACTTTATTTTGATGTTACATATTCTAACTTACATATGCAATGACATACATTTATTCTGTCCCTTTGCCTGTTACGTAGATGTCTGCTTACTTAGATAAGACTCTTGAGTATGTTCCTAGCTGTAAACAACTCTTTAACTAAAGAGGATTTCATCATTCAAAGATGGCTTTGCTTATGTTCCTCTAATTGCATACATTGCTTTGTAAAGGGAATATGTCAACAAACCAAAATTGGCTATTTAATTACTGGAGTGCCACTACTTCCCACCACGTGAGCAGATGAGTAGTACTCACATGAACACTTTCTGCAAGCCCCTAGTGGTTGAATGAAAGCCATTTTTTTTGCTTCAACCCTTTTAAGGGATGCAGACACATTTGTCCCATTCAGAATTGTTGCTACTTACCTAAATTTATCAGGATAAAGTATGCTATCTAATCCTTATAAACCCACCTATCTATGAATGTGGGATATTCATGATTCAAAACACCAGGATATGCACAGTATTGTGCCTGCTTTGACAGCAGGAAAAAGGATGCCAAGTTTCATATAGCAAAGGGCAACTTATATGTTGTCAACAGCAACGGCAGCAGTCAAGAAGATGGTCCACAGCAGGGGTGGTCAACCTTGGTGCTGCATGTGTTTTTGGACTTCAATTCCCAGAAGCCCAAGTAAGCACACCTGCTGATCAGGGCTTCTGGGAATTGAATTCCAAGAACATCTGGAGCACCAAGGTTGGCCACCCTTGGTCTACAGGACAATCTCTTCTGCTCAGTACAATTCACACTTATCAAAAAACAACCATGACTTTGGGTTTGGGTGAGAAATGGTTACTATATATACTCGACTATAAGTCATCCCAAATATAAGTCGAGGTACCTAATTTGGACCTCTAAAACTAGGAAAATAGATTGGCCCGAGAATAAGTCAGGGATGGAAAATGCAGCAGCTGCTAGTGAGTTTCAATAATTAAAATACAGTACATGAAAATACGGTAAAATTAATTAATTTAGATATTTGTGTGGGTATGTTTTTGAGTTTTTCTGATAGTGTTAGTGCTTTTTTTTACTGTATGTTCGAATTTGCACCACTGTGGTTTTGGGGGCCTCAGAGTAGTTGACTCGAGTATAAGTTGAGTCCCCTTTTTGGACCTCATTTGGGGGACTAAAAAACTAGACTTAGAATCGAGAGTGAAACTGTTGTACAGTATCTTGTTCAGTTATAGCAATAGTGTAATGGATACCTTATTTTTGTTCAAAGTATTTAACCACAGGTAGTCAGCTGTCTGGAACTAGCTGCTTCCAAACTACAACCATAATCTCAGAACACATGCTTTGCAGGCACAAAGTCTCAGGATTTTGCCCCCAGAAACTGTGCATGGTTGGAAAAACTCCTACCTTAAATTTCATGAGTGAATGTCAACAAAAACTGGTTTAGATAGCTGGTTGCATAGCTCATTGGTTTAGTAGCTGGCTGCAGAGATGGAGGCTGGGCGTTCCATTCCTCACTGCAGAATAGCCAGCCCTACTGCTCAGGTCTTAGTCCTGGTCCTATGAGCTGGATAGGAATCACCTGATAATGTAGCAGCTGGTACCCAGTTTTACTACTCTGTGCAACTGCCCATCATACTCAGCTGTGTTTGCAACCATTTTGGGATTGCTCACTATTGATATCACTAGGTTTTTCTCTCCCAGATACTGTACTTTAGTTTTCAGATAATTATACTTCATAATCTTTTCTATTAAAGATTTATATCATTATTGTTGTTGTTATCATCATACCTAATCTGACTTGGTGCAAGGCAGCTTCCCAAGTGTGACCTGTAGGTTACAGGTAATTAGTCCCTTTAGCTTCTTTTCTGATTCATCTGCATGTTCTTACCCAGGCATGCCTGGATGTTAGCTGTCCCCATAAATTCCTTTTGAAGTGGCTAGAAAGAGGCTTAAAAAAAAATCCCAGAGGTCTCATAGGTCAGCACTAAGCATCGAAAGCAGACGCGTACATTGTAAAATTGTTCTATTCAGCCTCCATGCCTATCAGGCCTGGGGAATCTGTGACCTTCCAGGTGCGAATTACTTCCTACTCCCTTGACTGGCCAGGTTGGTTGGACTCTTAAGACCATCTGGATGGCCTTAGTGTCTGCTTTATGCATTGTGAAAGCAAATCACCACAAAAAACCACAAATGTCAAGGATGTTCTTTCCTGTATATCTCATCTTTAGGCTTCATCTTCGTCTGTGTCTGGGCCAGATGTGAAACTGCCAAAACGAAGGCACCGTTTGGTGAGTCCATTCTGTAGTTCCTTTTGCCTGGCCCAGTGTGAGAAAGATTAGCCGGCAAAACAAGGTTGCTGTTACCAAGGGACGGCCGATTGTGGTTCAAAAATACCACAATCTTCAAGGAGGCTCTTTCTGTGTACCCCATCTTTAGGCTGAAATAAGGTGATCAGAAAGTCAGTTCTCTCTATTCAGTAATATCCCAGATAACGTTATGACTTGGTTTCACAAGTCATGACGTTATCTGATTTTTAGTGTTGCCCAATGCATGCATCGAACAACGCTAAAAAAAAAAAGCCCTGACCTTAGGGACAAACCGCTTTAAAGGCAGGCAGGGAAAGAGACTTCCCTGCCTTTAAAGCCACCCCCCACGCGCAGCGGTCTCTGCGACTGCAGTAGGGTCAGGGAAAAGCACCCGCCTTTCCCCCCGACCCTACTGCAGTCACAGAGACTCCTTGTCTCTTTCCCTCCCTGTATTTAAACTACAGGGAAGGGGGAAAGAGAGAGAGTAGTTTAAATACAGGGAGGGAAAGAGACAAGGAGTCTCTGCGGCTGCAGTAGGGTCGGGGGAAAGGCGGGTGCTTTCCCCTGACCCTACTGCAGTCGCAGAGACCGCTGCGCGTGGGGGGTGGATTGGGTTGTTCTACCCAAACCACCCCACACCCGCAGACCATTGCATCGGATAACGCTAAGAATCATTATCCAGAATCGTTATCTGATGCAAGTTTTTTCCAAAAAACTTGCATCATTATCCGATTCTGGCGTTATCCGGGGTATTACTGTATGTGTAAAATGGTTAGGTTTAACATCCTCATTTATTTTACCCTTGGGGCTGCGGTGGCTCAGTGGTTAAGAAGCTCGCCTTGTTAGCTGGAAGACCAGCAAGTCGGCAGTTTGAGACCCAGGTACTGCATGACAGATTGAGCGCCTGTCTCCGTCCCAGCTCTTGGGGATATGAAAATAACCTCATTTGGGTATCCCCTGAGTGGAGTTTCTCCAGCAAAAATCCTTTCAACCCATAATAATTTCTGACACTAAATTATTATTATTTTACCCTTCTTCCTCCAAATAAAGAGTAACGAGCAGGGGAATTCTAAATTATCTTTTACAAATCAGGTCATCTTCACAAATGATCAGTTATAATCAGAGTCCACTTCTGCTTTTTATAGATTTGCATTAACTTAAATCACAATCAGCATGCTGAGAGAGGACTTCTATACTTCATCTTTAAAGCCCAGTACAACCCTATTCCTCACCAGTGGGGAGGAAAAGTGTCTACAAATTAAATAAATGAACAATAAAGTGTGATTAAGGCCCATTTGGTAAACAGGTGTCACAATTAAGAGTAACAGTTTAGGATTCAGAAGACTTGGGTTCATATTCTGGCTCAGGAAGCTGACCTTGAGTCAATCACTCTTTCCCATCCTAACCTTCCTCACAAAGGATGACAGGATAAAAATGAGAAGGCCTCATGAGCTCCTCGACTGGGTACAAATGTGGATAACACCTCCCAAAAACACATTTAAACTCATTTACATGTGCATTATTTTATTACTATACACTGGGTCACGTCTCCTTGCATCTGAGAAGCGACTCAGTTGAGAAGCAATGAATTTCGGCAGAACTTCTTCAATGTTGCATCCATATGTTCAAATAAATAAATAGTAACTCCCTTAATGTCATGAAGTGGTTAAGCAGATGCTTAAGGGGGGGGGGGGCTGAACCAAGTTGTCAGAGCATGGATCATAGACAACTAGCCTTGATGGCAGCCAAAACACTGTGAGTTCAATCCTGCCAGGGATTAAGGCTGACTCAGCCTTCTGTTCTTCCAAGGTTGGTAAAAGGAGTACCCAGAATGTTGGGGGGAAATGTTACCCTGTGAACCGCCCAGGGAGTGCACGAAGCGCTATGGGGCGGTTTATAAGTGTTATTCCTATGAGCATGAGATGGGGGGGGGGGGGGGTTGGACTTAAAGAACCTTGGGATCTCTTTTGTCACCGCAAAATTCTATGGGATTCCCGAGCGCTGCAAGGCAGGTCTCAGGTGAAGAAGTGCCGTCCAACATCCAAGGAAACCCAACCGGGAAATCTTCCCACGCAAGGCGATGATAACGCTTGGATGTACAGTACTCAGATTCGTCTGCCAGAACAGGGTTATCAAGGGGGGTCATCTTCCTCCGTGTCTAGGTCAGACGTGAAACTGCCAAAACGAAGCCACCTTTTAGTGAAATCATTCCGTAGTTCCTTTCGCCTGACCTAGTGTGAGAAAGATTAGCCTGCACAGCAAGGCTGCCGTCGACTGGGATACGCCCGAGTGTGGTTCAAACAATACCAAAATCTTCGAGGAGGCTCTTTCTGTGAGCCCCACCGAAGGAATCGACCGATTCCCCGTCCCAGCCCAGGCTCCGGAAGGCGGCGGCGGCCTTTTGTGGCGCCGGAGGTAGAGCTGCAACCGCCGGCCCGGCTGCCCTGGCCACTTCCCTCCCGCCCCGTCCGCTCCCGCGCCCAGGGGAGGTTCACACGCGGCAGCCGCCGCTCCTGCACGCCCCGCTCAGCGCCAGCGCCGTCGCCGCCGGCCCCGCTTGGCCGCCAGCCGGGGACAGAGCAACTTTCCCACGGCCGCTCGGCCACGCGTGTGGCTCTCAAGGGCTCCCCCCCCCTGGCTCGACGCCCGGCCAATGGCACCGGCGGGGAAAAGGAGCGGGGGCGCCGTCGAACTTGGCCCTGGCGTTCCACTCCCCGGGGAAGCGCGTCTTGACCAATGGCGCTCGGCGGGAGGAGAGGGCGTGTCCTCGCTCGGTCTCCTATTGGCCCGCTGCCTCCGAGGTTTAGCCAACCGGCGCGCGGTTGGGCTCGCAGATGGCGACGGGGCGTCCTCTGTGGCCGGGAGCGGCCGGCGCGCCTCCCCGCCCTCCCCTCCCCCGGGTAAGAGGCGAAGCGTGGGAACGGGGCGCGGGAGAGCGAGCCGGAGCCCGAGGCGGAGGGCGGCCCGCGGCGAGCGCACTGTGGAGCTGGCGCCGGGGCATCATCGCCGCAGCCGTCCGTCCCTCCGCTCCTCCAAGAGGGAACCTCGCAGCCGGGCGCCGTCGGGGCCCCCAAAGACCCCGTATCATGAAGCGGGCTCATCGGGACTACAGCTCTTCCGACAGCGAGGAGCTCGACGAGCCCGTCGAGGTGGAGAAGGAGAGCGCCGACGAGAATGGGTGAGGAGGAGGAGGAGGGTCACCGGGACGCCGTCGGAGGGAGGCGGGGGTGTTCCCCGTTTCCCTTGCATTTCTTTCCTGCCCCCCCCGGTAGCACGAAGAAGCGAGACCATCATCGGCCAGGGGGTTTCAGCCCCCTTTGCCACTGGTCTGGGTTTTTGCCCCACTGAATGCGATGCAACAGAGTAGCGTGCCTTGGCGGGGCCCCGTATAAAAATTGGTTTGGGGGCCCTTAGGAAGGGTAAAGATTTGTTTTGCTTACGCACGTTGGGGGGCCCCGTGGCCCGGGGCCCCCGTATAATTGATACGGCAGATACGGCGGTAGCTACGCATTGCGACTCCTTTCCGAGCCCTGCCTTTTGCTCCCCTGGGTGACTTCCTGAAGGAATGCGGTGGCGTCTTTCTTTCTGCCTCCGAGGTGCCTCCAAGCGGAGGCGATGGTCCCGAGGCAGCGGAGAAAGGAAAAGAGAGACGCCGCACGCGTGGTGGGCAATCATTTCTTATGCCCGATTCCATCTTCCCCTTTTCCAAAGGGTCATCAGCTTTTTGAATAGAAATGTGACATCCAAGAAACACATTGGGGGGGGGGGCAGAGCAAGCGACAGAACCAACATTTATTAATTTATATTTTTATGCTGCCCATCTGAGATATTTCCCACCCTGGGTGGTGTGCAAACAATTTTTTAAAATCCACCACATCAGTAACATAATAATGCAAAGTGGCTGGAATTGAATTGGTGACAGAGAGACCGCAGGGCCAGTAAAGGTAAACGTAAAGATCTCCCTTGCTCGAAAGCCAGTCATATCCGACTCTAGAGATCAGTGCTCATCTCTGTTTCATAGCCAAAGAGCCAGCGCTGTCTGCTTCTGCAGACCTTTCCATGGTCATGTGGCTGGCATGACTAGACATTGGAGCGCAAGGAACACTGTCTACCTTCCCACCGAAGTGGTCCCTAGTTATCTACTTGCAATGTCTTGCTTTCGAACTGCTAGATTGGCAGTAGCTGGGACAGAGACGGGAGTTCATTCTGTCCTGCAGTATTCTGGTAGTGAACTGCTGACCTCTTGCATTCCAGTCAGTGTCTTACCCACTTGAGCCTGTAGAGGAGTGCTTTTTGTTTAAACCTGCCACAGGGACAGAAGAGAATGTCACAACACCCTTTCGAAAAGCACATTTTGGCACTGGAAACAGGACATGGGGCTGGGGCTGCAGATGATGAAATATTCTCCCTCCCCCCTTTACTGCCTGCGTTCTGTTTGTGGGAAGGTTGGTTACCTGGGGTTAGTCAGGTGTAGAGAACTCTGTCCTTTTCTGTATTTGCAATTTTGTGCTCTTCTGTTTCCGCTAGAAATCTCTCCCACCTTGTTCTGTTAAGACTCTGGATTGACCTTTTCTTCCTTCCTTTTTGCTGGTTTCAGAAACTTGAGCCCTGCTCCAGGTTCCATGTCTCCAACCACCACTTCCCAGGTCTTGGCTAGGAAAAGACGTCGAGGAGTAAGTCTCTGTCTGCTCTGCTAAACTGTTGCCCCCCCCCCCCATTCCTGTGATTGGCCCATGGGAAAAAATTTGCCTTTTCTCCTTTCAGATCATAGAGAAGCGTCGCAGGGATCGGATTAATAATAGCCTGACGGAGCTAAGGAGGCTCGTGCCCAGTGCCTTTGAAAAGCAGGTAAGTTTGAGGCATGTGAGGATGCTATTGGTGTCCCTTTGACTCCCTCTGGTTTCATTGGACATCTGCTTTGGTTGGTTTCCATCCGCCTGCCTTTACACTGATGATTTGCCTTGCTTTTTAAAAAGGGATCAGCCAAACTGGAGAAAGCTGAAATCTTGCAGATGACTGTGGACCATCTGAAAATGTTGCACACTGCAGGAGGGAAAGGTACGGTTTCTAAACTGGCAGATCCAATCCTCTGGTTCTGTTTCCTTATACAGTTGTACTTCGCTTAAAGAGCATAATGTGTTCCACAGGATTGCTCTTTAAGCGAGTTTGCTCTTTAAGCGAAACAGCATTGCAAGGGACCAATTGTGTGTGTGTGTGTGTGGAGGGAGATTGTGAACCCTGATTTATTTGTTAAGTGAGTTTTTGGTTGGTTTTATTTAAGCGAAGTGAACATTCTGATAAAATTCTGCTCTTTAAGCGAGTTACTATTTAAACGAAGTGCTCTTTATGTGAGGTTTGACTGTATAGGGAAAATCAAACCTGTACACAAGTGGGAAACATATGTGGATCTGTGGGAACTCTGAGTATTGCAGAAGCATAAACACTTTTTGGGGGGGAAGGGGGAAGAAGAACTCCCAAATGAAACATGTCAGTGAGGGGAAATGGAATAAAGTGTTGTGCAACTCTGGTTGGCTGGAATTCTGCAAAAAGTATGATGCAGATCTCAACTCCAGCGTGTCACAGATTTATTCAAAATGCAGATGCCTTCTCTTTTGCTTGTTCACTAAAGTTACAAATTGCTATTAAAATTAACTTGGGGAGTTAGTTTTAATAGGTCTATTCTGGACTAAATATGGTGGAAGGATTGGGACGTTTATGCTTAACAGATGTATACTATATGCATGTTTACATTCTTTAGAGGGAAAACACAATCTACTTTCTGCTTAATTATTCACTGTTGAAACTTTAGTATTTTCTGTGTTGCTTTTTAAAGATTTGTGGCTCTATTTTAAGAACTTTTTGTTGTTTCTATTTTTTAAAAAAATAATTCTTATCTTTGGGAGCTCGCTAATGGGCCAAAATGCAGGATATAAATATAATAAGCAAAAAATTGTATTCCATCAAAGAACATTAATGAAAGTGCAGTGTTGTTGACTGATAACCCCTTGGTAATAAGGTTTGATAATGAAGTACAGTAACTACAAATTACAGGTGCAGTTCACAGCCTGTTAGCAATTCCCATTGAAAACCAGAATCATTACTCCAGAATATCTGGGTTGTGGAGTAGGACCAGTGTTTCCCTGATATTTGGGACTGCAGTGCCTATCATCTATAATCATGGAACATGTTGGCAAGAACTAATGGGAGTGGTAGCAAAAAATGTTGGAAGTTCCCAAGCAGTTTGATTCTTTGTGGCTAGTGTTGCAAATGTTTGCTAGGTGCTTGCTTGGAGTTTATAAGCAAATCTGCATGGTTTGTTTGTTTCCATTTTATGTCACCTTTTCCCAGTAAACAGACTCAAGGCAGCTCAAAAAAACTGCTATCATTAAATCTGGCTTCATGAAACTATCAGTATTTTTTCTGATGATGTATACTTTCCCCATATCTTAGCATTTTGGACAATAAACTTTAACAGACTGTCAGGGAAATTAGTGGTTAATCAGGGCATGGCGCTTTGATGCCTTATTTGTAATTATAGCTCTAGACAGTATAGAGTTCATCTGCTGTTTCCACCCAAACAGTCTGTAGAATTCTGTCCCCCTGGATATAGGATATATGTTGGACCACAGTTCCTTTCATTGGCTGGGAATACAGTAATGTAAAACATGCATGCCAAGGAACTATGCAGATGAAGATTGGGTTAGTGTGACTCAGGTTGAAAGCTTTTGTAGTTATTGGAGAGCAAGGCCCACAGATCATAGCCTTAAACCAGTCTTTCCCAATGTGAGGCACATGCCCTACAGAGGGAATTAAATTCTCAGAAGCCTAAATCAGTACATTGGCTGATCAGTGCTTTGGGGAATTGACTTAGGCTTCTGGGAACTGAAGTAAAAGTTGGGAAACACTGCCTTAAACCAACAGCTGAACAGACTCAGATAGGATTCTGCTGTTAATCTGTAGTTCTGGACTTTTCTATCTGAGAGGAAGAACCACTACACTCAAGTTGAAATTGACATTTTGCATAGTTTAAACTGCAAATCAGGCAAGTTCACACAGTTCCCTGTGTGTTGTATGAATAAAACTAGGTTGTTATTGTCTTCCAAGGTTATTGTTATTTCCTTCCAAGGAACACAACAAAATAATAGTTGCATTTTCTTTGAACACTCTGAAACTGCTACAAATGCATTGTTGCTTGTTCTTGTGCATTGTTGTCTTAACTGACACTTAGATGATTAGGTTGGAATCTTAAACACATTTTAAGTGGGATTAGCTCTCATTGAACTCAGTTGGGCTGATTTGGTTTATTTACTTTGCTATATTTATTCCACCTTTCCCCTCAAAAATGATCCAAGGCAACTTACAAATGCTTACGTTTAGGACTGCAGCGTGAGGGGTTGGAGTGCTTCATGTATTATTTCACACTAACCTTTAGGATTATTTTATAAGGCAACGAAGTATTAGCAACACCTGTAATGCATTTGCCAGTAAGTGTCATAAGTGAGGTGAAATGTAAGCTGTGCCCTTCCTAATGGAACGTTGTAGATGGCATCTTCAGACCATCAGGACAGAACAAAATGGACTGATACTGGGCTTAAGAATTGGAGGTCTAGAATTGACAGCATACCTTTTGTTTACATAAAGTCTCAGGTTCAATCCACTCCATCCCTTGTAGGACTATAAATCATTCCTAAACTCCAGAGAGCAACTGTGAGTCACTGTTGACATTATAGGCCTGAATGAATCAACAGTGGTTCCGTATAAAGTAGCTTATATTCCTAGGAGAAAGGGAAAGAGAGCTGCAGAGGACAGATGAGCATATAAAGTATACACATCTATGACTTTCAGCCTGCAGCTTCATGGCAAAGCACATGTTTTTCACATGAAAGAAGCAAAAATAGCACCTGAGTGGCCACTTTGGCTGGCTGAGAAAGGCTGAAAGTTGTCGGCTGCAAAATGGAAAAGAATGGACCCAGTAACAGGCAATATATCAATATCAGCTTCACATTAAATAACATTTCACTGTTGCATGCCATTTGTCTTGTCTTTATGAAGGAATCTGTGGAGAAAAGACATGCACGAAGAAGGTCTCTCCCCCCCCCCCCCCATTTCCTGATTTTGGTAGTTACCTGGTTTAACTTCAATTCAGAGTTGAATATACTTACTCCTTGGTTACACTACAGTACATGTCAATCAGGTTGCATTGTTGATGGGTAGAACCTTCAGCACTAATGGACAGAACTTCTCTAAAATGAATGTGGAATCACAGACCTCTGTGCCCTCTTGTGGCACAAGATCATTTTAACAGGATCTAGCTGGGAAACATTCCTGCAATTGTATGCATATTTTGTTCTGATTTTGGGTTTGTGTGTGTTTTTTTTAGGTTGAGTTAGGGCTGCTTGGTTCAGATAGATGTGATGTTCCAAATCTTGCCCCCAGCCCAGATGTTGCTGGACTGCAACTCTCGGAGTCCTTGACCTTGCAGACTGAAGCATCTGGGAGCTGAAGCACCAGAACATATGAGATAGTTGGTCAAGAGATAATAAATGAAAAGTGATGTCTGTTCTAAATCTCTCTTGTCTTTTCTCCAGGCTATTTCGATGCTCACGCACTCGCTATGGACTACAGGAGTCTTGGTTTTCGAGAGTGTTTGGCTGAAGTCGCTCGCTACCTGAGCATTATCGAAGGCCTGGACACTTCAGATCCTCTTCGTGTCCGCCTTGTGTCTCACCTGAATAATTATGCCTCTCAGCGGGAAGTAGTGAGTGGCTCTCATGCAGGGCTTGGACACATTCCCTGGGGCAGTGCTTTTGGACATCATCATCACATCTCACACCCACTGCTCCTGTCTCAGAATGGTCATGCCTCTACAAATGGCGCCTCATCTTCCTCAGAAGGCCACCACCAGAGCAGAAATGCAGCTCCTCACACAGAGTCATCTTCATTGAGAGCGCCTCCTTCTGGCGGCCTTGGACCAGTGCTTCCTGTGGTCACTTCTGCTTCTAAAATCTCTCCCCCTTTGCTATCTTCCATGGCTTCCCTTTCTGCATTTCCTTTTTCCTTTGGTTCGTTCCATCTGTTGTCCCCTAATGCTCTCAGTCCTTCCATGCCAACACAATCTGCCAGCCTGAGCAAGCCCTACAGACCATGGGGGACTGAGATTGGTGCATTCTAGCGGGATAGAGCGGGATGTGCGTGCATGTGTGGTGTATGTATGTGTGTAAATATCCAGCTGAGCTGGGGCATTTCCAACTTCAGTTTTGAGCTCTCTTAACAGTTTTGACATAAAAGGTACAATTTTGCTTTTGATAGAGTTTGTACAAAGAATGAGTGTTCCTCTCTTTCCTTCCCCATGATGTGTGCTACCAGTTTGGGGGTGGGGATTGCCCAAAGTTTATCCAAAACTTTAAACCAGGGGTGGCCAAACTATGGCTCATAGGCCAGATCCGGCACCCAACACCAATTCATCCGGCCCATGCCGCCTTCATCACTCCGGGAAACAGAAGCAAAACGCACCCATATGGGCGCATTTTACTTCCACTTGCGAGAGCGATGAGGGTGGCACAGACCAGATGAATTGGCATCAGGGGCCGGATCCAGACCGTGGGGTGTAGTTTGGGCAACCTTGGCTTAAGCAGAGAAAATGGCAGCTTAAAATCTATCTCATCCTGTGGCATAAAACGGACTGCAAGGCATGTTTTACTTCTGCTTCCAGTGGGAGGAACCATGTGACCGGCCCGCGACACAAAAAGTTTGGGCACCCCTGCTTTAAACCATGGTAGATGTTATTTTTTAAAAATAGAATCGTTCTGGCTATCTTGTTTATTATGTCAGTCAGTTAGTGGCATTTCCTGGATGATCCTGTTTGTCTGAGAACAAGGGTCTCTTTTAAAAGAATAGAATATTTTTTGTTAGAACAAGAGCCTTAACATTTTGTTCTGTTTTTGTGGGGGGTTGTGTGTGAAACAGATTTTTCAAAGAAAAAAAATATTGTGTTAACTATATTCTGACTTCTGTATTTCTGAGCAAAAGCATTGACAAATCAGATGGACCTGCTTTATCCAAGGAGAAGAAAATAACTTTTCTGTTACTAATGCAGAGAACCAGTCTACCTTGCTCCCCATTACATTTTGATTGCCATTATAAAGACTTTGCTCAATTTTATGTGCCTAATTATGTTGCTTTCCCCCCCAACCCCTTTTCCATGGAGCCCACTTCTGCAAGGATCACAAAAGGAGAAGGAACTGTTCCATGTTTACTTCAGCTTTAGATATACTAGACAGTGCTCAAGTCAGGCAGCAGAATCTTGTGTTTACTAGGGAGTTAGCTGTTGACTTCAGTCCAGCCAAGATAACCTATAAAGAACAATTTTGCTACTGGAAATAACACATGCAATTTACATGATATTGAGTGTGCTGATTCAAAATCTGAACTCAGAATTTACCTATCACGTACAGATCTTATGGTGTGCTATACCTGTTCAAATGGTCGGGTAACTGGGTAATTTATTTTTACATGGGAGAATTATAACAGTTGCAGCTACCCCCATGCCCACTGCTGTCTCAGCTGAATTGCGTCCCCTGGTAGCATGCATGTTCCAACAGTGGCTGGGGATGTCTGGGCAAGTCATTGAACTGACATCAGAAATAGGTATTCAGTGGAACCTCGGTTAACAAACAGCTCAGTTAACATAAAAACCGCATAAGGAAATCAATAGAAAATAGTGGTTCAGTTTGCAGAATATTCTTTGGAACAGATTAATTGGTTTTCAAGGTATTCCTATGGGAAACTATTTTGGTTAATGTATTTTGGTTTTCAATGCATTCCTATGGGAAATTGCATTCAATGCATTCCTATGGAGAGTATGATTAAAGTATTTTTTGCTGTAAGAAATGTCCCTGAGAACAGATTAATTACGTTAACTGAGGTTCCACTGTATAAGGTGAGATGGACCAAGGGCTTGTCTCTAATGCGAAACCATCTTATTGGATAGTACAGCTAGGCCATAGTGAGTCTGTTTTGAGCTAAAGATGAGTAGGTGGCAGCTGTGTTAACCAGACAATTTTTGCTACATTTGTCACAAATATACCCTGCATGATCAATATAAGAAGCTAACCAAGAGGGTGAGATTTGCTAACTTAATTATCCTGATGTCCTAGGAAGAATTGGACTTCAGATTTGGATTCAGCACGCTTGATTTAGTATAGGACATGGATTAGTAGCAGACAATTTTTTTTGTGATGCAGTGTTTTTGGTATGTTATTATTTAAGAGTTGGTCAGTTTCAAACCAGAGAACATGGGTGGAGATCCAGCCCAATTTAACAATTGTTGGTCTCAGTGAAATAAATAGAACTTAAGCCAAAGAACACTAACTTTTTAATTTGATACCAGGGCGACAGAAGTGTGAATCTATAAAATATGTACAGTTTTTGAAGCGTCTATAGTTCTTATCAACTACATATTTTTCTACTAATGACAGTGATAGGTAGGTCGCTGTCTTGTGTTTGGGAAAGATGATCCAGTTTTGAGCCATTTCTGAAGAACTTTGAATGGAAGACCCCTAATGGATGTGCGCTCCTATGGCCATTTTCATTTTCCCTCATTGATTTTTCTCTGTGGATGATTTGCATCTGAAAATGGGGTAAGACTCAGGCAACAAGACAGATTTTTTTTTGCTGGATTATCTTGATTTCTAAAGCTTCAAAAACAATATTCTATTACCAATGAAAAACACAAGGTACCATGATGACCTTTTTTTCTATCTGACGTCAGGTGTCCAAAAGATGCAGAAGTAAACATTTATTCTTTCTAACAGCTGAGTGCTTGACAGGAATGATGGACAATTATTAAACAACAACCTGTGGGTAGCCGTACAAGTCATCCTCGTTTCTCCAGAAAAATGAATGGCTTCAGATTGTGGTCATGGGAACTGGGATGTAAAGACATAGCACTTGGAGAAATAAAACATTAACACTCATGAAATGGGGCATAAATCCTAGGGCACAGAAGGGTTTGTTGTTCAGTTGCACAGTCGAGTTCGACCCTTTGCGACCTCATGGACCACTGTACACCAGGCTCTGTCATCTGCCATCCTTCGTTGTCTGCCCAGATCCATGCCCACTGCGTCAACGATGCCATCTAGCCATTTCATCTTCTGCCGTCTCCTTTTGCATTTGATCTTTCCTAGCATCAAGACCTCTAGTGAGTCCTCTCTTCTCATTTGGTCACCAAAGTACTTGAGCTTCAGCTTCAGTATTTGTCCTTCCAATGAGCAGTTGGGATTTATTTCTTTTAGGATTGACTGATTTGATCTCTTTTCAGTCCAGGGGAATCTCAAGAGCACAGTTCAACACCGTTCAAAGACATCTATTCTGCATTCAGCCTTCCTTATGGTCTAACTGTCACAGCCATACATCACTACTGGGAATACCATTGCTTTAGGGCAGTGGTGGCGAACCTATGGCACTTGTGCCAGAGGTGGCACTTGGAGCCCTTCCTGGGCACCCGTGCAGTCACCCCAGAACAGAGTTTGCCCCACCCCTCTGTCCAGCAGCCCATTGGGAGCACTTTCTCCCTCCCCCAGCACCGAGTTCACCCCACCCTCTGCCCAGCAGTCCAGTGGCAGCATTTCCTCCCCCTAGAAAAGAGTTCACCCTGCCCCTCTGCCCAGCAGCTCAATGGGAGCTTTTCCTTCCTCCCCTGTTGGTGTGTTGGCACTTTGGGATAAATAAGTGGGTTTTTGGTTGCAGTTTAGGCACTCGGTCTCTAAAAGGTTCGCCATCACTGCTTTAGGGCCACCTGATTTTGTGTTCCTGTCTGCCTCCATGTGACAAAAACTTTCAGGCTGCATGTTTACACCAAAATATGCAAAGATGTGCAATGTGGGAGGAAAAAAAAGTGCTATGGAACGAATGCTTTCTTAAATTTTGCAGATTGTCATGCTCTGAGCATGCATAGTATAATTGCACATTTAATTGCAAAAGGCTGGCCCATGTACTACTTTATAGAGAATAGTCTTTTTGAAGGTGTCCTTTATCCAAAGTTCTCTCAAGACCAATTAGTTCAAGAACCTTAAAAAGGGAAATCAAGAATTGAGGCCACTTATGATGATAAGCCCTTGGAGAGAAAACTGAGCATGAAATCTGGCCATACTTTCCCCTAAGGGACTGCAGTGGCTCAAGTCACTAAGACGCTGACTGGGAGGCGGAAGGTCAGCAGTTTGATTCCTGAGTACTGCAGGACGGAATGAGCTCCCGTCTCTGTCCCAGCTCCTGTCAACCTAGCAGTTCGAAAGCAAGAAATTGCAAGTAGGTAAATAGGGACCACTTCGGTGGGAAGGTAACAGCATTCCATGTGCTCCGGTGTCTAGTCATGCCTGCCACATGACCATGCAAACGTCTGCAGAAGCAGACAGCACTGGCTCTTTGGCTTAGAAACAGAGATGAGCACTGACCCCTAGAGTCGGATGCGGCTGGCTATCGAGCAAGGGAAACCTTTACCTTTACTGATGACACAAATTTTCATTTAAATTAATAACATTAGTTCAAAAACTGCATCTGTTACAGAATTTGGAAGAAGCAAGTTACTAGTGATGTAGTTATTCTCAGCTTGTTACTTTGAAGGGATTGTGGTAAGGAGGGTTGAAATCGAATACAGTATGTAATAAATTTATTATTTATTTACAATTTCAGGCCATATTCAGGCATTTTAGGAAATTGTTGAGGTTTTTTTTGCATTCTGTTATGAATGCAGACACAGACAACACAGGCTCTTTGGCCATAAACAGAGATGAGTACTGAACCTTAGAATCGGATACGACTGGCTTTCAAGCAAGGGCAATCTTTACCTTTACCTATGAATCCCTAAGCTTTTTAAAACACCAACAACAAAATCACCACAATCAATATTCAGGTAAAGTGTCCCCCCCCCCCCCAATTCTAAAGTAAAAAGTTCTCCTTTGTGTCCGAAGCTCCATAGTACAACTGATAATTTTTTCAGGTAATTTTTGCCCAGTAACAGGCAATATATCAATATCAATTACCTTTATATACTTCCTGATACTGCTTAGAGAAATCTCTGGGCGGTTCACAAAGTAATTAGCATTTTGTGTCCAACATACTTGGTACTGTACTCATTTTACTGACCTTGGAAGAATGGAACACTAAGTCAGCTTTGATCCCTGTCAGGATCGAACTCACACCAGCACTTTTGGCTGCAGTTCAGCAGTTTAGGGGGACTGTGGTGGCTTTGTTGTTAAGATGCTGAACTTGACAACTGGAAGTTTGGCAGTTCAAGATCCGAGTGCTGCAGGATGGGGTGAGCTCCCATCTCTGTCCCAGCTCCTGCCAACCTAGGAGTTGGAAAATAAGACATTGCAAGTAGATAAATAGTGACCACTTCAGTGGTTTTTTCTTAGGCCCCACCCATGACATTATAACATCATGCTGTTAGCTCCGCCCACACTGTGATGACATCACGGTGGGGTAGTAAAATATTTGACATCCCACCACTGACCCCACTCTTTTTTCTAGGGTTCTTTCTTTCTACACTTTTATTTTGGCATTAGGGCCTGCAGTGGCTCAATGATTAAGAAGCTCGCCTTGTTAGCTGGAAGGCCAGCAAGTTGGCAGTTCAAGACCTGAGTACTGCATGATGGAATGAACACCCATCTCTGTCCCAATTCCTGGCAACCTAGCAGTTTGAAAGCAAGAAATTGCAAGTAGATAAATAGGGACCACTTCGGTGGGAAAAGATCTTGGGGACAGGAAAGGAGCCTCATTCGGGCATCCCCTGAGCAAATATCCCCCAGCAAAAATCCTTTCAACCCAGAAAGCACTTTTGTGTGTTTCTGACATGATTAAAAAAAATAATTCTGGCATTCTCTCCTGTCACTTCAGGATTCACATGCTGGTATGTCCCAAATAATTAACTTCCCCTTGATTTTAATTTTGTAGGGAGAGGTGGCAGCCAAAGAGTGGATGACCATTTGATACATGTGCTATCAGTCTTCCACTACTAGCTACCTCTCTTTATATTTCTTTGGGTGCAATGGCTGCAGTGTAGTTAATTTTATGAATAGAGGTTGATTTCAGGCTTCTGGTAATGATTCTACAGCTTTTAGTGAACACCACATTTACCTGTTGTCAGGGGAGGATTTCTGCCCTGGTTTTAGCCTCATCCAAGATGGAAATTTCTATGCATGGGAGACTCCTTAGAACATACCTTAGAGAGATTGGAATGTGTAAACATGCTGGCCTCATGGTTTGGAAGAAATGAAAACTTGTGTGATGGACATGTTATACTGTATGATCATTGGCTGGATTTCTTTAGGGGGGTGGCAAGGAGGTGGACCCTGAGGGAAGAAGCAAGATGCTCTCTTGATCCAATGCTTTGAGCTAAGGCTGAGCTGCAAACATATAGGTGCTTAAGATAGAAGAGGGGCCCTTGGGTTTCCTTAGTTAGAGAAGCTTTCTTTATTCTGATGTGCTTTCTGAACTTTTGATAAACTTTCTTCTGTAACTTTCTCTGATTACAATATACTTTTAAAATACAGTCAAACCTCACATAAAGAGCACGTCGCTTAAAGAGTAACTCGCTTAAAGAGCAGAATTTTATCTGAATGTTTGCTTCACTTAACAAATAAAACCAACCAAAAACTCACTTAACAAATAAATCAGGGTTTGCAATCCACCCCACCAGAAGTCACAATTGGTCACTTACAATAGTGTTTCACTTAAAGAGCAAACTCTCTTAAAGAGCAATCCTGTGGAACACATTATGCTTTTAAAGTGAGGTACCACTGTATCTAAAGATGGCTGGAGTGTTTACTTGGCTATTCAATACCTTATCTACACTAATCTAGTATCCTGGGGTGCTTAGCTAGGAAAGCGGCAGCTTAGAAGCAGGAATCAACCACCTTTGGGCAAGAAGTCCTACTTATGAGTAAATTTGTTCCTGACACATGTTTTCCATGTATATAACTATACCACAATGAGCTCATGTCTTCATCTACAGAGGAGGGCCAGGGTTGTAGTGCTTAGTGTTTGCGGTTGTGTGTCCAAGCTGGTTCCCAATAGCCTTCATGTCAAAACAGTGTTAAAAAGTAAGCTACCAAGCTTTATGTAGTTGTAAAGAGAAAGATTAGACATACCTGTCTTCTCCTTCATCCTTTTCTTTTTTGTATATAAGTGCTCACCCTAACTGTAGATAAGGGTAAGCAGCTTTTTGCTGTGCTTGCATTTCTTTCAGGCTGTGACCTAAAACTATATGGAAAAGGTTATGTTTCAGATCCAGGTGTTTGCTTACAACTTAAATCCTTGTGAACTGTGAAGCTGTCTGCCATGAGAAGTAGAATATCACTCATATCCATATAAGTCAAGGCATAACTAGGTGTAAGAAAGCAGCCAGACAAATTCATACAATAAATATGTTATTGGTAAAAAAAAAAAAGGATATTCCAGGCAGCTGCCTTATGGTTTAGTAACATAAAGAGTGTAGATGTGAGATATAAGACAGTAGGATACTCAATACTTTTGAAAAAGCACAGATCTGGCCATAAGCAGAAGAGTAGGCTAAAAGAATAACTGTTTTCCTCCAAGCACAACTGGTCTTCATTTCTTCTTCTTTCATGTCTTGATCAAATCCTGGACTGCCAAAATGAAGCCACTTTCTTGGCTTTGTCATTAGCCAAGCTTAAGTCCTCATCAGTGCACGTTTCTGGCAGTAATCAGACAAGTAAATGAGCTGGATTCTGTATCTCTCCGCATTAACTTAATAGGATTTGGACTGAAGTCTTCAGGATTGGGACCCTAGATCTTAAACCAGGCAATTAAACTTCACTCAGTCTCTTTCTTTCTTTCTTTCTTTCTTTCTTTCTTTCTTTCTTTCTTTCTTTCTTTCTTTCTTCCATACACAACTGGTATTCCAAGGGGAAGGGGGGGGAAAACACCCATTCCTGCTTTTCCTATGACTGCACAAGTGCTAATTAGAGAATGGATGCATGGGTACTCTTCTGAAAGCCTGAAAAGAAAAATGGACTACATTACTTTTTACACCTCTGATCTCATTGTTCTTAAATGAGCAAGCTGTGGGACTGGAGTGCCCTCAATGATTGAACACTGATGTTTATAGTGTCACAGCATGCCCTGCACTGGGCTAATTATCTTTTCCTTTTGTCAAAAGCAGCGGTCTTCAAGAAGGATGGTTATTCTTCCTATCCATCAGTACTGGCAGTACTTATGTTTTCACAGTTAACCAAAGCAGAAATCTCTCTATTAGTTTAACTAAGACTAACCTCATGTGATGGATTTTTCTAATTTACATGTAATCAGTGGACTCCTGAGGAGATGGATGATAAGAGAGAGTCGCTGATACTTTAAACTAGATACATTTAATGAGATAAATTAAAGGGATCACTGTTGTGAATGTTTCCTTGCTATCTCTCTGTAAATACCACCACTACTACAGAAATATTTTATTCCAGAATAAATCTGGGGAAAACCTAGCAACCAATGTGAAAAAGAATAATATGGTTGGGTTCAGAGGAGAGATAATCCTGAGTAGGAAGGGAAGGGGTAAATTCCCCCCATGTCTACTTTGGTGCTATTAACTACAATGCAATTTGCATTTATTTCTTTGCTTTGCATATCGGATGCAAAGACACATTTAAGCCAGTGTGGAGATTGACTACAGTCAGTTTTTGTATTAGTTTATGGCTGTAGAACATGAAGTATGATAGAGGGAAATGATACATATACCCAGGATTCTTGTGACTTGTTAAAAATAGTTCTTCCCTGGACTACTTATAAGAAAAACATCAGTTAAATTGAACAATGTGTCTTACATCACATAGACTCTCCCTTTGAATTTTCTTGGACCATTATTGCCTCATCTTTTCAAAGGAAGCTATCAACAACAAGAGGAAATCCTGTACTAGTACTGAATGGTCCTTATTCAAAATGTACTTCCCTTCTGATGGGAAGTGTATGTAATCAGCACTATACTCCATGAAACAGATAAAATACTAAAACAAGGAGATAGACAAATTTTATTCAGAGGAAAATATGTTGTTATTGGGTATAAGAAAAGGAAAGTCCCTTAATTTGGAAATCATTTTTTTCAGTTGGCCTTTACTTCACAAAAAATTATGCATTAAAGATAAAAAAGAGGAAGCTGGAGATCTTTGGAGGGTTCAAAATATTAAATTTATTATATTCATACATACACCTCTTAGGTTTCCAAGAACAATGTCATTAATGAAAAACATGCCACCAAGAATACCTGACTGTAGAATATCAATACAGTACATTCAACTACTATGACCATAGTTAAGCCATACAGGCATAGGCCTACAACCAATATCATACTGGCACTGTTTCACCAATTATTTTTTCTCTTCCAACCCCTCCAGTGACTTTACTACCACCCAAAAACTGGCTTCAGGACATTTTTTGACTCTCTTGTGCAATATTTGGGGCAGGGGGGATGCTTAATCAAAAATCCAGCTTGGACTTAACTCCCACTGCCTGCTCAAGAGAATGTCTGCTAGTTAATGTGGTCTGTTTGGGTTGAATTACCAAGTACTTGTGGTGTGATGCACTCTTACCATCACTTCATTACCTCAGTTCAGGTCTATTCATTTCCTAAACATGTCGTACTACTTTGGTTTTTGAACTGATTAAGAGGAACTCTGTAAATCTGAGCTGAGTCTTAAATTTGTTTCCCAATGATTAAATATATTACCTGTCAGGTTTTAAAAACAATAGCTCAGCTTGGAAAAGTAATTGCTATGAAATCAAAGACTGTTCATTTCCACCAGCCCCAAGACTCCTCTAAGTGATTTTACAGCTCCCCTTTTCAGTAACAGAGGGGTTTTGGTTTTGGCCTAGAAAGGGACACAAAACATTTGAATTGAATTTCACAAGGATTGGCTTCTGTACAGGTTTGTGTGTGTGACTTAAACAGGTTTTAGCAGCAAGTGCCTTGTGGTTATTAAGGAGTACATTACACTTTAAAGTATTCATGAACAGTTAAAATGAAGTGTTACCATGTTATTTATGTTACTTTATTCCCACATGTTATTCTCAAAGGCTTATCTGTTTCTGAGCTGAGGTAAGCCTACCTGAATTCTTAGGCACCAAAAGACTTCATAACAGAGATGGCTAAATACAAACATATGGTAAAATATGCATATTTTGGACACCACCTGCATTTCTTTGTTTTATTATTATTATTATTATTATTATTATTATTATTATTATTATTATTATTATTATTATTATTATTATTATTATTATTAAATTAGATTTATATGCCCCTCTACTCACCTCACTGAGGCAACTCAGAGGGGCTCACATAACACAAACATATACAGTATCACAATCTCAAATATAAATACAGCATAATATAAAAATATAACAACAGATGCAGCACAGATAACACAATAAATTTTACATAAAAGAAAAAAAAACAATACAATAAAATACAGTGTAAAAATACAATACAGTCAAGAGAGACAGCAAGGTCTTTATGGCTGAGCTAGCTGGTCCACACAGCTGGCCCTCATTCCCCCTCTCCAGCAGGCAAGAGAGTTCTGTGATGTTCCTGAGGTGGTCATGGAAGCAGCAATAGCAGTAGCAGCAATGTCTTTATGGCTGAGCTAGCTGGTCCACACAGCTGGTCCTCATTCCCCCTCTCCAGCAGGCAGAGAGAGTTCTGTGATGTTCCTGAGGTGGTCATGGAGGCAGCAATAGCAGTAGCAGCAAGGTCTTTATGGCTGAGCTAGCTGGTCCACACCGCTGGCCCTCATTCCCCCTCTCCAGCAGGCAGAGAGAGTTCTGTGATGTTCCTGAGGTGGTCATGGAGGCAGCAATAGCAGTAGCAGCAAGGTCTTTATGTTTCTATTAGTCTGTCAGGCTGAAGTCTTTCATGACATTCAAGTGCCTATAAAAGAATATTATCTTACTGCTGTTAACAAAGTTATGGACCTTAGCTAATGACACAAACACTACCTTTGCACAATGGGCAACTTTGATTGGTGTAATTATTTTATAGGTTACATTGTGTGTTCTCAAGTGTGTGGACCTGCCTTAGATGTTATGGCTGCACATAGGATCAGATATGGGTATTCTGTCTTCACCATCCAGACAGATTTTCTATTCTCAACGTTCTGGTTTCTAACATTGATAAGGATTAACTGAACCAAGGCCTTTACCAGAATTATTGTTCAGAGCAAAGTCTCTTCGAAGATCCACCATCAACTAGTTGCAGTGGATCTGCTACTGATACCAAGCTTGGTGTTGGAGGTCATGTTATCTGACTCACCATCTGCTAGTATTTGCAGCTATTGCTCTAAGTCCTGTAGGACTGGACCCTCACCTTGCTGCAACTACTAAGCCCCACCTGAGAGCTCTGGGGAAGTTTCTAGGCCATCATAAGCTCTACCTGGAGACACCAGGTGGCTTAGCTATGTAAGAACTGGCCCTTCCTCCCAGACACTGCCTCAGCAAAGAAGGTCAGAAGATGTGCAGGGTTTTTTTTGGCACTCTGCATCACTTGTTTTGTTCCTGGATTCTGTTGTTGAGGATTTTTGTCTTGCTCCTGAAGACTCCCTGCTGTTTCTGTGAACTGTAGCGTTTCCTTGTTTGGATCTTTGCTCCTAGAATTCCTTCCTTGTCTTGCTCCAGCCTCTGAGGGTTCTTTGTCTGTTCTCCTGGTTACCTGACTTCCAGGTAACTTGGACTACACCTTTGTCATATGTTTTTATCATCTTGACTTATCTTGCATCTCTGGTTTCACTTGGACTTTGTCTTTGGACTGAGGTTTGGTTACTGTTCATCCTGTTACCTGGTTGTCCTGTGTCCTAGTGTTCATGTTCCCTGCTAATTGCCCATGCCCTGGATTTTGACACCAACAATGAAGGAATGTGCACCAGATCATAGCCTGTTTAGATTGCCCCCTCCCCCAAGTCTTGAAGTTCCCTTCATTTGAAGCTCCATGAATCCCATTTCTCCTTTGTTCCACAAGTTTCTTAAAAATTGAACAATCCTTAAACTGGTATATTTGAAGTAATGGTACCAGTTTGTCAATGCAGAATTATCTTGCTATTCTGCCTTGTAAAGTGTCCTGTGAATTTTTTGTTTTAAAAGCAGGGATATAAATGCATTACCAAACCAATGTGCTATTTTCATAAATGAGATTAGCTGGTTGGAGGAAATGGCCATAATTCAATTAACATACATGAAGAGATGGCATAATTTGCCTTTACCTGTGAGTAACTGACAAAGTGCTGAATGTGTGAGAGATAAGCAAACAGGAATGTGAACTGTCATGCAGTTGATCCTATGGCTCCCACAGCTTATGCAAAATATGGGGCAGAAGAAGAAAGTCTTTAATTACTGAAAATCACCCAGTCAGTTCCATCATCATCCTTCTACAGGTATAAGTTACACAACAAGATTTTGCACATATAATATTTTACAAAACCTTATTGAATTTGAGAGTCTGGAAATCACCTGAAGTGGGAGAAATACATTTCTTTTATAGCTGGGAATGTAGAATACTTAAATGAGTTGCACTAGACTGTCTAATACTAATGCTTTAGTATTCTATTACTGTACTACTGTTTAATTAATACAGTTAGCTTTTGAATCTCATTTATTATTTTATCATTGCCTTTTATGATTGCTCTATTAAAATTACTTCATTTGCTATGTTTTTAAAATTACTATTACATTTAATGCACCATATTTTGTGTTTTCAAATTTGGAATGGTATAAACTTTTATGGTTTTCATAGTTTTGTCTGTTCGATCTTCAATACATTTTCAAGCTGGTTTGGACTCCATAAGCTCATTAGAGTGCAACGATAGGAATAAAGATCCCCTTTATCAAATATTAATATTTAGCTAGAGATGTGCTGTGGAAGCACAACTCATGGATGTGCTTGTAAGCATTTTGAATTTAAAATTAATGAATTTAAAAAGTCAAAGAAAAGATGTTTATCATAGCACTTTTAAAAATGTAAAATCAAAGTACAGGTATTTGGTTCAAACAAAGAAGAACTTGCATGCTGCCATTTTTTGCTGATGGATTAACAAATGTGAGGAGGTATTGACATAGGTCAGAGGCATTCCAGGAGCAACTATCCAGAACAAATGACTTCTGCTTCAAGTGCCTTGGGTCATCCCATCTACGAGATCTAACCCACCTTCACAAGAAATCTAAACAGGGAAACTGTTCTTGTGAACACACATCTGCTTCATTTTATGGAGTTGATTCATGGCAAACATATTGTGAGGGTTGATTTGCCCCTTGACTTTCAACAACCATGTCTATTTCAGCTCTCAGTTCTCTTGTCTCTGTCTCAAACTACATAACCTGAGGGGTTTTCTTCCCTCCAGTCTGGTGTGCAGCAAGATCAAGTATGGCTACAGCATTTATCGTCTGGTAAGTCAGCTAACAGGCACTGAACACAATTTAGCGCATACTAGGTTTAATGAGCTGGAACACTAAGCCTTACTGGTAGTCCTGGTCTTGGAGGAGGGCTATGAATGATGGGTTTATTTTGTTTTCCACAGGTCTTTTATTGAGGTACTGTATTGTATTTGTAGACTTTTATGCCTAACTGCATGAGCAACAAAGTAATTCAGAGAAAGTAGAATGACATGCCTACTTTTGAATCTACTGGTAAGAGAGGATAGGAGGAGGAGCTTAACAGGGTTCAATAAGACAATAACAAACAAACAAACATTCTATAATTTTTCAGTTACTGGCTGGATTCAATAGACAAGCTTTTTTTTAGCTTAACAATCTGTACTTTATATTGAAAAATATTTTTTTAAATTTGAAGAACTAAACATCTCCATCATAATTAGTTGCATTCTGCGTCCCATCTTGTAAATCTCATTTAAAAAGACACATGGGGGTAGTTCATACTTCTGATCTAAAAATACCCTTAGGTTTTAAGTCATTTACCTTGAAATATATACTTTGGATGTTGGTATAATTACTTTCTGAGAAGATATGTATGGGTTTGTACAGATGAAGATTTTCTACCACTTGCAACATTTCATAAATATTTTCAGACAGATATGCTAGATATTTCTGAAACAGATATTTACTCGCATATATTTTGTGTTTGTCAATAACTATGGCATATTTGATCCTTAGGATCAATATCCCTTTTGAGTTCTTTCTCCTACTTTCTTGGCAGAACTGACCAAAGATCTTTTGTTTTCAAAGACAAGGGATGAAATGAAGTTTATCTCCAGTTCCATGTTAAAATGTATGGGTAGGGATTTGGAATGAATAACACTAGGTGTCCCTTCTAACTCTGCGAGTCTATGATTCTGTCCTGTGATTCTGTGACTAGAAAGGTCTCAGGTGTCATCTAGTAGGGCTTGTCTGTCATTATCAAACTGTTCAGGACTGTAATGCTGCTTTCAAGAGGTGGGAAATCCCATGGCAGTATAACTGGATTTAGTTTTCACTAGATAATAATAATAATAATGTTGTGTCAGAAATTATTCTGGGTCGAAAGGATTTTTTTTTTTTTTGCTGTAGGAACTCTGCTCAGGGGATGCCCGCATGAGGCTCCTTTCATATTCCCAAGATCTTTTCCTACTGAAGTGGCCCCTATTTGTCTACTTGTAATTTCTTGCTTTCAAACTGCTAAGTTGGCAGGAGCCGGGACAGATGACAGACGCTCATTTTGTTGTGTAGTACTTGGGTCTTGAACTTGCCAACCTTCCAGCTAACAAGGCAAGCTTTTTAATCACTGGACCACCATAATCCCACACTAGTTATTAAAAGAGCACTTCAGGTGCTTTTTGTAATCTTTGATTCAGTTTTTTATAAACAAACAAAAATAAACAAGTGTTGAATATCTTGCAGATAATTGTGTTTCTGAAATCAGACAGCAGTTGTGAATCTTGACCTGGTCACCTCAAAAGGAGAACTATTGGCAAGAAAAGCTCACTCTTTTGAGGCACTCTCTATCTATTTAGTGATCTGCTGTTGCCCTCTGGTGATAAAACAGGATTTTACAGGTTTTTCTTTCTTTTTTAAAAAAAATCAATTTGAAATCAGGTTAGATACATTGTGATTGTGAGTGTGTGTTTTAGATCAGCAGTCCATGCATATGACACTGATAAATCTAATAATGTATACTGGCCATATATTTTGCTTCTTACAGTTTTTCTGGAAGATAGTGTAGCTTATAAGGCAGTGTGTGTTAGACCCACTTCCTGGTGCCCCTTCTAGTTCCACAGCCAATAACACTATATTAGTTGTGGGGAATATGATGAGTAGACCAACACATTGAGCAGGGTGCCCAAACCTTTTGGGCCAGAAACCTGACCATGCACATGAAACAGCTGAGCGGGCCAGAACACACTCCTGAAACAGGGCATGTTTTGCGCATGCACGTCTATATTCACTTCCTGGTTTGGCCCAGATGCTTCTGTGCATGCACAAAAGTGTCCATATTCACTTCCTTGTTCAGTGAGGATGCTTCTGCACACACACGAGCATGTCTGCGCTGAACCAGGAAGTGAATATGGACACATCCACACATGTGCAGAAGTGTCTGTATTCACTTCCTGGTTTGGTGAGGGCGTCACGGGCCTGATGGAATGGCTTCGGGGGCTGTTTCCGGCTCATGGACCATAGTTTGGGCATTCCTGCTCTAGAGGGGCTGCCATGCTTGCTGCCATTCCCACACCACTCATACAGCCTTAATTACAGCATACTTGGTATATGAGGAACCTGTCCATGTAGGTCCTGAACTGGTGCTGGTGTGTGTATAAGGCAAACAGCCAGCTCACAGAATCCCCCTCCCCCCGCCTGTGCATACTGCTGTTTGCCTTCTGTAAGAAGGTGGCTCATGATACTTGTGCTCCGCTATCTTGTTTGCTCCAAATGGTGCAATGGGCCCACTGGCTGTCTTTCCATTTCCTTCCTTCCATTTCCTAGCCCAAGTCTCTGCTACATACAGGCTGAGATTCTGTTGTGCAACTTGGTGGGTTGAAAAGATTGATTATGTCATCAGCCTGGAAGGTCAGAGTTTGATTCCCGGAGTACTGCATGATGGAGTGAGCTCCCGTCTCTGTCCCAGCTCCTGCCAACCTAGCAGTTCTAAATCTTTAATTTAACATTTCCTCCCCCCCCCCCCCGCCGCCCCATGTTCCAAGGCTCCCTAGGGATCTCTTTCGACTTTGGAAAGGCTTTGGGAATCTTGGGATGAGAGGCAGCTTTTAATATCTGAAAATCGCTGAAGGCACTCCCGCTGCTGGGATCAGACTGCCAGCAGTAATTTGGGGATATTAAAACTGTTCCCTGCCACCATGAAGCTCCAGATTCTTCCTTGGGTCAAATCAAAATGGACTCCCGAGAGAGCCTTGGAACCTGGTGGGATTGGGGATAAGAGATGCCAATTTAAAGATTAACTTCTGCGGTTGATTACATTATTAGCAGTACAATCTTAAAGTCTTATTTCATACATTTATTCTTTTTAATAGATTGGCCTCAGCTTTGAGCCAAGACAATGTTTTTTTGAGGTTTTAATCTCTCTATCTCCCCACTTTTCCAAGCTCTGAAAACCCCAGTATGCTGAAGAGTTCTGAAAGACTCGAAGGTAGCATGTTTCTGAGATTTTTATTAGTCTAACAAAAGTGTCAATGTGGTATAGGACAAATAATGTTCCATGCAACATTAGGAGAGTTGGGTTCAAATTCCTGTTCAGCGGAGACAAATGGGAAGTGGATGGATATAGGGGCCACTTATAGAAGGGCAAAAGAGGACACTGATTTATGTGTTAATTTTATTTTTTATTTTTTTAATTTATAATTTAAGCAGCATTACATTGTGCATCAGGAAAGACTGTGGCCACATAACCTATCTTCTCTCTGAGTCCAGCCTCCTAGTATGAAAGGAACCCAAATTTCCCTCCAAAATAAACTTTCAATCAGACTTGGATTGGAGAGCCCTTCAAAAGGAGGACCATTCTCTGTTAGCTTGTCCAATGGAGGACCATCCTTCCTAAAATGGTCACAATGGCCACCCTAGCCATGATACCTGAAGACTTTGTTCATTATGGGCTGTGCTTGCTCAGTCTCATGGGAACAGAAGCCCTTCTTGCTTGCCACTTCTTGTATGTATTTCTTCCACCCTTTCTCTCTCTGTGCAAATCCTCCTCAGCCTGGAGATTGCTTTCGCCTATAGCCTGAACTAGTGTGTTTTTGGATGTGGCTCAAGTGATTAAGATGCTGAAATTGCTGACTGGAAGGTCAGAGTTTGATTCCCGGAGTACTGCATGATGGAGTGAGCTCCCGTCTCTGTCCCAGCTCCTGCCAACCTAGCAGTTCTAAAGCAAGAAATTGCAAGTAGATAAATAGGGACCACTTTGGTGGGAAGGTAAACAGCATTCCATGCACTCCGGTGTTGAGGCATGCCTGCTACATGTCCATGGAAACATCTGCAGACTCAGACAACACTGGCTTTTTGGCTATAAACAGAGATGAGTGCTGAACCCTAGAATTGGATGCGACTGGCTTTTGAGTCAGGGTGACCTTACCTTTACCTGTGTTCTTAATCACAACTCTGGCCACATCTAGCCGGAACTGATCACATTTCAGGGTGTTGCTCCTGAAATGAGATCAAAGGCCATAGATCCCTCAAGGGCTACTGACTGCATACTTTCCAAGGTGAAAATGATCTTGTTCCTAGATGGATAGTACAAGAAGCTACAAATGGTTTACTGAGGCTGGTATGGGTTCTTTCTCAGCTGGTTCTTCCATTCCAAAGATATGTTTACATCACTGTTTTTTAAAGTGGTTTTAATGATATATTTTAAGAACCTATTTAAATATAGTTTTTCTTTTCTGAGTCTTGCTCTAAGAAACATTAAATATTTTCTTGGGAGAAATGCTATATATAAATGTAGATGAAAACTTCAACTTAAAAAAAAGTGTACCTCAACATTTGGATAAAAGAAGAGATGTTTGCTTATGGGGGGGGAGAGGAGGAGTGAGTGGTTTTCTCTTAGTAAAAGGAAGGAGGGTGGAAGCTGGGAGTGTTCTGGGACCAGGGACAGCAAATGCAGTGGTGGGTTGTCAAATTTTTTACTACCCCACCGTGACGTCATCACAGTGTGGGTGGAGCTAACATCATGACATCATGATGTCATGGGTGGAGCCATATATATATATATATATATATATATATATATATATATATATATATATATATATATATATATATATATATATATATATATATATATATATATATATATATATATATATATATATATATATATATATATTTTACACCCCATTACTGAGTAAATGTGCTACAAAAGTAATGGTAATCTTCTAAGGAAAATCCTATCCCATTGTTGCTGATATCAATTTGAATAGTCACCAGAGTGAGCAGCTGCTACAGTGGTAGACATTTTGCCAGTGCAAATTGGCTGTAATCGAACAGATGATCTCAGTTAAAGGAGGCCCACTGACTTGAAAGATAATGTTACAGGAAATAACACCACCAAACCCTAACCCTACCCCTAGATTGTACAGATCAGTGATTCTCAGCTGGTGAAGCATCTACCACTAGTGAGATGCAGGGCTTTTATTCTATTAATGAGAATTTGTCCTCCCACAACATCCATGACCTCCTGCAGGTGTAAGATGTGGACTCCTATTGACGCTTCCTTCCATAAATTATTCATCTGTGCTCATCTGGCATGCTACTAGTAACTTTGGATATTTGCCTCTAGTTCCATCATTATTGCCACACATTTTATGTCCTAACTTACCATACAGGAGAAATATAATGAGAGAATGGTAGAACTGGTGGTTATGTAAGATTTGTGTAATTTGCTGTGCCTAACTGGAACTAATTTCCAAGATGTGGAGGCACATCTTGGTTGTACAACTGGGTATGTGACTAGGAATTCAACCAAGGCACAGCCGAGCAGCAACTAGCCATAGTTAGCTGCATAAAGCTTTGCAAATCCTAGGCAAACACCAATAGGAATCTGGCCAATATCTCCAATCATATACATGTCCTTCCCAAAAGAAGTGGCCTTTTTGTTTCTAATCTGGTGGGGACGTGGTTTGTCAAGAAAGTGCCTGATGGGTTGTAAGACACAGGAGACTGAAAGCCACAGATACCTTGATGCCTGTTACAGAATGAGAAGGGGTTAAGTGAAACAACAGACCAGTCCTTTTTCAGTTCACAGAACCCCAATTCTTTATTAATCACAGCTTGCTCACAATGACATACAGGAAAAGTAGCACTAATGAAGAGTAGAATACGCAGGCAGCAATTTCAGAACAACTTCTGGGGAAGAATGCAAAGTGTTGATCTGGTGAGATTGGACATGGAAGAAGCTCCTTGGCCAATCACTCCTGCTGCTCCAGCCCTTGTTACTTCACCTATCACTTTTTAGAACCAGGCAGGGCAGACTAATACTGCACAGCTGGGTTTACCAGGATTGCAACCAGCTCGCTGAATCCAGATGAAAAATATCATACAGAGCATCTTGTATTGTAATGGAACAGAGTAGCTTAAGGCTGGAATCCTGCCTGCAAAGATCCATCTCTTGGCCTCACTGATTTCAGCAACCACTGACAGGACTATGGCCTAAAATAAACAGAACAGGTCAATCACAGCATTGGTACTTACAAGCCCCTTGACTCCAGTTAACACATTTTTCTAACAGTGACTTTGAAGTTGGCAATTTGGATTCATCTTGGAATCCAGCTTTTAGCCCAGATATAATTGCTCATTCTCAGCTCCACGTAATAACTAGCTAAAGTACACAATTGCTTCTACTTGTCTCCTCATCAAGAGAAGCAATTGTTCTTTTGAAGGCAGATGAAAATTCTTTACCACAAAAGCCAATTTACAATGTAATGCTAGATGTGTTTACTCAAAAGTAAATCCTTCTATGTTCAATAGGGCATATTCCCTTGTGTTTTGGAACTGCTGTCTTTGACCTACAACCCTATACACATTTACTTTGGAATGTGTTCTCCTGAATTCAGTGAGGTTTACTTCTGCATAGACACACATTGCATGTGTAATGTAATCTATTATTGTTTTATAGAACCAATGCTGTAGTGCGATTGCTTAATGTTCAATGTTCATGACCACTGTGCAGCACACTTGCCTGAAAATTGCTTATTATCTTAAGGAAGTGTATTGATTGCAAAGCTTTCTAGGTAATTAGTCAATGACTGGAGTCTAGCACCATAGACCTTCTAGTGACTTGCTTGTTCAATTGGAATGAGTATAGTTCAGCGTAGATTTTCCTGCTGGGAACTTCATAGCAAAGTTCTAACAAATTCAACTGAATGGAAATAGACAACATCAAAAGCCTGTTACAGGACATGTAAAGATTATGAAATAACTTGCATAATGCAATACTTGTATTTTTTAACAAAAATGTAAGTATTTACAAAATAAGATCCAAGTTTTATTTTTTAAACATCAAGCAAATCATTCTGCAAAGACTGCATTGTTGTAGTTTTTTGTTTCATTTTTATTGAGTTCTTGATTTTTTTTTAAACCATGTCATACACTTCCCATACTAATATCTCATGATCTGTAATAATATAGGTAAGGGAACTGGGGGGAAGTAATGGGGGTCTCATCCCACCCTTTCCACTGTTGGGTTCAGCCAGACAGTTCCACTTGGAGCTCCTTGTTTCTGCGGACCTCTGCAGCATGCCTCTCCTGGAGGGGAAAAAAGTCAAGGAGGAATATCTTTGATGCCATTCTTATGGTCTTTCTTTGACATGACAACTGGATTTGCTTTCATGTACTTTAGGGTAGGCAGGGATATAATAAAACCTTTTAAAAGCAAAACATAACCTCTATTCTTTACAACCATGGGAGTTTCACGATCTACTTAATATCTACAATATTGCCCTTTTCCAGCTATGGAGAGAAGATCTCTGCTAAGCACTACTAAACTCACCCCAAACATCCCTGCTCTGTCTATGCTTTTCCAACCTTTATGAATTTCACATGAAGGTTTGAAAGAAGCTTCTACATGGACTTGAGTGAATGTGATGGGGTACACGGAAAGAGCCTCCTCGAAGATTGTGGTATTTTTGAACCACAATTGGGTGTAACCTGATAAGGGCAACCTTGTGTTGCTGGGCTAATCTTTCTCACACTAGGTCAGGCAAAGGGAACTGCAGAATGAAGCCACCAAAAGGTGGCTTCCTTTTCACAGTTCATGTCTGGCCTAGATACAAAAGAAGAAGAAAGAAGCTGTGAATGTGATTTAAAGCCTGACTGCTCCTACCCTGCAACCAGGAGCCAGTTGCACGAGGAGAGTCTTTCAAACAGGCTTGCCTGAATGCATGTTGAACCACCGTTCAGATATTCCCATGCTAAATCAAGGGCAGCCCCCTACCTTCAGCCAGGTTTTTAGACTACTCATACTAGCATTTCTCACCATTGGCTATGCTGATAAGGTCAGATGGAAACTTTAGTAAAGCAACATATGGAGGGCTGCACTTTGAGCAAAAGTTGTTCCAGCTGCGACATTCGTAAGGCTGTGAGGATTGTTCAGTCCACACCTCACCCACTTAGTGCAGCATTCAGGAAAACTCTTAATAGGACTAACACCTGTGCCCATAACCTCCAGTTTGTGGACATTCAGAAGAGGGCAGACAAGTACATCAAGACTGTCTTCAGGCAGGCAGATGGAAGCAATTACTGAGACTGTCTGCAAATGTTTGCTGCTGTCCTTAATACTGCTTTAAAAATAAAATAAAATTAGGGTTAGGAATATTTCCCACAGTGTTCCTTGGGGATCTGCCAGATCCTGTTTATTCGTGGACATGCACATCTTTGCTCTTTTCCAACCCCATCATCCCAGGCTGTTTACCTTCTCCTGCAGGCGTTCAACAAGAGCAGCTAAGTTAGCTTCACGGTTTTCTTTGATCTGTTCCATTTTCAGTATCAGTTTTTCTTCTGCCATTTTGCTGAAGTTATTATTCTCCTCCAAAGCCTTCTGAAGGACTTCTCGTTCATGTTCTCTCTTTTCTGCCAGCTGTTTCAACACCTGGGCCTCCTGGGACTATAGTGTATGGAGAAGAAGAGAGGGATCCAATGGATCCAGTTTTCAAAAGCACACCAGTTTCAAAAACATTTCAGTATATTAATCAAGGAACTTTTAATTTTATCTCAAGTGACTAGAGGCAAACCAGATGAAATTTCATGTTTTCAGGGGATTTACTAGGAACAAAGCCCATCGCAAACCCAGCAATAAAATTTTCTTGAGTTTGTATGTGATGAGTGACATGCAGTGATAGGATGTAACAGGTTCTCACCAGTTCTCCAGAACCGGTAGTAACTTTTCTCAGTGTCCCGGAGAACTGGTAGCTGCTTTTTTGGGGGAACCACCTTCGGGGTTTACCTTTTCACTGGTTCCCCCACTGTGCATGTGCTCCAAGCACTTGGTGTGCATGCATGCCTACAGTGCTTGGCGCATATGCACGGCTTCCTTGCTTTCCTCCCAAGCAGGGATGAGGAAGAGAAGCTGCTAGCCTAAAGCACTATTGGTTTGTGTTGTGTTTTGAGGGGTGGGTGTGTCCTTATTTTTATTTTATTTTATTTGGCCCCACCCATGACATCATGATGTCATGATGTTAACTCCGCCCACACTGTGATGACATCATGGTGGGGTAGTAAAATTTTTGACATCCCACCACTGGTGACATGCCCTTATGGAACATTTTAAATGTTTTGAGAATATTTGAGAAATATTGATATTTGAGTATGATTTTTACTGATCACATCACTCCCAAATATTCTGTCATTATCTTTTAAAATTTAAATATTACATTTTAGTTAAATTTTTGAACTATTTCAAAATCTGCATTTTGGATGAAAGGTGTATGTTTATTTTTTGGGGTGTGACTAGGTGAACATTTTTCCTGTGGTTTGGTTCAGGTTGAGGATGGGTTGGTTTGCTCCTTCTCCCAACAACCACATACATACCATAATGAATCAACATGTCTCTGATTGAAGTTGGCCCACATCTTATTGGGTCCCTGTCAGGAGCCAGTGTTTGTGGGTTTTTGTTCTGGTTTTGGATTATTCTGTTTCAGTTTGTTTCCATCATATCAGAACATTGGAATCAGACCAAAGAGGATGGCTGGCAGTCACTTTGGTTAGCCATTTAATATTCTTTATAAATGAAAAGCTTATTTTTCATTCTCCTATAGAGGAGAAGGGAGAAGAAGTATCCCATTTCTTTTTAAACTATTGTTAACACATAAACAATATTTTAAAAGGGCTTTTTAAAAAAAAGCACTTGCAATGCATTGTTGATGTGCTGTGTCAGCAACAATTCAAATGAAGAGGAAAACTTCCTCTCCCTTCTCCTCTGCAGGAGAACTGGAAGGAAGCTTTCAGTTTACAAAACAATTATGTGGCTAAGCAAGATAGGGAAGCCTTGAAAGGTTGCTATTGTCCCTACTAATTAAAAAAACCCTCTGGTTCTTAAACCATACAAGCCCTGACTCCATTATACTACTCTGCAAGATGACACATCAGACTAAGAAGACCTAATCAATCTCTGCAAAAATGCCTGTTTCATATTGAAGACCCTGAACCTAATGAAAAAGGAGATCGATGTGAACATTAGACTATACTTCTAAAATCAGAAGAACAATAGAAGAGTTATTTAAATAACTGCCATTAAACAGGAAGGCGATACCTTACCTTCCATATAGCACGTGTTATGTTAAAATTTTAATTTGTTTAATTTCAGTGTTCACAAGTAAAAGACAATCTAGTGATATTGCCTATTTCCCACATCAGAGTTGTTTTGAGTGACAGCTTCTTTTACATATAATTCTTTTGTAAATGATATTAACTAGCACAAACCTAGTTCTCAGTGAACAGCTGACAGCATGAATATTTAAAAAGGTGATCATTAGCATCCATTCCATGGAATATTAAACAGCAGGGACTTGCCCAATTACATTTCACGCAAATGCAAGCTGTTAATAGGATCATATCTAATTTCTATGTCATAATCCCAAAACTATTGGAAATATGCATCCCTTTGGAATATAATTACCATGTTAATGTTCTGATTAAGGAAATTCCTACTGTGTAACTCAGCCTTGGATTTTAAAACCTTGGAAACTAATGTGGTAAGAGTGAAATATTTATAGCACAATGAATGACATCATCCCCTTAATTCTTGTGTTCACTGCTATTTAAAATATTGGCTAGTTTCTTGAAACACTGGGATTTGTATATTGACATCTGGGTAAGTTGAAAGAATGGTGTCTTAAATGTGATAGCAAACTACCACATAACTCTACCTAATGTAATTATTGAACACCAATCCTAGGCTCAATGCAGGGGCCAGTCATTCAAAGCTGCATTAAAAAAAAAATACTATAACATCTTAGGGACTGATTTATTGAGTAACAAAGGACAATTTACTATATGAGCCAATCTGGAATGGGTTTCTCTAAGTCAGAACTGTTGTGATGGCATGTAATTGTTTTTATGAAACAATACCACATTAGAAGAAGCTCCCTTCCATAAACTTGTAAACTCAGGACAAAATGGTAAATAATCATATCTTCTCTTAACATCACCAATCAGCACATCCAGTATAGAGCTTGTATGTATATACATTAAAATATTTGGTGCTAGTAATATAGAACATGAGTGGATCACCTCCACATACACTCCTATTCCCCCACCCCAATTTGGTTACCTTTCTCCTCTCTTCTGCAGCTTCCAGTTTTTTCTGGATCTCATCAAGGGACAAATCTTTCTTCTTTGGAGAAGCTAAAGTTCGTGGCGCTTCCGAAACTGGAGAAGGCGGCTTTAGGATCAGTTCAAAAGCCTGGCCAGAGGCACGTTTGTTGATCTGTTTAATTTCCATATCTGAGAAAGTAAAGTTAAAATATCTAAGCCAAACATCAGGCCAATAATTGGTACTGATGAAAGAAGAGGTGCTGTGTCATCCAAACAGGTAGAGGATGGTTACCCTGAAATTTTGGGGTGAGGCACCCTTGCCCTAGAATCATGAGCTGCCCATGTTGATTATGCTGGAAACTATTTATATATTTCAGTTAACACTTGAGGAAAATTAGCTTGTATCTGATTGAAAAGAAGAACCTTAGTTATTAGCTGTTCAGCAATTAAGATCTAATGGTCAGAAACAAGCATGAGATCACCAACAAAATTACAGAACATCTGAGAACAATATGTACCAAAACAAGACTAGCCAAGCTAACCTTTGCTAAACAAAACAGTCTTCACCGAAAGTTACTTACCATCATGTGTGTATATATTAATGTTGCGAGGTTCAGGGTAAAAACAGGAGCAGATCAAAGACAGCATGGACAGCTCTTTCATCTTTTCCTTATAGGCTGAAATGAAAAATACTTTATTAGTATCTTCCACCTTTCTAGTTTTCTGTCTCATAGAATAATTAATTTAGATGATAATCAGTTAATGGTATATCTGTAAAATTAATTGCTACTTGGTGGAAATAACACATACACACAGAAATTGCTCACACTCTTGGCCTTACGTTTGAATCAGGCCATATGAGACTTTTCTTTCTCATATATTGTATTCCTGAACACCTTGAATCTTCTAAATTACTAGAAGTATAGACATATCAAAAGTCAAAGACAATCTGTGAACCAGGCAAGAAGGGCAATCCACTCCAAATTTGGAGGGACAGTTGATCCTTCTATGTTTAAACTATGTGTTGACCCATGATTCGGATTTCCAATGAAGTTTTTCTTTCAATACTGTCTTTTGCTGTAGAGATGGGAGGAAAACTGGATTCAGATTCAACAGAAAGGATTCATACAAGGGCAACTTGTATGAATACTAACTCTTCATCTATTTTATGAAAACTGCCAAAATAAGAAGTTGCTTTTGTGCTGAAGTACAAGCAGTATGTCAACAAATAAATCGGGGTTCGCAATCCCCACCACCAGAAGTCACAATTGGTAACTTACAATGGCGTTTCACTTAAAGAGCGATCCTGTGGAACGCATTATGCTCTTTAAGTGAGGTACAACTGTACAGTAAAACCCCGAGTTACATATGCCTCGAGTTACATAAAATTCGACTTACATAATGATTTTTACACTAAAACCATGTCCTGATTTACATAAATGTCCTGATTTACATAACACAATTTCCTATGGGTTTGCTTTGAGTTACGTAAAAAGTTCATTTTTCCTATGGGATTGCTTTGATTTACATAAATATCATTTTCCTATGGGTTTGCTTCAAGTTAAGTAAAAAATTCATTTTTACTATGGGTTTGCTTCGAGTTAAGTCAAAAACTGATTTACATAAAAGCCTACGGAAAAGGCTTTCTACGTAAGTAGGGGTTTTACTGTAATAGAATTGTAGAGCTAGAAAGACCCTGATGGGTTATCAAGTCCCAATAAAGCAGGAAAACCACTGCTAAAGCATCCCTGGTGGACCTACGTTTATAAATCTTGAATAAAGGAGTCTTCAAACTGCTCGGGTAGTCCATTCCATCACTGAACAGTCTTAGTGTTAGGAAGTTCTTCCTAATGTTCAATGTTATTTCTCATAATTTGACTCCACTGCTTTGGTTTATTACCCCCTGGAGGTGCAAAAAAAAACAAGCTTGCTCCATCATCTCCATCAGGGATCCATAACCTTTTTTGCATCATGGACTCATTTCATGCTAAACAATTTTGTCATGGACCGGTAAGTCGAGACAGGCAAGAGGCGGAGCCCCATCATAGTTAAGCAACATGGAGGAAGGCCATGGCCACTTGCCTATCTACTGTGTCTGAAGCCCATGCTCTTGCTCCATTCACTTGGCAGACCTGGTCGAGCACGTTGCGGGCAGAAGACTGCCATTGGGGCTCCCAACACCACCCACCTGTCACCCAGGTCGGGACAGCCCATGGCCCAGTACTGGTCCATAGGCCCAGAGGTTGGGAACCCCTGATCTACATGACAGTCCTTTAAATATTTAAAGAAAGCTATCTTATCACCTCTCAGTCTTTTCTTTTCCAAGCAGAGCATAATTAACTCTCTTAATTAACTCCCTTACCAGAAATCTCTGGTCAAAGTCATACAAAATAGTTCTATTCTATTCTATGTTTTAATATATAACTTTATGGTTATATAAACCATATACAGTAATACCTCATATAACATTAGTATCGAATAACACTAAAATCGCATAACATTAAGGAATCTGGGGGGAAGAATTGCATCAGATAACATTAAGATCCTATGGGATGCTTCAGATAACAACTGCTAAAGCCTAATGTTTTAGTGTTTTAGTGTTATATGAGGTTTTACTGTACTGTATTCATATACTTTATGAATTGATACATCATTTTGCACTTTTAGGGGAGAAAGACAGGTATAACTTGGAAGAAAATTAACTCTAAAGTGTGAAATGTGAAATTGTGAAGAAATTATATGCTGTGAAATGACTGTCATTAGAAGAGGGAATTCTTCAACTTCTGAGGACACCTGATTGTCACAATAAATGCTTTTGACAACTGTAGTTTGCAATTGTTAGTTTGTTTTGTTATTGATCATCAGGAAATAAACTTCATCTTCAACTGCAACTTCTCAGACAAAAATGTCTCTCAAAATCACATCTATGGAACACTAACAGATTTCTGATTCTTTTGAGGAACTATTTGTAATACTGTATACAGTTTGACCCATATTTGAGTGATGCAATTTTGAGGGTAGGTCTGATTTAATCTGAGCTTCCAGGAGCACAAGAATAAAGCCTTTGGGATCTGTTCTGTATATTGGCTGGAACTCCTGAAAGACCAATTTTAGGCAACATTCCTAGGGGAGAGGAAAATGAGACATAAAAACTAAGAAATTAAAACCAAAATTATTGACAAGAATATCTATTCCATGAGCTACTGCTCTATAGACTGGTGTTTTAATCTTTCTTTTTTTCCTCTCCCCCCCCCTTTTCTTTCTTTTTATGTTGAACACTTTGATATACCTACATTACATGGCTGATGGTAGCCAAAAAATGGTGAAAAACATTTGCATAATTTCTCTTACATGCATAGTATTTACAACAGGATGCTGACTATTTGGCAGAGATATGACTAATCTATTCATGCACAGACCTTTCTGTGGGATCCTTGTCAGATTCAATGGTTTACTTTTTTTAAAAGGTAGAAACAAATTGCATTGTTTGTTCATTTGGCTTTCTCATTATAGAAGAGTAATATCCAAGAAAACTTTCAAACAGCCAGTTTACAGCATTTTCATTCATACAGTTCTTTTACAACAAGCTACAAATAATCCATTTATGGACTCATAATTGCTACGGTCACTCCTGAGATTGAGTTAATAGGTCAGTTTTGTAGCATTAACATTAACACTTGGTTATAATTACATTTTAATATTGGCTTTTATTTTCCACTAGAGGAAAGCAAAGTGTTTCATATTATTTTCATTATGCCTAAGAAAAGAGGCATAAATATTGTTCAGCTTCAGATTTTTTTTAAAGAAAATGATTATGAATTAAAAGAAGAAAAAGTGCATTCAATGATCTGTTATCATTTAATTACATATGATTCAGTCATCCATACTGCAAAAAATACACAAAAATGGAAATGATTGCAATTTGGGCCTTTTTTTAAATTTTCACATCAATTTGTCTTTTAAATTAGCAACAGTTTGTAAGCTATTCCTTTAAGAATCCAATGATGCAGCAGTCATTGAGCACTGACAGCAGCGAGAGGAGAGAAAGCTTTATTTAATTTATTTAAAAAATATTCATATAGGTGAATAAAACCTGATACTCAATGGTGGGCACCAGCAGGTTCGCACCAGTTCGCAAGAACTGGTAGCAGAAATTCTGGCTGGCCCTGCCCATCCAAGTTTTGAAATAAAGTACAGTCAAACCTCACATAAAGAGTTTTCGTTTAAAGAGCAACTCGCTTAAAGAGCAGAATTTTCTCTGAATGTTCGCTTCACTTAACAAATAAAACCAATCAAAAACTCGCTTAACAAATAAATCGGGGCTCACAATCCTCCCCACAACTGGTCACTTACAATGGTGTTTCGCTTAAAGAGCAAACTCGCTTAAAGAGCAATCCTGTGGAACGCATTATGCTCTTTAAGCGAGGTACAACTGTAGTCCTAATTCAGGTGCAATGCAGGGCTTTCCCCCTGGTCACGTCCACCATACCACAGTGTGGTAGTAAATATTTTTTGAGCCCACCACTGCTGATACTGACTTAGTTCCAAGATACAGTGACCTCCTGAGGAGCATCTAGTTTATTGAGAGTCATCAGTCAGTTTAGCATTGCAATGACACCCTAATGACTTCATTATAATGATCTCTGGTGAGAGCAGGACAGAGCTCACCCATCTGTCCTTGCTCTTCTTGACCTCTCAGCGGCTTTTGATACTGTCGACCACAGTATCCTTCTGAAACAACTCTGAGGAGTGGGGATCAAGGGCACTGTGTGGTCCTGGTTTTCCTCATTTCTGAGGGGCCAGACCCAGTCGGTGTGGTTGGAGAGTGAGAGGTCTAGCCCTAGGCTCATCCAATATGTGGTGCCTCAGGGCTCGGTGCATTCTTCTCTCCTATTTAACATTTACATGAAGCCACCGGGTGAGATCATCCATTCTCATAGGGTGAGGTACCATCAGTATGCAGATGACACCCAGCTATACATCTCAGCCCGATGATCCTAGTGATGCAGCTGAAGTCCTATCCAGGAGTCTGGAGGATGTTAGGTTCTGGATGGGGGACAATGGGCTACAGCTGAATCCCGGCAAGTCTGAGTGGCTGTGGGTCAGGGGCCTTGCGTTAGTCTGGGAATTACGATCTTTGGTACTGGATGGGGCTATTTTGCCCCGAACAGACCTGTTACATAATCTGGGGGTCCTCCTGGACTCATGACTCCTGCTTGAAGAGCAGGTGGCAGCCGTGGCCAGGAGGGCTTTTGCACAGCTCCAAGTAATACCCCAGTTACACCTGCTCCTACACCAGGACTCTTTGCTCATGGTCACGCATACTCTGGTCACCTCCAGACTTGATTATTGTAATGTGCTCTACATGGGGCTGCCCTTGATGACCATTCGGAGGCTGCAGTTGGTCAAGAATGCGGCTGCTCGGGTGGTGTTGGGGCGTGGGCGGCATGCCCATGCCTCACCACTTCTCCGGCAGCTGCACTGGTTGCAAATATGCCTCTGGGTGCAATTCAAGGTGCTGGTAATGATCTTTAAAGCCCTATATGGTAGTGGGCCAGGATACTTAAGAGACCGCATCACCCCGAGAACATCTGTCTCTCCCACCAGAGTGGATCAGAGAGGCTCTCTAACTGTACCATCAGCTAGAGAGGTGTGTCTCTCTAGCACTAGAAGGAGAACCTTCTCAGTGTCTGCTCTGGCCCTTTGGAGCCTCCTGCCAATTGATTTGCGTCTCCAGACAGAGTTGCTGCCCTTCAGGAAAGGTTTGAAGACATGGCTGGCAGGACAGGTATGGGGTGCCAGCAATAGGGCAACCCCAACATGTTGGTTAATCTGGTAAATGCTCTCTCTCTTTTTATTTTCTAATTTAATCTAACTTAATTTAATTCTTAATTTTTAACTTTATACAGTGGTACCTCTCTTAAAGAGCATAATGCATTCCACGAGATTGCTCTTTAGGTGAGTTTGCTCTTTAAGCAAAACACCATTGCAAGTGATCAATTGTGACTTCTGATGGAGGGGGATTGTGAGCCCTGTTTTAGTTGTTAAGCGAGTTTTTGGTTGATTTTACTTGTTAAACGAGGTGACTATTCAGAGAAAATCTGCTCTTTAAGTGAGTTACTCTCTAAGCGAGGCACTTTTTATGTGAGGTTTTACTTATTTTGATATTGGGTAATTTTTATCTCTCAATCTCTTAATCTATTGCTTGGCTGGGTGTTTTGATGGGGGGTTTAGATTGTTGATCTGTCCCTGTTCTTCTTGTGAACCACCTGGAGTCTCCGGAGTGAGGCAGCAAAATAAGTTGAAAAATAAATAAAATAAATTAATTACAGTTTATTTTATTTCTATATTATTTTGTTTATTTTGTTTTGTTTTCTGATATGGCTAACCCAAGCTAGCCTATTGCTGTCTGCCACCTTCCACAGGCTCAAGTAGATTTCCTTCTGTCCATGAAGAGAAAGTTCCTAAGGGCAGGACTCACCCAGACAAAAGCTTTCTATTTCTACGTTCAACAATGATTGGCAAGATTGGCAAGACTGGCAAGATTGGCAAGAAAGAAAGAAAGAAAGAAAGAAAAATAATTCAGGGAATAATTATGGGAAAGTTTTTGATCTACCAGACTTTTTTTTTTGTAACATATAGTAATTCCCAGAATCTCCTAGATATATAATGGAATGTAATCCTCCAAAAATAACTTTTCCAATCTACGGTGCTATGGTCAGCAGAGATATTTGGCTATAGAAGGGTTATGGTTCTGATCATATGCTTACTTCTCTGAAGTGGCATATTAGTGCTTCCTTCCTAGTCGAGAAGGCTTGTGAAAATATTGCTCTAAAGTTATAGCAGTTGTTTATAGTAGTTGTTACATGCCTATGAATGAATGATCTCAACAACCCTGCTTAGCTCTTTTAAATTATTTTCATTCATTAGGGAGTCAATCCATCTCATATTTGGTCTTCCTTTTTTTCTAGTACTTCCAACCTTTCCCAGAATATTGTCTTTTCAGAGAATCTTGCTCTTCCCATGACATGCCCAAAATGGGACAATCTTAGTTTCATGTGGAGATAGTTCAGGTTTAATTTGTTCTAGGTTATTCTTCTTTGTCTTTCTGGCAGTCCAGAGTATCTATAAAGTTCTTCTCCATCACTGTATTTCAAAAGAATCAACCCCCGCCCGCTGGTCAATTTTCTTTTCTGTCCAGGTTTTGCACCCATATATGGTGACTGGGAATACAAAAGTGTAGATCCCTGGTGGCTTACAATGGCACTCCAGCAGTTCTTGGATTTCAATTACCAGAACCCAAAGTCAGCACTCCTGTTGATCAGGGCTTCTGGGAGTTGAAGTTCAAGAATAGCTGGAGTGCCAAGGTTAGCCATCACTGGTGTAGATTACAGTATCTTGGTTTTGGTCTCCAGTGATACAATCCTTACACTGAGGATCTTTTCTAATTCCTTTATTACTGCCCTTCTGAGTCCTAGTCTTCATGTGATTTCTTGGCTACAATCTCCCTTTGGACTATGGATTGAATCAAGAAATAAAAAAAACTTTAACATTTCACTTTTTGTTATTGTCAACATTAAAGCTGTGAAGTGGTGGTTGGGGAGCTATACTACATGCTGGAACAGCAATGTCTGAAATCAGTGTGCAAAGATGGGGGTGGGGGCATGTAAAGGGAAAAGGCACTTTAGTTGTCAAGGCAGCAACATTCAGTCCTTGCAGGCAAGGATTGGACCCTACTGATGCTATAGATATATGGTTGGTAAGGGTTTGGAATAGAGCCGTAACTACGTCTCAGCCAGCTGACTGCCAAAAATGGGAATTCATAAATTTGGGTATTTGAGCCCAGAATCCAGGTAGAACTTGGCTAGTCAGACACCACAGCAAGGTAGAATGATGGTATGGGCAGACCACCAAGTGCTGCCAACAGCTGCAGTAGTCATGCCCTTCCTATTAGTGCTAATATCTCTCATTATGTACCTATAGCCATGATGGTGAACCTTGGCACTCCAGATGTTCTTGGACTTCAATTCCCAGAAGCCCAAGTCCCTGTGAATCCACACAAATGGGTTTACTGCAATTCATCCGGCCTGCGCTGCCCTCGTCACTCCCAGAAGCGACAAGGTGCATTTTACTTCCACTTCCAGGAGTGATAAGGGCAGTGTGGGATGGATGAATTGCAGTATACTCATTTGTGTGGATTCACAGGGGCTTGGGCTTCTAGGAACTGAAGTCCAAGAACATCTTGAGTGCCAAGGTTTGCCATCACAGACCTATAGTCTGATGATGGGATGCGGGCGTTATGCTCGGGCCTCGCCACTGCTTCGGGAGCTGCACTGGTTGCCAGTTTGTCTCCGGGTGCAATTCAAGGTGCTGGTTATTACCTTTAAAGCCCTATATGGTAGTGGGCCAGGATACCTAAGAGACCGCGTCACCCTAAGAACATCTGTCCGTCCCACCAGGGCGGATCGGAGGGGCTCTCTTGTTGTTCCATCGGCTAGGGAGGCTCGCCTCGCCAGCACCAGGAAGAGGGCCTTCTCTGTGTTCGCCCCGGCCCTCTGGAACCTCCTTCCAACTGAGCTGCGCATGCAGACAGAGCTCCTGTCCTTCCGGAAGAACTTAAAGACCTGGCTGGCAGGACAAGTGTGGGGTTCCAGGGATGGGGGATCCCATGTGGGGTGGTTAGTCTAGGGATACTACCCTTGACGACACCCCCAGATACTGTTTTTAGTTTATGAATTTTAAATTTTTATATTGATGTGTTTTATTCTGTGCTGTAAGCCGCCCAGAGTCGGGCTTGCCCGATTGGGGCGGGTTAGCAAGTGCGAGAAATAAATAAATAAATAAATAAAATATAGTGTTGTTGGGACTTAGTGAGCTCAAAGCCAGCATCTGGAGAGGACCTTGCAGTAATATATGCAGTACTTGTGGAAAAAGAAGGCTGATAAGTCCTGATCTACTTGGGCATGCTGCTCCCTCCTTTCCTGGCTTTCTAGTGAGCCAGCACAATACACATAAAATTAATTTTGAACTGAACACTGGTGAACACTAGGAATGGGTGCAGAAGGATACTCAGGCTTTAAGGCCACCTTGTCCTTAAACTCAACATTTTCCTCCTCCAGATCAGAGGTGCTCATCCTAAGATTTCCCCCCTGCCTGGAGACTCAAGGAAACATGGGGATTTGCTGAGACGTCAGATATCTCCCTAAAACTTCAGCCAGTATTCTGAGACCTGGCAATCCAAGATAACACAGGGCACAATGTTTTAGGATCATAATGGTTTTGACATACATTCACATATTTTGCAGGTGTGCCTGGTATAGGGACCAATGGCTGAGCACTATGATAAGCAAATTAGAGGGAGGAACAGGGTAAGAAAATATTAGTAGAAGGGGGAAATGGAACAATAAAAATGGACAATATGGAATAAGCGACATTACACTAAAAGAAAAAGTACAGAAGTTGGGATTATTCCACTGGTACTTCTTCAAGTGCTAGTTTAGGCTTTTAGATACTTTTATTTAGGCTTTTATGTGGAACAGATTTCTCCATGTTGTGGATGCCCTACTTTGGTTGATAAACACATGTTGGATTTTGTTTTCATTCAATTTAAAAATATCCTTACAACAACTCCCACTCTAGTACTGGTAGAAAGAGCTATATATGTTTGTAGCATCTAGTTTAATTATATCACTATAATCATTTTACTGTAATGAGTTTTGCATGGGGTTCTGCACTATTCTCTGTAACATCTGAGCTGGTATGGTGTCCTGAATAGAGTGCTGGATTAAGAGTCAAGAGACTCGAATTTAAATCCTTGCTTGGTATAAAAAATAATTCCTTGAACATTCAACATACTAAAACTGCGGTGGCAAACTTTGACATGCCAGCTGTTCTTGGACTTCAATTCCCAGAAGCTCTGATCAGCAGGTGTATTGACTTGGGCTTCTGGTAACTGAAGTCCAAGAGTAGCTGGAGTGCCAAGGTTCACCACCACTGTACTAGAAGCCTTTAACAGGGCACCATAAGATGGAAGCAACTCAATAATGTACAGCAACAACAGCATGTAAAATTGCTGTGAAAACAAGAAGTGGACCTGTTTGTGATAGGGTTTGTGGAATAGTTGTGGTAAAAATGGAATCAAAGTACAGTATTTAATCAAAACAAGGTTTCTATACATGGTAGAAGCTCTGCAATAGTAGAAGAAGACCATTGAGATACAATCCAATGTCTTGTTTAGTTAGTATAGCTACAAGAACTTCACTGGTTCTTCCATCTGTTCTAAAGCTTCAGTCCACATGCTTGTACTAAATGAATACTTACAGGCAGTTGGTTTCTCTCCTCCCTCAGTAATTAATTATCAGATTCGCTTTAGCTCAGGAATTTTAAACCTGCAGCCCGAGGTACCATTTCATGTGCCCCCTCCCGCCTCCACCACACCAGGAAGTGCCATGTGGTGGAGGAAGGGCAAAATGGCTGTCTGAGGGAGAGTGACCCAGACCTTGGCTTTAAAAGGTTGAGAACTCCTGCTTTAGCTAATATGTTACTTATAAGCTTCCCAACCTCTACTTGACATGTATATACAATAATTACAGCGTGTACCATCAAAGCCATTCCAACTTGTGGTAGCCCTTGCCACAGTTTCCTAGGTCCAAAGTACTTAGTAATGGTTTACGGTTCTCTTTTTCTGGATAGATTCTAGGGTTGTGCAGCCTGTTCAAAGCTCCATAGGCTGAGTTTTTTTTCCCTGGGAGACACAACAGGGAATAGAAACCTTCACTTCTGATTGTGCAGCTAAATCACTGAGGTTGGGAAGCTTCTGAGTGCAGTAAATTATAAGATATCCTATTGAAAAATCTATACTTAACAATGATAGCACTGATATTTTCACTGCTGAGACCATTAATGCTTTCTTACTAATTTCTTAGCCCAACATTCTTGCTTTTGTTCCTGCCATTGTAAATACAATTTAAAGCTGAAATTGTTCTGTAAATACCATTTAAAGCTGAAATTGTTCTGAAACATCTACTAATTTTAAGAAAATAATCCTAACAATATGTCATAATCTCCAAGTGTCATTTTCAGTATCTTTTCTGAAAATGTTAATCCAGAACTCAAAACAGTCATTACAAAAACCATTTTTTTGTTCTGCAAATGCTATTATACTCTGACACAATTGTAGAATGTATGGAACACTGAAATCAGCAGAAAATGAGATTAAAAGAACCGTTGGTTTTTTTAAACACTACTTTATGACATCCTAGTGAAACATTTCCTATCAGCACTCAAAATGGCTCCTGGCTTTCAAAATGCTTCTGGCTTTCATATGGAAACAGGTTGTAAAACTTATCATTATAACTCTACATGCTCTCAAAATGTGGGTTCTTATTCACATAGGTTCCTAGTTCTTCCTGTGGTGGTGATGCACAAACCAGACAAATGGATGAGACAGTCTGTACATCCACAGGGTGTTAAAGGAGAATATTTTAATTTAAGCAAGTACTGTATCAGTAACGGCAAAAGCTATTAGGCTTATGGTATGTACCATCCCACAGCACTCGTCTTAGAGCACTCTCTGGGTGGTTCACAGGTAATTAACATATTGCCCCCAACATGCTGGGTATTCATTTTACAAACCTCAGAAAGATGAAAGGCTGACCTTGAGTCCCTCAGAATCAAACTCAAAATCAAGAGTAGAGTTGTGGCTGCAATGCAGGTCTCAAGCCATGCAGAGATGGTAGTGCTTGGAAGTAGGTTCTTCACAGAGGTGAAACCAATGGCAACTAGAGGTGACTCCAATTTCCAGGGTGCTATGAATCTAGGTTTTAGCTTGTATTTTATACAAGCTCTCCAAGGTGCTAAGCTTTATTCCTCAAATAGGTCCAGACTCTTGGATCACTTTTTTCAAGAGCAGCAAAAACCCTGAAGTGGATTCACAGGTCATCTGAAATTAGACTCACCAGTGATCACTGGTTGAAATCAAGCATTTTCCATAGTGTGCCCACTGCCATCTTTTCTCCATTTAGGTCATTTTCACATATTTTGCATACTGTACAAACATATATGTGGTATCAGGGAAATACTGTCTCATTAGATGTTGAAGGTCTTTAGAGAAGCACAAAGAAAAGAAAATAATGGATTGGACTCCTCCCTCCCTTCTTGATTCTGAAACAAACGTCTAGGATTTGTAGTCCCAAAAAAGAGTAACATTTTAGCAGTTCTGCATATATCTTCTGGCCCTGCCCCAAACTCTCTTGCTGCTTGAGGTGGGAGGGTGCTGGCATCTTCCATCATCACTGCCACCTCCTCATGTCAGTCTGAGACTGAAACAGAAAGCAGGCATGCTCTGAGGAAAGTAGTGCTGGTAGCAGGAAGTGGATGGGCCTGTCCAGTCTTCACAGAGCTGGGAAATCAGAGGCAAGAGACACTGGGATATTGTTTGTGTTGCCACAGCAGCATTCCCTCCAGGACATTTGGGATTTGGTTTGCTCTGCAGTGTCCCATGCTATTTGTTTTGAGAGGCCACCTCCTCACAACAGTGATAGCCAACCTTGGCACTCCAGGTGTCCATGGATGTCAATTCCCAGAAGCCCAAGTCAGCACTCCTGCTGCTCAGGGCTTCTGGGAATTGACAACCAGGAACATCTGGAATGCCAAGGATGGCCATCACTGATATAGAGTGGTCCGGGACATCATTGTCAGCCACACAGCAGGGATGCACACAACTTGGCCATCACACACACTCATCTACATGAAACAGGTACCTAACTCTACCCAATGGCACGTCAAGCCCTGATGTCCTCGTGGAAAACTCTTGGAAAGTCCATACTTGTATATAAATCTACACGTCACCAAAATATGGATAGCATAGTAACCTGAAATGAAATGGGGATGGCTGCAGCTAAGTGGAAACACACATACTTGACAGGAGGGAAGTATCTGATTCCATCCCTACTATTTCCTAGTAAGGCTGGGAACCACTTGTACTGTATTTTGATACAGCTATTGGCAGTCAGCTGAGACAATATGGAACTATATGGAGAAATGTATATGGCAACAAGTTCTTATGAGCACAGGAAGCATTATGGACAAAAGCTCACATTTTTAGAGTGAGGCATTTTTATGCTCAGTCCTAAGAGATAAAACTCCTACATTCTAAAGACAGTTATTTGGAATAAATTACTTTTTTGTTATGTGGGCCTAGCTTCAGGAAAAGAGTGGGTTTATTGTTCCAACAAAAATATATAATGTAATTTAGTTCCCAGTTGCACTGTCTGAGGAAATGAAGCTACTGGCCATCATTTTGCTTCTTTCACAACAACCTTTACTTAGCATCACTTAAGGTATTGTGGTGGGAGTAGGAGTGGAAACCCCCAAAAGAAGTGGCAGAGAAATGTTTAGAAATAATTCTGTAAAACCTGTAAATCATGGGTTCTCCACGTCTTCCAGCTGTGGATAAGACCACACCCCCTTCAGACAGCTGAGTGGGCCAGACTGGGGGTCCTCCCCACTGTAAACACTACCTTAAAAAGCATCCGTGGCTATCATAAACACATTTATGATGGCCATAAATGAGTCTGCAGCAGTGGTGGGATTCAATTTTTTTACTACCTACTCTGTGGGCATGGTATGGTGGATGTGGTCAGAGGGAAACCCCTGTGTTGCATCCTAATTAGGACTACTTTATTTCAAAACTTGGGTGGGCAAGGCCAGCCGGAATTTCTGCTACCAGTTCTGGCAAACTGGGGTGAACTTGCTGAATCCCACCACTGGTCTGCAGCCAATACTGGTGGTGGTGGTGATGGAAGCCATGGGGGTGGCTGGAGCAAGGCTGGATTATTTGACACCATGAGCTGGAGCCAGTGGTGGGCAGTAACTGCAGGGGGGAAGAGCAAAATTGGGTGGCCTTTGGGCAGGGGGGTGGCAAAATTGGGTGCCTTCTGGGGGGGAGGAAGAGAAACTGGATGATCACGCCCACCTCCCTGCCCTGCCCAGACTAACACAGCTACTATTTAAAAAGTTTTATTCTGTCCAAGTATATCAGAGAGTAAACAAAACAAAAAGACAAACACATTGTGGCACCTTAAAGACTAACTGCTGAATTTTAAAGTGAGATTTTGTGGATCAAGTCCACTGGCTCTTTGGCTATAAACAGAGATGAACACTAAACCCTAGAGTTGGTAACGACTGGCTTTCGAACAAGGGCAACCTTTAACTAATAACAGAAGATCCCTGATTGGTATCCAAATTTGACGTCAGGTTTTGTCCCTGCAAGTGGTTGAAGGTCTCCCTTGCTCAAAAGCCAGTCATATCCAACACTAGGGTGCAGTGTTCATCTCCATTTACAGCCAAAGAGCCAGTGTTGCCTGTGTTTGCAGATGTACATATGGCAGGCATGACTAGATCGCCCACAATGTAGGCTCCGCCCATGATGTAGGCTCCACCCATGACATAGGCTCAGCCCATGGTGTGGTAACAAAATTTTTTGCTGCCCACCACTGGCTGGATCCGGCCCACAGGCCGTAGGTTGTGAACCCCTACTGTAAATAATCCTGGCACCTATTTCAAGGGAGCTAAGGGAAGTAACATTTCAGAACATTTTTTCAGGAAAAGGGCTTCAGAGAAAGCAATCTTAGTGCTGTATAATAATTGGTCCTCCAATTTCCCTGAAGTTATCCACTCAAGGCCATTTAGAATTTTATTTGGTTATTATTTGACTTCATATTATACAGTGATGGCAAACCTTTGCACTCCAGGTGTTCTTGGACTTCAATTCCCAGAAGCCCAAGTCAGCACTTCTGTTGATCAGTGCTTCTGGGAATTGAAGTTTCAGAACACCTGGAGTGCCAAGGTTCATCATCACTGCCTTATGACAACATTGCTAAATGACCAAGGCTAATGCATTGGTTTTTTCACCCCTTTCTGTTAAATATTTCAGCATCCCTCTGCAGCTTCCCTGACAGCAAAGGCTGACTGATCTGAGAAAGCCCTAAAAGGGGGGGGGGGGATTGGATATAATTTTTAGAGAGTCAGTTGTACATGCAGAAATACTTCTCAGCTACATCAGAAGTAAGGAAAGCAATGAATTCTGGGTCTCCCTCTTGAGTAATTCTTTAAAATACCTTCTTCTTTGAAATTACTGTATTTTGGAAGTGGTTTCCCCTGCCAAATTAGTTGAGGTATTGTCAATATTATCACAGAGCCCTGGTTTCACAGTAATTAAACTGCTATGCAGCAACAAAAAGGTTGTTAGTTTGATCCTGACCAGGGGTCAAGGTTAACTCAGTCTTCCATCCTTCTGGGGTGGGTAAAATAAGTACCCAGAATGTTGGGGTCAAAATGCTAATTAACTTATGAACCACCCCAAAGGGGCATGAAGTATTATGAGGTGGTATATAAGTGTAATTGCAATTGCTATTCATTATTCAATAAACAAAATGATTTAACCACTTCATAGTGAATCACACTCATTCTTTTTTGTGAATCACAAGTCAGCTAAAGCAGAAATGGGATAACTTGTTTGAAGATATTCAATGAGAAGCTTTTCTCTAAGAAAGGAACTCCACAGAATAGTGGTCACCACATTCCTTCTTGGTCCTGTTGACATCACTTGAGTAAGAATCTGAAAATGGCAAATACATGCAAATACTCAACTATAAACAGCTTTGCATGCCAGGCCATATACCTTTAAGTAAGAACAAGAAGGTGGTTGAAGAATTGAGAAGGACCACTGTCACCATACTCTGTTTTATGAGCTTTTTAGGGGCATCTTTCTGGCTCTGCTGGAAAGAACATGCTGGCTCTTATCCTACAAGGTGTAACCTTATTCACATAGATTCCTTCCTCATTTACACAGCAAATACACAGAGTAACAATGGGCACATACACATTTTAAGCCCACTATTAGGTACATCTTTACCTCCCTAAACAAACTTGATGCAGGTATCCCATCTCTCTTTGGAACTGGTTAATGGATAGGTCTCTTTGTTGAACATCAAGGCCCAGAATTCACCTAACTGCCCCATGTGTGCAAAAGGTTGGCCTATGCCATTAGATAATAGTATACATCTATTGCAAAACCAGCATTTAGTTTGTCATCATTTTTATTCCTTGATTTTCTTCTAAAGTGCACTTTTTTGTAGCAATTAGCTCTTTTTTCTATTAATGAAACAATCAACGACCTTCCATATTAACAGGAATCAAATATCCCTCCATATCCATAGAGCAGAGCTCTATGTTAGGATATTAACTGGAGAATACTGCCACTTGCTTGTCTCCAGAGCCTTTGTATTTTAAATTGCTGTTCTGTGGTTTTAAATTCAAAAGACAAAGCTCTGCCCTTTTTGTTACCTACCCTCCAAAAGGAGGCACTTATGGAGATAACATGGCAGCTGCAGCCACTGGAGGAAGAAACACAAGGAAGCAGTTAAGACTATATTGTTAATTACCCAATATTTCCCAATTCAGTTGAGGATTAATTTTGTGGAACCAGTTTGGCTTCACATGACACATGACAGCTGTGCATAAATAATGACAGAAGGGGAAAATTGTTGTTTGTATTGTGAGGGGCACTTAATTATCTTGACGGTGTTTTCAAGACCAAGAATAGGACTGAGACCAAATTCAGTGATTAGTCTCAGCTGGAGCAGACCCACTGACTCAGCAGGACTTGCAAATGTGCAAATTTATCAAAGTCCCATTGATTCCATAGCTTTATTCTGGTTGGGAATAACAACTGGATGTAGTCTTTTACATACACTAGAACAGTGATGGCGAGCCTTGGCACTCCAGCTGTTCTTGAACTTCAATTCCCAGAAGCCCTGATTAGCAGGAGTGCTGACTTGGGCTCCTGGTAATTGAAGTCCAAGAACAACTGGAGTGCTAAGGTTGGCCATCACAGTACTAGGACAATGAGGTGCAGGGACCTATTAATCCTACGGGTGTATCTAAGGGCTGCTATCGCCCAGGCAGCTCTAGGCTGATGTGCTGCTTTTTAATCAAACCTTGGGGAGCCTCTTCTGACCATGGCAACCGAAATCTGAATGACATAGAGTGGCCTTCTGTAGCTGTCAATCTGGGACTGATGACAAATGATCAATACAGATTACTGATTGCTGCAGTGGGGAGGAGGAAAGGCAAGAAAGGGGCCAAGCCCAGATCTGCAGGGCTGGCCAGACTCCTAGGGCTCCTGTCTGACTGTGTTTGCATAAACAGCTGTCTCATGCCCTTCCCTCTGGGATAACAAAGCTGCCCCTCTGCCATCAGGTTGGAATGGCTTCCCAGCATCTCTCGAGCCCTTGCAGAGCAAGGGGTTTAATATCAATACTGGACCAATGGGTATGAATGTCTAGCAAGAAGATGGCCAGCATTAGTGGGGGGGGGGGGAGAGAGAGAAATGCACTTTTAACATTAATGCTGGACCAATGAAGAGTAATGTCTAGCAGGAGGATGGCCAGCATTAGTGATCAAGGGAAAGGGAATACGATCCCCCCTCCCCCCCAAAAATGCATATACTGTACTGTATTAACACTGAGAGAGAGGGATGAGGAGAGAGAGACACACACAGATTAAGAGGGCAATATTTTGAAACTCTTCCTCATCCTATTTGGATACAAGGGTTGCTATTTCTTTCTTTTTTCTTTTGTTGCAAAAGAAAAAGAATTTGCTTTTTTAAACGAGCCCTTTCAAGGTTACACGGGCGTAGGGCAGTATTCTAGATGGGGGGTGTGGTTCAGGAGGGGCAAAAAAAAATTTCAGAAGGGGCAACAATGTCACACTCACATATATAACATTGGCATCCCAGGGTTGGTTGGGGGGGGGGGCTGTTAGTTCAGGAGGGTTTTTTTCCGCTGCCCCCCCCCCCTCACGGCCCTGCAAGGTTATGTGATTCTGCCAGTTAATCCACTTCCCTTCCACGCTTCTCAGTGCCCACCGCACCCTTTACTGCAAGATCAGTTGTCTCTCGCAGTCTTATTTCAGACTCCGGGAGAGGGGCGGAGGCACCAAGAAAAAGAACGAGAAAACCATCGAAAGGCTAGATAGGCAGAAAGGAGATGCCAGACTTTGCACCGAACAAGCAATTAATCATGGGATGTACGGTTTGGGGGGGAGGGAGAACCTTGATTCAAATCCAAAAGCGCCTTCCTTCGCCAACCCCCGCCCCCCCACCTGCAGTCTAGACTGCCCAACGCCGCAATGAACCTCTCCTTGGATGCAGGAGGGGAGGGGGCGCGCAGCACTCTGGGGTGTGGCCGTGCGCTCCGTGTGCATTTGTGTTGAGTGGGGGGGGGGGGAAGCAGCCGGATTCTTCTTCTTCTTCTTCTTCTTCTTCTTCTTCTTATTATTATTATTATTATTATTATTATTATTATTATTATTATTTGCCCTAATGAGACACAATAAAAACACAGTGGTCCCAGGCACCTTCCACAGTGGGTAGAGAAAATGGGTGGGGTCGCGATGGCGGTGGAAGAGGTGGGAAGAGGAGGAAGGAGAGGAAGAGAAGAGGTGGAATCCAGTGACCTACTTTTGGGTCTCCTGGGGCCTCCTATGCCACCGGCTAAAACAAGATGGGCGTGTGTGTGTGTGTATGTGTGAAAAGCACCTGCAGTGGCCATCGCGACAACCTCAGGAGCAGTGGTGTGATTTTGCTTGCGGTAAAGGGGGGTCAGCATTGAAAGCCCAACATCGCTTTCCCCGTTTCTTCTGGGCTGGCGAAGCCTACTTGGGGCGTGTGCATAGAAGATTTCCCCAGTGCCCGTGTGCGGCGGCGGCTGCGGCGGCAACTTGGGTGGGGTCGCTCTGCATTGTGCGGGGCGTCGCGCGCTCTGCAGGTGCGCTTTTGCCCGGCACGCCCGCCCGGAGCCTGACACATTCACACACACTCACACACACAAAGAAAGCCAACCGCGATCGCAACGCCTGAATCCCCTCCCCTCTTTAACACAAAGAAACTACAAGGTAGCAACGCAGCCAAATTCAGATCTCCGACCTGCCCCACCCCTAACTTCTCTTTCTTTCTTTGCAGCAAAAATCTGTAAGATTTAATGGTGTCTCCCTTTAATTCGCCTGCCAAGTATGCGGGAGACTGGCCAGTTCTCCCCGGATGTCTTCTGACTCGACCTGCTTCCTCATCTGCTCGATGGGTTCCAACCCCAAAACCAAAACCCCAAAGCGATCCGCGGGAGGCGAGGCACCGGTTTAAACATAATCCGGCATAAACCCATCAAATCGCCTCATTCTTTCTGCCATCCACCAACCCGGCTCTTTCTGTCACAGCAGGCTTCGAGAAGAGGAAGTTTGAACCGCTCAGTAGGAACATCGGGCTAAAATTTTTAAACCGGATTGTACCTCGATAATCTGGTTGAACTGATTACTGGGCTGCAAAAATCACCAGAGAGAAAAATCTTGAACATATCTATTCAACTCTTACACCCGACTGCCTTTGCACTGCCCTCGCTGTATAGGTTTTAAAACACCACGAAGGACGCTAAAAAAATCTTTAAAATAACCCTAAAATCCTCCTCAGGCGCCTGCTTCCCCCCTCCTTTCCCCTACAAAGGCGAATACAACATCAAGGAAGATGCCTAGGAAGAAAGGGTTTACAACGCAGAAGGTGGGGGGAAAAGAAGGCATCTTTCTTACCCATTGCAGTTTTAGCCATGGTGGAGGGTAACGCAGATGCTGAGAGGCGGTGAAGGCAAAGAGGTCCAGCCACAGCAGTGGAGAAGGGGAATGAGCGAGCGAGAACGCGAGTCAACTAAGGCACTGAGTCAGCAGAGAGGGGCTGTGCGAAAGAAGGAGCCAGAGGCAGGAGCCCATGAATAATGATCACTCCCCAGTCCAAGCAGATTGGCTCGAGAGGTCCCCTGACAGCTCCCCTGCCGAGCTCGGATCTCTGAGCATTAAATATTGATCGGCCAATGGTGCGGGAGGACCAGGGTCCAGGGCGCAGTTTGGCATGGCAATGGGCTCTTGGCTGTGGCTTCCCCCCTTTCTCTTTCCTCCGGGTAGTACATTCCATGTCAAATGCTTAATATCTTACATGAAAAGCCTATTGGTCTTGAAATCTCTGGCTGTTGCTACCGGCAAACCATGCAGTTCAGCCTCTTTTATGGTATTAATTAGGACGAGGCAGCGGGAGAAAAATGCCAAGTTTTCAATTTTTAAAAAAGGAAAAACAAACGACTTCAAATCACAGCTGGTTTTGTATCCATGCATGGAGCCTTATGTATCTGTGGCTGGAGTCCTAGGCATACCTGTGATCAAGGGTTGTTAAACACAGTGGGACTTATTTCTGTGTAAAGATGCATGGTGTTGCATTTTGTGTATGATCACAGTAGTCTACTGCTCTTTTTCTTTTCTTTCTCAAACTCATCCTGGATATGGTGTACATCATTAAAATGGCAGGTGGATTAATGCTGCAGAAAACAGAAAGATGGGACTATCACATATATTTTTTTTCAAAATAAAGAGGGGCATGTGGTTGTTATTTGAAAAATAACCCATAGAATGATCAGACAGAAAGTATATGCAGGGCCATAGCCAGGATTCTAGATTTGGAGGGGCGAATATTTTTCCAGGAAGGACAACTATGTCACACACACACACATATATAATATTGGCAGCCCAGGGTGGGTGGGTGGGCAGGCTGTTGGGTTTGTGTGTGTGATCCCCCCCCCCGCTACCCCCTGGCTATGGCCCAGGTTATATGAGCAGTGCCAAAAAGGCGAATCTCTGTGGTCTCACTTACCTGTGTATATATTTGAAAGTAACAAGAGAATAAAGAAAAGCTCCTGAATAAACAAGATGGCTTTATGTGAGACAAAAATGTCTTTCTTTTTCTGCAGGGCAATAAAAATGGAAGATAAAACTTTATTGAGATGTAAATCCATGGGTGGAAAAATTAACATTGTCTTGAATTAGCATATCCCCAATTTCATGCAGAGTAACTATTAGTTAAGAACATTAAAGAGCAGTGATGGATCTAGGAATACTCCTAAAGTGTAAGGAGGAAAAGTGTTTCAAGAAAAACATCTTAACCTTAGGTCAACTTTCCTGCCAACAACAAGTCTATCTTTTCTTAATTTAATATTAATTCTTGTATTAATTCTCATATTATCTGGAATGATGGGTGGTGTTCCAACTATTAGGTCCTATGTTCACTTAAACATTGATTTAGAGCAGTGGTTCCCAATGTGGGGCATATTCCCCACAGGGGGGCTTCAATTCCCAGAAGTCTAAGTCAGTACATTGGCTGATCAGTGCTTTGGAGAATTGACTTAGGCTTCTCGGAATTGAAATCCAAAAACCAAAGGTTGGGAAACACTGATTTAGAACATTCATACATTCCTTGGTGCTGATGGAAATGAAAATTAGAGCTAGCTGGGTGTCATCCATTCATCAGTTTCAAGGAAGATGAATTAGTTGTGTTTGACAATAAAGAATCTTGTGGAACCTTTGAGACTGCCAAGTTTTTTTTTGGTGTAAATTGTTTTTGGAGAGGGAGGCAAAATCTTTCAACATGTTATTTGTTCAACTATTGGTGTTGTACATGATTAGTCATTCAGACCCTAGTTGTATGGGGCAGGAGTGTTTGACAGATAGCTAAGTTCTTCTTGGAGGACTGCATGCTATTGATATAAAGAAAGCATATTATTTATTTTATTTATTTACTTATTTATTTAGATTTATATTGCCACCCACTCACCGAGGCGACTCAGGGCGGCTTACAATCAAAACAACAACAGTAGAATAAAAATTATAAAATGCAACCACATAAAACAACCAAACCAGAACACAAACTAACTCCTGTCAGGCCATTGTTGTGGGCCCAGAAGAGTGAGCAAGGTCCCCTTTAATGTCTAGAGTTGCAAGGTGTCTTTAAATTTGGTAAGCACTTCTCCTCATTGCTGCATAAATGTGGAGACAATGTCTTCCTATTAGGATCAGTGCAAGGCATTTAGCTGTCAAAAGACAGGGCAAAGGATAAGATGGCACCACCACTCTAGTCTATACACAGAGACCAGTTGGACTGGGAGTTGGATCTTAACTGTAGTGATGACAATTAAGCAGATTTGTTTAGGATTATTTTTAAAAGGCTATATATTTTTGGTGTCTTCAAGTGGCTGCCTCATTCCACTAATGGTAGGGCCACTCCTTTTTCCCACCTACACTGAGCCAGGGTTGGCAGGGATGCTTCTGGGGATAAATCAATTACAGCTGTTTGGTAAAATCCCTTTCGAGTAAGGGAAGACAGAAATTTGCTGGAGGAAGAGAGAGGGTCTTCCTTTTGGTTTAAGCATCTAAGATCAACGGAAGGATTGGAAAATCCATATGTTAAAATGGGTAGAGTCTTGGGCAATGATAATGAGGCAGGTTTTAACACACACCCCATAAATTATTATCATTGTGACCATCACCACTTACTATTTATTAATACTGTATATACATATTGTGATCAAAAGCTTTTGACCTTTTTTTGCATGTGTAAGTGAAATAATTTTATATGGCAAGTTGCCACGAATTAACTAGGTACTGATTGTATTCTGGTCAAATGCCTATTGTACAACTAGTTGTTGTTATTCAGTTACACAGTTGATTCCAACCCTTTGCAACCCCATACACCATTGCCCGCCAGGCACCTCTGTCCTCCACTATCTTCTTCAACTCCCCCAGCTCTGTGCCCATTGCATCTACAATACCATCCAGCCATCTCATTCTCTGTCGCCCCCTTCTTCTTTTGCCCTCCACCTTTTCCAGCATCAAGCCTTTCTCAAGTGAATCCTCTCTTCTCATTTGATGTCCAAAGTACTTTAGCTTCACATTTACTATTTGACCTTCTAAGGAGCAGTCAGGGCTGATTTCTTCTAAGATCAACCTATTTGTTCTACTCACTGTCCAGGGTACCCTCAAAACTCTCCTAATTCTCAATTTTCAAATTCTCCTAAATTTCAAAACAACTAGATGCACAATTAACACGTTGTTAATAAGCAGCAATTCACTCCTGCAACGTATGTAATTTCACTTACTTCTGCATACTGTACATCTCTTAACAGGATGCCTATAGATAATAATAGCAAGGATCAGGGACTTGAAAATGAGGTATTGCAGAGAAGGTAGATGGCCGGATTTTGGGGTGGCTTGAGACAAAGGCTACTGCTACGCTGGAAAAAGCTGGAGTATGGTCACAGATGTTGCCTCAGTGGAAGTGAGTTTGTACTTGCATTTCTGGTAAAGCGAAAAACAAGCCACTATGCCTGTGGCTGGGAAAAGAGGACAAGACACTGTAATCTGGTTGGATGCTTGCCAAAATCCTACTTCTGGGAACATCTTCTAGAATAAGAAATAGAAATCAGCCAACAACGCAGAGATTAAGGAGCAGAGTCATAGCTATTTGCACGTGATCGTTGTTTTGGACTTTGCTCAGCAAAGCGGAGGCGATGGCGTTGTCCTTGGTCCTGAAAGGCCTGCTGCTTTGCAAACTGTTAACACTGCAGCTCCAACGATATAACTGAATTGTCCCAGTCATCGGACAGCTTGCCTCACCACAGTGATGATCGACATCGGGAAGGCGTTGACGAATCAGAGTCTGGCTGGGGAGGGAAAATGCATGTGAGTGATTTTTCTTTTTCTACAGTTTATCATCCTTCCCAAAATAACAAAGCACAGTCTTCTCTCCATTTCAGAATATGTGTGAAGCCAGTGAGCTCCTCTTCCTGCCTTCTGTTGTATCTGGCCACAAAGCATGGAGAATGGATTTATTTTCCAGGCTGAGTTTTCTGAGGAACAGGAGATGGATGGGATTTTTCAGAGGACAAATTGGGTGTTCATTGGACTCACTCCAATGAAGGCTTCAGGTAGCACATTTCCACCTCCTCACAGATGGTCTGAAAAGTAATCCTTGATCATTTATTTTAAAAAGGAGATTCTTGGGGGAAATATTTTAGAAGCCAAGTTCCATACAGCAGGACAGTGGAGAACATATTGTTCAAAGCAAGTGTGTTCATGAGTGTCAATGTGTATTCATGTGCGCATTTAAGTGTGTCTTTCTTTTAGAAAATGGAAAAAGAGGCTTACCTGAGTCCAAAGATAAGAGAATACAGAAGCCTTATGGGGATTTAGGGGAGGGATCTATGGAATATATTGACTATTCTTCTGCTCCTTTATGTACCAATTCTTCCATCTTGAGATCATTCCTTTCTTTATAATTGTGAAGGAATTTGGCCATAAAGCAATGTGAGAAAAGCTATCCCTGAATTATCTGCATGCACATATGCACATACTGTACTTGCATTGGATAGTCTGTTCTCCATTTATCTGCTGAATGGAGCCTGGCTTCTAAGATATTTTACCAGAGAACCATGCTCCTCAGGAAGTCGCATTGTCACGAGCAGGAATAATAGTCTGGATGACTGCATAAAAAGATGCAATTTGGATGGGATATTTCTCTCTTGGATTGTCCATGTCTACCATTAAATTTCAAGAAGAGGAGATTTTTTTAAAAATGCTTGTTTCCTTCACAGTCTTCTTCCATTCCTCCATGCTGACCTTATGAGCAAACTCCTCTTGAATAAGGAACACTACACCTTAGATTAGTTTGCAAAGATTTGTGGGAAAAGGTTGCCTTCCTTTTCATATCATTTCCACTTTCATATCAAACCCACTTTCATATCATTCCAAGTTCAATGAGGAATGCAAACAACTGATCAACAATGGTCTGCTGCATACTTAGTTTATTTGAAAACAGGAGGCTAAGACAAGACATCAAAATATTTAAGTGGTTAAAACATATATACTAATGGTGGCCGAACTGCTGGTGACTGACCACGGTTGTGATCTTAGAGATGTAGTGATATACATCAGTGAACTTTGACACAGCATGCAGCTGCTGTGGAGTAAAACTCCTATGCTGGACATGTTTAGGAGAGGAATCAAAAATAAAATTGCCAATGTCATTATGCCTTTATACTAATATATGGTACAATTAAATGTGAAATACAATGGACAATTCTGCTAACATGTCCTGAAAATGATTTCTAGGTGTTGGATATTATGTACAAACACTATGAGAAGCTAGCAGATTGGTATGTCTTGTTTGGACCAGAAATCTGGGACAGTTATACTAGATCTAACAAAGGCAAATCAAAGAAGCTTCTGTGATCTGTCATAGAAGACAGCTTTGACTTGCCATTGGTAGGCCTATGCATTCACAAATCATTTAAAATTTTTGAAGATCCACCTATGTTATTGCTCATCCTTGTTTATAAAGCTAATAAACGTATCTGTGTTAATTGTGCATTTCATGAAGAAACACTTCTAGTTGTGCTGAATTTACTCAGGATCTGTATAATAAAAAAATACAGTACATAAGAATATTTTATATGGACAGGTTAATGAAGTGCAGGCGGGTTTCAAAAGAGGCAGGAGGACTAGAGACCACATCGGCAACATAAGATGGATCATGGAAAAACACAAAGGAATATCAGAAACAACTCTACTTCTGTTTCATTGATTACACTAAGGCTTTTGACTGTGTCGACCACAACAAAATGTGGCAAGTAATTAAAGAGATGGGAATACCGGAACACCTTAAAGGCCTCATGAGAAATCTGTACATGAATCAAGAAGCAACAGTTAGGACAGAAAATGGAATGACGGAGTGGTTTGGAATAGGAAAAGGAGTAAGACAAGGCTGCATTTTGTCACCCTGCTTATTCAACTTATACACAGAACACATAATGAGCAATGCAGGGATGGAGGAATCACAATTTGGGATCAAAATTGCTGGAAGAAACATCAACAATTTGAGATACGCAGATGATACCACCCTAATGGCAGAAAGTGAGGAGGACCTAAAGAAGCTCCTGATTAGGTTGAAAGAAGAAAGTGAAAAATGCTGGCTTGAGACTCAATATCAAGAAAACCAAGATAATGGGAACAGGCCCTATCAGTCCCTGGAAAATAGATGGGGAAGAAGTAGAAGCAGTGACAGATTTTACTTTCTTAGGATCAAAGCTCACTGCAGATGGTGATTGCAGCCATGAAATAAAAAGGCGACTGATTCTTGGGAGGCAAGCGATGAGAAACCTGGGGAGCATAGTGAAAAGTAGAGACATCACATTGCAAACAAAAATTCGCATAGTCAAAGCAATAGTATTCCCTGTGGCAATGTATGGTTGTGAGAGCTGGACCATTAGGAAAGCTGAGCGCAGAAGAATAGACGCCTTTGAGATGTGGTGTTGGAGGAGAGTTTTGAGAGTCCCCTGGACAGCGAGGAGAACAAATAAGTCAATCTTAGAAGAAATCAACTCAGAATGCTCCTTAGAAAGTCAAATTGTAAAGATGAAGCTAAGGTACTTTGGACATCAAATGAGAAGAGAGGATTCACTTGAGAAAGCCTTGATGCTGGGAAAGGTGGAGGGCAAAAGAAAAAGGGGGCAGCCAAAAATTAGATGGTTAGATGGTATTGTAGAGACAATGGGCACAGAGCTGAGTGAGTTGAGGGGGATGGTGGAGGACAGGAGTGCCTGCCGGACAATGGTCCATGGGGTCGCAGAGGGTCGGAATCGACTGTGCGACTGAACAACAAAAATGAAGTAATGACAGACCCTATTGCTTTATTGGAAGAATGTGTAGCAGCGCAGAGACAGCTTCTTTGTTTTGTAGGACATCTCTGAAAAGAACTAAATAATAGTTGGAGCCAAAAAGAGGCAGGGTGAATTTTTGCTCATGGTGGCTTACTACACAGATCATTATTTCCATATTTGAAAAGAAAATGGCAGAGCAACAAATCACCCTTATTAACTTGTCAAGTACATAACAAAGCTTCCTGCTGTCCCCACCCCCAGGGAAGAGGGAAGAGGTTGTCTGAGTGCTGTAAAGATTTTAACCACAAAAAATAGGCCTCAAGAAATTAGATGGCAATCAAAGTCATGTATGAACCTTAGTATTCCTGTTATTTTTTTGGGAATTGTTATCAGATAGAATGTGCAAGGCTATATTGATTTTGTTGCACTGAGACCATCATGTACTTTCTTCAGCTAAGGGAAGGGAAGGCAAGCTATTCATTTTGAAGTCCTTTCTGGTCTTATTGTGTTTGTTGCACTTCCCAGATCGAGGGAAGGGAATGGATCCCACAACAGAAATGATCCTATATGATGGGTAAACAAGATTTTGTTTCTTCTTGCATGTAAGAAGGATGGAAAGCTGGTGACAGTTACTAATTCTTGGCAATACAAAAGTAAGATCTCCCTGATTTTTTCATGAAGGTTGGCTGAGAACAAGCTTTGCAGCTGGCTAGGAAATTAATGGGTTGATCATGTGACTAATGTAGAAGTGTTGGGCCAGATGGATAAAGAAAAATAACTCTTTAAGACCATTAAGCAAAGAAAACTCCAATACCTTGAGCATATCATGAGGAACAACATGAAGTATAGAATACTCCAACTCACTCTGCAAGGAAAGATCACTCTGGGAAGAGAGTTTCTGGACCTAGATGGACTTCATGGCTGAAGACCCTGAGAGACTGGTGTGGCATGTCCTTGGAAGAACTGTTCCAAGGAGTTAAGAACAGGAAGACTATCACCATGATGATAGCCAATATCTGGTACAGATATAGCAGCTGAAGAAGAAAAAGAAGGAAATTCTGGCTGTTGCAATCACCCCAAATGTTTCCTATGTTTTAAACAAAATGTGTTGGGGTTTTTTCCTGGTAAAAATGTTTTTAGAAATTTAGTGATTAATTAATTGCCTGATTGCATTTATGTACCACCCATTTAGTAAGTGTACCACTATAGGTGGTTTACAGGCAAAATAAACAACAGTAAATCTGACAAATATCAATACATAACAATCCAATTAGAAACCAATCAAAGGTTACAATTGGTAACAGCCTTCCAACAACAATGAATGAAATCAAGGAGTTAAAAACTTGGGGTCATTATGTTAAACTAATGGGGTAGCTCTCCAATTGCCTCTCTAAATAGCTCAGTTTTTAAGAGCTTCTTAAAAGTCTGTAGGAAGAGCTCTGGATATACTGACTCTGATAGAGAATTCCATAATGTTAGAGACACAGTAATACCTCGGATAACGCTAAGACTTGGTTCCATAAGTCTTGGTGTTATCTAATTTTTAGTGTTATCCGATGCATGTTAAAATCCTATGGGATGGATCGGATAACATTAAAGCTCCATAGAGATACATTGTAACCGCACAGGCTTTAGCGGTTGTTATCCGATCCATCCCATAGGACCTTAACCTTATTCGATCCAATTCTCCTCCCCAGATTACTTAACGTTCTGCGATTTTAGCGTTATCCGAGGTAAACGTTATCCAAGGTATTATTGCACAGTTGAAAAGGCCCTGTTTCTGATTGTCATTATTTTATTTTTAATCTTCCTTGGAGTAAGCACCCAGAGATGCAAAATTATAGAGGACCAAGTAAAATGGGCATTAGAATTTCAGATGAGATGCAACAACGAGTAACAAGGTCCGAAACCATTTTGGGCTTTTTAAACCTGAAACCATTCTGGGTATGTTACTATTAGCACATTGAACCTAGCACAGAAACAAACAGGGAATCACTGCAGATGAACCAGGATAGGGGGTGATGTGACCAAACTCACCTATCCAAAAAACTAGTTTAGCCACTGCATTCTGAACCACCTGAAGCTTCTGTATCAGCTTCAATGGAAGCCCCATGTAGAGTGCATTGTAGTAGTCAATTTTTTAAGCTTGCCATTGTATGGACCAAAGTTGCTAGGGACATCCCATCAAGGTAAGGATGTAGTTGGACAAAACACCTGAGATGAAAATAGGCAGTACAAATCATAGCAGCAACCTAATGATTCATCGTAAGTGTTGGGTTGAAAAGAACACCCAAACAATGCACTGATCTTTTAAGGGGATGATACACCCTTCTAATTTAGGTCTAATCTTCTCCAGCTTTTCTGTGTGTGTGTCACCTAATAGCAAGATTTCTATCTTGTCAGGATTCAATTTCAACTTGTTCTCCCTTGTCCAATCCAGCACCAAGGGCATGCACAACTCTCCTACTAGAGAACTGGTTATTCCTTTAGCAGCAGAGTAAGAGGCAGAAAAGCATGGAAACATGGAGAGATTTGTCTATTCTCATCATCCCCTTCCTGGCTGCACTCAAAATATAACTTCTATACTATAGTCACCACCAATGCATTTTAGGTAGAAAAAAATATATTCACTCACAGTTACCATGTGTAGTTACAGTCAGAAGGACTGCTGTTTCTCAGTGAGAGGAAGATGTTGAGGGGGAAATTGTCTCAGCAAGAATTCTAAAGAAAAGAACAGGAAGAGAGGTGCCCCAAATGCCAGAAGTGGGAAGAATGTTACCTACTAAATTAGCAGCAAAGAACCACCACACTAGGTTGTAAAAATGTATTTAGCTGATATTCAGTGTTAGAATATACAAGACTACTATTTACCCCACAAAATAATGTACCCATAGTTTATCCTACCATATGCTATTCACCCCTGCCCCAAGATGGTGATCTCTCAGATCCAACCCCCATCATCTTCAGTTAACATGACTAATGGGTAAAACGCTGAGGTTTTCAATCCATCACATACAGAGAGAACCATGCTGGGGAAGTCTGAACAGCATTTTTACTTTATAATTCCTCAGTGGCATAAGTTCTGATGCACTGCTCTTTATGTGCAGCAGTGATAATGTGATTATCATCAGCAAATTATCACTGATTAAAGGTAAAGTGATGCAGATTGAAAACTATTTCAGGGTGCACACAACTCATACAATACAATGAACTCACATGCTCCCTGACATTGCCAAGGGACAGTGGCATGGGGGGGCAGGGGGCTCCTGCCCCAGGCAACACATTTTGGGCTATGGATGTTCTTGGACTACAATTCCCAGAAGCCCTAGCGGGAGTGAGCACTGGCATCCACCAGGGGCTTAAGCCCTGGGCGGCTGAAATCCACGCGACATTACTGCCATGGGAAGATCTTAATCAGCAGCAACTTGCCACTGCTTATGACATCATCACTGTTGTGCATGTGGAGATGGCCCTACGGTCAAGGTGGGCTAAATGTGCTGATAGTTGAGGGAAGTTTTCCTTTTCCAGTCTCCTTCCAACACTGTAATCCAGTGGTTCCCAATGTGGGGCCCATGCCTCACAGGAGGACTTTAATTCCCAGAAGCCTAAATTAGTGCATTGGCTGATCAGTGTTTTGGGGAAATTAAGTCCAAAAGCCAAAGGTTGGGAACACACTGCTCTAATCCATGCTGACTCAGCACTTCTTCCAGGTTATCAAAAACCCACAAGATTAAATGTTTTCTTTCTTATGTTAACCCTGCAAAATTGGAATAATCCACAAAACACACAGGCTCTCAGTAGATGGTTGAGGCAAGTCTGGTTTTAGTAACCCTATTAGTCCACATGAAAGAAACAACTGCAAAACCTTTATAAGCTTTATAGTATGATAATGGAATTCATTACCTCAGAAGGTGGTGAGTGCTCCAATGCTGGAGGTATTCAAAAGAAAATTGAACCAAATCTGTCATATCTGCTTTGATTTGGATTCCTGCATTGAGCAGGGGGTTGGATTTGATGATCTCATAGGTCCCTTTCAATTCACTTATTCCATGATTCTATATTTTATTAAAGGTGATTATAATGATGCATCAAGCAGAACCATTTTATCTTTTACCTCAGGTAGCCTAATGTCTCATCCTGGCCATGTCAACCACGATACCTCTTTCCCTACCTTTTTTTTTTGTCTGACTGAATATAGCTATCCGTCAAGAAGTCCCAAGGAAGGTAATCTTTAAACAGAACAGACAGCAGAGGTATTTAGGAAATGAATCCAGTTAGTTAATGGATCACAGAGAAAAGCAGACAAGATTATCCGGTATCCGGTGAAGAGAATGTCTGTAAAGATGGATTATTTGTAATGAGATTACTCACAGCTGAATTCAGTTCCAAGTGCATGAGAGGAATGTTCAGTGTATAATGCAATTTTGTTTCTAAACCTTTTTGAAGAAATATATAACACAATGTAAAACTAATAATCATCATATTCCTACTTCAGTGAATGTTTTGTACCTGGCCAGCATGTCTGAAATAATGTTATCAAGTGGTGCTTTAGTTTGTAGAGTGTTTTATATTATTCATTGTAGCCGTTTGTGTGGAATTATCAAGGTTGATTCAAGTTGCATTATTGCATTTTCCTGAGTGGTGAAAAGTTCAAGGTCAGTTTTTTCAGGATCAATTTCACACCGTTTCTGAATTCCTCCTACCATTTTAGACTCGCAATGCTTTGCAACTTTATCCTCCATAATCCATACCATTTCTTTCTAATAATTGCTCTGTTACAAATTTTAGAATACTTTTACAATGTTCGAATACTTTTCTTCTCTGAATTCTATTAACACTGTATACACTCATTTAAACATACTGACAATACAATGAAGCAGTGGGCTGGATGTGATATTCTTACCCAAAGTAGATCTATTAAAATAACAGGATTTATTAAGTCAACATTTATGTACATTCCATGGGTTCATTGGGGTTCCTGTAGCTGAGACTAATAACTGGACTTCATCCATAATGTTTTTAGATTTAGGGATACTACTAGTCAAAGTAAGACTGAGTAAACCCATAATGCGGCTAAGTAACATAAGGTCAGTCCTTATTTTTTGGCCTAAATTATATCACTGGATTTTTGTGGAAATAGAATAGGAGGGGAGGAATTAAGTAAACTGGGGGTTAACAGCAGCCAGGAGACTGTGGTGGATGAGGCTTTCAGGAGGACTGGAGCAATAACAGCTTATACCCATTTGTTGTAGCTGCTCTTATCTCTCTCCTCAGGCAGCTAGGCTGCTTACACCATCTTGAGCTATTGTGGAAACAGAGAAGATAAATAATACTGGTCAATGTTATTTATCACATTTGAGGCAGAAAGCTTGTTAAGGATGCAAAGGACAGGTATTGTGTTACATACAGCCCAGTTTGCAGAATTCCCAACAGAATTGAACCTCTGGGAAGTCCAGGAGTAACAGATTCACCCTTACTCCCCCACTATCTATCATCTGAAATGATCATCTCAGTCTGCCCAGCAGCACAACTGTATCTACAGGCAAGGCAACAATCACACACTTGCTTACATTTCCATGTCTCTGTTCTGCTTATCCTTTCCTACATATTCTGAGAAAGATAACTCCTTGTTTATTATTGTTGGTTTTTGAGCTGAGCTTAACATTCTGTTTTGAGCCTGTATTTCTCTTTTCCTTCTCCATCTGTTTATCATGAATCTATTTCTTGTACTGTGTTAATTCCTAAAACAAATATTTTAATAGAATACCTGTGTTTTTGTCTGTTTTAGCAGCCTCCCTGGTGTTTTTTGTTGTTGTTTAGTCGCACAGTTGATTCCGACCCTTTGCGACCCCATGGACCACTGTCTGTCAGGCACTTCTGTCCTCTACCATCCTCCTCAACTCGCTCAGTTTTGTGCCCATTGTGTCTACAATACCATCTAGCCATCTCAATTTTGGCCACCCCCTTCTTCTTTTCCACTCCACCCTTCCCAGCATCAAGGCTTTCTCAAGCAAAACCTCTCTTCTCATTTGATGTCCAAAGTACTTTAGCTTCATCTTTACTATTTGACCTTCTAAGGAGCAGTCAGGGTTGATTTCTTCTAAGATTGACCTATTTGTTCTCACTGTCCAGGGGACTCTCAAAACTCTCCTCCAACACCACATCTCAAAGGCATCTATTTGTCAGCTTTCCTAATGGTCCAGCTCTCACAACCATGGTGACTTAACTAAAAAAAGGCAGGCTTTAGATCTAAAAGATAAAGAAATAAAACATTTGATTTTCAGCAAGGAGCTAAAGTAAATTGCTAAGAAGATTTGAGGCATTAAAGGCCTTAGGCCAGTGATGGCGAACCTATGGCACATGTGCCAGAAGTGGCACTCAAAGCCCTCTCTGTGGGGTCTCATGCAGTCACCTCAGCACAGAGTTCACCCCACCTCTCTGCCCAGCAGCCCAATGGGAGCACTTCCTCTGTCTGCCCAGCAGCCCAATGGGGGCATTTCCTTACTCCCCTGTTGCTGTGTTGGCACTTTGCGATAAATAAGTGGGTTTTGGGTTGCAGTTTGGGCACTGGGTCTTTAAAAGGTTTGCCATCACTGCCTTAGGCTGTGTGCTGAACATTCGACATGTGCTATGCAAATACGACTAAGTAAGTGTGATAATACACAGGCCTAACATCACCACTGCATATAAAATCAGTCAATAAATCACACTATTTCAAACAAAAATGTGAGTCATTGCTTGTTAGTGGCCCTGATTTAAAGATAAGCAGGGAAAAATTGCTGCAGGCCCATCTTTGACTATCCTGTTTATTAATAATTGTGTGCTGTCAAGTCAATTCTGACTTATGGTGATCCTTTCCAGGGCTTTCTAGATAGGGAGCATTCAGAGATGGTTGACCATTCCCTTCTTTGCGGTGTGTGTGTGTGTGTGCACGCTCTGGAATTGTACCTCTTCCTTCAGGAGTCTCAGTGGGGAATTGAACCTCCAGGTATCCAGCCAGTTATGATGACATTTGTTGGAATTTAGAAATGCCTATAAATGGATGTTGGAGCTCCTGTATTTTGTTCCAAAAGAACAAATGAATAGCATCAATATTTTCTTTTTTTATCTCAAATGTGCAGCTAGCCCCTCTCATTCTTTATTACCCTTGCATACAGTTACACTGGCAAAAAAATTCCCTTATATTTCCACCCAATTTAGCACGAATGAAATCAATTTAGAGATCAAAGGTCACAAAGTTTATGTGTGGAAATCAGTTTATATTTAAAGCGGTCACTCAGTACACAAAAATGGCCTGAGGAGAAGACTCCATGGCCTATCAGTGGCTGAGAACATCGCCCCCTCTTCTGGGCCCACAACAACGGCCTGAGGAGAAGACTCCATGGCCTAGCAGTGGCTGAGAACACCACCCCCTCCTCTGGGCCCACAACAACAGCCTGAAGGAGAAGACTCCATGGTCTGGCAGGCAGCTGAGGACCTTCCCCACTCCTCTGGGCCAACAACAACGGCCTGAGGTGAGTTAGTCTGTGTTCTGATTTGGTTGTATTTTGTATTTTGTGAGGTTATATTTTATAATTTTTATTGTACTGTTTCTGTTTTGACTGTAAGCCCCCCTGAGTTGCCTCAGCGAGTGGGTGGCAATATAAATCTGAATAAATAATAAATCTGCAATTGGTTTATTTTGAACCACTCGAGGCTGTTTATTTTGCATTGATACTTGTATAGGTGGAAAATGCATAATTTGGAGTGTGTGTATGTGTTCATTGTATGTTGGTCAATTCTCCCCCCCCCCACCATCAGTTGGGCTGTCTCTGCCAAGCAGCTGATGGCAGTGGCAATAGACAAAGGGTCCCCCTGATTGGCTGAACCCCTTCTCTCAGCTGATCTGTAGCTTCATTAAAATATATATATATGAAGTGGCCAAAATATATATTTTTAAAACAATCCCCATGGATTAGCTGAGAAGGGGTCCAGCAGGTCTGTGGATCACAGAATCTGTGGGGTACTTGATAAGGGCTCCAGCTAATTCATAGAGACATTGATCAGTGCAGGGCCCTCTTTAGCTGATTGGCTCGATCTGCAGGACAGCTAAAAAGGACTCCAGCTGATTCATGGCACTCTGTCCCTGTGGATTAGCAGGAGCCATTATCAGATGTCCCAATAATTGCTACATAGCAGCTTGATCCAGCAATCAGTTGGACCCCTTTTCACTTGATTTATGATTTAAACAATAAATAATTTTTTTTAAAATGACGTATATTGATAAAGTACATGGTTTGCATGAATCCAGGTAATAATTTATAATGTACAATACATTATGTGACCTGAAATTGAGGTCATATCACATTAAAAATAATAATGATGCACTGTAATTCTTTATTTCACATTTAGCTGCTCCCTCACTGAGCTATCTAAGCCAGCGTAGTGCTGTTCATGGAGAGAAAGAAAGAAAGTTAGGTAAAGGGTGCCCTTGCTCGAAATCCAGTCGTATCCAACACTAGGGTTCAGTGCTCATCTCTATTTATCACCAAAGAACCAGTGCTGTCTGCATCTGCAGACATTTCTGTGGACGTGTGACAGGCATGACTAGACACCAGAATGCTGTTTACCTTCCACCAAAGTCATGCAGCACTCGGGTATCGAACTGTTGACCTGCCAACCTTCCAGTCATCAAGTTCAGTGTCTTAACCACTAAGCCACCGTGGAAAGGTGTGCTAGCATTAATGTGTATTTCCTGCTACTACCAAACATGTATTTCCTGTTTTGTCACATGGCACACAGTTCCTTCAAACCTCCATCAGACTCTGTGTTTATCTTGCGATGACCAATCACTCATAAAACAAAAGCAAACATATTTGCAAGATGTAGACTAAGTCAAGGTTATTCCAAACCTTCTGCCTTATAAGAGACTTTGCACATTATGTGTATATCTGTCTACATTTGTCTACATCTGTTTGGTATGTGTATTGCATTGCATTCTTCTTCTGCTGTGTCTAGGCCAGACATGAAACTGCCAAAATGAACCCACCTTTTGGAGAATTCATTCTATAGCTCCTTTTGCCTGGCCTAGTGTGAGAAAGATTAGCCAGCCCAAAAGTTGCTATTGCAGTCTGATTGTAGTTCCAAAATAGCACAATCTTCAAGGAGGCTCTTCCTGGGTACCTCTGGTTCTAACTGCAGTGTTGCCTAGGATTGATATACCAGATAATATTCAAGAGAAAATTTTCTAAATATACCTAAGCTGCACTGAGCTTTCATCTTTCTTGAATCTTTGTTCATTTCTACAGTAAGTTCTTATTTGACAATAGTAGCATCTCTTCCTCCAGCAAATTGCATGAGGATAAGTAAAATGAAAGCTGAAATTCAATCTTGGCAAGGATCCAAAGAGTTACTTTAGATGTGCCCAAGGGCTTGGGAAAGCGTACTGCAGTTTTTACCTCCCAACCCCTTTTGATCGTTTGCAAAACTCGTTATAGGTGTGTGTGTGTGTGTGTGGAGGGGGGGGGAGGAAAATAGATAACATGCTTTTAATGCTCTGAGACCTACCACCACCATTAGTACTGCTGTTACAGCATTCTATTTTTGTGTTCCTTACTGGAATCAAATGAATGTAACAAAAGGGGTCTCAGGTTTACTCAAAATCATACCATACTTTCTTCCTCTGCTGCTGTGTTCAGCTTTATAAGAATATTTGGTATCTATCCTCCCAGACTACAGTAGGCTAGTATTTGTGAGTACTGGAGAGAAGTAACTACTCTTGGAACTTGTGAGAGGACAAGAATTGAAAATGCATGTTTATTGTTTAAGGAAATCCATTCAGATATAGTGCAGGTTTACAGAAGTCCTTGATGCCAGTCTATGTTTGCAGATTCTGCAGGTAGTCTTTAAGCAGAAATGTCCTGCCCCCTGTCCCTCATACTGATAAACTTAAAGAGTGGCCTCCATGTACTATTCTTTCTAACAAAGAAGATCAACAACTGAACTGTGTGTGCGTGCGAGCGTGCATGCATGCATGTGTGCGTGCATGTAGTGTTTGTTACATTTTGATGTCACTCATTTGAGATATTTCCCATTCTGGGTGATGTACAAATAATTAAAATAAACAACAACAATATAAAATAACAAACAACTACCAAACAAATCCTTTTGTCTGTCTGCCTGTTATCTCCCATTGTGGCATCAAATTTCATTGACTTTTCAAAACCAAAGGCCAAGTGGAAGAGACACATTTTACAGATCCTTCAAGGAGTCTGGTAATGAAGATCAGGAACTTATCTCATTACTCTTTACTCTGTGGGAGCTTGGCTGCTGCTATTATTTCACATAGCATTATTAACATGCTGTGTCTTAGGTTCAGGGTAGAAAAATAGAGGATAATAATGACCAATTCTGATATTGCACCTTACTGTTAATTATAGGACTGCAGTGGCTTAGCAGTTAAGATGCTGAACTTCATGACTAGAAGATCAGCGGGTCAGCAGCTCAAGACCTGAGTCCTGCATGATGGAGTGAGCTCCCATCTCTGTCCCAGCTTCTGCCAGCTTAACAGTTTGAAAGCAAGACATTGACAGTAGGTTAGTAGGTACCACTTCAGTGAGAAAGGTAACAGCATTCTGTGCACTTTGGTGTCTAGTCATGCCTGTCACATGTCCATGGAAACATCTGCAAACACAAACAGTGCTGGCTGTTTGGTTATAAACAGAGATGAGCACTGAACCCTAGAGTCGGATACAACTGGCTTTCGAGAAAGGGTGACCTAATATTTACAAAAAAACACAAAGCAAAATGATATTTATCTTGCTGCTTGGAACTCATAAGAGAATGTAATAATTTTTTAAAAAATATTCTATTTCAAAATTCCTCTTAAATTGTCCCCAATTAGCCTTTAAAAGCAAAACTTGACAATAGCTAGAAAATATTACTTGTTACACCTGATAAAGTACAGTACTTACTTTTACTGTAACAATTACTGTATATAATTACACTGTACACTATTTCTTAATGTATTGGGACAATTAATGTAAAGATATTTACAAATTTTTGCAGTTTTTGGTTCACATAGCAATGGAACTGACTTTAAACAGAGTGTCATCATTGTTAGCTACAACTCATATCAGGGAAGACATTTCCCCCCCTGGAGCTGGAAAAATGCCACTAGTGTGAATTTGTTTAAGGTGGATCCCAGCTTGCCATTAAGTGACCCACACACTATAATCACGGAGCCATCTCCTGCGGCACATATGAAATGAGACATGCAGGATTTAACACCAGGACTGCAATGGACTGCCACAGCCTTGAGGACAAGGTGCACTTTCACAGCCAGTCCATTTGGCATGGCCTCTTCCACCTCCATGACCATGGGAATCAGAATTCCTCCTCTGCTCAGTTTGCCGTTGGGCCCATTATGATGGTTTCCAGTGGCATTTCCTCCACTGAGAGTATCATCACCCCACCTAAAGGGGTTCATCCGCCTGCAGTTGTTGGCCCCTTTAAATCAGGTTATTTACCACTGCCCAACACTCAGCATTGAGTCGCTGGCTGTATGGTCTACTCCAGTGTTTCCCAAATGCTGGTTTTTGGACTTCAATTCCCAGAAGCCTAAGTCATTTCCCCAAAGCACTGATCAGCCAATGTACTGACTTAGACTTCTGGGAATTGAAGTCCACTAGTGGGCTGTGTACCCCTTGTTGGAAACCACTGGTCTACTCCAATACCGTAGTGGGATGCCCGGCCTGACATACAAACAGAGTATGGGAAAAAGATAAATGCTCTTTTTTCTGGGATACTTGGGGCTAATACTTTAAGCCATAAAACTGTTTACAGGTAATCATAATAAACACCTCAGCGTGGACCTAGAAGCACCCTGTAATTATTTGTTTGAAAAAGACCTCTCAAATCCAATTACCTTTTTATTTCAACAGGTCTTTGATGACTAAGTCTAGTGCTCTGGAAAGGGGCTTTTAACAATATGTCTGCTGTTCTTTCTTTTATTGATGTGTTTTCAACTGTGCTTTTTACCCATTTTATGTTTTAATTGCATTTGCTTTATCTGATTGTATCATAGTTAGGTATCTAAAGTGCCATTCCTTAGGGGAAAGATGAGGAATAAATCTAATTTAAAAAGATCACAAAATTAGTTCAATATGGATTGGGTTGTATCAAAACCTTAAAGAGGTATGCAGTATAATTACGTGCCAGTTGACACTTCTGAGTTGTTAATAAACAGCACAAAAGTGATAGAAAATTTGCTGCAATATAATAAACTATATTTATTTTTACTGTTGTTGTATTGAATTTTAAAAACCAAATCTAAACGTTTGTTAAAATAAAAGGAAAAAACCTGCAGTTAGCAAAACAATGTCCTTATTAGCAATCCAGAGAAAATTAGGTATAATAATTTATGAAGATTGCTATAACTAAGGTAGATGATGCAGGTCAGTAAAATTTAGAGGACACAATATTTGCTGACTGATCCAACCGACTGGTTCAAAACATATATACTGTACTGTCTCCAGTTACTCTTCCCTGGACAGAAGAAAACTCAAAATAGATTGGTTCACAGCTGAACACCAAAACTATGGTTTAGAATAGTGTTTTCCAACGTTTAGTTTTTGGACTTTAGTTCCCAGAAGCTTAAGTCAATTCCCCAAAGCACTGATCAGCCAATGTACTGACTTAGGCTTCTGGGAATTGAAATTCCCCTGTGGGGCGTGTGCTCCATGTTGGGAACCACTGGTTTAGAAGTTCTGCCTCTAAACAGGTGGGGATGAACAATGTTAATTGTTAGATGTATTTCTGCTTTACAGCCCTTTCCTTGTAAAAGTAACATCTAGGTTGCAGCCTTCTATGCACATACAGTACATCGAAGCATCACTGAACTGAATGTTATTTGCTTCTAAGTAGATAAGTAAAGCATTGGACTGTTAGAATAGTTTCTCCAAATTAAATTCAGGCTTGTTCAAATCAAGAGTCTCACCTCGAAAGAAAAATATTACATGTGAATTATTAATTTAGTTATTCACAGAATTCTTTCTTTATTTGTATCATGGAATTGAAGAATATAAAATTATGAATGTACATGAAAAATGTTGTTCAGTCACACAGTTGATTCCGACCCTTTGCAACCCCATGGTCCATTGCCCACCAGGCGCCTCTGTCCTCTACCATCCTCCTCAACCCCCTAGCTCTGTGCCCATTGCATCTACAATGCCATCTAGCTATTTCATTTTGGCTGCCTCCTCCTTCTTTTGCCTTCTGCCATTACCCGCATCAAGGCTTTCTCAAGTGAATCCTCTCTTCTCATTTGACGTCCAAAGTACTTTAGCTTCATCTTTACTATTTGCTCTTCTAATGAGCAGTCAGGGTTGATTTCTTCTAAGATCGACCTATTTGTTCTCCTCGCTGTCCAGATAACATTAAAATGTTAAAGTGATTAGCCTATTCTTGACCAGAGGTAGACTACTTCTGGCATTATCCCAGCCATTTCCTAGATCAGGGATTATCAACCATTTCATGTGCTCCCCCCTGCCTCCACCACAGCAGGAAGTGCCATGTGGTGGAGGAAGGGCAAAATGGCTGTCTGCCCCCCCAAGCTGTCTGAGGGAGCGTGACCCAGCCCCTGGCTTAAAAAAGTTGAGTACTCCTGTCTAAGATCTTCTTTTGTACACATAAAGGTAAAAAGATATAGGTCTCCCTTACTGAAAATCCAGTTGTGTCTGAATCTAAGGGGCGGTGGTCATCTCTGTTTACAGCCAAAGTGCCAGTGCTGTCTACATCTGCAGACATTTCCTTGGTCAAGTGGGAGGCATGATTAGACACCAAAGCATACAGAATGCTGTTACATTTCCCGCCAAAGTAGTTTCTATTTGTCAACTTGCAATTTCTTACTTTTGAACTGCTAGGTTGGTGGAAGCTGGGAAAGACAATAAGAGCTCCCTCTCTTGTGCAGTACTCAGGACTTAAGCTACTGACCTGCTGACCTTCCAGCCGCCAAGCTCAGCATCTTAACCACTAAGCCACTGTGGTCCTCCAATACCTCATCAATTTGCCATAGTTAGCTAGGGCAAGTAACAAATTTATATCAAACTCACAGGATTTTGAATCTCTCTCTTTCTCTCAAAGCTAACTAGATAGATTTGAGCTAAATTGTAAGAGACCTTAACCAGCATAGTCAATAGCCAGAGTTGTAGCACAAAGAAATAACTTTTTCAAACTCAAAACACTGACAACAAGAAGTCTCAGTTGTTAAAATCTTGGTTCTGAGAACATAGCATTCAAGTACTGTACAGTACTATCATTCATGGCTCAAGTGTAACAAGCCATGAATGATAATGAATCAGTGGCTAAGTTCTTACCCAGCGATCTTTCTGCTACCGTAATAAGTTGGAAGATAACTGTAAGTCCTGCCGCAGCAATAATTCAACATGAGGGCATAAATAATTTAAAAAGACCAGCCTTTTAATATTCTTTATTTTCAACCTGAAATAAGAACCTTAATATGACTATGATATAATTGTTTTGCACTATATAACCTCTGAAGTTGGACAGCAGTAGTGAGTTACTGTTTTAATTGGAATTTTCAAACTGGCTCATATTAATAGCAGCTTGCAATCTTTTCAACTTTTCTCAGTTTAATGTGCCCTATTTTCTTATAATTTACAAGCAGTAGTTTCATTCCTCATGGTCATGATTATTCCATTCAGATTTAAGCCTGCAGAGGCAATGAAAGAAACAATGTTCTATGGCAGGGTGCCCAAACTATGGCCTGTGGGCTGGATTCAGGCCCCAATGCCAATTCATCTGGAATGCACTGCCCTCACTGCTCCCGGAAGTGGAAGTAAAACATGCTCATACAGGTGTGTTTTGCTTCCACTTCCAGAAGTAATGAGGGAAGTGTTGGGGGTTGGATCTGGCCCACAGACATAGTTTGGATACCCCTGGTTTAAGAAGAGAAAATGGCAGGTGAAAATCTATCTCATCCTGTTGCAAAACACATTGCAAGGTGCATTTTACTTCCACTTCCATTGAGAGGAACCATGTGACCAGCCCGTTGAACCATGTGACTGACCCATGGCCTGAAAAGTTTAGGCACCCCTGTTCTATGGCATGCAATGCAATACTGAGAGCTAACTAAGTTCTAAATTCCTTTACTTCTTCTCCATTTTTTTCACGCAATGTTATATAGAAGAGCATCACAATGAAGTCATTAAAGCAACATTTTCACTTAGAAATATAAAATGGTCAAGAATTTCAGCTTCCAATTTCACAAAAAGGAACCTGGCTAGTGCTGGACAGTCAGAATGAGGGAAATGTAAATACACCCACTGTCAGTGTAGCTGCCACATGGTTCTGTTGAAGTTTCTGTATCAAGTTCAAAGGAAGACTCAGTTGAAGAGTTTTGCAGCAATCAGTCCTTGAAATTATCAGTGTGTAGATCAATATTTTTAGGGACCTGCTATCAAGGTAAAGCTGGAATTGAATGAAATGCCCAAGATGGAAAAAGGCTGACTGAAACATGACAAGTAGCTGGAATTCCATATATCATCATCATCGGCTGCTACTCATATCCAAGTATACATTTTTTTCCTGGAAGTCAGAAAAAAATGCCACTGGTGTGAATTTGTTTAAGGAGGATCACAGCTTGCCATGAAGTGACGCACACACTGTGATCATGGAGCCATCTCCTGCGGCACATATGAAATGAGACATGCAGGATTTGACACCGAGATTGTAATGGACTGCCACAGCCTTGAGGATATTAAAAAGATGCACCTTCACAGCCAGTCTCCATGACTGTTGGAAATCAGAATGGTGAAGTGGTTGCTCCTCCGCTCAGTTTGCCATTGGGCCAAAATGTTGGTTTTCAGTGGCATTTTCTCCACTGAGAGGGCCATCACCCCACCTAAAGGGGCTCATCCACTCATAGCCATTGGCCCCTTTAGGGAGTCAGGTTATTTCCAGCACCCAACACTCAGTATTGAGTTGCTGGCTGTATGGTCTACTCTATTAATGTAGTGGGATGTCTGGCCTTACATAGCATATCACATTTAGAATAAACTGTGGCTTGTAAATCTGCATCTAATGTTGAGTTCAGATCCTGGTGATCAGCCACAAGCAAATCACCATTTAGATCCAGACATTAAAATAAATCATGATTCTTCAAGTCCAATTTGTAGCTCAATACTAGTTCACATGCTATGTATGCCAAAGGTTCAACAACATATCTGCAGAAGGCTGGAAAACACTTGTTTATGGATGCTGGAAAATACTGCTCACCCATGTAGATCAAAGGTTTAGTTCTACACACTGAGACAGGGATAGAAACTCACATATGCATCCCCATTTTCACATACACATTTTTCAGAACTGTAACAGTCATTGTAAAGTCGCTGTGTAAGTTAGCATGACTGTAAATAGATTGATTCCAGGGAGAGTATTTGCAGCTGTGGAGGGTATAGGAAAGCGATTGAAAAATTGGGGAGGAAAGGATACAACTCAGCCTCTCCTTCTGGAGCCACATAATTTCAAGGGAACTCCCCTTCCCAAAGCATCCTAGTGTCAGATGTATACTCATACGAAGACTCTCTTCCCCTAAATTGTGGAATTGGAATGCCTGATCTGTCTCTTTGACTTGGGTTTCCAATAACTTTCATGTATATCAGTAATGTCACATTGAAAGGCAGAATAAGATATAAAAATGTTGTAAGTGCAATAATGACAAAGTGATTTCCCCCCTTCTTTTTTGGAAGGAGTATGTCTATAAAAATGAATGTTTAAACATGGAGTCAGATTTTGACCTCAATATAAGGCATTTTCCAAAGTTCCTGCTGGAGATTGGCATCAAGTTCAGACTGAGGTTCATTAGTATTCAAAAGAGTACATCTTAGATCTTTATCATCTGTACCTTGTGTACCATCCTTAGTTCTGTTACAGTTTTCAAATCAGAGGTAAACAATATGTACACACATATTGAGAAGTATGATGATTGTGAAGTACTGTATGATGATGCAGACACACAATGAGGAGTATGATGGTGTGTTCAATAGCATAAGATTATTGGTGAAGTTGAAGGGGACACCTGTTTCTAATCTATCTCAGAAGAGCAGGCAGGACTTCCTAGAATCAAGAAGCCATTCCAGCCAGTGTCCAGGTGTGCATTTTCAGATACCAAGCCAGTATCTGGTCAGAGAAAGATGGACGTTTTGCAACATTCACAAATAGCAGTAGACACCATTTTAGACAAAACTGTGCCCAAGGCATTGCGTAATTCCCCTGTGCAGACTGGTCTGCTCTGTGACTGATTGGTAAATTTGCACACAGCTGCAGGAGCAAAATGATATGTTAGACTGAGTAATGCCTCAAAGCTCAATTTCTGGAACAATGGTCTCTTCTCTTTTGTTTCCCCTCATTGGTCTCTGAAACCATTCTCCCCACTTGGACTAGGGGGCAGCTAGCCTTGCGATAACACAATTCTCTTAATGGCAATGGCTGGTGATTCAGCTAAGAGCAGTGATCATTAGCAATTGTCTGCTCCTCGCCTTTGCATCACAAAGACTTTTGGTCATTGACAGATGCCACATGCCACACACTACTCTTTTGAAGCAATGTTCTATGTGTTAATTGATAGATTAATTAGCCATAAAATGATGTCACTCCAACATGACAATCTGGCTTGTTAAATGGCTAACAAACACCCAAGGGCTAGCAAGTAGCCCTTTTAACGTTTTATAGCCCCATATTTCCTTTTGTTCCTTAGCATTACAGTTGATCTCATACACTCCTTTTATTAAAGCTTATTTGCATAGATGTTCCTCTCCCCCTCCTTTGTTTTCAGCATTTATAGTGCTATTCCACATAAATAAATGCATTTGCAATGCTTCTAAACACTTGAATACATTGTTTTCATTAAATTCTTCAAAATGTTGCAAATAATTGTGGAGCTTAGTGCACCACTGAGCAAAGCAAAATTAAACAAAACACAGAACTAATTTTCTTCTTCTCCTCTTTGGCAGCAAACATATTTACCCGCTTAATATCCTCCATTGTGATACTGCCTCTAGATTGATGTTTGCTTTTGTAGAATGGTGTTGTACCAAATGAGAGATGCACATGCAATCATTTGCTAAAGTTGGATCATAAAACAGATACTACAAAGTCAGAAGATATGGAATATTTGTCCATCAGTATAGATGAGGTAAGAATGCCAGTTTTAATACTTCATGTAAAAAAGAGGTGAAATAGAAATGGTAAAATGTGAGGCACATAACCTATGTACCTTTTTGTTCAGCCACATAGTCGAGTCTGCTCCTTTGGGACCCCATGGACCATTGCACTCCAAGCATCCCTATCTTCCACCATCCTCTGCAGCCCACTCAGCTCTACGCCCATTGTTTCAACAATGCCATCTAGCCATCTCATCCTATTTCACTCCTTTTTCTTTTGCCGTTGATCTTTCCCAGCATCAAGGCCTTCTCGAGTCAGTCCTCTCTTCTCATTTGGTGTCCAAAGTACTTAAGCTTCATCATCAACATTTGTCCTTCCAAGGAGCAGTCAGGATTGAGTTCTTTCAGGATTGGTTTATTTGATCTCTTTGCTGTCCAGGGCACCTTCAAAATTCTTCTCCAGCACCACATTTCAAAGGCTTCTATTCTTCTGCACGCAGCCTTCCTTATGGTCCAGCTCTCACAACCATACATTACTACTGGGAATATCATTGCTTTGACTATGCAGATTTTTGTTGGCAGGGTGATGCCTCTAATTTTTATTATGTTCCCTAGGTTTCTCATAGCTTGCCTCCTAAGAATTAAATGAGACTTATTGTGGTGCTCATGCTCTGTGGAGAATAATAATGTAGTAATGATAACAAGATGTTAGTATAAAAATGGACTATTTAGATAACTAAATATAATTAAATAAACTAAAGGTTTTAGTTTTGTTATTTTGAAACTTTTTTTAGAGTTCTTGTGAGGACCTTGAAAGATTAAGGGGGCCAAAATTTGTTCCCCAGGCTGCCAAATTTGCCAATCCCTTCTTTAAATCAACAACTGAAACTTCAGGAACATTCTGCATAGAATAATGGCTATAGTCCATTATAATTGCTTTAGGAAGGCAGCCAAGACAACAGTGTTATAGACCACTCTATACAGTAGCATAGTGTGGGGTGGCCAGGAGGGGTGACCCACCCCAGGTGGCACTTTTTGGGGGGTGACATTGAGCCTGGGCGCCACTCCCTAGTCTGGGCAGGCTGGTGTGCCTGCATTCTCCTGGTGTTGCCTTGCGCGGACAGGCGTGTGGGTGGTGGAACAGCACGGTCTCTGGAGATGGGGTATAGCAGGGGTGCTCCCCCATCACTGCCCACCTGACATCACTTACAGCTTGACCCCAAGGAAGCAGAAACCTCTGCTAAAGTGGATCAGTGCCTTGTAAAAAAAAATCATTATGCCCTCTTTGAAATCCGTGGCGTTAGGGAACTCATGGCAATGAGTACATTTCCTAGACTCCCTTGGCCTGTAGACACAATGATTTTTTTTTACAAGGTGCCGATCCACTTTGGCAGGGGTTTCTGCTGCCTTGGGGACAAGCAGATCCAAGCGGGCAGGGAGCAGCGAGGGCAGACTGGGCAGAAGAGGGATGGTGCCATTGGAGGGGGCGAGCCTAGATGGGGGGCAGCAAGTTTGGGCTGTGCCCTGGTCGGCTGAAACCCGCGCTATGCGACTGATCCTATATCTAAGGGGATGTTACATGTGAAACATTTTCAGACCTTAACTATGCAGTCAGCCTGTATGACTCCACTGTTTAGGATGTTACAACCTTCCATTGACAGCTGGATTTGAAAGTACTGTAACTGAAAATCTAGCTAGTTTATTGGAACCATTACATAGTTCAAATAAGCCAGCTGGATAGATAAAAAATCATGTTGGTAGCTCCATGGCCAATAATGCAGAGATGGATAGATCAACAAGTCTGGGTCGGTACATGAAAGCTTCCCATGTCCCTAATTGCCACAGTGAGAGCTCAGAGAAATTACTGTTTTGGACTATAGTTCCTAGAATTCCCCAGTCGACATGCTGGCCATGGAATTCTTACAGTTACAATGCAAAAAAGTGATTACAGTGATACCTCGGATAACGTTTACCTCGGATAACGCTAAAACCACATAACGTTAAGTAATCTGGGGAGGAGAATTGGATCGAATAACGTTTAAGGTCCTATGGGATGGATCAGATAACAACCACTAAAGCCTGTGCGGTTACAATGTATCTCTATGGAGCTTTAATGTTATCCGATCCATCCCATAGGATTTTGACATGCATCGGATAACACTAAAAATCAGATAACACCAAGACTTGTGGAACCAAGTCTTAGCGTTATCCGAGGTATTACTGTATTTTAAGCTCTGGCCACAGCGACAGACAAAGGATTAATCACATATCCTTTCAGATCTTGCTGTATCAAATCACATGGTCATTTGGTAATGTTTGGGAACTAGAATCACCTTATTTCCTAGCTAGGCCAGGGATGCTTTAGTCTGCATTTAGCATAAGTCACACATTCCTTCTGGCAGCAGGGAAAATATAGTCATTCTTTAGCGATGGTTGGTAATCTTATGTATAGATTGTTTTAATGCACTGTACAATGAGCTGCCATTGAAGATGACCAGAGATGGAGGTTAAGATCATAAGATTTAATTGTGGACTCTGTGGGGTGTTTTGACATGCTATGACATTTATAGGTTGGGACCATAGCATCTAAAGGACCACCACATCTTCAGTATTCTAACCAAACTTCCAGATTTTCTCCAAGTGCTTCTGCAGGCTGAGAACTAGTAGCAGACTGGTGACTTGTGAGCAAGCCTTTTATGCAATAGGCTGACAGTTATGAAATGCTCAATTGTCCCCAGGCTCCACAAGCTTCTCCAATGCTTCTCCAATGCTATTTCAAGAAAGAATAACAAAACTAGAAGTCAAACATACAGTACTGGCAGACTAACTAATTTCCTGATGATGGTTGTTAGATGAGTTGTTGTTATGCTAAATCCTTCTAGGTTCAATGTTAAAATAGGAGTTGGTCCTTGGAAAATATTCAGATGTACGTGAAACCACTCCTGTTTTCTTCCTGAGACCTTCTCTCTCTTTCTTGCTTGCTGGCTACCGACATCCTCTATCTCAGGGGTGGCCAACTTAATTAGACCCAAGATCTACTGTTTACTGAGGAAACCCTGTGCGATCTACTACCACGCCATGGGCGTGGCCAATGTCATGACGTCATGACGTCATGAGCGGAGCCGACGTCATGACGTCATGACGTTGTGGGCGGGGCCAAAAATAAAAATAAATAAATAAAATAAAAATAAACACACACACACACACCCCTCAGCCCACCCACCCACCCAGACAGCTACAACACAAACCCGTAAATAACTTAAGTAAATAAAGAAATAAATAAAATAAAAATTAAATAAAAATACAACCACCCACCCAAAACACAAATAAATTACCCACCCACCCCAAATAAAAAACCCTCACTTACCTTCCTTGGGACAACGAACCCCCATGGCCCGGGGCCACCCGGCAAGGCGCGCTGCCCCCGACTGTTGCCTCCTCCTCCTCTGAAGGCCGCGGCCACAGGAGCCACCGCCTGCAGCCGCCGTCCACCGCCGGAGCTGCTGCACCCGCCAGAGCTGCTGCGCCCACCACGCTGCCCTGGGCCGTCCGGTGCAGACAAGTCCCCAAGCCCAGGGGACGCCCGGCGGGGTGCACCACCGCCTCCTCCGCCGGGCGCCGCACTCAGAGCTGCGGTGCCTGCCGGAGCTGCCACGCCCACCACGCCGCCCTGGGCCATCTGGCGCAGGCAAGTCCCCAAGCCCAGGGGACGCCCAGCGGGGTGCACCGCCGCCTCCTCTGCCGGGCGCCGCAGTCAGAGCTGCCGCGCCCGCCGGAGTTGCCGCGCCCACTGTGCCACCCTGGGCCGTCTGGTGCAGGCAAGTCCCCAAGCTCAGGGGACGCCTGGCGGGGCACACCACCCCTGCCTGCTGCCTCCTCCTCTGCCAGGCGCCGCAGTCCAAAGGAGGAGGAGGAGGCCATAGGCGCCCGGCGGAGGAGGAGGCTCCAAAATATTTTTTTTAAAAATCGGAGCAAAAATGGCTCCAATTGACTGCGCATGCACAGAAACTCAATCTGACGCATGCACAATGCATCAGATTGAGTTTCTGCGCATGCGCAGTCAATTGGAGCAATTTTTGCTCCGATTAAAAAAAAATTTTTTCTTTCGTCGGTGTTGACTCCCGATTGACTGGACTACTGGTGGCGATCGACTTGTCGATCGCGATCGACCGGTTGACCACCCCTGCTCTATCTTGTCTCTTCTTCACACCATTGCCTTATTGTTGTTGCACTTGGTGGTGTAAACATGGCAGTTTACAGAAGTGGTCATAGTGTATATACAAGCGACTTCTGGATACTGGGAGAGAGGCATTAGTTAAGATTGGAATGGTTGTAAAAGTGAACCATTTTTAACTTGGGGCTCTCAAGTATGTGGCAAAGAAGCTTCAAAAGTAACCATATTCAGCAACTGCATCCCATCAAGTCGATTCTGACTTATGGTGGCCCTTTCCAGGGTTTTTCAGGTAGAGAAAACATAGAAGTAGTTTATCATTCTTCTTTTTTTTTTTTTTTTGGGGGGGGGGAGTCCCTGATACTGTCCAGCTTGCACAAACTGGCTTTTCTCAATGGAGACACAATGGGAAAGCAAACCTCCATCCTCTGGCTCTACAGCTGCATACCTTAACCATGGAGCTATCCAGTTAGCTACAAGTGGACTAAGAAATCCCTGTAAGCAAATTTTTGAGCTCCCGCTTTTTGTTTGGAAGGAGCAAGTGAACAACATAGTTGTTTATGTTCTCTCTCAAAACTGTAGTTGGTCTGTCTCATTTTTATTTTTTGCCCTTTTGCTTTCTCCAAAAAAGAGCAGTTATATGCTATCATTATCCCTTTTCAGTGTGATTAGCTTGTATAGTAAGAGAATGGTTTTTCCTTACCAACAGTAAACGCTTGTGCTGCAGTAAACATAGTGAACTGTGGTGCTGGAGAAGACACTTGAGAGTCCCCTGGACTACAAGGAGATCAAATCAGTCAATCCTAAAGGAAATCAACCCTGAATCTGAAGCTCAAGTATTTTGGCCACCAAATGAGAAGAGAGGACTTGTTGGAAAAGGCCCTGATGCTAGGAAAGATTAAAGGCAAACGGAGAAGGGGGAAGCAGAGGATGAGATGGCTAGATGGCATCATTGATGCAGTGGGTGTATATCTGGGTGGGCTGCAGAGGATGGCAGATGACAGAGGATCCTGGCATGTGGTGGTCCATGGGGTCACAAAGGATCAGACTCGACTGTGTGACTAAACAACAGCAAATGTAGTGCAGGAAAAGAAAAATAGGAGGGAAACTCAGAGTAGCTTCTCTCTTTATCTCTCTCATAAAGAGATCCTGATGTGTCTGAGGAAGCCTAACACAGAACCTGACATAGATTGTCATTTTAATGGGAGACAGATGGCCCAAACTAATTGTGGTGTGATTATGGAATTCCAGCAGTCAACATGGCACAACTGTTCTAGTGAATGCTTCTTTCTCCTCAAATCTTCAAATTTGTAAGCACAATATGAACTTGATTCAACTTTGTTTTAGTCCCATGAAACACCATTACATCAAATCTTCCAATTTTTTGTTTTAGATTACCATTGTCTCTGCAGCTCCATTCTGAGTCTGAAATTAAAACTTGCCAGCTCCCATCAATCTTTGGATTAATCCTGTGGTTTCTCAGTACAGTATATGGAACTGGTGCCCTGGGGTTATAAAATGACATATAAGGGAATGCAGTGTCTTCATTTTTTGAGCTTTCTACAATCTCAACATTAACTGGCCTTTTGAATAGGGCAGTCAATACTCTGAACCTTGACTCGAAATATCTTATGCCAGATTGGTTTATGGAGGATTTGGCTAAATACTCTTAGGTAGCTGGCCACATTTAGCATTATTAGTGTATAACTGACACATGCATGTGTTGGGCTGCTTCACACAAACTGCTAGACCCATGGAGGTTGCTGTGCAAGCAGTTCCTTCTTTAGTTGGTTGCTTGTGTGAACAGAGCTAGTCATACTATTTGTCAGAATAAGGTGCTATTCAGGAAAAAACACTACAGATTACAAATACTACACCAGGAATTCTCAACCTGTGTCCCATGGACCGGATGCGACCTGCAGCACCATTTCATGTGGCCCCCACTGCCTCGACCACACCCAGAAGTGCCAATGTGTTGGAGAAAGGGAAAAATGGCTGTCCTGCCCCTGAAGCTGTCTGAGGGAGCCTGACCCTGGCTTAAAAAGGTTGAGAACTCCTGTATCACACCATTAAAAGCCGAAATGTTAGTGTTTCAGATTCATGATTCTGGTAGATCTAATAGCTCAGATATGAAGCCTGTGTTTACATCTTACAGTCACAGAACAAAGTGAGTAAGTTATGGGAGATGTGAATGCTCATCCATTCAGCCCATGGAATTTCCTCTTCTAATGATGGGTTCTCTGTAACATACAGAGAATTTTCAGGCAGCAGACTTTGATGGTTATGAAAGGTATGAAAAAGTACATTTACAGTAAAACTTCAAGATACGAAATCAGTTTCGTTCCTTGAGGGTTTTGTATCTTGAAAAATTTGTATCTGGAAACATTGTTTCCCATAGGAATGCATTGAAAAGCAAAAAATCTTTCTGGAGCGCAGGAAAAAAACCCAAAAAAAATGTATTTTTTTCTATTCCAAACTCTTCATAAGAGTTTTGGAATTTTTTGCTACATTTTGGCTGCTTTATAAAAAGATTTGAACAGATAAAAGATATTTTTTGGCTTTTTTCTGAGCTCTGGAAGTGTACAGTATTTTGGTTTTCAATGCATATTTGGTTTTCAATGCATATTTCCGACAGTGCCATCTAGTGGGAACCTCTGGTAATTGCAGGAAAAGTACCCACCTACCCCCGACCAGCTGTTTCAGAGAGGGGGGAATTTTTAGCACTTCTTGGTTGCAGGGAAAGCTTCTGGTGGTGCCAAAATGCAATGAAAAATTCCAAAAACGGAGCAGAAATGCTCTAAACACCTTCCAACCACCATGGGAAGTGTCAGAAGACTAAAAAAAATTCGTATCTCAAAGCAAACCCCCCCCCCGATTTCCTTTTATATTGCAAGGTTTTTTTTTGTTAATAGAGCCATTCATAACTCAAGGTTTTACTGTACTGTCTTTTCACTGCCAAAGTACTGTACATTGTAACATGAGTGAGCAATGTGTGCCTTTTACTTCTTAGCAATCTGAGACTCATATGTTAATGCAGTGCTTTCCTGTTGGGGCTCTGAAGAACTATAGGCTTTCATAGAACATAATCAAGAATTTCTGCTAGAAATTGTCAATGGATATATGGATGGATGGAGAGAGGGAGAGAGAGAAATGAGCAAACAAACAACCGAATGACCAAACAAAAGAAAATATTTGAAATGCTCAATTCCATAGTTGCACCACAATTAGGTTAGGGCCATCTGTCTCCTTTTTCTGACTGCCATTAAAATGGCAAATACCCCTAAATATTGTGTGAATATTTTTGTTTCACAATATTCAATTGCAGAGTAATTGCCACACTCTCCATATGGCATAATGGACTTAGAGTTAGTTTATTTGTGGGGAAAAGTAAATTTTCCAAGAAAGATTTTATTGCTGTCTAGAGTAAAACCTGCATGCCAAGAAAACAGATAGCACATACTGATCAACTGATTCTTGGACCAACACAGTTTTAAAGCTTCATGGGAAGTACCATGTTCCTATCATTCATGAAAATGATTTTAATTTTTAGGGCTACTGTCTTTGTCGTACACTCCACTTTTTTTTTTGCTAAGCACACAAATGGTGAAATAGAATGAGAGAAAATGTGAAATTAATGTTTCTTGAGAGGAGGATGGTTTTAGACGTGAGGACTATGGACAGCAGTGATTTCATCCAAAAAAGGGGCCCAGGATGGCTAGTGGAAACTGATTCCCATCATCCATTTATTTGTTGACCTTTAGCATTTTCTTGTCCTACAAACAGAAAGCTGAGTTCCAATGAATCAGTCTCAAGATCAGGTTGTTGTGATTAGTAATTACAACTAGGATTAAGCTGTAAATGTGTGGACTGCCAAAGTCATCGACAATTCAAATATACATCTCCTGGATTATTCTTCTGTGTCCATTTCACCAAGATTTTACTTGGTTTGGGGACTTAGGGATATGCAGTCCAAGGAAGCAACTTTTCCATACACTGCAACACAAAATGGAACGAATCTCTCACAGCAAGGGACTCCTAGGATACTTTGTGTTCCTGTTCCTTTTCCTCCTATCCCTTCCACACACACACCACCTTTATCAATCTAATTCCAGAAAGAAATCCAAATGATGCCATAGTTTCTCCTGATTGCAACTGGGACACTTGAGATGACATTCTATTTGTTACACAATTTAAATTTAAATTAGTGCTTGACTTAGGCCTATATCATACAAAAATAAATTTGGTTTCCAGTGCACGGTTCAGCGATTAAGATAAAGCTAACTGGATTAGGGTAGAAGGGGACCCATTCTCTTTTTTCCTATGTGTGGTCATCAATACATGGGCAAAGTCAAGCAAGGGTTGTATCTAGCTTTGGGCAAAGCCAAAAACAAAAGAGGATGGAGGGATTTGAAAACCTGCAGGATTAGATTGTGTGTTTCTCTCTCTCTCTCTCACTGCCACTGTTGGTTTCTTGGGTTTGTTTGCACAGAAGGAGTATGAGAGAAAAAAAATACCAAAAAGGGGACCGGGGGCGGGGGAATATAAAATTTCCAGTGGAACAATCCAGGGAGTGCAGAGGGCTATATCTGGCTAATGAGTAGTGAAAATATTGTCCAAATACAAACAAACAAGATGATGATGATGACAACGACATTGAGCTCTGTAGTGGACTTGCAACATACAGAGAGTCAGATGGTGCTAAGCCTTGCCTGACTTTAAGTTGAAGGCAATTAACCTGTTTCTTGGGGATATATACTACCCTCCAACCCACTCCATGCCAGAATAAATACAGACAGTGGGACATCCAACTGTTCTCTTTTGGAGACATTCTAACCTGTTTCTTGCCTTAACCATGCTAAATTTCTCGGTTGCCAAGGAAATTTTCTCATTTCAGTTAATGGGAAAATCCAAATGACTAGACTAGGTCATAAACTGAGGAAATAGCTACAGAGTTTTAGGAGTCCATGGGGTGCAGGCAAGACAGAATGGAGGGGCTTGGAGTGCTTTGTATTATTTTATTTTTTCCAGCAGCATGGAGAAGGTCCTGATGTCACGAATAAGCAAAGCAGGTTTATAAACCTGTCACAGGGTAGTAAGTAAGGCATATTACAAGAGCAATGGATAAAGTCCTCTTTGATTCCTTCTTTAAACCTTCTGGAATTTCCCTTTCTCTTTTCCCTTTCTGAACCCTCTTTTCTGCCATCTATAGCAAAATAAGTTGGTTTATTCATTGTGTGTGTGTGGAACAACTGTTTCTGTTAAAAAAGAAAGCAGGAAATGACAGTCTGGTCTTTCTGTACATTTCCCATAAGTTTACTATTTCATTTTTCTTCTTCCACTTCTCTGGATCTAAAATTAGTGTTGGTGTGGCCACTTCCCACTGTTACTTTGTGGCTGATGGGTCATATGATGTTGATTGACTGCTGAAGCATGTCTTTGAATAGTATCATCATCATCATCATCATCATCATCATCATCATCATCATCATCATCATCATCATCATCATCATCATCATCTTCTTCTTCTTCTTCTTCTTCTTCTTCTTCTTCTTCTTCTTCTTCTTCTTCTTCTTCTTCTTCTTCTTCTTCTTCTTCTTCTTCTTCTTCTTCTTCTTCTAGTGCTGTATCCAATTCCAAATACAGTATTGACTATCATCATGGTGATCAGCTGTAGAAGATTGTCCTGGGAACAATATAATGCAGTAGTCTTCCATTTGCCTTCCACATTGCAGCATGACCCCCATACCAGTGATCCATTTTCATGAATCACTTTCTGGTCCTGAGCCCTTTTGGCACACAAAGTACTCCTTGGCCCCAGGCCAGTATTGATGAAGCTGCAGTCCTTCATCACATAAATACACATAAAACACATAAAAATACACATTAAAAATAAATACACATTAAAATATACCTACCCACCCCATACCCAAAGGCGAGTCACTTACCTTGGGGAGCAGGCTGTAGGGAGCTTCAGGCTAGTAGCTGGTCTTCCTCCTCCCTGCTTGGGAGGAGAGCAATGAGGCTGCCAAGGGCCTCAGCAGCAGCCACTGGTTCCTCCGTGGCCACCCAACGCTCTGCGCTGCCACACTCCAAGCAGCAAATGGATGCTTGGCTTGGCTGGCAGAGCACTGTAGGTGTGCATGCACACCGAGTGCTTTAGGTGCTGTAGGTGTGCATGTGCAGTGGGGGAACCAGCAAACAGGTAAGACCCCAAGGTAGTTTCCTCCAAAAGCTGCTACTTCGCCGGGACTCTACCGGTTCTGGAAAACCGGTGCAAACTGGCTGCTGCCCATCACTGCCTAATTTTCAGTTAAATCCTATGTTCTTTGTCCTTTAAATAAAAACAAATTTGAAGAAATCAATGACTGAGAGGATTGTTACTAGACTGCTGAGGTTGAAAGCATTTTTTCTCTTTGATTTTTATTCTCAAAAAACAGGTAGGGCATGAACAAAAAGGAAAAGGAAAAACTTACTGGCAGGATTACTGTTTCCATGGCAGAGGAAACCTGATGTAATAATTCTGTTCTTGATACTCAGGAAATTTACTAGCTGCTGGCAGTCTCGCCTAAGAAACATTCTTTCCTAGGCAAAGTCCTTGTAAGAATGCAGTGACAGTGCAGAACTGAATCATTTTAAAATCAAACACAACAGCATCCTGTCCAGCTCTTGCACAGAAGGCCAGAATATCTAACAAGCCAGCCATTAAGCACTACTTCCAAATAATTCCAGTTTCAGCCCAAAACTTTAGTTAGTGGGAATGTTCAACCCTATTGGCAGGAGTTAACATTGTCCAGTTTCTGAGGAAAATCTACACCTGCAATTTTGAAGAGGAAGAGCGGAAGGTGTAGTAGCTGTTTTGCTGAAGTTTTGGTAAGATCTAATACTATGAAAGTCTTTCTTTGCCACTTCTTGCTTTTGTGTAGGCTCATTACAACCAAGCAATAGCCAGACAAGAATCCAAGAATCCTTGATTTTGGCAATGTTTTTACCTGTCAGCAATAATATGTATATTTGGGATCAGGTTGGTTGCTCATGAAATTAACAAATGCTTGTACATTTTGCCATATATCTTTGGTAGTACAAGTACTGCTAGAGGCTTACTAGCAGTCCTTAAAAGCAAGCAAATTGGACACGGAGGGCTTCTGGATCATATACAGGTCTTTGAAGGGGAATAAACTGCCTTCAATGCCTTGCTTTGCAAGTGCTGTTGTTGTTGTTTAGTTGCACAGTCGATTCCTACCCTCCGCAACCCTATGGACCACCGCACACCATGCAAGCGTTGGTTGTATGATAACATGTGAAGCTGCTTCATTTCAATATTTTGGCTTTGAAAAAGAGAAGGGGGGAAATTATTGGGAATTATAGTATGAAACCTCTCCACAAGAATAGCACTTTTCACAATGTCCAGGGTGTAACTATGCAAGCTGGAATTCACCCCCAGTGAAGGCAAGAGGGTTTCTGTTTGGTAAAGAGGCAACAAATGCCCTCTGGTACAAATGGAGATCATTACACTCATGGTAAAAACAAATGGGATTTGGGCTAGAAATACCATCTCAAGCAAAGATTTGGCAGGAGCTACATACATAGCATACTGTAATGGTTCTGTGGATCCCTCATCACTCTGCTTTGGAGGCAAGTTCTCTCCCATGATTGAAACAGTGCATGGCAGCCTGAAATGTAAGCACACTGAAATCTTTTTTTAGAGGCCAGCACATTCCCAAAAGAGAGGGCACTGTTGTGCCCCCAACCAAGCAGATATTCCTTTGTGCTTTACCCATATTTCATTCTTTTTTTTTTAAATGCTGATCCAGAATAACACAAATACCCACATCAGTCGGGGGGGGGGGGATCAGTTCAGGTCATTGAACAGCTCAAAGGGGGCTGGTCCTGAGCCAAACTATACTCTGTGGAAGCACTGGACCAAATCCACAGTGACTTTTGTTGTTGCATACAACAGCAAGCTGTACTGTGGCCTAAAATGGTTCACAATCTCATTCTTTTCAGCTTTGTTTTTAATGGGTACACCACAGTTTTAGTTGGGAAGGAGTTCTCATTTTTCCAGGCCAGTTGTCTGTTCATTCCTTACAAACTAGGGGTTCTCAACCTTTTAAAGCCATGGGCCAGACCACGCCCCCTCATAAGCAGTATCACAGTATCACATGACAAAACATATTAAGGTATCAGATATCAACGTGTCACATAACACACATATATAAAAAATCCCCCATCACAATCACAAAATCAAGACATTATTAAAACATTTCAACAACACTTCAAATAATTCAATTAAAAACATATCAAAAATCCCCAATCACAATTACAAATCAAAATCAAAAATTCTAAACAATCCCACCACACCCCCACAAACCCAGAAACCAAGGGAAGCTTACAAAGGCTTACAAAGGGAGGCTCACAAAAATATGTTTCCCTGCCAATAATTATATATTTGATTTTTCAGGACCTATAATTTTGTAGGTTCAAATGTTTTATTTATCACTGTTGCTACATTCTGGAAGGGCTTGTTTCATGGTTATATTTTATTACAATGTCTGTGCAAATCATTCTGAGTGATAAACTTTCACTAGATGGGCAGTAAATAAATAACCTGCAGCAAATATTCTTCTCTCCATCTATTGCAATGGTATAGTTCCAGCCCTGATCTGTACAAAAAGTACTCAGGTTGAGATTGGATTAGAAAATACTGTAGCTACATACTCGATGTATTGCTCAGTGTCCCATTGATCAAAGCACAATTGTGCCATGTTTGCAAGACATATTATTCTTGTTGTGCTCATTGATATGCACATAATTTGGGAAAGAAAATATAATAGCTTCTTTTCCTTCTCATTGATGGCAAACAGATATATACACAATTTTGTTAATAATCTCACTGTCCAGAAATTGGATAAATGTGCATGAATTGGTATTTATATCGCTTAGTGCTAACTTCTCTTTCATCTTACATAGCTCTAAGGAAGTACAACCCACACAGACTCTATTTGGTCACTCTTCACATTATTAGAAACGGCATATGTTTAAAAATGCTGGCAGGGCATGGGAAAATGAGTCTACGAGTTGCTTTTGGCAATATTACAACTTTTATAACCAGGATTATTCTTAGTTCCCTCGTTGGGCTATGACAAATCTAGACAGCTTAATAAAAAGTAGAGACATCACCTTGCCAACAAAAGTCTGCATAGTTAAAGCAAGTCTGCATAGTTAAAGCAGTGGTCTTCCCATTGGTAATGTACGGCTGTGAGAGCTGGACCATAAGGAAGGCTGAGCACAGAAGAATAGATGCCGTTGAACTGTGGTGCTGGAGGAGACTCTTGAGAATCCTCTGGGCTGCAAGGAGATTGAATCACTCAATAGTAAAGGCAATCAACCCTGACTGCTCCTTGGAAAGACAAATACTGAAGCTGAAGCAGAAGCTCAAGTCCTTTGGCCACCAAATGAAAAGAGAGGACTCATGGGAGAAGGTCCTGATGCTGGGAAAGATTGAAGGCAAAAGGAGAAGGGGACAGCAGAGGATGAAATGGCTAGATGGTATCATTGATGCAGTGGGTATAGATCTGGGCAAGCTATGGAGGATGGCAAATGACAGAGGTGCCTGGCATGTGGTGGTCCATGTGGTCACAAAGGGTCAGACTTGACTGTGCAAGTGAACAACAACAAAGGCATAGAGCTTCTTTTGATTCCAAGGCAGGGAAGTCTGAAGGTTGGAAAGTACTGAAGCAAATAGTGCATACCTGATTCATGTGCCTGAATGGATTTCTGTTGCTATGGCTGACAAAACTGGCAGTTTTCCTTGAGCACTAATTTTCCTTGAAATGTATAGCTTGCAAACCTGACGAAGCATGTTCTTTTACATTAAGAGTCTGTAAAAAAAGATAATTACTGGGTACACAATTTGTGCTAGCAGGATGATCAGTTACACTTGCAGACAGACTACTCAGAAATATTTGCATTGAAATTGCTGGTTTGACTATCAGACGTTTTGTTAGTTTCATAATCTTCAGCAAATTCATAGCTATATCAATAGATTATAGCTATCAGTTAGATTGCTGATCAGGTATATACAGAGGACACAAGCAAATCTTACTGTACAGTGAAGTATTGAACTCAAATAGATACTCTTTCTTTGTCACTTGGCATTCCCAGATGTTTTTGGACTAAAACTTCCAGAAGTCTTCATCGTTAGCAGTGCTGGTCAGGATTTCTGGGAGTCCAAGAACATCTGGGGACTCAAGATGGAGGAACTTCTGCTAGAATTGGTGGCGACAGGAAAATCCTGTGTAGAACTTCTTTTTAAAACATCTGATTAAATGATTGTGGTTTCTTCTGTGTCTAGGCCAGAAGTGAAAATGCCAAAATTAACCCACCTTTTAGTGAGTTCATTCTTCAGTTTCTTTCACTTAACCTAGTGTGAGAAAGATTAGTTGGCAACACAAGATTTCCATTGACCAGGATATGCCGATTGTGGTTCAAAAATACCATAATCTTTGAGGTGGCTCTTTCTATGCACCCCAATGATTTTGGTTATGCATAACAAAATTGCTGGCCTCCTACATCGGTCCTATGTGAAGCTATGAGCTACATTCAGAATGAGAAGTCAAGAACTGCACACACTGAATCAAGAGGCACACTTAACTTGCCAACCTTTATTTGTGATGAAAATGTAGTTGTGGAATCCCAGTATGGAACCTGGCTCCAATCTGGAGTGATGCCTTATGCACTTTTGTTGCCAAAAGTTGCTCTGGTCCTTGGCTACATTCCAGAATTATGAACATAATCAAATGATTATTATTGTTTGTTGAACATACACTACTTTACATTGTTCTTCCAAATAATTCATTATTTGTTTCAGCATTTGAATGGATAATTGATTAGACTATCAGCTAGCATTCTCAAATTTTACCACCAAGAGCTGCCTAGGCTAGGGTTGCCATATTTCTCTCCCGCCAAATCAGGACAGCCATGTGTCATCATTGCATTCTTCAAACTGTGCATGTGTCAGATGGGGCTGTCAGGAAGATTGAGACTCTAAGACCCCATGGAATCCCCATCTAGGGCGGACAGCGTCCGTCAGTTTAAAAAAAACTGTAGTCAAGAGATTTTTTTTCTCGTGTGATTCTTCTTGCAAAAGACTATTCTTGATGGTTCTATTTTTATTTTTTGAATAAAATTTCTTGGGCCACTCTTGAAACCACCCTTCCTCCCCCTGAGGTCACCCCACCCTCATCTTCACACACACACACACACACACACACACACACACACACACACACACACACACACACACACACACACACACACACACACACACACACACACACACACACACACACACACACACACACACACACACCTGAAATAGACTCAACGTCAAACCCCACACGAGGATCCCTTGGAATAAAGTTCTAAAGAGGGCCCCAAAATGACAGCACAGTCCATTGTGCCTATGTTTCCCTCCGGAAGGAGAAAAGCAAGAGACAGGAAGGGACTTATTTTGGAGGAGGACCTTTGGAATGGAGGACTATTCACTTTCTGTCCACCCTGTTCCCTTCCCTTCTAGGAATACCAACCCTATGCAATTAACGCTTTCTGGTCATGTGAAGAAGGAATACCCCACCCCAGTGTATGTATGGTGGAGGTTTGGCTTCTTAGATATGGGTATTTCTTGCTCCCTCCTGGCTTTTAAGGAAAAGGGCTGAGGATGACTCCTTGTCCCCCAAGCTTCAAGGTGAACCAAGTGATTTTTGCAAAGTGTTATTTCACTGCCTCCATGCCTTTCTTTCAATTTTCTCACTTGCAAGTGTCTCTCCTCCCTAGTGGGCTTCTCAGGGTGCTGTTTTGCCTTTGCCACTTTCAAGCAGGATTATTGAAAGAAAGGCAGGGAGGCAGTAAATTAATTCTTTGCAAAAAAATCCCTTGGTGAGGGGTGATTTTGCTTCCTTTGTTCAAATTTAAAAATCTGGGACTTTTACATGTTTTTTCTTGAACTGGCTGGGACAGCTTGAATCCAGGAAAATCCTGGGAAACTGGGACATATGGCAACCCTAGTCTAGGCTAGGTTATCTGTTCCAAAATCAAGCAACTCATAAATCAATAACACAATCCTCCCATGTTGATTTGACTGATGATTACTTCCAGAAATCCTGCTCCAGGAAAGAACATGGATATTGAAGACTTCCTTATTTAATTAAGATTGCTAAAGCAAAGAATAGCATTTTGTACAAAAATAAAAGGGACGTCAAGCAAGTCCATTTAAAAAAAAATCCTTAGCAGGGAGAAGGGAAGATAAAGCTATAAATCTTACTAGGTGCTGCCACAATGCTATATAAGAAACAGAGAAGCTATCATGTCTAACCTAGACATGGAAGAAGGAAAAAAACTATGGAGTGGCAATTCCCTGCTGGCTTATTTTCCCCCAGTTTTTCTGAAGTGGAGTTGAGGGCTACAAACGGGCCACACTTTACCCATTCCTGATTTTCAAGAAACCACTAATGTTCATTACGAGTATTACAGAGGTATTTCAACCTTGAGAATAGAAGAAATTCCAAATGAAAAGTGAGGGGAAGGATATTGATAGATCAAAGGCTGTGAGGCTGTTGAATACTCTTGTAATGTAAAGTGTGTGTGTGTGTGTGTGTGTGTGTGTGTGTGTGTGTGTGTGTGTGTGTGTGTGTGTGTGTGTGTGTGTGTGTGTGTGTGTGTGTGTGTGTGTGTGTGTTCGCGCGCGCTTCAGTGTATGTTGCATTTAAAGTACTGTATGCCTGAAAGCAGCACTCAAGGAAACACTGTAGGTACAGATAATTTCTGGTTGGCAGATGAAACAGATAATGTTGAAGGCTTTTTAAAAACGTCTTGAAGGCATTCTGAGCACTGGAATATGTAGTCAAAGAAAGGTGCATTTATATCAGAACAGCAGCACCGTATTAACAATGTTGTTTTGACTATGAATTTATATCCATATGCATGGAATAACTACGAGAAGCAGGTTTGTAGATTATTATCTCATGATATACTATTGTTTCCACATTGCCATGTATATTTAAACATGTGTACTGAAGAGCATAAGAAAAAGTAGAGACACCACCCTGCCAACAAAAGTCCACATAGTTAAAGCAATGGTCTTCCCAGTAGTGATGTATGGCTGTGAGAGCTGGACCATAAGCAAGGCTGAGTGCAGAAGAATAGATACCTTTGCACTGTGGTACTGGAGGAGACTCTTGAGAGTCCCCTGGACTGCAAAGAGATCAAGTCAGTCAATAATAAAGGGAATCAATCCTGACTGCTCCTTGGAAGGACAAATACTGAAGTTGAAGCTCAAGTACTTTGGCCACCAAATGAGAAGAGAGGACACACTGGATAAGGCCCTGGTGCTGGGAAAGATTAAAAGCAAATGAAGAAAGGGGGTGGGAGAGGATGAGATGGCTAGATGACATCATTGACACAGTGGGCACAGATCTGGGCAAACTACAGAGGATAGCAGATGACAGAGGAGCCTGGGATACTGTGGTCCATACGGTCACAAAGGGTCGGATTTGACTGTGTGACTGAAGGAAGAAACTAAAGAGAAAAAAGTAATTATATTATCTCATGGTATACAATTGTTGTCACTTGTACTTAAACATGTACAAATGTGACCATGTGAGTTCAATCATGACAGGGATCAAGGTTGACTCAGCCTTTCATCCTTCCGAGATAAGCAAAATTAATACCCATCATGTTGGGGGCAAAATGATAATTACTTGTAAAGCACCCTGAGAGTGTACTAAGCATTATGGGTGTGGTATGTACAGTAAATGTAAACTTCTAGCCCTCTTCCTTTTTGCAATCTCATTTTAGAATCTTTTTTGCAATTCAAAAGTCATTCAACTTTGCCGGTTATAATTCCTGTCAGTAAGACCAAATAAATTTCATAGCCATCTACAATAAATCAAGTAAGGAATACTATGAAATATATTTCAATCTTCTCCGCCCTCCTTTTCTGCTGCTGAGACTTTCATCTGCTCAAAGTTCAAATGCCTGTACAGTACTGTACTTATTTATGAACTCCTGCTCCTTAATTAGCACTTGGCACCTGCTGTATTTCTTCTTCTTTCAAATCATAACAATTACTCACAGTAGCAATACTTCAGAAAGTGATTGTTTTAAAAATCTTTTCAGAAGGTTGGAAAACATTTTTTTAGCTGCTTTCATGTTGAAGGCCTGCGGGTTTATGTTGGTAACTATAAGAAACAAGAGTTGGATACTTTTGAAATAGTTGCAGTAGTGGGGGTGGTGTTCGCAGCAGTGGTTGGAGCAGCACTACCAGAACTGCACATGTTTATGGCATGATTATGCTAAGTAAATATAGTAGTCATGTAGTAGATGTCTCCCGCTAGGTGAGAGCCATATTGAGGCACAGAGGCTTGAGTGGTCTAACTAGGCAGTGTTGCCCATCTCTGTCAATGATGTTAAGCCGGGACTAAAACTCACCAAAGTGTCCTCCATCACATCTCTTGGGCTAGGTGAAAGTATAGAGCACATGTCATGGTCCACCTAGCTAGCAGATGATGTGATATCCAAATGGCTAAAACCTGCATGCACTTGTGCAGAGTGTTGTCACAGAGATGTCTACCAATGTGCGGACTCTTCGCTGAATAATGACTCCAAGGTATCCAAGGTAATAGATGTAGTGGTAGTAATAGGAATAATAGAAGCATTTATATCTAGAGAAAATAGCTCTTCAAACAGAAGCAACAGTCCTTTCCCTTCCCTACGATTACTCTTGTGCATCTAAGTTATTCTTAGACTTCTGAAAGGCAGTAAGCATCTCTACATGGACTAGAGTCCTCTTTTTGTCTATAGGTTGGATGGATAGCTCAGTGGTTTAGGTATGGGTTGGGAGTTTGATTCCCCACTGGGCCTCCAAGGAGAAAAGCCAACCTGTGTAGTCATGAGCAAGCTGTACAGTACCAGGATGTCACCAGAAGAAGGGAGTGGTAAAACTCTTTTGTGTATTCTCTATCTTAAAAACTTTGGCAAGAGTCACCATAAGTCAGACTTGACTTGATGGCAGACAATTATTATTTATCTTCAGAGAGTGTAAACACTGTGAAGTGATATTTCCACACCTTCTTTACACAGGATGAAATCTCCAGTGTGCAAGTCAGCCAACTTGTAAGAGAGGTGGGCAGTGAGAGTATTTATAGACCGTCAAAAATGAGAAAAATCAAAACAACCCAAACCCAGGAGTGGTCAGAAGTCCACTTCTGACTTAGCAATATGACTATTCTAGGATATTAAGGGTGTGTGCGTCTGGTTGGAAAGATGATGTACGATTCCAGAAGGCTGTCGCTGGGGGACAGAAAGTGGAGAGGAATCCATAGAGAGTCGGCAAACACAAGAAGAGAAAGCAATACTTTAACCATTCCTAGTTTATAAGTATTACATATGGTCCGATTTTTTGGGTTTTATGTATTTTATCCCTTATATTTTGTAATATATAAGCCAGAAGAAGAATCCTGCAGAACTCAAAGCTTGCCAGATGAAGTTATCCAGCAAAGGTACTACTCAACCTAGAATTTGTTTCAACTCAAGTATCATTTGTCTGCTTTGATTTTTTTTTTCCTTGGGTCATCCCTAACTCAGCCCCAAAATATGTTCACATTCCTTTTTTTTTACATTGCTACAGTTGGAAAAAAAAACCAAAATCAATTTATTGATGCAGAGTGACTGAATTAACCAATGCCAGTAAATAATACATGAGTAGAAGGCAAGCCATCTGAGTCAACAGTTCACAGAATTTGCCAAATCTACAAGATGTAGTTTTTTTCTCAAGGAAAAGCTTTGCATTCCTGGAAGAGGAGTTTTACCAAAGTGACTTCATAATGACAGATGACACAATTTTGAATTAAAGTGACTCTGCAGTGAGCTCATGGAGACTCTAAACCAGTGGTTGCCAATGTGGGGCCCGTGCCCCACAGGGAGACTTCAATTCTCAGAAGCCTAACTCAGTACCTTGGCTGATCAGCGCTATGGGGAATTGACTTAGGCTTCTGGGAATTGAAATCCAAAAACCAAAGGCTGGGAAACGCTGCCCTAAACAATTCAGCAGCAAGAGTGAATTGTTCCTGAATGCTGTTTTCTAGCTAGATGACTCAAAGAGTTTTATTTAGTTTAATAGGACAGGCAATCCCACTGTGACCAGCAGATGTTTTTGTGTCCCTAGTAAGTATGTTTAAGACTGTATCCTTCCCCAAAGAATGAAAAAAAAGAAGAAGGGAAATCTGTTTCACAGAGCTTAGATATTAGATAAAGAATGAGGAAGCTCTGGAGAACCAGCTTCTGCCTACTGTGCCCTCTTCCTCTTTTCACGGTGGTGGGCACATCCTAGTTCAGTGGTGGTGAACCTATGGCAGGCATACTAGAGGGAGCACTGATATCCCTCTCTTTGAGCATATGAGCCATTGCCCCAGCACAGAGTTCACCCCACCCTTCTGTCCAATGGGAGTGTATTTAGGTCAGAGCAGGATTGCAGACTTCCAGCTACAATGCTCAACTTGCCTGAGCTTTAATACTCACCTTCCTCTGCTGACAGTCTGGATGAAGATTCCTCCATCTTCCAGAACCTGCACTAATCCTGAGGATGGCTTTTGCTTGATATGCCATCTGTGCTTGCTGGGAAAAGAAGGACTACTTGGGGTAAACCTCCACCAGGAGGACAGAAGCTGTAGAACTCTTTGTCTTTGTCTGTAATTACAGCATGCATTTACCCTGCTGGACTGGACTGCTACTGAACTGTATGGACTTGTATATAGCACAACTGAACTGTCTCGTTTAGGTCAACTGAGCAGCCCAAGAGAATATATCTGTTTTGTGTTACAATTGTTGCACTGTATATACTTACACCTTTTAACTTCCTGAATAAATCTACGTTGAGTTTTCCTCTGCACCAAGATCTGTCTGCTTGTTTTTCTCACAAGGGACCACCTTGCCAGGTGCGAACCTCTTGCTGGCCATTGCATACCACTCTGCTAACCGTTTACACCAACACAGTCTTCTTGTGCTCTTGCATGGTGAGGGACACCAGTTCTTGCTGCTATTGCCGTAGACCCCTTGTCTTATCTCCTCCCCTTTTGCCAGCTCTCTCTTCCTGCCTTGGGTCTCTGACATTGTCCCTGTCTCTGCAGTATGTGTCAGGGAGAGAGCATGCCTCCTTATCAGGCAAAACAGGGAGAACTGACCTTATTGGTATCTGTGTGTTAGAATGTGAGGTGTATGTGCAAGGAAGAAGGCTGGTGCCTTATTTCCTACCTCAGGAGGTGAGACAGTTTGGAGTGCCCCTGCTGAGAGATGTTTGTGCTGAGGAACCAAAGGACTTTGGAGCCAATGAATATCTAGAGCAGGGGTTCTCAACATTTCCTGTTGTGGGCTAGACCACACTCCTTCAGACAGCTGAACTGGACATGTGATTCCTCCATTGTAAATGCTGAAATAAAACACGACTGCGGCTGTCGTAAATGTTTTTGCTGATTGTTTTTGCTGCTTCCGCTACTCCCGGTGGCCGTGGCAGTTTGCCACATGAAATGGTGCAGTGGGCTGGGGCCGGCCCATGGGCCATAGGCAGTGCTGGGCATGGGCTGGTTCTGACCGGTTCTCTAGAACCCGTAGTAACAATTCTGGCTGGTCTCCTGTTGGGGTGTGTGTGTGTTTAGTAACTTTCCCATGAGACCACCCGGGATTGTTACCTTTTTTAAAAAAAGGCAACTGGTTCGGTCACCTCTCCAGCTGCCAGACACTGCACTGCTCCAGGCGCTTGTCTTGTGGAGGGGGGGAGGGCTTCCCACCCATCCTGCACAAGGCAAGCGCCTGGAGTGCTGTGATCTAGGTGCTTGCCTTGTGGAGGGGGAAGGATTTCCCTCCCCTCTCCACAAGGCAAGCGCCTGGAGCTCAGGGATATCCAGACACTTGCCTTGTAGAGGGGGGAGGGAAGCCCTTGCCCCTCCACAAGGCAAGCACCTGGAGCGCAAGGATCCAGGCGCTTGCCTTGTGTACTTGGGAAGGATTTCCCTTCCCCCCTCCTCAAGGCAAGCACCTGGAGCACTGGCATCCAGGCGCTTGCTTTGCGAAATGGGAAGGGCTTCCTTCCCCTCTCCACAAGGCAAGCTCCTGGAGTGCAGGGATCCAGGCACTTGCTTTGCATAGGGGCAAGGGAAACCCTATGCAAGACAACTGCCTAGATTGCTAAGGTCTTAATGACCCAGGTAGCTGCCTTGCGGAGGAGGCAGGGGTCTTCTTAGCCCTTTCGCAAGGCAGCAGGCTGGGTCACTAAGCCCTCAGCCATCCATGTGATTGTCTTGCAGAGGAGCTAGGAAGACGCCTGCCTCCTCCTCAAGGAAGCCGCCTGGATTGCTAAGGGCTTAGTGGCCCAGGTGGCTGCCTTGCGAAAGGGCTTTAATATGTATTTTGAAGTGTTTTAATGTGTATTTTTTTGTATTTTATGTTTTTATGTGTATTTAATTTGTATTTTTGAGTTTTTATGTGTATTTAATTTGTATTTTTGTGTTTTATGTGTTTTTTTTAAACTTTGGCTCCACCCATGATGTTGGCTCCGCCCATGACTTTGGCTCCACCCCAACATTGGCTCCACCCACTGTGTGGTAGTAAAATTTTTGGCTGCCCATCACTGGCCGTAGGTTGTGAACCCCTGATCTAGAGAGCCAGAGGTTCTGTACTCCTGAAGAATGGGAAAGCACTAAAATTTCACTTTGAGTAAAATAGTAGTAATGTAAAACTCTGATTAATGCTACTTGTAGAAGAATCACTGCCAAAAGACCAGGAATGTTTCAGGCCTTGCACTGCTGGTAGAAGGGCTTACATAACAAGAAGGCTGATGAGTCATGATTTACTCTTTGCCTTGTCCCAAATAACATGATAGCCCCAAGAATGTATTGGCAGAATTCATTCACTCCGCTCATATATATCTTTCTGATATACAGTACCAACATTTATTTAAAAAAAGAATGGAAGGGATGCTTCTCATTAACAAAATACCACTTTTCTTTCCCTCCAGCAGTTATTTATTTTCAATTTTTGAAACCTTACAGGGCTGCAAAAGGATGGAGCGTTGAAGGTGCTGAATTTGATCCTCAACCCAGAGGTTCTCCTCCCCATTGTACATCTTTGGCCACAGCAGTAACATAGTAAATCCTCCGCCTGAGATCTCAGCCTGATTTTTCCACGGGAGGGAGGGGAAGGCTAAGTGTCTCAAACCATGTCACTAATGCTTTTACTACAAACTTTAGGATAATTCATGCAAATGCTTGTTAAAGTGGGGACATTTCTGTGTTTAATAACGTCCCATTAAATTATAACAACCATTTGTTGAGGGCTGTCATGCATTTACTGCTTGTCACCTCTTCTCTGAAGGAAGAGCATAGAATCATGCAGGAAACAATCTTCCCTGGAATTGATTGCATATCTAATCGACCACGGTTGTGCAGTATCCCCTGAGAAACACTGCATGCTTTAAAGGCTATATATTTATCATGGAGCTGTAGCCGAGTCATTTACCAAATTAAAGAGAGACTACTCTTAGGATCCTAGAGCTATAAAATCCCAACACATTGGCACCTTTTAAGTCAAGCCTGATCCCTGTGAATCTTCTTGTGCAGCCTGCTAAAAGAAGGGACACATACAACTGACATTATATTATACTTAGGATGGCATGAGTCAGTCTTGTGGATCTATAAATCATTTGTAAGATACTTAAAATTTTGGATCAAATAGCATTCTGGGAGCATATTCAGCTAACATTCATGATTATGTTGTAGCTGCTTATGGGGATGTGGGGACTGGGATTTATTAAATACTCCATGTTTGCAAGGCTTCTTTATTGATTTAGCTTTAAGCAATAGAGTAAAGCAAATCTTATTTGATATTGGGTTTTTATTTTAAAGCCATTATTAGAAAATAACAGGATCCATTGCTTCTGGCCATTGGAATCTTACCTGTGAATAGAAGTGGTACAAAGAAAAAGCCTTAAGGGTTTACAAAATGCTTGGCATGGATACAAAGAAGGATCTGTATTATGATTGCATTGTTCTTGAAGATCTCTGCTTCTCTGTTGCTATGGGTGTCTGCTTGAAATTTCAAAAGATTATGCCTAATGCAAATTTGCATTGGACATCAATCATTCCCTTAATGCCATGGTTAAAAATCAATATTGCGGGGGGGGGGGGGAATCATTTATGCAGTACCCCCTCCATCCTGTCCCACCTCCCCACCCCAACACATGCATACATTAGGCACAGATGTTTTTCCTTCCCGTATGTTTGAACCACTTTGACACTGGAGTTATGACAAAGAGTAAATAAATATTTAATGGGAAAAACTGATGATGATCACAGGAACTGACTCTATTATACCAAATCTACCTTGACCTATTTTGTGGACCTGGATGCTCAGAGCAATAAGCCAGGCTGAGAAAGAGATAGACTACCCTGGGTGCTCATGGATGTCCGTTGTTAAGGGATGGTGGGAGTTATAACCCCTGCCATCTGCAGGGTACTAGGTTCTCTGCCTCTGCACTAGATGCCACAATGAAACTCCCACTACACAAGGAATTCTATCTCCAATTAAAAAGTGTCAGCAATTGGCTGTCCAGCAACTGGAGTTGCCTAGAGCTGCATGGCTGTGCAGTTCAGCCATGTAACCAAAGCCCCATATTTATTAACTAATAATTAATCATTAAACAAAGCAAGTGAATATGCAAGGCTATCGCTCATGCTAGAACAAACAGATGCCTTTTAGCACTTAAAGAGACTCCTCTTCCAAATGTGGAGGTGAACATCATGTGTGGCTGACTCTAAGGTAAAGGTTGCCCTTGCTTGAAAGCTTGTCATATCTGACTCTAAGTTATGGTGCTCATCTCTGTTTACAGCCAAAGAGCCAATGCTGTCTGCATTAGCAGATGTTCCCATGGTCATGTGGCAAGCATGACTAGACATTGGAGTGCATGGAACGCTGTTACATTTCCCACCTATTTATCTACTTGCAATTTCTTGCTTTTGAACTGCTAGATTACCAGGAGCTGGGACAGAAATGGGAGCTCATTTAGTCGTGCAGCACTCGAGTCTCGAACTACTGACCTGCCGACCTTCCAGTTGTCAAGTTCAGTATCTTAACCACTAAGCAACCACAGCCTCCTTATATAAATTTGGGATTTGTTCCCACTTGAAGTCACCTTCTTACTCTCTCATTGATAACCCCATGCTGTTTGTTCAATCTGCATTGCTAATAATGGAGCCTGATATAACAACATCCTACCACGAACTTTCATTATGCCTGCCTGATGAAGAGGTTTTGGACCTCGAAAGTTGGCCCAACTTTTTATTTTTAGTGATACAATAAAGGTATCGCTTTCCTCCTGCATCTGCAGCATGTTTTCATTTTGACAGTTTCACGTCTGGCCTAGCAGCAGCAGCAGCAGCATCTCCGCTTGTTTCTTTCTCTGTTTCCACCCCAGTACAATGGTTTTGGGAGGGAACATTGGGGTATAGATCCTTCTCAGCCTCTAAAGAGGGATTCCCTCAGCTGTACCAAGCTCCCTTTCCGGGGGTATCTTTATAGATGTAAATCCAGGAAGGAAAGGGCTTCTTGGACTCATCCACCTCAATTGGCCACTGTCTTTGCTTCCTCAAATGTTTGGCCCCATTCCTATTCATTTTCCTCAACTCCTTTCACCCAGGTCTTGCATTAGGAACAGCAGTGAAAGCTACATATCCCACTTTTACCACAAATATGGTCTGCTTTGAAAGGCTTTGTTGAGTGTTTTCTTTCTTTCTTTCTTCTCTTTGGTCTTGTGTCTATATGTTGCTCTTCCTGGATCTCAGCTGGCAGACATTCATAGGGTTCTCTTACTTAGTTCTCTCATTGCCTGCTGATACTTCTCTCCTGATCTTTGGTGGGACGATACCAACAAGAGGGTACATTTTTGCAACTGGCATAGGTTTAAGGCATCCTGTCACTATACACATTGATTGCTTAATGTTGAGCTATTTTTCATTGTTGTGGTTTCTAGTGATGACAGATTGAAGTATATTCAGCTCAAAATGCTGCTCATCTGAATTTAACCACAGCTTCCTCCCTCTTTACCACTTTGCAATGAACAGGAGGTTAGACTTGATGGTCTCATAGGTCTCGTCCAGACCGGTTATTCTATGATTCTAAAACCTTACAATTTCCCTGAAGTTCTTGCAGAATTAGTTGCATAAGCTGAAATGTAGGCTTTTAAAAATAATGCAATGGAGCTAAAATTGCAACAGAGCCTCTATTATGTTAAGAGATCTGCTAAATGCATAGCTGTACTCATTGCAATTATAGAGTTTGCAAATCTTGCATTCGACATTGCCAGGAAATACTGCTGTATAAAACATGAAGATCAATCTCTTGGGTTGCAAATGGAGTGCATTTTTTGTATTAGACTGGAAAATGATGAATCAGAGTGCGTCCAAATGATCATTTATTGATCTGTTGGCTTTTGATTATGTAATTTGGGCATGTAATTTAGCTCTCCTTAGTATGTGAAGGTGGACTCAGCCTCAATCAGAAAACAAAAGGAAACATTTCATTACCTCAGAGTGTAAGGTAGGGACTCCCAAATTAAATGCAAGAGTTCTGACAAGAACTAATTGGCAATAACTATAATAAAAGTATTAACACAGAGATTTAAATAAAAAACAATCAATCAGTTTATTTAGAATGTTAGCTTTCTTTAACTAATAACCTTGAGTGAAGAAACATCTCCATGTTTCTGTCCTCCATGACTACAGATGGTCAAAAATGGTAATTAAAAAGAAAGCAATTTCTTTTATTTTTCTTTCTTCTTTATTTCCCTTTTTGTTCCCTGATATCTGGGGAACAGAAAACTTCCTCAAGTCATCTAAAGTGAAAGAGACTTCCAAGAGCAGAAATAGGTAATTTGTGCATCTTAAAACTTCTAATCTTTGAAGTGGCCTGGGAGAGCTGTAATAATGTCATCTCACAGGCTGCAAATCTTCATTCCTTGTCTAGGCTGTCAACGTTATTCTCAGTTTACCTGCTAGTAAGAGTGATCCTCCTCTTCCTCCTCCTCCTCCTCCTCTTCTTCTACCACCCCACCCCTTTGGGATATTGTGGGAGATACAAGGTTCTTGCTCTGGCACTTCAAGCTCAGAGTATGAAGGAGAAATTGAAAGATTTTTTAAAAATTCTGTTGGTCCAGTATTTGACTCGCTCATTCATCTTGAGGGCTTGAACGCACACGCCTATAGCTTTTCTGATGTACTGCTCTGTATAGTAGCAAGGTTCAGATCAGTCTGAATGCAGAAGTGTCAGGCACCAATAAGAGAGAACAGGAGGACAACCGTGAGGTCAGTTGTGTAGAACTAATGTTGAGAAAAAGCAATGGGATCCTTACTAATTGATTGTGTCATCATAAGGAGATGCTGACTATGAGTCTCTGCATATATGTGTATGTATGTGTGTATGAAAGAGAGCAAGCTTGATGAGACAGCTGCTGAAAGGGAGAATGGAATAGGTTGTCAAAGAATTCAGAAAGGACAGGATATGAGTTATATATTGTGGTGAGCAATGGACAGAATTCTTATTACTATATCAGTAGTAGGTATGAAAAACCAGTCTAGCAGTGTGAATATAATAGGTAAATTGAAACTACTAGCTCAATGGAGATAGCATATTTCTGATAACTACATGATGGAGAACAAACACAAGAGGTCATCATTGTCTTTATGCCATGCTTGAAAACCACCACGAGCAACCTAGTGACTTTACAACATACAAAATGATGGGTAGTTTAGGGCACAGGTTTGGAAAAACAGCTTTTTTAAAAAAAACAAAGCTCTAAGAATCCTTCAGTCAGTGTGGCTATCGGTAGGGAGATTCTGAATTTTCCTGACCAATGTTCAGACCCCAATTTATTATGTGAAGCAATGTGTCAGTATTCTTGTATTCTCAGGAAAACCTAAACATCTATAGCTAATTGCCCTTATACTTTCAATACTGGCATGCTTTTTTATGAAATTTAAGTATTAATATAGAACACATGATGCATTTAATATATGTTTATGGTTTTATATTGTCTACAAAAAGGTAAGTCTCATTCAATTCAGAATTCATTGAACTTATTAATTCTACTCCCAGTTAAGAGACCATGAGGCAGTTGTGTAATGCTGAAATGCTTTAGAAACGGCACATTGATCATTAGCATTTTGTCCAATTAATAGTGTAGATTCTGTTCCAGCTTTTAGACCCTTGCAATTTTGTGTGTGCCAGGTGACTTGTGAAATGAGATATCAAACGATCTTGTAGAGAGCTGTTTAAGAAGCACCATCATTGAGAAATAAAAATCAAACACATGCTTTTGTATCCCAGCTAAAAAAAATTATCCCCCCAAGGCAATGGAGACTATAATCCATTTACTCAGGGGAATGTGCTTCTTCAGTCACATTGTGTGAATAAAAATGATTGTATGAATGGAAATGTGTCACAGAAGTTATAACCAATAAAGGAGGTTTGCTTGTTTGCCCTCAAAAGAGCTGCATGGCAACCGCATACAGTTATTGTTCTGTTTTTCTTCCATCATTTCTACAAAGAGATGACAGCCTTTTGTGAAAGAGGTTGATTAATACATAGTCATGAAACAAAATTGTCAATCATTGTCTTTCATTTGTGTTAACAGTGCAATAGTCTATTTGTCTTTCGTGAGAGCCAATCAGAAATTAATCATGTAAAGAAGAGTGAAATCTCAAGCAGCATATTACAGAGAAAAGGTGAAAGGCTAAAACGCTTTCTTCATTTACAGTTTACATTAGGGATGGCATTCAACATTTGTCCTCTGCTTCTGGGTTTATTTAATTACCTGTTTGCAAGTCTCTAAATGCTAGGGCCCACTTATTCAGTGTTACCATGACAACATCTTTGCCTTGAGCACATTGTATGCTTTTGTCTACATTCAGAGGTCACTTTGAAGCCAAATCTATGCCTGAGACAGTAAGACTGGAAACAGCAAGAGAGAGAGAGAGAGAGAAGAAGAAGATTATTTTCTACCTCCCTTTATTCTTTGTAGCCAATTTGCTGCTCTAGGCTTCACTATAAACTAAACTGACTGGCTGGAGACTTTGGACAATAAATTAAGTTTTTTCTCTGTATATATGTGTGAGTATGTGAGCAAATGTTCACGGTTGTCTTGGCTGTCTTTCTGAATGATGCAACAGTCAGCTCTATATGTCATGTTCTGTATGTCAGCCTTGTATTGTAAGTGAAATGTCACTCTGAAGAACAACACAGAGAAAAATAAACAGTAAGTGAGTTTAACACTTTTGTCTAAATGTTGCTGAGTTAGACCATACAAACAGCATTTGGGGCTTCTTACCTTAAAATCTATATTAATCCATCCAATCCCGGCATTTAATAAAGATGACATGAGTTGGGCTATAAATTTACCTTCCTTTCTGTCAGTCACATCACTGTCTGAATAATAGAATCACAGGCTTGTAGAGTTGGAAGGGACCAGAAGAGTACTCTTCTGTGGAATGAATTGTCAACAGAAATTCTATCTGCTTCCACTCTGCTGGAGTTTTGGAAATCTTTCTGTTCCATGAAGCCTTCTCTCCTAAATCTGTTATTTGTTGAGTTGGATATGGATTTACCGTTGATTGTTTGACAGATTGTCATGTGAGAAGATTATTTGGGTACCTGTCCTACCTGTTTTAATGGTGATGCTGATGCTTGGGAGGTGTTTTATTGTCTTATTGATTCACTGATGTACAAGAGGTTTTATTATGTTTGTTCTGTATTAGTGTTTGTACTTTTATTGCTTGTAAGCCACCCAAAGTGATGTTTAGTAGTTGGATGGGATATAAATGTTCTAAATAAAAAAATGCCTTAGTCTGTCTGGCAGCAAGAACTTTAAACTGTAGCATGCAGGGTTGTCTTGATCCCATCATCTTTATTTTCCCCCTACAATACAGAGAACAGGAACTGGATTGGTTGTCTAGATGAATAGGCTTCCTCACTCTTGTGGTAGGTGAACCTAATGTTTCAGACAAGTGATCAAATTGCAAAGTGTAAATACATATCATTAGCATTTATCTAGCCATCTGTAGTGGTCTTGGTGAGTACTTTATTACCCTCAGATAGTTGTACAGCAAATTCAAAAACCATCCAAGAATCCAGGGCCATCAGTTATAGCCTTGTCATCATATGATCAGCCTATGACATTGCAGGTGTTCTCATCATGGGAGTTGGTCATTGTTAAGCAGAAGAAAAGAGGCAGCATTTATGATCTTGACACAATATTAAGTACTGCAGTAGAATTCTAATAATGTAAGTTAGTTGATGATTTTGAATTTGTATGTGTAGGCTACACAAAACTGAAATTTATTAAAAACAATAAATCTGTATTTGCTTCAGTTTGACTGTTTAATTATTTCCTCACCCACATTTGCTTAAACAAATCTATGAGCCACTTAAACATCTGCAGCTCCTGGAAGGGATAACAATTATTTGCTATGTTATGTTATTTCTCCCCATCAGTTATATTTCCACATATTGCATGCTACGAGTAACTGATGATTTGTCTTCTGATAAGCTTCCCCACTCACCTGTACCTTCCGTCTTGGATTTGTTTTCCTACAAACTAGGTCCTTTCATTATGGCTATTTATGCTATTCTTTGTTTCAATCTTGCCAATCTTCCTCTGGTTTTCCTTGTTGGTTTATTAGATAGACTTCTGTGTCAATCAACAAGGTAGATAAATGACAGTGATGACTTCATGGTGTTTTCACTTATCATGGGGACAATTCTTCTCTAGGGGCTATATCTTGGGAGCTTATCAATGGCTTTTAGCATTTAGTGTTTTTAGTATTTTTGGCAGCACTTTATATGTCAAGGATCAGCAGCTGATGATGAGCTGGAGATGTGACTGCCCTGTTTTCATTCCCATCAGCCTTGACTTTGGAAGGCCACATCCATCCCTTTTTTTTGCAATCCAAATAAGTGTTGAGAAAAGGCTGTTTTGGACTTAAACAGACCCACCCTGTTTAAATGTCTTCAGGTGGCATAATTGGCATTTTAAGTTGTTGTTTTAGGAGATCCAAGAGTGTGGCGGTGTCTGATGGGTTTCTAGTGGCCACACTAAGACCGCACACTTCTCTCTTCTATCCACATTTGAATGTGCCAGCTCGATTATAACACACTGCTTCACTGTACTACCCAAGAGAAGCTTTTGTCTTCCCATTCTTGGTGGTGCTCATTTGCTGTGAAAAGTCTTGAATCTAAAGTAGGGCCATAGCCAGGGACTCTAGATGTGGGTGGGGAAATATTTTTTCAGGGTGGGCAATAGGCATCTTTTCAATGCATTCCTATGGGAAACCACACCTTGCTAGGGTGGGCAAACTGCTAACCCAAGGTGGGACATGCCCACCCTGGCCCCCCTCTGGCTACGGCCCTGGCCTAAAAAGAAAGCACTGCCCATAAACACTATCTGGAAAAGCTGTATAATATTAATTAGACACCTTTTTAAAGGTTTTTGCCCTTTTTACTCCTAACATGGCAGTTGTTATCTGCTACCTCCTTTTAGACTTGTACCTAGAGTTTTGGTATGTATGAAATAAGCCCCCCAAATCATGATATGAAAATAAAGCAAGAAAGTAATTGGCATCATCTACAGAGGTCAGCAACACTGTCAGAACTACAGAAACAAAGCAAGTGCATTTAATAACAATGGTGTTCTGTCAAGTTGATTCAGAGTTACAATGACTGTTTCCAGTGTTTTCTGTTTACTGTGCACTCAGAAGTGATTTATCATTCCCTTCTTTTGGGGACACTTCAGGACTGCACAGGTACACAGGCTAGTCGTTCTCCCAGTAGGCATCATGGGGAACTGAACTGCTAACTTCTAGCTCTACAACTAGATATCCAATTCACTGAATGACACAGGCCATGTTTTTAATATGTAAGTATACTATATATGTCGGGACTGTGGTGGCTTAGCGGTGAAAACACTGAACTTGGCAGCTGGAAAGTTGGCAGGTCATCAGTTCAAGACCTGAGTGCTGCACGGCAGAATGAGCTCCTGTCTCTGTCTCAGCTCCTGCCAACCTAGCAGTTCGAAAGCAAGAAATTGCAAGCAGATAAATGGGTAACAGTTTCATGGGAAGGTAATCAGTGTTCTGAGCACTCCAGTATCAATTATTATTATAATATTTCGATTTCTGTACCACCCTACTCGGTAGGACCAACTCAGGGCGGTTCACAACACATGTAAAATTTCAAGTTCATACACAATAAATCAATACACAATGACTAAAAGTGCCTCATGACTATCAATACACAACATAACTATCTGGGGGATGCTGGATGAAAGTCTGGTAAAGGCGAAGGCGCGGATTTATCAGCCTGCCGCCTCCAACAGCTGAAGTCCATTCCTCCTCCCAACCAGAGGATGTTAGTCTTATCCTTCTCTGGGCAGGTAAAGCCCAGAGTTAGGAAGTGGAAGCTTCCACCTAAAAACCTTAAAACTGTTAAAATTTAAAATTAAAATCTAAAAAAGATTAAAAACACACCAAATTCTACAACTTACTAATTAAAAGAGTAGAGAGGGGGGGCTCAGATCATCCAGTGTGCTGGGGTCATTATACCTCCCGCACCCCATATCTGCCCCACCAGCCATGTTTTTAGATTCTTCCTAAAGGGCAGCAGCTTCATCTGGAGACGTAGCTCCATTGGCAGGAGGTTCCATAGGGCAGGAGCGGACACAGAGAAGGCCCTCCTTCTAGTGCCAGAGAGATGTGCCTCTCTGGCTGATGGAACAACTAGAGAGCCTCCGCGATATGCTTGGGTGGGACGGACAGATGTTCTTGGGGTGAGGCGGTCTTTTAAGTATCCTGGCTCACTACCATGTAGGGCATTAAAGGTAATAATCAGCACCTTGAATTGCATCTGGAGACATACCGGCAACCAGTGCAACTCCTGAAGCAGCGGTGAGGCATGTGCATACCACCCACACCCCATCACCACCCGGGCAGCTACATTCTGGACCAGTTGAAGCCTCTGAATGGTCATCAAGGGCAGCCCCATGTAGAGTGCATTACAGTAATCAAGTCTGGAGGTGACCAGAGAGTGTGTGATCATGAGCAAGGAGTCCCGATCTAGGACAGGGTGTAACTGGTGAATCACACGAAGTTGTGCAAAAACCCTCCTAGCCACAACTGCCACCTGCTCTTTGAGCAGTAGTCGCGAGTCCAGGAGGACCCCCAAGTTATGCACTGGGTCTGTTTGGGGCAAAACCGCCCCATCCAGAACCAAAGATGGTGGCTCCTGAGATAACGCAGGACCCCTGATGCACAGTAGCCCGTTGTCCCCCATCCAGACCCTCACAGCCTCCAGGCACCTGGAAAGGATTTCCACTGCATTGCTAGGGTCCCCACAGGCCAAGATATATAACTGGTTATTATCTGCATATTAATGATACCTCACCCCGTGGGAATGGATGATCTCACCCAGCGGTTTCATGTAGATGTTAAATAGGAGAGGTGAGAGTACCAAGCCCTGAGGCACCCCATAACAAAGGGGCCTTGGGCTGGACACCTCGCCCTCCAACCACACCAACTGGGTCCAGCCCCTCAGAAATGAGGAAAACTAGGACAACACAGTGCCCTGGATCCCCAATCCTCAGAGCCTTTCCAGAAGGATACTGTGGCCGATGGTATCGAACGCCGCTGAGAGGTCAAGAAGAGCCAGGACAGACGGATGATCTCTGTCCCGCTCTCACCAGAGATCATCCACCATTGTGACCAATGCTGTTTCAGTACCATATCCGAGCCTGAATCCTGACTGAAAAAGGTCTAGATAATCCACTTCATCCAGGACACCCTATAATTGTCGCGCCACTGCCTTTTCCAAAACCTTGCCCAAAAAAGGCAGGTTGGACACAGGCTGGTAGTTGGTAAGCACTGCAGGGTCGAGCGATGGTTTTTTCAGGAGGGGGCACACCAAAGCATGTTTTAAATTTGCTGGAAAGAACCCCTCCCATAATGATGAATTTATAATAGCTTCGATCCAACCGCCTGTCACCACCCTGGAAGTTTTAACCAACCATGTGGGGCATGGCTCTAATGCACAGGCAGTGGGATGAACAAATCCAAGGAGCTTGTCCACTTTCTCAGGGACAACTGGATCGAACTTATCCTAGATAACCTGGCCAGACTGCGCTCCAGGCAACTCAAGCTCTACATTATCCATGCCAGAATCAAACTTCGAGCGAATTTGAGTGATTTTCTCTGTCAGATAATCAGCAAAAGCCTCAGAAGATCCCTGCCAACCGGGGCCCAACCCACCTCTACCAAGGAGGGATCTGGTCACCCGAAACAAGGTTGCTGGGCGATTACCCACAGAAGCAATAATGCTAGAGGTTTTGGATGAAACATCCTTTTGGAAAGTACATCACTGGATGTTTTCGATTATAAAGGATTTTTTTAAAGGTATTAAAGCCATCTTAGTGGCTTAGCGCCTGCCCCCAGCCTGGGGGAGGACAGGGGGCTTTGGCTGCAACTGTTTCACCCAGGCAAATCTCAGCAGGTGGGTCCTTGTCCGGGGGGGGGGAGGGGCACTGTTATTTGGTGGTGGCTAAGTTCTGCTGGGGACTGAGTATGGGTGGTATATCCCTAATAGCTGTGAAAATCAAGCAGCAGCACCTGCACGGAGACGCTAAGAAGGCAGCCCTTTGGCTGTGCTAGGGTGCTGAGTGCCAATTGCACACACACACACACACAAAATTAAACCGATTAAAAGAAGAACACAAAGAAGAACTGGATGGATTTCACCAATGATGACCAGGCGAGCAACAAGGATCACAACTTCTGGAACATGGAATGTAAGAGGGTTAGCAGGTATTGATAACATCAAGGAGGCCCTTCATGTTCCAGGGAGTGACCTGAGGCAAGCCTGGAGCTGTCCAAGGAGAGATCCCAAAGGAGAATCCTCTACACTGCAAGGTAGGAGAGGAGTAAGTTAAGTTAAGTTAAGTTAAGTTAAGTTAAGTTAAGTTAAGTTAAGTTAAGTTAAGTAAGTAAGTAAGTAAGTAAGTAAGTAAGTAAGTAAGAAAGAAAGAAAGAAAGAAAGAAAGAAAGAAAGAAAGAAAGAAAGAAAGAAAGAAAGAACTTAGTGGTAATATTATCACAGAAGACCATTATAGCTGCTCAATCTCACAATGATCTTTTGCTGCAGAGCAACATCTTCTGCACTAGATTTTTTTAAAAAATAAAAAAAGGATGCTTGGGTGTTCCTGGAGCAAGTGCTATTAAGTCATGTAATTGTTGCACATAAGCTCCTAGTGGTGTTCTGAATAGATTTACTAATGAGGATTTGATGAGGGGGAGTTAACACTTCTCCCTTGAGTCAGAAAGAAAGAGGAATATAATGAGCTTCATAATCATTATTGCTGCACAATGGAGAGTAGGTCCTTCATCTGGTTACTTTGCATCTTCCATTCTATGATATTTACTGGGCATTGTGAGGCTGCCTTTTAATAATATGGCCCCCATGTAATGAAGAGTTTCATGATGGACAGAAATTCATAAAGATGCAGGGATATGGCAATCTTTGCATATGTAATTTCACTTGGTAGTATAGTTAGTCAAGCATACAAGCTTTTCCAATGTGTAAAGATGATAAGTCAACACAAAAAGCAGCACCACTCTTTCTTATCTGTGAGGATGCTATTGTTTGTAAAATATACATTAAATTACCTATCAATTTAAATTCAATGGTTAATCAGAGAGTAAAATGTAAACTTTCTATTTCCCCTCATCCACATTGAATGGCATATGCAGTGATTTGATAGATTCTTGCTGAGACTACACACATATCAAAGGACTCTTCTGCTGAAAACTATTTGAATGAATGTATTTCCATATAATTTTTGGTAAATTTTAACTACAGTATATTAATCTAATGCTTAATAAATTTTTAAATATTTTTGCCTACCTCCTGCCTGGGTATATGCTTGTGTGCATGTGTATACCTTACACATACTAGTGCTATAATGTCCTACCTTTGGGAAGTCTTTTGAGTTAGTGTCATGATTTTTTCATATAACAACTATAAATGTGAGGATCTATTTTTGTATGTGACAGAGTTGCTGCCCTTTAGGAAAGGAGTGAAGACCTGGCTGGCAGGGCATGTGTGAGGAGTGGGCCAGACAGCCAACTCAGTCACCTGGCTTATTTAAATATCCCACCTCTCTCCTCGGTGTTTTTAACTTGAATTTTATTTTTTTATGTATGTGTTTTAATTGTTTTTAGTTGTAAAGCTGCCCTGAGTCTTCGGAGGATGGCAGGGTACAAATGAAATAAATAAATAAATAAATAAATATACCAGTGATGATAAATCTTTTCGAGACTGAGTGCCCAAGGAGGAGGAGGCGGCACATGGGCAGGCACCGTGTGTGCCCTTGCACCCATGTGATGTGGGCATGCCTCCAGTGACATCATATGAGCATGTGTGCATGCCACCTCATTGGTGTGCCTCTGCCTCCTTGCCTCCTAGGAGGGGTGGGGTGTCTGCTCACCTCATCTCATCCCTGCTGCTGCCTTCCATGTGGGATTTCAGTGTCCCCTCTAACCTCCCCATTGGCGGAGGGAGAGGGGTGAGTGGGGAAGCACTGCTGTCATTAGCACAACCAGCGTAGGGCTTGCCAGCAATGGCACACATGCCCACAGAAAGGGCTCTGCATGCCAACCTCTGGCACGCATGCCAGAGGTTTGCCTACACCAGGCGTTTGCAACATACAGCCCATGGGTCTAATTTGGCCCATGCATATCATTAATCCAGCTCACGGTGGTCACCCAGGGACCTGGCACAGAACCAGGAAGTCCTAGAATGGTGCACTTTTCTGCCAAAGTGCTGTGGAGGAGTGATGGAGAAACCTGAAAATGGAGTGGTTATGCTCCACAAAGCCACCCGCTGCCAGGAGAAGTGGTGCAGACTGTGCAAAAAGCTGAAAAACGTATGCAATCACTGCTGCCACTGCCGCTGATGACAAAAATGTAATCACTGGGAGCAACCTGCCTCAGGCCCCCGTAACTGTGTGTCAGGGGCATGCCTGGCCCATGGTGGAAAAATATTGTGAACCCCTGGCCTACAGTGTGATATAAAATGCATAATCTGTAGGTGTTCTATCTTAATAAATATATATTTCTATAAAACAATGCTATTTTAATTATCATTAAAATAATGATAAACTATAAATGCAAAATATCAAGAAAAAGTAAGTTAGAGTCTCTAAACCTAACAGCTGGGGAAATAATGTTATTCTGTCTTTGATTCTTGATGTGTTTCATTTTAATTTAGGTCAGTATGAATTAAAATTTTGTCTCACAAGCAAAATGTGATTAGCAGGATGGAAGAGATAACATTTGTTGCACTGTATGTTGTCTACATTTTTAATATGTAAGTCAATAATAAAAATGTCCAAAAGAAGAAGAAAATAAGGTAATAACAACTTCCAATTAATTGTCCACAAGAAATGATGTTATACTGTACATTATCTTATATTTGGGACCAATTATCTGTAGAGATGAAGACTAAATGAATGAATTTGGAGTGGCAGATTACTTCTAAACTACTATAACCAACAGGAAACATAATAATCTAAGACTAATATTTAAGAAAAATCAGGAGCTCACTGCTTAATTGTGACAGATGTTGCCATATAATGCTTTAATTTACATTATATATTGGTATATACACTGCCTTTCCTTCACTGAGCTCAAGGCATTATATGTGGCTTTTCCTCTCTATGCTTTATTCATTTAGGTAGGTCAGTCTATATGTCTGGCTGGACATCCCGCTAGGGTAATGGAGTAGACCATACACCCAATGACACAAACCCCGAGTGTTGGGTGGTGGTAAATAACCTGACTCGCTAAAGGGGTCAATGGCTATTGGCAAATGAGACCCTTTAGGTGGGGTGATGGCAACCCTCAGTGGAGGAAATGCCACTGGAAACTGTCATTTTGGGCCCAACAGCAAAATGAGTGGAGGAGGAACTCTGATTCCCAATGGTCATGGAGGCAGAAGAGGCCATGTCAGATGGACTGGCTGTAAAGGTTCCAGTCCATACCCTCAAGGCTGTGGCAGTCCATTACAGTCCGGGTGTTAAATCCTGCATGTCTTATTTCATATGTGCTGCAGGGGATGGCTCTGAGATCATAATGTGAGGGCCACTTCATGGCAAGTGGGGATTCACCTTAAACAAATGTATGCCAGTGCCATTTTTTCTGATTGCCTCAGAGGGTGAAGCAGGCCCAGAACCAGCTGGCTTTCAAGACCAGGCCTCCTGGTGCCCTGGGGCAGGGGGGAAAAAGATTGAGTTGCAGTGACAATGATATCAGTCTAAGAAAGAGTAAGTGGTCAAAGATCACTCAGTAAGTTCCAAGGCTCAATATAAGACTAAATGTTGGATTTCCCAGGTCTCAGTAGAATGTTCTGTTTCCATGTAGAGGGTCTCAGTTTGATCTGGATCAGGCAGCAGGTGACAGAAGAGCAATGTCCACAGAAAGCTGTCACCCCAAGTGAATTGCATATAACCAAACAGACAAATTGTCTTGTGTAGTAAAGTGAAGCTTCTTGTGTTCTTAGGGAAAGTTTTTTAGGACCTTGGAGAGTTCCCAGGTAACACGGGCATTCTAACAAGCTTTGCATTCAAATACATGGGCGATAGAAAGTCTTTTGTTAACATTAAATTATAGCAGTTAATCTTTTTGTTTTATATACTATCTGAATTACTCATGTGTAACTTTTCCTTGAAATTAATGAAATTTATTTACACAACCTCATGGCATAAATACACTTTTGCCAAATATGTATGCATTTATTTACACAACCTCATGGCATAAATACACTCTTGGCAAATATGTATGCAAATAGTTATGCCATTTGTACCCTATTGGCTTCCAAATCGGTCAAAGTTCACCTAACCTGAATCTCTCTCCCACAAGCCCTTTCAAAGGTGTACTGCTCTTGTACAGTCATAATTCTTTTTACCAAGACTTCCAAAGGAAAACTTCATGATTGATTGTGCTCTATATCAATAGGCTTGTAGCTAGAGCCTGTTTCACTTCTAAGGAAAGAAGAAAGAGCTCCCTGTCATTTTTTTCCAACAGAAGTAGGATAATAATATTGCACTGAATCATATATTTTGTGGATTTCAGTTATCTCCATTTTTATAAATAATGTTTCAGTGTTTTTGGTAATTAAAATATAAAGTTTAATAAATGAGGCAGATCTGACCTCACAAATTCAAATAATGGCAAGTATTAGAGGAACAGGAACAAAGATCACTCAAAAGCAAAAATGCCACTATATGCTAACATACCAATAAATCACTGGCAAAATGTACTTAATCTTTAAGATAGAAAAGTGAAGAAGAGGAACTAGCTTTGTGCATCAGCTTTCACCACGGCACTGTATTTTCTGATGTTTTGAAAATTGGACTGTCCCTACCCACTGTTTTCCCCCAGTGTAAATGTTTCAACCAAGCCTGATTTGACCCCCAGAAATGTAAAGTAAAACATTGGGAGTTGCCTAGTATTCCAGCTAACCTGTTTAGTTGATGCCTGGAACATACTTTGTGTTCTGTAAGATTCAGTACATAGGATCATTTTCAGATGGAGTTATACTCTTAGACCTATTCAAATCACTAGGTGTTACCTTAGATCCTATTGATTTCAGCTGGACTTTTTACATATGATTGAGGTCAGGATCCAGCTGTCTCATTTGGCTGATGAAACTGTTATAATCTGTAGATTAGGAGGAGAGATGACCTGGACCTAAATGCTGTGTGAGCTCATAGTTTAAGAAAGAGAGCAAAGTACCTCACCTATCATTTCTGGGTCATGTGCTTGTTCTCTGGCTACCATCTTCATAGAATCATAGAATAATTGAATTGGAAGGCTGAGGGCTACATCAGAACATTAAAGAAGTCAGAAAGTGATTGCTTTGCTTTCACATAGAATCCCACCCACCCCTCGACTGAATTATTCCAGTGTCCCCAATGAGGGCGTTTTGACTAACTTCAGGGTTGAAATGCTTGAAACTCCTTTCAACTTTCCTAATTCTTTTTGAGTTGAAGTGGAGTCCTCACAATAGCTGAGAGGGAGCAATGGATTTCCCCCCAACTAACAATATACAGTAAAACACCAGATAACGATTGGCTCGGATAACGCTAAAATCGCATAATGTTAAGTAATCTGGGGAGGAGAATTGGATTGAATAACGTTAAGGTCCTATGGGATGGATCGGATAACAACCGCTAAAGCCTGTGCAGTTACAATGTATCTCTATAGAGCTTTAATGTTATCCGATCCATCCCATAGGATTTTAACATGGATCGGATAACACTAAAAATCGGATAACACCAAGACTTGTGGAACCAAGTTTTAGCGTTATCTGGTGTTTTACTGTACTTGGTATATTGTGAGGAATAACTTCTTCTTTCATGTCCTGATCAAACCCTGGACTGCCAAAATGAAACCACTTTCTTCACTTTGTTGTTGCCCAAACCCAAGTCCTCATTAGTGCATGCCTCTGGCAGCAATTGGCAGACCAGTAAATGAGCCAGATTTTGTGTGTCTCCACATTTACACCATGTGGTTTTGTCCACCAGCAGACCCCACTTAAGCATGTTGGCCTTGCATTTAGGGACCCCAACCCTCAGCCTATTCAGGGTCCTTCAAGTGATGTAGGGGAGGTTGAGCTCTTCAGCTATTTCCTCCTTTAATGTTGTTCCTTGTCCAGTCAACTTCTTCCTCCCCATCTTCTAATTTGGTTTTGCTCTTGTGTATCCTCAAGAATGTTTGTTCTTGCCATAAAGCTATTCCTGGATCTGAGCCAGTGGACTTAAGGTTTATAGCCATTCAGAGGGTCTCAAGGGTCATTCTTTTGCTTAGTTCTTTCAGCGTCCACTGTTACCTCTCTCCTGATCTTATGTAGAGCGATACCAACAAGAGGGTATATTTTCTCAACTGGTTTGAGGCATTCTGTTACTATACACATGGCTTCATTGACAGTGATGTCAACTTGTTTTTGGTGTGTGGATGTGCTCCGTATTGGAGCAGCATACTCTGCTGCAGAGTATGCTCAGGGACAAAGCTGATTTGCACAGCATGGATGGTTGAATTCCCCATTTATAGTTTGTGAGTTTCCTGATAATGTTGTTCCATGTACTAACTTTGACTTTGGTATTCAGGCAGTGCTGCTTAAAAGAGAGTGACTGGTCAAAAGTCACCACAAGGTATTTTGGTGTCTCATTCAACTCAGCTCTTGCCTCTTGTTTTCTAAGGTGGAAAGCACCTGGACATGCTGTTTTTTGAATGGCTTGATCTTAAATGGGCAATTAGAGCCTTTTTGCTTTATAAATGACCTACTTCTGGTGAAGATGAAAACCACTAGAGCTAGTTTGTTCATTTGGATCAATCAACACAGCTACCTGCATTTAGGACTCGGGACATGACTGTGTAAACTTCAAATATGAAATTCCCCATTAGAACTGGCCTGTGCATCACTGCTACGCCTCCCCATTCCTCACTGCTAGATAAATTCCCCATTTGAACTGGCTTGTGCATCATTGCTACTCCTCCCCATTCCTCATTGCTTGATAAGATGGACATATATTGGTTACTCCATGTGGAATTCAAATTGTGGACACTTAGGCTGACCTTCCTGCTTATGAATGGGTAAGCCTGCAGATTCCAGGGAGTAGGCAGCCATGCTTATGAGCACAAGCACAGCAGCAGTATGCCAGGGAACACCCAAGGCAACAGTGATAAATCTAGATAATCTAAGCAGCACATCAGTTCCAGATTCATGGAGTCTTCACATAATGCTGTCTCTGTGTTACTTTCCCCCACCTCAGGGATCCTCAGCAGGTAATTTCACATTTCTGGTTTAAATGTAAACAAACATTACCGGAGATGGTCACTGTATGTTAGTATCTGGGATGGTTGATAAGGATCCATCTTGTATAGTAAGATAAAATGAAAAGAAGAAAACACATTCCCCTTCCCCTGCTTGCTAAGAAGACATTTCTGCTGTCCTTTTAAAGGCTGGTATTTCCCTCTCCTCTCTCAAGCATTTGTGAAAAGAGGTGATGGGGGGTGGGGGTAGAGATAAGAACTTTCTAATACATCTGGAGCAAATTATGTTGTTTTTGGTGATTTATTGCAGAGTCTTCACCTACTTAAGGGATTACATGTTACATATGGTATATGTTTTCATTCATCCATTTAAACTGAAATGATTCTTCTTTGAAAATGGAAGGCACATGAAGAAGAGAAATAATAAACTAGAATCAATCACATAATTATAAGGAAATGGATCATCCTCTGGAAAATGTCTTTCCCTTATTTTATTGTTTGAGATTGGTTATTGATTATTTTTTAAAAAATATCATTAGTCAAAATAATCTCCACATCAATAATAGATTAGAACATGAGTAGTTGTGTGATGTTGCGAAGCATCTTTTACTGCTTTTGCAAATATTGGCTTGTCTTGATAACATAGCGCTTTACTGCTATCAATATACACATCACAATTATCCTTTTAGAATTCTGCAGGCACAACCAGGATGGGTTCTAAAAACAGCTGGTTAATTGCAGTTGTATGATTTCCATATTCACAGTTTCTTTTGCTTTCCTTTATAGGCTGGGAAGGTTGAAATCTCCAGCTGAATTAGCTTTGGTTCTTAACAAGAACCTGAAACTCACAGGCAAGTGTTTTAATTAGCTTACCATCGTGTTGCTATACTACCAACAATTTAAAGCAGTGGTGGTGAACCTATGCCAGATGGGGCACTCCCAGCTCTCTCTGTTGGCACGTGTTCTCCCTGCCCCTCTGTCCAGCAGCCCAATGGGAGTGCTTCTTCTCTCCCCCAGCACAGAGTTTGCTCTGCCCCTCTGCCCAGCAGCCCAATGGGAGCACTTCTTTCCCCCAGTACAGAGTTTACCCCACCCCCTGTTTGGGCACTTGGTCTCTAAAATTTTCACCATCACTGATCTAAAGGAAATAAATTAATTTATACTTCTTGTAAGGGTTTTTTATATTTGATGCACTTGTTTCAGGCTTCTTTAATTCAACTGTGCTCCAAGAAAGTTGCAGTTCCTTTCCTTGTAAAAGGAAAAGAGTCATTTGAAAAAGTTGCAGAAGTCCATGTAAATAAGAAAAAGGCACTTGAAAGCTTATTGGGTCAAGTGTTATTATGAAAACTAGTGATTTACCCTTTAATTAGTCACCTTGACAGCTGAGCTAAAGCAGGAAAATAAAAAGAACCCTCTCACCTGCATGTGTCTTAAAGAAAATTATGCAAAATTCTGTTATAGTGTTTAAGACAGATATGTGCTGATGAAATAAAGAAAAATATAATTTGTGAAAAGAAAGTTTGTGCATTTGGCCTAGCATGATTTGTAGATTGTATGCAATGATTGCCCAGTCCTCCACAAGAAAAGCCTGATCTTCAAAGTGATTAAATGAGGGTGCTGAAATCTATTTTAACTCTTCATTTTTGCACTTCTTAAACCATAATGTAAAGGTAAAGGTATCCCTTCCTTGAAATCCCGTCTTCACCAACCCTAAGGGAGAATGCTCATCTCTGTTTACAGCCAAAGAGCCAATGCTGTCTGTATTGTATCAGCATACATTTCTGTTGTCATGTTGCAAGCATGACTAGATGCTGGAGCTGTTATCTTTCCTACCAAAGTGATACCTATTTATCTACTTGCAATTTTTTGCATTTGAACTACTAGGTCGGCAGGAGTTGGGACAGGCGATGGGAGCTCACTCGGCTGAGCAGCACTCAGGTCTTGAACTGATGACCTACTAACCTTCTGGTTGTCAAGGTCAGTGTTTTAACCACTAAGTCACCAAGGTCCCTAGGCATATTTAAAATGAGAGGGATTTCTCCCACTATGAGTGCACACTTGTGATAGCCATAATTCCCACTAATAATGGCAGGAGTTTTGCTTAAAGCATTTATATGAAGTTTTTCTTCCTTAGAACTCAAGTGAATAGACCTGAAAAATATCCACTGCGCAACAGATCAAGACTAGACTTGCATCAGAAGGATTTCCTCATCACATGCCTTCCAACCAGAACCTGGAACAATTCTTCTCTAAAACACAACTCTCACAATCATGTTTGCTGCAGAATTAAAGGGGTTGTTAGTTGGGAAAGCTCTGCTCATACTAGGCATTGTCTGCATGTAATTCTTGGAAAGGACAGATTTGCAAAGATTGACTGTGCATCATTTACTTTTATATCTCATCTTTCCTTCCATAAACTGGGTCCCTCCTTCCCTTTGTTCTCACATCAACCTTGAAAGGTAAGCCAGGTGGAAAGCCATGTCTATTGTCCTTCCTTTGTTATATACCAGGCATGACCAAAAACTATGGTCCATGGGCCAGATATGACCCCTGAAGGCATCCCAAAAGGCCCACAACAACCTTGCCAAACCAGGAAGTATATGGACACTTCTGCACATGTGTGAAAAGTGGCCATTTTACTTCCTGGTTTGGTACAAATGCTTCTCCAAACTAAAATGGCTGCTTTCGTGCATGTGCAGAAGCATCTGTGCCAAACCAGGAAGTAAAAATGCCCACCCATGTGCAAACACACCCTGATCTGGGGGGCATGGTATGGCCTGTTCAGCAGTTTGGGCACCCTGTTATACACCAATTCCAAGGCCAATTCTAATTGACCTTGTTGCAATTGTGATGGGTTTGATGGGCTTATCTCCAAGAAATGGCTATACCATGACTTATTCTTGTTGTGATTTATTTATTTTTGCTCCAACATACCAACACAGATGTTGCTTAGGACAGTAAGTGAAAGTAATTCATTTCAGATTTGACTACACAATGCATAGACAGAATTATGCTTTTCACACAGGGTAGTATCAATTTGCTAACAGACAGCCAGGAAAATAAACCCATGCAAATAGAGGAAAAAACAACTACAATAATTTATTTTTAATATGTAGAATATTTATTTATTTATTTATTTATTTATTTATTCCAATTTATTATCCCACCTCAATCGGGTGAGCCCGACTCTAGGTGGCTTACAACAATACAGAATCCCACAACAGAACTAGCATCCCATTATACCCCCGCAATTTGGTTTAAGTTAATTAAAAGATTCAACTGTAATTAGCACAATACTAAAAAAGAGTTAAAAGTTTAAAGTTTAAAACAGCGAGAAGGGTGGCTGTCCTATCAGATCAGCCACCCAACATGGGACCCCACCTTCCTGGGGCCCCACACCTGCCCTGCCAGCCAGGTTTTTAGGCCCTTCCAAAAGGGCAGGATCTCTGTCTATAAACGTAACTCTGTTGGCAGGAGATTCCAAAGGGCCGGGGCGGACACGGAGAAGGCCCTCCTCCTGGTGCTAGAGAGATGCGCCTCTCTAGCTGATGGAATGATAAGAGAGCCTCTCCGATCTCCCCTGGTGGGACGGACAGATGTTCTTGGGGTGATGCGGTCTCTTAAGTAAGGCGTCCAACACCTTACAAAACTGAATCCGGGATAGTGGGGCGGGGCCAACGTCATGACGTCATGGGCGGGGCCAACGTCACGACGTCATGGGCGGGGCCAAAAAATAAAGGAGCAAAAAATGGCTCCAATAAACTGTGCATGCGCAGAAACTCAATCTGATGCATTGCGCATGCATCAGATTGAGTTTCTGCGCATGCACAGTTTATTGGAAAATAAGCCATGTGCCGATTTTCGGGGGGCTCTAAAAATATAAGCCACCCCCCAAAAATAAGCCATCAGGCCATTTTTGGCCATTTGGGGGGGGGGGGGGAAGAATATAAGCCATGGCTTAAAATAGGCTATTATAAGCCATGGCTTATATTCTCCCCCCCCCCAAATGGCCAAAAATGGCCTGATGGCTTATTTTCGGGGGGTGGCTTATATTTCTATATACTCAGTATATAGAAATATAAGCCACCCCCCGAAAATAAGCAGGCAGTCTGCTCGGACACAGAGAATACACCCCCCAACTCTGCTTACCTTGAAGCTCTGCTTATTTTCTCTCCCGACTAACAGCTGATCAGACTCAGAGGCTTTTTTAAAAACTCCGGTAGGGAAACAAGGAAGGGGGAAAATTTCAGCGATGTGATTGGCTCTCTATGTCAGCTGACATAGAGATCCAATCACATCGCTGAATAGGTGTTTCCCCTATTCAGCAATGTGATTGGCTCTCTATGTCAGCTGACATAGAGATCCAATCACATCGCTGAATAGGTGTTTCCCCTATTCAGCAATGTGATTGGATCTCTATGTCAGCTGACATAGAGAGCCAATCACATCGCTGAATTCTTGGAGCCATTTTTTGCTCCTTTTTTTTAAAAAAATGCCTGCTGCCGAAGAGAAATCGGGACAGCCGGGACGTCATGGGGGAATTCCGTGACCATTTTCCTAAAAATGGTAACTCGGGATTCCCCCTCTCAAATCGGGACTGTCCCTGAGAATCCGTGACGGTTGGCCGCTATACTCTTAAGTATCCTGGCCCACTACCATATAGCGTTTTAAAGGTAATGACCAGCACCTTGAATTGCACCCGGAGACATACTAGCAACCAGTGCAGCTCCCGAAGCAGTGGTGAGGCATGAACATAACACCCGCACCCCATCACTACCCAGACTGCCGCATTCTGGACCAGCTGCAGCCTCCGAATGGTCACCAAGGGCAGCCCCATGTAGAGCGCATTACAGTAATCAAGTCTGGAGGTGACCAAAGCATGTGTGATCATGAGCAAGGAGTCCCGATCTAGGAGTGGGCGTAACTGGCGTACTACACGAAGTTGTGCAAAAGCCCTCCTGGCCACAGCTGCCACCTGCTCTTCGAGCAGTAGTCATGAGTCCAAGAGGACCCCCAGGTTACGCACCGGGTCTGTTTGGGGCAAGACTGCCCCATCCAGAACCAAAGATGGCAGCTCCCGAAAAAGTGCAGGACCCCTGACCCATAGCCACTCAGTCTTGCCGGGATTCAGTTGTAGTCCGTTGTCCCCCATTCAGACCCTGACAGCCTCCAGGCACCTGGAAAGGACTTCCACTGCACCGCTTGGGTCCCCACGGGCCGAGATGTACAGCTGGGTATCATCTGCATATTGGTGATACCTCACCCCATGGGAATGGATGATCTCACCCAGTGGCTTCATGTAGATGTTAAATAGGAGAGGTGAGAGTACCGAGCCCTGAGGCACCCCATATTGCAGGGACCTAGGGCTGGACTTCTCATTCTCCAACCACACCGACTGGGTCCTGCCCCTAAGAAATGAGGAGAAATTTCCCCTTCTAAGGGAATGTAGAAAAGAGAAAAAGGCAGAAGAGAGAAGCATAATTTATTTTGAGCAAAGAGAATTAAAAGGAATTCTACATACCCTTTGGGAAGGTAATCTACATTTTAAAAGCTTCCTTAAATGTTGTGATTATCAGGCTACAGATATATAAAAACCCTTTCATCTGTCTTACTTTTTTCACCATCAGCACTCTACTTGGGATTCCCCCCACCCTCCGAGCATAGAGTGTCTTTTGCCATCATATTGTGCATTCTTTTTTATAATTTTGCAATTTTTGATCATGCCTGAAGACCTAAGTGGGAGGAAATGGAGGTGATTATAAAAGCTCCAGGACAAGTCGGGCAGGTTGCTCACTGAAGGAGAGGAAGGTAAAAAGAGGTTGGGATGGGTGCTTTGAGTCACTGGGCAACACAGACAGAACCCCCTAGAGCTTCTGAATTGTTCAGTGGGAAACATGAGTGGGGAAGACCAAGAAGAGTCACAGTGGATTCAGGAGAGCTTGGTGGTTTAGTCAAGGGGCAGAGAGACCTGTCTTTCTGCATTTGGATCATAATGTAGAGACTCTTTGTAGGGTTGCCAAGTGAGGAGTTTTTAGTTCTTGACACTTCATGACTAAAATCTGAAACCAGGGTTCCTTGTGATATCACTGGGGCTGGGCTGTTTTGTAACAACTGAAAAATCATTTGCATGTACTGTATGTTCGTATGGGCATGTATGTGAGAGAGAAATGTGGATGTCCTGCACTATCTTCTAAACAAATCTCTTAGCCCACTTCTTCATTTATTCACTGGTTGGGTTTATAATCTCCCTTCCTCCAGTGAGCGGAAGGCTGTATATCTGTATAATGCTCATACAAAACTCTTTATAGTGAGCCCTGGTGTCAGCTGCAATAAATGTCATCAGGTTCAGCATCGCAACCACTAAGCCACTACATTTGCACCCACAGTAGTAAAGGTAAAAGTAGCCCTTGCTTGGAAGCCATTCATATATGACTCTAGGGTTTAGTGCTCATCTCTCTTTATAGCCAAAGAAACAGCATTGTCTGTGTCTGCAGAAGTTTCAATGGACCAGTGATGGGATGTCACCGGTTCTAGACGGATCTCTGGAACCGGTAAGACCAATCCCGGAGGGTTCTCCGTGAGGGGAAGTCCACTTTTGGGGCGTCCGGTTCCGGACGCCTGACCGAAAGAAAAAAAAAATTAAAATCGGAGCGAAAATGGCTCTAATTGACTGCGCATGCGCAGAAACTCAATCTGACGCATTGCACATGCGTCAGATTGAGTTTCTGCGCATGCGCAGTCAATTAGAGCCATTTTCGCTCCGATTTTCAAAACATTTAGAACTTTCAGGGCAGCGGCGGCGGCAGCAGCCCTCTGAGGGGGGCGCCTCCCCGCGGCACGTTGAGGGCTGCCTCGGCCGTCCGCTGCTGACAAGCCCCATGCCCTGGGGACGCCCGGCGGGGTACACTGCGGCCGCCGCCTCCGCTGGGCGCCTGTGGGCCGGGTGCCTGCACCCGCCGTCCACAGCCGCTGCCCGCCGCCGCCGGAGCTGCCGCTGCCTGAATCCCTGTGGACTCCTTCTTGGGTCGGTCCCTTTTGAGCTCGGCTGCCGCGCGCTGCGGAGGAGGAAGCTGTAGGCGGCGGCGGTGCGGCATGGGGACAGCCCAGGGAGGCGCGGCAGCCGCGGCTGCCCGTCGCCCCTCGCCATGGCCGGAGCCGGGCTAAAAAGGTACCGGCCCAAGGAGGACGCCACAGGGGTGCAGGCAGCTCTGGCGGCGGCGGCGGCTGTGGACAGCAATCGGGGTGCCAGGTCCCAAGAAAGGTAAGCGAGGGGTTTTTATTTGGGGTGGGTGGGTAATTTATTTGTGTTTTGGGTGGGTGGTTGTTTTTATTTTATTTATTTATTTGTGTCTGGGTGGGTGGGCTGAGAGGGAGGGGTGTGTGTGTATGTTTATTTTTATTTTTTATTTATTTTTATTTTGGCCCCGCCCACAACGTCATGACGTCATGACGTCGGCCGTGACGTCATGACGTCATGCCATTGGCCACGCCCATGACGTCCGTGACGTCATGGCGTGGTAGTAGAATTTTTGTCATCCCATCACTGGAATGGACATGTGGCAGGCATGACTCAATGGAACACTGTTTACCTTCCCACCAAAGTAGTACCTATTTATCTACTTGCAATTTTTTGTTTTCGAACTGCTAGCTTGGCATGAGCTGGAACAGAGATGGGAGCTCACTCAGCATTCAGGTCTTGAGCTGCTGACCTGCTGACCTTCCAGTCATAAAGTTCAGCACCTGAAGCACTAAGCCACCACAGTCCCTTTATAGCTTGGGTACCAGATCCTAAATCCATACAATATACTTCTGTAACAATGATTTCACATAAGAGAAATTTAACACTTGTCCACTACTGAAAGCCTAGCATAATTTCCTGTAAAAACAATAACAATCCCCTAGCATTGTATTGGTATAATAACTATGGAGGAAAACGTTCTGGTGTATGCATGCTTATCCCGACGGTTTATTCTATGTAGGCCAATGGACACTTCTTTATATGCTGACACTGTACTAGATATTAGCTGCTCCACTGGTGATTACATTTCCATATTTTTCAATCAGCTTCATTTATCTATTTTCTCTTCCTTGGAATATTACTGCAACTCCCAGAAAGAACATTAACCACTGTGCTGGTTTAATATTTTCTCCTAGCTCTTGCAAGATCATTTTTAATATTTTGTGCAAAGATTAAAGTATTCATTCAGAGCACTTGCCTCGCATTGCTTAATAAAGGATGGTATTTATCTCTGTGCTGCAGAACAGAAGTATTTCCTTTCCTCACAATGCACCTTTCACCTGGCTAATCTTAAATCCCCACATAAAGGAGACAAGGGAACAGCTGCAAAAAAAAAGAGTGTGAGAGGCAGACTGCTGGTCCAGAATAGTTCTTCAATCCCAGCAGAAACTCATTATGTCCAGGTATTAATTCTGTAATATGTTTAAAATGCATTAAATAAAGAGTGGCCATATGCTATGAAAGAAGGGATTATATTTTACAAGGCATAATTACTGTATATAAGAACAAAGTGAAAAAGATCTTTAGTACTGACTAGCACTCTGCCTTTGAAAACACAACACTCACAGGGGCTGAATTCCAGTCAAGCAAAAGAATAGCTACATTCCATCAATTCAGGGTTTTAAAGAAATCTTTGACATGGAATAGGCATGTTGAATGATTTATAGAGAAATAAATCAATTAAGTTTGCAAAGAATTTGCTTTTATATTTTCACAAATTTAGCAATCATATTAAATTCAAGTTACTTTCCTTAAATGTATAAGTAAAGTTTCCCTTGCTTAAAAGGCAGTCATGTCCAACTCTAGGGGTGGTGTTAATCTCCATTTATAGCCAAATTGCCAGCGCTGTCTGTGTCAGCAGGTGTTTCTCTGGTCATGTGGTAGGCATGACTAGATTCCAGAGAGCATGGAAAGCTGTTACCTTTCCCACCAAAGTGGTACCTATTTATCTACTTGCAATTTCTTTCTTTCGAACTACAGGATGGGGGTCGCTGGCATAGACAACAGGAGCTCATTCTGTTATGTAGCACTCGGGTCTCAAGCTGCTGATGTGTTGACCTTCCAGCCATTTTGCTCAGCATCGTAACCACTACATAATGATAATTTAAGCAACACCTCCATCCTCTAGGTGGTACTGTTCCATGTATTTAGTCCACATTTCATGCAGAATATACTTTGCTCAAAGCTTCTGTTTCTGCTCAAAAAACAATCCATTGGCAGTCCATTACAGTCCCAGTGTCAAATCCTGCATGTCTCCTTTCATATGTGCCGCAGGAGATGGCTCCGTGATCATAGTGTGTGGGGTCAATTCATGGCAAGCTGGGATCCACTTTAAATAAATTCACACCAATGACATTTTTCTGCTTCAGGAAAAAATGCATTCTCGGATACAAGTTGCAGCTGATGAGTTAGTTATTACCTGAAGATTCTGTGAATTGACCTTGTTTTTTCTCTAGTCTTTCTGAGTCAAGTGGGATATTCTGTACATAAATATGACTAAAATAATCAAGGGGAATGTAAAAATTGCATCCCTGAAAATATATATTCTATGTATTCTTCTAGCGACCTTTAGAACTTAAACAAACTCTGTTCCTTTAAACAAAATAGCACATGTGGTACCTGCACCACTAATATAATTAAAGTCTTATAATCTGACAAAATATTTACTGACTCTGAGAATCTAAATTCTGACTTGGTCCACCCATCATCATCATCATCATCATCATCATCATCATCATCATCATCATCATCATCATCATTATTATTATTATTATTATTATTATTATTATTATTATTATTATTATTATTATTATTATTATTATTATTTCTTTTAATATGTTTTTGTATATTTTTGGTCAGTTTCAGAGAGACTATGTTTATTTTTAGACTGTTTTGTGCATTTCTGCAAAATGCTCAAAATGGAATAAACAATCTCTGTTGGTTTGGATGAGTTCTTTGGGTCCTTGTGGTCACTTTGTCTGCTCGCTTGTGGTTGTGTGTGGAAGAGCGTAGCATCTCAAATGAGCAGAAACAGAAGTTTTGAGCAAAGTATATTCTGCATGAAATTTGGAAATTATGATAGAAAAGCCCACAATCACTTGACATCTCAATCTTATGCTGGAGGTGAGATCTTTTGAAGGTAAACTGGTATATTCTCAAGATGCTGCCTTGCTGTCTTGCCTTTAATCTAACCAATGTCAAGATTTCTTCACATTCTACTAGTCATACAAATGGTCTGAAATCTGTGAACACCCTCAGGTTTGGGTCTTAGTGAATGGATTGGCTAACCAGAAATTAGTGCAATATGCTGTAGCATTTTTAGAGAATAGTACTGTAGTGTTTTGTTTTTAGGATTTCTCCATGGGATAAAACGTTTCTGTAGTATAGAAATAGCCACCAGATGGTTGTCTGATACCTGGAAATAAAATTTATATTCTAAATACACCGATTACTCTTTTATTTCCATGCTTAATTTAAAATGTTGAAGTTTGTCTATAAGACCCTTGACATGTTAAAACCAGGGTAAAGCAGGTTAAAGCCTCTCCAAAGCATTCTTTCACAACTTCCTGGTTATGTAGGCTACTAGCAAAGTTCATTCCAAATGAAGTTTCACAGCAACCTGATAAACCATGCTTTAAAAATTAGTAATAGGAAAATAATGTACACCAGGGATTCTCAACCTGTGGCCTGTGAGCTGGATACGGCTAATGGTGCCATTTCATGTGCCTCCCTACCGCCTCCATCATGCCAGGAAGTGCCATGTGGCAAAGGAAGGGCAAAATGGCCGTCCGGCCCTTGAAGCTGTCTGCAGGGGTGTGACTCGGCCCCTGGCTTAAAAAGGTTGAGAACTCCTGATGTACAGAATAATCCTGTCTATGTGCTGTCTTACATTGTTTAAGATTTCTATTTGATTCTTAATTCTGTTTCCATAATTCTTCTGGAAGTGTGATGAAGAAAATCATTCAGCATAATTACGGACAATAATGATTTCTTTTTAGGTTGTGAAAGCTAAGATGAGTGGGGATGTTGCTGATTTGAAATATAAAATCAAACTATTCCACATTTAGAAAACCCTTTGTCTAATTGTTAATTAGACTACAGTAATACCCTGGATAACGATTTGAGAAACAAAATAGCCACCCCTTGAAGCTATTGGGACAAAATGGCCACCCATATCGTGCAGGCAGGCAAAATGGCCATCCGACCCTTGAAGCTGACGGAGAGAGCATGACCCAGGCCCCGGCTTGAAAAGGGTGGGAACCCCTGATCTAAATGTAGTGTGCAACTAAAGGAGTTGAAGTAAATAGTATTTAACTTCCTAACATGTATAGGATTGCATGAGTATAGCATTTGTCTGACATGATTTAAATTGTGTTTGTTACCCAACGTTGCAGTGAGTATTAAACTCTCTTTTGTGATAAATATTTCAGCATTTGCGCACAGAATGAATTCCTCATTCATTTAAAATTTCAATAGAGACTCCATTTGTCACTGCTGCAAAATCTTTTGAAGCATAATTTTTTTCCCCTGAAGAAATTATTTTATAGTACTTGAAATAAATATTCAGTATCTTTTAGTCTCTTGCATACCCAAGGCTAGTTCTGGGTTATTTTCAATTAAGCTTTCTATTCAGAGAGATCAAAGATAACATATTTGCTGTTTCAGCATAAAAGTAGATATTTTAATTCTTCCTTCCTCTCAAAGACAACCCCTTAAACATTTCTTACTTGTTTTTTGTAAACCAGATCTGCTGAATCTTGCTGTTCATCATTGAGGAGGCAATTTGGTCTGCAGCCATGACTTTTGGATTTACCAATACTTCATGGCCAAGATAGTGCTTGTGATAACCATGTTATTGACGTGCACCACAGCAATTGCTAGGGAACTTGGTGACAAAAGTGATGTGGTTGGTGGAAGGTTTAGGGTGATAGATTTAAAAGGGGAAAGAAATTGTGAGCAGGAGTAGATGGAGAAGAGAAAAAATAGGAGCAGGAATGTGTAGGGAAAGATCAAGAAATGGTGCAGCAGAGAAAACAGCACCAGAAGAGGCAAAAGAAAGAAACATCTGAAAGTTGTAGATCCCTGCACTATTATATAATTTGCCAGTGCCAGACTGAGACAATGAGATGAATAGCCAATGTTGTTGTCATTAGAGTGGAGATGCATCCCCAGATGGGTGGGATATAAGTGGATGGCGGCGGCGGCGGCAACTCCTCCTTTGTTGTTGTTCAGTCGCACAGTCGATTCTGACCCTTTGCGACCCCATGGACCTCTGTCCGCCAGGCACCTCTGTCCCCCACCATCCTCCTCAACTTGCTCAGTTCTGTACCCATTGTCTCTATAATACCATCTAGCCATCCCCTTTTTCTTTTGCCCTCCACCTTTCCCAGCATTAAGGCTTTCTCAAGTGAATCCTCTCTTCTCATTTGATGTCCAAAGTACCTTAGCCATATTTTTACTATTTGACCTTCAAGGGAGCAGTCAGGGTTGATTTCTTCTAAGATTGACCTATTTGTTCTCATCGCTGTCCAGGGGACTCTCAAAACTCTCCTCCAACACCACATCTCAAAGGCATCTATTCTTCTGCACTCAGCTTTCCTAATGGTCCAGCTCTCACAACCATACATTGCCACCAGGAATACCATTGCTTTGACTATACGAATTTTTGTTTGCAATGTGATGTCTCTACTTTTCACTATGTTCCCCAGGTTCCTCATTGCTTGCCTCCCAAGAATCAGTCGCCTTTTTATTTCATGGCTGCAATCACCATCTGCAGTGAGCTTTGATCCGAGGAAAGTAAAATCTGTCACTGCTTCTACTTCTTCCCCATCTATTTTCCAGGGACTGATAGGGCCTGTTGCCATTATCTTGGTTTTCTTGATATTGAGTCTCAAGCCAGCTTTTGCACTTTCATTTTTCAACCTCCTACTACTCCTCAAACTGCTGACTTGCTGACTAGCAACGCAAGCTTCTTAACCACTGAGCTACCGCAGCTACTGTGGCCTCGCATCAACAATATATCAGATGTTATTTAGGTATTCCCCATTAATTTTAATCTGATAATGTTTCTAAAAAAATACTCTCCGAATGTATACTAAACAGTGTTCAGGGGCAAAATACAGCCTTGTGACACACCTCTAGCATGGTTTATAAATATATAATTGATTAGTTAACTTATTTATTCTCTCTTTATGTGTTACTTGTGTTGCTTTTTGCACAGAACTAGAACTGCTTCAACTTGTTGGCGTGCATCTTAATGCATACATTTGTGTATCAGAGATGGGGAGAAGTCAGGAGTGGAATTCTGGTGGCTTATTTTGCTTCTGTACAACATATGGTTCACCAGATGCTTTATTGCTATAGCAATCATGCTTATGAAAACATATTGCCCTGTGAACAAAATTTTGATGGGCTGATTTAGACCTTTAGATGAGTCTTGGGAGAAATAGATTCTATTATTCTCCTAGTAAAGTGTTTTAAAATTTGATTTATAGCATGTGCAAGATGTGACTAGGACTTTAAATATTCTGAGCAGCCTGTGCACAAAGGCCAATGCAGACTTTTAAATGCTGCCTTTAATTGCTGGTTTAAAATCTAATAGAAAGCACAGCACCAGCAGTAGTGCACATTCAATAATCAGGATAATAGTGACGTTATAACCATTTTGGCAAGTAAGAACAAGGCACCCACTCAAAATCTTGCAAATAAATACCACTTGCACTGAATTATTGGTATTTTCCTGAAGCCTTAATACCGGTAAATACAAATAAAGACAGTTGTCTTTCGTCAACTTTAGTAGGTTGTTGCTGCTCACAAAAGTACAATACACAATAAAATTACAATAAAAACATTCACAATAACATTCACAATAAAATACCAGTCCTCCAAGGTACAAAAGTTTCAAACAGCTACAGACAGATTAGAGCAAAGTCAAAGTTGGCCCTGACAGATTAAGGTCCTGAACAATGAGCATAGAAATTAGAAATGACTGAAAGGGGTCTGAGACTTTAGTCTGTCCATAATCAGGGGAAGTGATTTTTTTTTTTACATTTTAAAGATCATCAGTTAGTTAAAGTATATTCTTCTTTGCCTATGTGTCTATTGGAGACAACTGCCATGGAGTGAAACTGACTGCAGTTTCCATTCTCAGTGGACCAATGCATTATTTTAGTGATGATCGCTAAAATGTAAGAATGGGGGAGGGAAAGTATTTCAGTTCACTTTCCAATGTGCTAAACCTGTTTACTAGCAGCTTCACCATACCAGAAGTTTACACTGGAAGCAGCCATTTGACAAGGCTCTCTTGTAGCCCATTCTCAGTGACCAGATTTGCTGTGAATGGGCTAAATGTGAGCATTCCCCTAAATAGTAGAATCCCCTGATGGGAGTTCAAAATGGAATAATATAGTATGGCTGGACATGCACCAATGTCTACCCACATCTATCTTTAAGGAACAATCATAAACAAAAGCAAGTTAGTTAGACGTAGATCCTCCAATGCTTGGGGCTGTAGTGACTCAGTGGTTAAGAAGCTCACCTTGTTAGCTGGAAGGCCAGAAAGTCAGCAGTTTGAAGCCTGGGTACTGCATGAAGGATTGAAATCTTGGGGACATGAAAGGAGCCTCATTCAGGCGTCCCCTGGACAGAGTTTCTCCAGCAAAAATCCTTTCAACCCAGAATAATTTTTGACATATCAAGCAGCAAGGGATCCCCAATGGTTTCAGCCTTGGGCGAGTACTTTGGCATCTTCCCAAGTAATTTTCCAGCTCTTTTAATTTGCCATGAAAGTTCTTCGCCATGTATTTCTAAGGTGTCCTCATTGTTGTTTGGCATTTAGTGGGGTCCAACTTATAGCCACCTTAAGGATCCTGTTTTTGTCTTGATGTTGCTATTATCTGAAGCCTGTTTTTCTCTATATGAAAAAGCTGGCCTGCCATATGGAGTCTTCTTCATGCAGTGGTATTATGCAATTTGGAAGATTCACTCCTTTGAAGCACCTCCTCATTGGTAATATGGTCAAAATACCAAATCTTTAAAACTGAGCAGAGACACCTTTGCTGGAGTACTGAGACCAGCAGGCATAAGAGCCCTGGTTGTGCTGTGGTTAAACTGCTGTACTGTAGCCAGAAGCTTGTGAGTTCGATGCTGACCAGGGCTCAAGGGTGACTCGGCCTTCTAATCTTTCTGAGATGAGTCCCCAGCATGTTGGGGGCAAAATGCTAATTACTTTGTGAACTGCCCAGAGAGTTCACTAAGTGCTATGGGGTGGTTTATAAGTGCAATTGCAAAAGAAGAAGGAGGCGGCAGAAAATGAGATGGCTAGATGGTATTGTCGATGCAATGGGCACAGAACTGGGCAGGTTGAGGAGGATGGTGGAGGATAGAGATGCCTGGCATGTGATGGTCCATGGGGTCGCAACAGGTTGGACTCAACTATGTGACTGAACAACAAATTGCTATTTTACTCTTCATCCCTACATTAGCTCTATAACAATATGAAGTTTTTTAAAAAAAACTATGGTAAACAAATGTTTTTTTTTAAAACAAAAGGCACATTTATAGGAAACAGTGAAACAAGTTGCCTGTGACAACTTGTGTTTAGAACATATTTTTGCCTTTTGTCCTATGAACAGATGCCAGTTCTCATTCACTAATGCTGATCATTAATATGGAGAAAAATGTCACTCTCCCTTGGTCATAGTCTTTTTTAATATTATAAAATGAAAAATGTGGTATTTTTAAAAGGACAAATCATTCTATGAACTTGCAAAATATGGTTTACTGTGATGTTGTGCAAATGGAAAAATGGGAAACATACAACTATTTAAATGTATTTTATGAAACTGCCCCCTTTGTTCTTTAACGTCTGTTTTAACCACAGTGAAGGAAAGATGCTACAAGGATCTGAAAGTCATTTCTCTCAAAGTCAATAATTGTTCCTAATGGCTTTGAAAGAATTCAAAATCTACAACTGCCAAAGTTAATCTACCAGAAATAGAATAGAAGAATGTGAAATCACTTCTCCTAGGGAAACAATTAATAACTAATTGCTTAACATGTCAAGGCATTTGTAATAAACAGCTAATAGCACCACTGCTTGAAAAGTCTTGCCAAGCACCTTTGTTAAGAAATATGATCTATGCATAGCCCCAAGCAAATACAAACTAGTAGCTCACTAAATCATGCAAGGAGAAAAACACAAAATGCATGTCTAATGTTTCAGCTTCTGATGCCTCAGGATGATCTTATCTTCAATGATAATTTTTCTTCTTCTATACCATCTACATTTTAATCTTTATGAATGAAACATAGGGAGAGGGCTCGATACTAACATTTTCCCCCTGGTGCTGTTTAACCAAATGTTCCAAATGTTTATGGTGGGTTGTTGCTTTTTGACGTGAATTATATGAAGATGTTATGTTTTGGTTGGGTGATCTGACAGCTCTTGCAAAGTAACAAAAATCATATACTTTTGTCAAGCTGCAAAACCAAAACTGTGGCACCTATGAAAATAAGGATTATGTCATTTGAAAGATTGTCTCGGCGACTTAAAGAATTGGTAGAAACCAAAAGCTGAAAATGCAAAGCGAAGACGTCATCACTTTTGGAAGTAGCATCAGAAAAGTGACAGTTTTGCTGGGAGGGATCGGTTGTTGGCGTACAGCAAAAAAACCTACCAAACCAATTCAGATGATCCAAAGTGCGTTTGAAAGAGGAAATATTAACCTTTGTGGGGACACTTTCAGATTTGGAATTGGACTTCAGAAACATAATCTATGAAGCATTTTACAAAAAACTACTAAAAAGAGGTCATACAACCCCCCCCCTCCCAAAAAAGGAGGGAAACCAATTTAAATAGTGAATATGACAACTTCCCAAGGTGGATACAGTTCACATACAACATGTGGAGAAAAATGACGCCAAAGCAGAAATCCACACACACACAAAAAGATATTGAGGAAAAATGTGACTCACTGAAATGACATTTCCGCGGGATGGGGGGTGTTTGGTGGTGATCCAACAAAAAAATTGAATGACTGATCAAAGTGATTTAAAGTGTGCTTGAAAGAGGACAGAATAACCTTTATTTTGATACTTATACAATTTGGATCGGGCTTCAGAAACATTTTCTATTAAGGTTTAAAACAAACAAAAAAACTCTTTCTAACCTTTCCTTCAAAAAAAGAATATCTCCAAACCAGAAGAGATACATTGGTATGAGAATGGATACACTGTAGGAAGTTTCTCCTTCGAAGTCATAACCAGTTTCCTTTGTGTGTAATTTATGCCGTATTGGTCTATGACTGTAACAAAAGTTTGACCTAAATATGGCTGTCGACAACAGACATGGAAGATTTAGTTTGAAGCCAAAGTTGGTATTTGTGATAAAGACATAAAATGTTCCCTTTGATAAATTTACCACTGAACAGCAGCTTTAGGTTAAGTAAAATGGATTGGTTGGTTTCTTCTTTCCAAGGGCATGTGACCTCTACATTAATTTTGTTGCCCTAAAATTTAATTTGATCTGGGTTCTACTTCAATTGCTGATTCCTTTTTTTATTTTATCCATGATTTCCACCCCTTTCTACAAGCACTCTTTGGCTGAATTGTTTTTTCCTTTCACATGCCATACTAAATCCTTCCATTAATCCACTGTACAAGAACAAATGCACTTAAGCTGGCTAATGTCTGTTTTTGTTCACAGGAGTAAAGGTAAGTCGTCTCAGGGGAGGGTTTCTTACATCAAATGAGCAACTAATGCTGATTTTGCTTCTGGTTCTAGCCTTCCCCTACCAGAACCTGTCAAACAGAGATAAAAACAAGTTCATAATAGTTTATTATTGTTGTATTACTTTATTTGTATTGTCCTGTCTGATGTCATCACTTTTGTGTGTTTGTTTATTCTCTCTTGTTAGATGCCCAGAAAGGTGCTTTTAATTGGGGCGGGATATGAATTAATGCTGGCTGCCTCCAAGAATAGTCATGCAAGGCCCTCTAAGCCATTTGATTGTGCAAATCTAAATGCTAAATATTATTATGATTCTATTGTTTGACATTAAAATGCTGAAACCATACTTTTGTCATGGCAATGGATTCATCTATGTCACTATGTGGCAATATAAATGAAAGAACTTGCTCTCTGGGTTTCAGGTTTATAATATGCTGAGGAAAAAACTTTTATCCCCTGCACATGTATCAGAGACTTTGCGAGCTGAGAAAGGGAAAGCTGATGTTTAAACCTTGAGGTTTTGTCTCCCAGACATTGAGTGGGAAACACACACCCAGAACAGGTGTTTGCCCTCTGCCATTAACAATATCAACTACACGGGTATACCACCCCATAGTGGTTAGATCACTCCCTGGGTGCTTCACAAAGTAATTAGTAATTTGTCCCCAAATTGCAGATTTTACTGACCTTGGAAGGATCGAAAGCTAAGTCAACCATGTCCCGTCAACATTGAAGTCACAATGTAAGCAGTTTTGGCTGCAGTGCAGCAGTTTAACCATAGTAGAGGGCTCCTGTACTGTAGAAAAAAGGAAGAGAGCCTAGTGTTGGCTTTGCTACTGAGTAAAGCTGTACGTAAGGCAAAGAAAAGGCTGTAGTGTTGCATTTTCATATAGCCTTCAGTTTATTTTAAGTCTTGCTGTCCTCTTTTTCTGACATATATTTCCATGTCCCCAAGGCTCTGCTGAGCTCATGGCTGCTTCCAGAATGGGGTCACTCTGCAGTGCCAAATGCTCTACTTTTGTTCAAAGTATTGAAATGTTTTGAATTAATTGAAATTGCATTGGCACAGTATTTTATATGAGATATTTGGAACCAGTAGTCCCTCAAAGTAACTTTCCCTCATTTCTGATCTGTATCATACCAACCAACCTACATTGTATACGAGAGGGTTGAAAGTTCAGCTGATTTTCCTGTGGTCTGTCATCTTAAGACTTGGTTTAATCTCTCAGTACTTGTTTCATGATCCTTTGGAGAAAAATCCATTTGATGTGCTAGACCAGGGATTCTTAACTTGCGGCCTGTGGGCCAGATGCAGCCCACGGCACCATTTCATGTAGCCCTTCACTGCCTCCACCACATCGAGAAGTGCCATGTGGTGGAGGAAGGGAAAAATGGCCATCTGGCTCCTAAAGCAGTCTGAGGAAGCGTGACCCGGCCCCTGGCTTTAAAAGGTTGAGAACTGTTCTAGTTCATGGCTGTTTCTCTATAAACCATTAACTTGTGAGAAGGTATTAAACCACACTGTGTGAACTAGATAACAAGTGTTTTGTGTGACTGCAGTGGCTGTGTACATTTATAGTGCCATTGTTCTGACAACCTCTGGATGCTATTAATGCATTTGACAGTTTTATCATACCTGATGGTTGTAATTTATTTCCAATGGACTTAATGGTGTGGGCATGAAATTATCATGTCACTGCTGTGCAGTTGTGATAATGGGGGTCTAAGTGGAGGAAGCAATTTAACAGATTCAGCTTCTACGGAGAAGTCAATGTTGTGTGAAGCAGAAATTTTTAAAAATGGGACACTGCTACCACTGTTAAAATAACCGGAACTTGGATACATTACTCTGTTTTTTGGATTAGCTTCCAGAATCACTAGCCAGCATGGCAATAGTTCCAAAAATAAGCAAAGATTAGTTTAAAAATATTAGGTGGTATAATAGATTTGATCCATGGTTCAAAACAATTGTTCCCTGTGTTAATAAGTGGAAACAAAATCTCATTGAAATAATTGGAAATCTCCATTCCTAGTTCTTCAGGCACTCTGTCTACCAAGTCTAATCCCTTAAATCTGTTCTTTGCCTCCACTGTATATTCATGAGAGATGTGATCTTTGTCATACCTGAATGGCCTAAGGGCTTTCTCTACTTTCTTCATTCTAAACCTGAATTTTGCAATACATAGTTCATGATCACAGTCCACTCCAGGTCTCATTTTTACTGACTGTATAGAACAGGGATTCTCAACCTGTGGCCCATGAGCTGGATGCAGCCCATGGCACCATTTCATGTGGGCCCCCACTGCGTCCAGAACACCAGGAAGTGTCATATGGTGGAGGAAGGGCAAAATGACTGTCCGTCCCCCAAAACTGTCTGAGGGAGTGTGACCTGGCCCCTGGCTTAGAAGGTTGAGAACTCCTGGTATAGAGTTCATCCATGTTTGGCCACAAAGTATATAACCAATCTGATTTTGGTGCAGGCCATCTGGTGATATCCATGTGTAGAGTCGCTTCTTAGGTTGTTAAAAGAGGATTTTTGCCATGAGAGAGAGAGAGAGAGTTCTTGCACTTGTTGTAGGCCTTCAAAGAATAGGTTGACTTCAACCTTTACTGTATTAGTGGTCAGAGCATGTTAAGTTAACTGTGCATGTTAGTAATTCTGCCCTATCTTCAGTGCAGTAAGATAAAGTTAATTCCAACATCCTGCTATTGCATGTTTGCTATAGTCACAATTGTTCTCAAGAGTCTGTTGAGTAATTTCTGTGATATTATGATGCTCCATTTTTGCCAGTTTAATTTTTATCTGCTGATGCTATCAGAAATGCTGTGCACAGGGTGGATGCCCAGTGTTCAAACTTGGGTTTTAATTCACCTCTCACACACATTTGCAAGGGACTCAAGAGATCATATATCCATGCATAGGGATCCTCAATACAGGAAGGGAATATGGAAATGAATGTCCAGTTATAGACACCATGCTTGAAAGAAACATGCAGACAAACTGGAATAAGTTCAAAGAAGATCAACAAGGATCATCAGGGGACCAGAAAGCAAGCCCTATGAGAAAAGACTTAAAGAACAGGGCATGTCTAGCCTTAAAGAAAGAAAGAAGAAATATGATAGCACTCTTCAAATATTTGAAAGATTATTAGATAAGCAGGATGAGAACACAATGAAAGATTATTAGATAAGCAGGATGAGAACACAGTATTTTTTTCACAGACTCTACAGTTGTTTTGTACAAACTTTTTATACCAGATTTTGTAGTATTTGATGTGAATCCAAGAAAAGGGTCAGATTCTTCTCTGGAAGCTGGAATTTCAACAGCTGTTAAATAACATTCTAACAGCATCCATTTTAGCACTTTATTTTATTGTGTTCTCATCCTGCTTATCTAATAATCTTTCAAATATTTGAAGAGTGCTATCATATTTCTTCTTTCTTTATTTAAGGCTAAACATGCCCTGTTCTTTAAGTCTTTTCTCATAGGGCTTGCTTTCTGGTCCCCGATGATCCTTGTTGATCTTCTTTGAACTTATTCCAGTTTGTCTGCATGTTTCTTTCAAGCATGGTGTCTATAACTGGACATTTCTCTCAGGATGAGTCCTAACCAGTGCAGAATAGAGGGAACGTAGTACTTCACAAGATTTGAAGACTATACATCTGTTAGCCTAAAATCTCATTGGCTTTTTTGAAGCCATCACTTATTGTTGGCTCATATTCAGCTTATGGTGTACAGCAATTCTAGGATCCTTTATGCATGTGACATTATGGCACCAAGAATCCCATATTTTGTAACTGTGCATTTACTTTCTTTTTCCTATGTTAAGAACGTTGCACGTATCCCTTTTAAATACTAATGAAAATTACAAAGGGTGTACAGTATATTTAAAAACTGACAAAAGGGAAAAAAATAAGGCATTTGGGGAAACCACCTTTCTGCTGTATGCAACATCATAATACATTCAGTCACTTTGGGACCAACCACATCCTACAGAGGAATATCATTCTACCCCCTGTTGCCAAAAGAGGATGTGTGGGAGGGAAGTATTTGTGGCACTGGGATTTGGTACTCACCTGTCTGACAGAGAAGAATATAGTTTTGACGTCACTATTCTTAGATTGCACCTCCGACAAAATAGCCTAGTTTCATGATGGCGAACCTTGGCACTCCAGGTATCCTTAGACTTCAATTCCCAGAAACCCAAGCCAGCACTCTTGTCAAGAACAGCTGGAGTGCCAAGGTTTGCCATCAATGGAAGGGCTCAGGCAAACCATGTTCCCATTAACTGTTAATAGGAAACTAACAAGGAAGTTTGGCATATATACTGCTGAAAAAAAGAAAAGAAGAGATGCATTCTACATCTAAGCTAAACGGTTAGAAACATTTTACTATGTAAATATTAAAAACCATGTCTCTAACTACTGTACTGCTTTTGTAAGTGATGGTGTTCAGGAGCAGATGAAACTGTTTGAGAAGATGCTAGAGAGATCAATATTGTTCCCTAGCAACAGATCTGCATGCCTGGGGTTCTTATGTCAGCAGGGACCATTTATCTCCTGGCCCACTAATCAAAGCAACATCTTCTCCTTTCTTTCCAGACAATCAGTCTGAGCAGAGATTTCCATGGATAGTGTATCCTCTCTGAGTTTTGCAAATGTAACTGATGAGTAGATAAAGCCAAGGTATAAAGGTAAAGTAAAGGTATGCTGCTAATTAAATTATTCATTTTAAATATTATTATTTCACTACTTCTTTGTTCTCTTCCACTGGGTATTCTGATGGCTACCTTGATTTTGGATGTGGAAGCTGTCTAGACCAGGGGTGGCCAACCTTGGGGGCCCAGGTGTTCTTGGGCTTCAATTCCCAGAAGTCCTGATCAGCAGGTGTGCTTAACTTGGGTTTCTGGTAACTGAAGTCCAAGAACACCTGGGGCACCAAGGTTGGCCACCCCTGATCTAAACAGAGGCAACATATTGCACCCAAACCAATGCATCTAAACCTTAAACAAACCAATGTCCATTTGGTTTATATTGAATGAGCAGCTGTAAAAATCTGTATTTTTTATTTCTCCCTACATGACCAAACTATCCAATTTTCCTGCTTTTTCTGCATTTTATGATTTCATTTACCTTCGTGCTTCTTTGTGCTTGGTCCACCTTCTTGGGCCAAGAATTCTTAATCACTTGCAAATAAATAAATAGACGTTTCAAAAGCTACCCCATTTTGAAAAGAGTCATGTTAAAGTTCAGAATTCCAGGCCAAACAGTAGAACTGAAAATGCAAAGCAATATTAAAGACATTTTTAATTTTTCATTTATTATTTCATTTTTCATCTTAAGGAAGTGATCTCTGCTCATCTTTAGATTACATGGCTATGGTTCCCCCTGTTCACTTGGTCACATTTCAAAGTACTGTACTGTACCTATACTTGTATTTGTCAATACACCTCACACATGCAGTTTGGATCTTTAACTTCATTTCTTGGGCTGCTGGCTTTTTACTGATTACCATTATTTCATTATAAGGCTATTACTACCTATGTGCAGATGTGAAGATTGAGCTTCCTAAGGAACATATTTTACAAGGTGACTATTAAGGTTAGATGGAATACAGAACTAAGATTGCTTTTTATCACCAAACCGTAATGATTTGAGCAGAGGTTAAATTACCAATATTCATGCTGGTGCACCATTTTCAGCCCTGATATAAAATATAACCTTTTAAAAATGTATGCACTTATTATCATTCCTGATTTTATCTTTCTAATTTAAGGATGAACTTTATAATTTAATTCTCGGTCATCCACCAACTCATCTCTGCATTTTATCAGGCCCAATAAAAGGGTACATTTGTTTCATGGCTTTATCCCTTAACTGGGTGGTCTCTCTTCCTTTCATTTTCACTAGGAATGAGTCTCAAGTAATGTTTAATTTGAGTGAATGGAACCTCACAATTTAAAAGGTGACTACTGTGGAGTTAATTGAGTTTAATTGCTAGTGTGTTGCCTCAATATGGCCCAGGAAGGGGACAGAATCAGGAAGCACCAGTTGGACCGATAGCATGCAGAGGCCACATGTAATGATATGAAAAGCTCTCACAGCCATGGCCTAGCAAAACTGCAGTCTACACATTGCCAGCCCTTGGGAGATGTTGGTTCCATTACTAGACCAAGAAATCAAAGTTTTTGTGTTGGGCTTTTCATAGTTGATTGGTGAAAATAAAATCTTGATTGCTGGAAATGAACATAGGCTCCTTATTAGGAAGCTAACGTTGGAGTTTTCTATAGCACTATCCCCAAACTCAGTATCCAAAACATGTCTATATGTTCAGTAGTGTAGGCAACAAGGCAACAATATTTTCCAACATTGCAAAAAATGAATGTGCAATTTTTTAAAAAGTACTGTACCTAGGAAATGTACAATTTTTTTCAAGATTTTTATTTGGGGGGGCACATCACTTTGCAGAAAATAGGGGATGGAATCATCCCTCACTTCAAATTTTGGAAGGATAAATGTGATCATTATTAAAATCTCTAGCTATGTGACCTGATCCATGAGTCATGTGAGAAAATTTTCCCTTAAAAACTCATTTCTATAGACTTTGATCTGGGCTTGGTTATGCTTAGAGCAACTTCATTCAGATCCATGAGACCAGTGGTGGTCAGTAACAGGTTCGCACCCCGCCCCACCCGCATGGGGGAAAAAAAGCAAAATTGGGTGGCCTTCAGGTAGGGGAGTAGTGAAATTGACTGGCCACACCTACTTCCCTGCCCTGCCCAGACAAACACAGTTACCATTTTAAAAGTTTTATTCTGTTCAAGCATATCAGAGAGTAAACAAAACAAAAAGACAAAAATGTTGTGGCACCTTAAAGACTAACTGCTGTATTTTAATGTGAGTTTTTGTGGATAAAGTCCACTGGCTCTTTGGCTATGAACAGAGATGAGCACTGAACCCTAGAGTTGGTAATGACTGGCTTTTGAGAAAGGGCAACCTTTACCAAATAACAGAAGATTCCTGATTGGTATTCAAATTTGACATCAGGTTTTGTCCCTGCAAGTGGTTCAAGGTCTCCCTGGCTCAAAAGCCAGTCATATCTGACTCTAGAGTGCAGTGTTCATCTCCTTTTACAGCCAAAGAGCCAGTGCTGCCTGTGTTTGCAGATGTATACATGGCCATATGGCAGGCATGACTAGATCGCCCACAATGTAGGCTCCGTCCATGGTGTGGTAGCAAATTTTTTTGCTGCCCACCCCTGCATAAGACTACTTTAAGTGTGACCCAAGAGTAGATTCAACCCATAGATTCCTCTACTCAGGAAAAAGCAGAATCACTTTGAAGTCTCTGCTATTTTTCCTATCTCACTAGCCCTTGTCACAAAGTCCTCAAAATACTAATCCCTGCATTCTGGATTTACCCATTGCCCTCAATCTGGAACTCTAATGACATATGAAACACAGAAACAATACTGAATTTTAGCAGTATTGTCAGAGTCTGTGATACACTACTAGTGTTTGGAAACCATCTTGCTTTAACCACATATATTTTATACTTACAAGCTGGGAGGTGAGTTTTATATTACAGTTGTACCTCGCTTAAAGAGCATAATGCGTTCCACAGCATTGCTCTTTAAGCGAGTTTACTCTTTAAGCGAAACACCATTGTAAGTGACCAATTGTGGGGGGGATTGTGAACCCCGGTTTATTTGTTAAGCAAGTTTTTGGTTGGTTTTATTTGTTAAGCAAAGCGAACATTCAGAGAAAATGCTGCTCTTTAAGCGAGTTACTCTTTAAGCGAGGCGCTCTTTATGCGAGGTTTGACTGTATATATGTTTTATCTATTATGTCCGCTGCCCAGAGTGATATTTAAGCCAGGTGGGCGGGATTTTTTGGAACAAATCAATATTTTTTTATATTTTGTGTCCATTTATGACCTGTAGGGAGCATAATCAGAATAGAAATTATTGTAGGATATTTAGCTACACATCTTGCCATGATAGTGAACTGCTTAATAATATTTCAATGGCCATCAAGATGCTCTTGAACCTTAGTGTTAAAGCTATAAAGTTATGAGTCATCCTGCATTCCCTTTTTAAGTATCTCCTTTGCCATTCTTCTACCTTTCATTACCTGGAATCCTTATGGAGAAAAATAATTAGGCAGGCAGAAAACAAAACTAGCTTGACTTCAGCAATATGTACAAAGTTCATAAAGTCCAACACACACAGTCTTTCTCTCTTGCCAAGTTAGAGCACATAGCTCTCTGCTCTGCTTACCCAAATACCACGAACAAGTGTGGGCAGCAGACCTCATTGGTTTGCAGACAGTTCCACAGTTGAGAGTAGCTAGAAGAAGCTGTGAAGTGATTCTCCTCATACCTCAGTGGTCTTTGACTGTTCCAATGAAGTTTGTCCTTGAGCTGAACACTTTCTAGAGTCAGGCATAAATCTTGGCAGTTGAATGCACACAGCAGCATGTAAGGCGAAGGGCAGGCAAAAATGCAAAGCCAAAGTGTCCAATCAATGTGTCTCTTAATATGCTCAGAGGCTAGCTGAGTAGGGCTGACTCAGAGCACCTGGTCAGTCTCTGCAAATAGCCTTAAAGCTACAATGGCCATATCCAGCTTGCAACATAGTAGGACAGTGCTGCCCAGGCACTTATACCAACAACTTCTAGTCCATAAAAACTTTTATTAACAAAGCAAACTATTTAGTTGCCACTTAAATTTGTTCTTAAAGTGTTAGCTGCCAGTCTGAATACTTCTTCTGTCTTTATACTTGGTGCATAGAGAATCGATAAAGATGTCATATGCAAAGTTTGAAAAATGTACTGTTTTTTGAAAACAACTCCCTAAATTTGTTAGCATGAGAAGTTCTGGAAGCTGTGGTCCAAACAATAACGTTTCCAAGCTCAGTAGAGCTTGTGTTATCAGTACATGTCAGAATGTGTGGACATTCTGAGTCACAGGAGTGGGCTGATCCAGGAACAACTGGATCTTTATAAAGTCAACACTTTATAAAAACAAATGAGAAGTTTCACTATTTCATAACATCCCATTCATGTATTCAGATTGCTGTGAGAGTCAAAATTTCACATGGTGACTTGGCTTCTTGTTAAAAATATATATTGACATGGAATCCCTGGACTGCCTTTAGTGTTTGGAGAATATAAATTAGGGTGCAGCATCACTGAAACAAATGACATTGCTTATGGCACTGAGCTGTCAGGCACAAGCTGTCAGGCACTGAGGAATGGCAGTAGACCTTTCTCACTATATCTTTCGACTTGAATACACCTAAATTTTTCAATTTATTCTCAGTGCTTTGGGAAATATAGGAAGTTCTGAGATTTAGCAGAGGTTCCTGGGTAGCTCAACCAAAAAGGTTTTTTGCACCAACTGAAAAAAGGCATGCAAGGTAGAAGACAAAGCTCTCAGAACTCCCTCTATCTAGATATAAACGCTCAATGCAAGAATGTAATTGGCTTTTCAAAATTTGGGATATGGAGTACAAACAATATCAACACAAGAAGAGACTTCCTAGATAATCTATGGAACTAAATTATGTGATGAAAACTTAAGAAGTAATCTTTTGAAACTACCAGATTGCCCCAGCCCAGAGATTGGTGTGTTGTCAAAAAAGGAACTTTCTCAAGCTCTCAATTGGTATTCACAGATATACAATACAGAAGTTCTTTTTCATCATTATAGCCAAAAGCCATTTAATCAATCTACACAGTTAAATTTTGTAATGTTTTTTTCTAAGTCACCAAAGTCAGTGGTCATCAGCATATATGCATTCCATACCTTAAACATGCACAGAGGAAGAAACTACTGTCTTTAGTATGTCTTAAATCTGCTTATTAAATTTCATTGAAGAACGTTGAATGTCAGGTCTGCTAAAGAAGAAGAAATATATTTAATGATACTCACTAGTCAAAATTGTGTTGCTTAAACATGCAAATCATGTTAGAGTAGGCTAATTTGGTTATATTCCATTGATTCTAATGGGTCTACTGTAATGCAACATACTTTGACACAGTAAGTCCCAGTTAGAGTAGGTTCCTTTTGGCTTTTGGCTTCTTCTCCACATACCATTCATGCTTTTATGAATCTCAGTGTTGTCCCCATTTCCAGCTTTTGTTGGGACGAAGAATTGTGTTGTCTAAGCCTAACGAGACAGATATATCTGGACAAACACTGGTTCCTTACTCTTCAGATCTGCATTATAATTTTTGAGGATAATACAACCATGTTACAGATTAAACATACAGCCTCATAACATGATGTCCAGTGTGGGGTAGTGGATAGAATGATGGAGGAGGACTTGGTTTGGATTCCCACCTTTCAACTGTCTTGAAAGATTTTTTGGGTCATTATATGTTGTCTCCAACTTGTTAGCCCATAATATACGCATTGTCTTCTTCTTCTTCTGTGTCTATGCCAGATGCATTATAACAGTTTAAACAGTTGGGGGGGGGGGTATTATTCATCTCAGGCCCAATCTATTAAATTTAGTCCTCCCTACAATACTGCCTGGCTGGTTATGGACCCTTCTGGTACATAATAATAATTTTGTCAAAAATTATTCTGGGTTGAAAGGATTTTTTTTGCTGGAGAAGGTACATGAAAAAGGCACACCTTTGATGTGTTATAAGTTCACAAAAGTACTCCAGAACTCCTACCACAGGTAAGATCCTACTCACATAAAATTGGGGCAGCCACTGCAGCAGCCACTTTATATCTGCATAAAGCAGATATGCAAATGGTAGGCAGAGGCTTATAGAAGATAAATTTGATAGGCCAAAAATCCAATCTTAATAGCTCATTAATGGTTTCTCTCTTTCAGTTATATCAACAAGTTGGGTGTATCAGGTATTTGTGTTCACCCACCCGAGCAGGCATAGTCACCGCATGGCAGCACTACAGAGAGTCTATTTGAGGAGAGTCCAAAAGGCCAGCTCCGGTCTGTTTACTGGTAGTTCAAGCAAGCATCTAATCCAAAGGATGTCCAAGGGCATCATCAGGGTTGGCAGAGAAATCAGGGTCACGGCAGGCAGTCTGGAGTTGAGCAGGGTGTCGGTCTTTGCATGAGAGTTGTACCAACACTGGCAGGCTGGAACAAGCTTGCTTATAAGCTTCCCAGCTAATCGGTGTCAGCTGGGAGCCTTCTTTGGTACTTTGCTCTAGCCTGCCTGCATCTCAGGTGTAGCTCCTTTCTGGACCTCTGTCTGACTGAGGGTTGATCACTGTCAGAGCCAGACACCTGATTTGACAGGTCAGCTGCCAGGAGAAACAGATTTGGGCCAGGTGCAGACTGAGATCCATGGCTCAGGACATCCTTGGGCTTGGGTGCAGGCAGAACTGGGCTGAGCATCAGGGGTGCCCCCTGATCCTGGTCATCTTCGGAGTTGGAGGAGGGCTGGATCACAACAGTATTGCTTGTAGGCCACAACATTGTCCACTGGGCAAAATAATACACAGAATCCAGTGGCTGGAGACAGCATTTTGGTTTAGACAGGGCAGAATGCATTGCATGGCTTGGATGGAGATGCAGGCATAGGCTCCAGCTTCTCCCCTTTTTATGTCACAGGTTCAAGGAGAAAGGACCTCCAGATGTTATTCCATTCCAGCTAGGGAAAAATTATTTTCCCAGCATCCAAAGGACAAGGTCATTACAAAATTTATTACAAAAATGTAATGAATGGATGACCTTACCTTTTCTACTGGGATCTATAGCTGCTATCCCACCACCTATATAATGTCATCAGATCTCCTTAAGAGGCAGGTCTGGCACAGGGCCAGGGATCCATAGAAAGTGGACATTGCAAGGCAAAAAGTGATCAGGGCAGTGAGCCAGATGGTGGCATCCTGAGGTGGCAACTGGACCAAGCACCTGGATAAATGGACATACCTTTTCTGGGCAGATGGAGTTCACTTTTGGGATTGGGGTCAAGAGATATGGTTAAGGAATATCAGCATGTCCATGGTGGATTGGCTACAGCTGCAATTATTTGGCAGGAGCTAATTGGTATCTAGCTCTAGTGGCAGTTTGGGATGCTGGAGGTTGGATCCAGGAAGTATGAGCACAGCAAGCAGCAGCCTGTTTGCCCAGCTTCTGACTTTTTCCTTTAGGGATTTTGGAACAATGATCAGGCATGAGACTCTCTAACCCAGGGGTTCACAACCTATGGCTCATGGGCCGGACCCATCTCTGACACCATTCCATCCAGCCCATGGCAATGACTCCAGAAGCGGATGCATTTACAACAGCCATAAACACACCCACTGCAGTTTACAGCAGCATTTGCGGTGGGGAAACCATGTGTTCAGCCCGTAGCGCAGTCTGAGAAGGAGTTCTCCAGCCCATGGTGTGGTAAGGTTGAGAATCCCTGCTCTAACCTGATACCTGGCCTAGAGTACTTCTCATACACATAATATACACAACAAACACAGAATAACCAGATGCTTGTTGTAAAGCAGCAGAGACTACATCGGAAACTTCATATTTTTAAAAAGCCATAAACCAAAGCAGCAGCTTCCACACATCTGGACATTTTGTACAAGTTATATGGTTTGCATTACTCTTTGGTCAATGGCACTATAACATGTTTCACTCCCTTGCTTGTGAGGACAAGACAAGGAATGTTTTACATCTCTATTTGTAATGGAGATGTAGACAGATGCCAGGCTTGCACGGATGTATTTTCTACCAGATCTCTTGGGTTTGTGAACTGGAACTCAGTGCAAATGGTAGCTTAGAGGTGAGTCAAAATAGTTGTAGGATTAAAGAACTGTATCTGCTTCTCAGCACATACTATACTAAGCAATGGAATTTTCAACATTTTCAACTCTAATCTGCTCATGATTTTTCTTTTCTTGGGTTTGATCTTCTGCAAATAATCAAAATATCGATGTAGAAGATTGATCGAGATCAACTTTCAGCCCATACTTATTACAAAGTATCTGAAATGGCAAATAGAGCATCAATAAATGAATCATTTAAAAAAATTAATTACAAAACCAGTGTGTCTAGGGATACAGTAAATCTAAAAGAGAATTCTCTGACATAAAAATATCCATTTAATCTGCTTGGTTTTCAGATCTAAAACTTGAAACTGGAAATACAACACACAGGAACATGTAAGACAAAATAAAAGACACAAAGGATCTTTAGCATTATTTTACATGTTTTAGACATTTCAAACAAATGTTAAAACTGAATTATTCTTTACTGCATAAAGTTACTGAAGTATTCAGCAGAATTTCCACAGCCTCTGTAAATGAGGAAAATCAATACCTTTCAGCCAACTCCTTTGCTACATTAGGTCCCCCGGTGTCTCACAGCAGCTTCAAAATGTTAAATGTGTAATTCTATAAAGAATCCTGCAGTTCTGTTCTAAAAAGGAGAAGATCACTGTTTGGCAATCTAGAATAAAGCGTGCTTTCTTCACACAACAATTGTTTATTAAAGCCCATTATAATCCCAGGTCTTTCTTCACATGAAGTCCTGCCATTCATTAGCAGTTTTGTTCTGCAGGAGAATGGCTATCTCAGAATAAGCATGATTGTACTCTTGTAGTTCCCAGAGAGATGAGAAATAATGTCAGTAAAAGCTATTATTTAATACACAATTAAAATTCTACCTTAGCTTACAAGTCGTTCAGTATCTGCAAGCTATTTTGTACACTTAAAGGACAGGCTAGCATTTATCATTGCTGCCTTGTGAACAACCATTGCAGTCTGACCATCCTTCTCTGCCCATCCCTAGCTGACACCAGGGCCACTGAGTCAGTACAAAAGTGTCTTTAGGTATACTGGGCTTTCACAGGGTAGGTGGACTAAAAAACCACAACATGAATGAGAGGCAGAACTAGGAAGATAACTGGTAGGTGTGAGTACTTGGGACCACAATACCATGAGGAACAAGGTAGGGCTTGGAGTGTTACTGTCATGACATGAGAATGCTTCGTCTTCTTCTTTGATGCATTTATTCCCACTTTCCCTCTAATTAGTTCAAAGTGAGATAAGTAGCTTTTCTCCCCTCACTTTATTCTCCAAAACCAAGGATTCCTAACTTTTTCAAGCTGGGGCCCGGGTCATGCTCTCTCAGTCAGCTTCAAGGGCCAGAAAGCCATTTTGCCCTGCCTGCACAATGGGGTGCCCATTTTCCCACAGCTTCAAAAGGGTGGTCATTTTGTTTCTTGAATACCCTTGGAGGAGTGGGGGCCACAGAAAATTCCTCAAGAAGTGAGTGGCAAGCTTCCATTTAGAGTGAATTCATTTTATAAGGAATTGAGTTAGGAAAGAAAAGCTTCCTGGACATATAGGAAAGGCTGCATGGGAAACAAGCTGTAGCAGGAATAGCAGGAATTACTGGGCAGACTTTATCAAATTCCTGGTGGGGTGTGTGAAAAGGGCTACCAGGTTCTGAGGAGGGAGAATTATCTCATTGGCCAAGTTTTATCTAGATTCTCCTTCATGACCTTTCCCACAGTTTGCTGGTCTCCTGGAATCAGTTCAGTCTCTTCCAAAGCCTACCAACCCATCTCTTGGCTTCAGGTTTTGCCCCATAAATCTCACAGAAGGGATGCTGCTGGCCTATCAGTACTAGCCATATCTCTGATCAAACCACCATCAGTGCTTTAAAACCAAGAGGTTCTCCCATGCCATGTCTGCTTTAGCCATAAGATGGAGTGGTGAGCTCATCCATCTATAATAGAGATTCAATTTCTATATAAAAGTTACATGTTAGGAGTGCAGCCACTGAATCTGTCCCAAAAACATGAGCCTTAGGACTTATTAAACCCATTTGCATTGGCTTCTGAGCAAACCTGACATAATCCTTGGGTTAATGATCCCTTATTTCTGCTACACATACATATATGTCAGTTCCTACATCTAATATATTAGGGTTTTTTTAAACAAATGGAAATTCCATGAACTGAGGTGGTATTGGTAATTAGTATGAAAAGTACCTGCATGGTGAGAGAATATAATCCTTTCTTCCCATTCTGCATGTCTGTTTCGGACCAATATTTCCAATGGATACAAACACTATGTATCCTACAGGAAATTATGGAGAAAAGTGGCAAAATGCAGAGATGTATTTAAAAACACATGGCATTTGGCTCAATGTAAGAGTTAAAATAGATATTAAGAAAAAGGATTTAACCTGACTGCATGTGGGTTAAGAATTCCCCAACCTGGTGGACACCCCTGATGTCTTGTACTACAGTTCCAGTCAACCCCATATGCTGGGCAAGTGGGATGGAATAAAGTGAGTCAACATCTGCCAAGTTCCAAGCTGGGAGGGAAGCAGCTGATTTAGGAGTGTAGCTACTCTACTTCCACTAACAACATATTTCTCTAGATAAAATATTCCAGGTTCCAACTCCCTACCCAACATTCATTATTTGCACAGCTGCTTGGAATTAGCAAACTAATGAACTAACAAATAGGACAAGGGTGGGATAAATAAAACCCAGCAGTTATGTTTGATGCTTAGGAGTGAGTAATGGGGCAAAGACAACCTGTAACTTAAATTTCTACTAGCAATTACAGATTGAATAATCATCAATATAAATCTTAGCAGAGACAGAAAGTTCCTCCAGTTAAATTTTGGATCCACATCACCATCATTCCATCTTTATAAATCTAAGTCAGGTGAAAAACTGCTCATTGACTAGTTTCTTCTCTGAAAAGAGGAGAAACTAAGAAGCATGGCTAACAGAAATTGATAATAGACTTGAGCTTTACCAAACCTTTTCCCAATCTTTGTCTAATAAATGTATATCAGAGATGTTCTGAATATTAATTTCTTCACCTCCCTGCAACAACACAGAAAGACAATTTGGGCATGAATATTAACTTTCAACTGAGTGTGTAAGATTGTGTTTACTGTTTACCATGTGGTGAATGTAACCTCCCCTGAACTCCAGTGATACAGAAAGGCTATCAATGATTAAAATTAAATTAAGCAGAGGTTATTATCTTTAAGTCTTTTTAAAGTACACCACAGTGTAGAGAATGAAGTCATGGACTAGTATGTGGGAGACCTGAATTCAAATTCCTGTATAGGCACAAAAGCTCGCAGAGAAAGAAAGGGTAGCACTAGTTAAACATCTATCAGAGTCTGGGATGTGGGTATCTGACAAGTGACACGAATGCCAAGTCCAAGGGTAACCAGGTAATAGAGCAAAAAATAACTATATCAGCCCAGAGCCCAAGTCCAAAATCAAAGCAGAGATACATGATTAGTTCAGATGTCAAAAGCATAGTCCAAGTAAGCCAAAAGTCAGGTGGCTGAGAGAACAGATGAGACAGAGAACCTGACAGTATGTAAGTTCCATCGGGAACAGGTAGGTGAAAATATTGTGCGCACACACACTAGCATTTTAAGCCTTACTCCTTTCGTGCCATACAGTGCATGCAATTAGCAATCAAGGTCAAACTGCTATGTATAAAATGATCACACCTTGTACAGGTCATTTGGGTTTGGGTTTCCTTCTGCTTTGGCTTGGGATTGCACCAAACTCCCGCTGTATCCTTCTATCTGGATGCAGTGTACTGATACTGCCAGCTGAACCTGCGAACTGAACCTCCAGGTAACTGAACCTGCTGGTAAACCAACCCATCAAACTGAACATTGTTGTACCTCCACACTGGAAACAATGCTGGTAAGCCAAGCTACAGAATTCTTTAGCCAACTTGTTTTGCTTTGCTTCAAGGACTGCTGATAAGCAAGGAAACAGTTGTGAGTAATGAGCTTGCTTGGCAGCAATTCAAGACTGCGTCTTCTACCACTGTAAATTGCTGTTAGCACGAAGATTATATCCTCCATTTAAGTTGCTTTATTACTTCACACAAAGTAAAACCTTTTGAGCACAAAACAGTCTCGTCATCTCTTCAGCAAGACCTGGCATTCTCTGTTGATGTCACTCATTCTGCTCTGCCAGTGTGTGTTCCACACATCTGCCTGTCAGAACCTCCAGAGGATGCAGCAAGGTGAGGATAGAGTTTGAGGAGCAAGGAGCAACAGTACAGCAAGGCGCAACAGTACAGCAAGGCGCAACAGTACAGCAACAAAGAACTAGGCAGAAGTCTTCAGAAGCAGGAGTGTGGAAAGAGGCAGTAGGTAATCTAAAGCAGAAACCAGGAACAAGCACAAGATCCTGGAACCAAACAACAAGGAACTGCTGAGACATCTTCTGGGAGGAAGGGCCAGTTCTTATATAGCTAAGCCACCCAGGGATGAGTTTATGATGGTCCATAACTTTCCCCAGGACTCTCATGTGGGACTTAGACTCTGTAGTAGAGTGAGGTTCCCATTCTACAGTACTTAGCACAGCTACTTTAAAGCTGGGGGCTTTAATTCTTTAGGACTTAGAGCAGCAGCTGCCAGTCCTGAAAACATCTCACTTACCATGAAAACCATATTAGATTAGCTCTTAGTCAGTAGGTAACATTCCATTATAAATTGAAATTCCAGATTTACAAAAATGGTACACTTCCAAGGACTAAGAAGGCACAGTGGATTTCCCAAAATCTAATAGTAGAAGCACCCCAAGTCTAGCACTACCTAGTATTGATTGCTTTTGGCATTTCCACAAATAATGTGTTGTTGTTGTTGTTGTTACAAATCTAGAACCATACTGGAAGCCTTGTAGATAACCTACATTTTTGTTATTTTGTGACATCAAATCACATCAGACTTATGGTGAATTGAGGTTTTTCAAGGTATTTGGGATAGTTTTAGAACAGTATTACCAGTATCAGACCTAAGAATTTCTATATCCAAGCAGAGATTTGTATCCTGACCATCTGGATCCTGGTTTATCACTCTGTCTATTACACCACACTGGCACTCATAACCTATGCCAGTGATTCTCAACCTGCGGTCTGTGGGTTGGATGCAGCCCACAGCACCATTTCATGTGGCCACTACCACCTCCACCACACCAGGAAATGCCATGTGATGGAGGAAGGGCAAAATAGCCTTCTGGGCCCCAAAAATGTCTGAGGGAAGCATGATCTAGCCCCTGGCTTTAAAAGGTTGAGAACTCCTGACCTATGCTATTGTGTAGCATGTGTGCATATTGTAAGTAAATAAAATAATATAATCTCACTTTAGCTCAATTACTCCCATTTCCCAAAGAGGTCATCCTTGGCCTTCAGCATATTTGTTCCTTTAGCTCACAGATTTATTTTATGGCACTAAATAAATAAATAAACCATGAAGCAATTCATTATTAAAAATAAAAAAGTGCTTAACTTCTGTTATATTGAGTCACAATAAACAGGTGTTACTTTATACCTTTCCTTCTCACTTGTATATCCATACAAAAGAACAATGATTGCAGAAAAAAATTGTATGGAATATTTCAAAATAGTGGGGGTGGAGGATGGAAGGCAATTACAAATACAGTACATTAAAGTACAATCACTAAACTGACAACAATTCTTAGTGATACTGCTTGGCTTTCCAAAGGCAAAACAAGAAATTCTGTGTATGAGCTGGTTTGCATTATCTATCTATCTATCTATCTATCTATCTATCTATCTATCTATCTATCTATCTATCTATCTATCTATCTATCTAATATTATTATTATGGAATTATCAATAATAATATTTATTAGGAATTTAATGCACAAAAGACTCATTCTGCTTCTGAATTTCATATATTAAAATATCTTTATCAATATAATGTACACTCTTAAGATTATTTTAAGCTTTTCAAATCATATATGCATTGCTAGAGAATTACAGTATTCTTTTTTATAGAGGGTTTCTTGCTATAGTACTTAATGACTAGTTCCCATAGTAATCACCATTACCTTGCTCTTAGGGCTGCATAGTGTTTCCCAGTCAATGGAATCTGACATGTGACTCTCCCTCTTTTCTGAGTATATCCATTATCACCGCTCTCTGCTCTCTTTTATCCCTTCATGCTTTAGCCACATAATTACAACTGTTGCATGGCTACTGTCAAGGTTAAATGAACCAGCTCCTCTCAAATAAGGGCAAGTATCCCAAGTACCACAGAATCAAGCAGAAAATGGCATTAGAAAGTTCAAAGGAAATTTAGCTTTGAGGGCTCAATAAAGGCATTTTAACCATGTTGTCCTGTTAACGTATCTGACAGTTAGGTAAATAGATTTAACATAGTTCATGCATAGAACTGTGGAAGGATTGCAGAGTAAGATGACACACACAATATAAAAAAATATGTACCTTAAATGACAATTTTTAGTTTATTCAGTTTCAAGACTTTTTTTATTCTTTCCTAACTCAATTCCTTATAAAATGAATTCAGTCTAGACAGAATGCATTTTTAATATATATATATATATATATACACCCTACTTTTTAGGGCATGCTGTAGCTTAATATTAAAACATGGAATACAAGACAACTGAGAAATAAGAGTGAAAACAGAACCCATAAAATCATATACAAAAACCCAATGTGGCAACTTTACTTCCTGTGGTGATAACTTTTCCATCAATTTTCACACTAGGCAGCTACAGGAACTTTATATTTGTTAACACCTTAAACCAGTGATGGATAACCTTGGTAATCCAGGTATTTTTGGACTTCAATTACCCCTGCTGATCAGGGCTTCTGGGAATTGAAGTCCAAGAACACCTGGAGTCCCAAGATTAGGCATCCCTGCCTTAAACCTAGCCACCACTCCTTCATATCACTAGGAAATGTATTAGCCAAAAGGACAACTACCCCAAAAGCCCCATACAAGTATTTCAGAGCTGTTCCTCATGTTTTGCACCAGCCAGAATCTCCTTCCCCCAAGCTGGTGTCTTTTTATAGTCAAGTGGCTAAGGACGGGTCTTCCTACTTTAGGACTTGTCCACATTGGCCCTCTCAGGTGGGTGTATTACAGCTTTCAAAATGCTGTTTGAGTTCAGGGGGAAGAACAAAATGCCATTGGGCATGATTCTTGTGTCCCAATAGTATTTTTCTCCTCTACTTACCCAATTTCCAGTATCGTTCAGTTGCTGCACAATATCAGAAATTGATAATTTCCCCTGATCATCTGCTGTTGTTATATTTTGATGTTAGCTTTTGTGGATCAGGTATAAAGTGGACTTTGTTGTGTGGGGTTCTGATGGTTCATTGACCCGTCCCTGCTGGCTTATTTAACATCCTACAATTGCCCTCTTATTCCGTTTGTTCCTTGAGTCAAGAGAATGAGAGGTTGTTTTAATTGGTTTTTAATCTTTTAATTTGTTTTTAACTGTGTATTGTATGTCGGTTGTGCTCCGCCCTGAGTCGCCTGTGCGAGTAGGGCGGAATATAAATTTGACTAAATAAATAAATAAATAAATAAAATCAAAATATAACAGTCTTCAAAGTGCTACAGTGTTTTTGTTTTGTTTATTCTCTCATATTCTATACAATTGTTACTGCTTTGTATTGATAGCGTGAAAGAAAGAAAAATCTCATCTCTATGCATTGCTGACTGAATGGTTAACGGGATGGTTAACGGGATATTAACACTAGAGGCAACAGAAATCTCTGGTGTAGAAATCTCTACTTTAACCCATCCCAAATGAACACACTCAGGATCGGATTAAGGTAGAATGCTACAAAATAACAGAGCCCCCTAATGAGGGTTCAAAAAAGTGCAGGTAAGGCTGAAATGGTTTTACTGTATATACTTTCAGCTAGCTACTCTCTGTATCATATATCATTTATAAATTTGTCCCCTCTTTCCAAAAAGATGCATATTCTTGTCCTGATCTTACTACTTTCCCTTTCACTCTAGAACATAGTCAATAAACTCTCCCCATCTCTCTCTAAAATCATTCTTTTTAATAATCCCTTTTGCTATTTTAAATCATGTCAACTATCATTGTTTAAACCAGTCATCCTACTTAAATTTGCAATCTATTTTCCATTTTTAACAAAGAATAATCTCAAAGCTGTTACCATTACAATAATCATTTCTTTCTTATTTCTTTCTGTCTTTTTATTCCCAAAATCTATGACACATCTTTAGTTTTACAGACAGTATTTGATTAATTAAAAAATTAATTAAAAAAACCATTCCCACACATTCCCACCATTACATATTAAAGGTGCCATTAAATAATTATAACTTATCCAACAGGAATTTAATAATATGCAATGAGTTAACATCTGTGGATTGTTCCATATTGCAATGTTTATAATGAATTCAATGGAATCATAGAATAATTACTTTTTGAAGATCAGGTGAATGCAACTTACAGACTCTGCCAGTCACGAGGCTCATGAGGCACTCTGAGAGATATCATACAGAAAGATAACTTCCCAAGATTTAGTATTAAGACTACTCTGAAGAAACAATTATTCCTTTAATAATGATTATGCTACAAGCTAGAATTTATTAACATTAAATCATCAAATCATATGCCCTATCTATAGAGGTCAGCTTCATATCTGCTAATTAGATATTGTAAAATGCATTGGATAACAAACAAAAAGGCTTAACCCAGAGACCATTGGCTTGTATCAATGACATTTGAAGCGCACAGCCAACATCATAAAACCATAATTGACTCAAATGGTGCAATGATTCTTTGTCTTGTTATTTTGTGATATTCACATATGTGAGGCGTTTGCAATTGTTTTTTTTTTTTAATAATTCAGCTCTTGATTTACAACTATCCATTATTTCCTATCATTAATTTTTATGGGCTTTCATTCGCTAAATTACCAACATACAGTATATCTTGGTTGTATTCTATTATGATTGTACCATTTAAGCGAACAAATGGGACACAGTCCTGAATTATTCCTCTGGATATTTTAAAACACTATACAGTACTGTATAATGAAAATATTTAATATTAAATACTTGCTCTCTGTACACGTACAATTGTATGGCTTTTCCCTAGTGGCTACTATCATGGACCTAAAGCTGACCTCTCTGTAATTTAATTTGTTCTTCATCTTTCTTTTTCCTTTATTTTGTTTCATTGGTATCCTGGGAGCAAGAATTTAACCCTCATCAAAACCTCACCTTAGGCATCTCACTTATACACATTATTGGTTATTATTTCCTCATATTTCCTGTTCCCTAAGGGGTGGAAAATCCATACCAGGTACTTTTCAAAATGACAGCAAGGTAGACTTATGATGTCCTTTGTTCAGAACGTTAGGATGCAATAAACTTAAGGTGGAAAGAAATGAAAATAGAAAAAAAAGGAAACAGATAGATATTATGTGCAAATCTATCGATTTTCTTTCCTCTCCATTTCCATTTTTCACTTGCAATTAAGGGCAACATGCTTTTGACCCGCTCTTTCATTCCTGCATTGCAATGATTTGAGATTATATGTGCAATGAGAACATCAGCTAAATGGTTTGACCTGATAACTGACCTTTTCATTTCACAAACAGAGACCCAGTTGGCAAATAGAATTGTTTTTCAAATTAAGGTTCACACAGAGGGTCAAACTCTTTAATTCCAGACATGCTCCATGTGCTGAGTATGGTAGTAAAGATAAGCAGGGATCAGGACAGAAAATGTGACCACATTATGTAGAGAGACCTGGTTGGATTGTCAATTGATATAAAATGAGCATGTACTAAGTCTGTTATAACCATTTAAATATATTTTTCCTCTATGAATTACAGGATGAACTGCTGTAAATATTCAAAGCCAGGAGAAAATTCTGATCTCCAGAGTTATGGTCCATATATAATGTCTTGGTCTTTTTGATTATTAGAAACATCCTTGTGCATCTAGCAAGTCATACATCATGATGCTCTCACTGTTTGACTTAAGTAGAGCCATCCTGACACAGAGATGAATGAAATTCATTGAATATAAATATTGTATGGAAGCTGTCATCTTTTGTCAACATCTTTCTCTTTCTTTTTCTTTTTCTTTCTCTCTCTCTCACACTCACTCACACACACAAACACATGTGCATCCCACCAGTATTCCACAGCACTCAGTCTAGTCCAGGGGTGGCCAACCTTGGCACTCCACCTGTTCTTGGACTTCAATTCCCAGAAGCCCTCATCAGCAGGTGTGCTGACTTAGGCTTCTGGAAATTTAAGTCCAGGAACAGAAGGAGCACCGAGGTTGGCCACCCCTGATCTAGTCGATGTATATGAGACCATCTCTTTTTTCTCTTTCCTAAGAGAGAATGACCAGCCCAATGCTGCCAAAAGGCTGAGTATGGCCAACCTGAAGCTAAGGGAAGTTTTGTTTCATTTGATTTCTGACTCAGAAATGAAAAGAAAGGGCTGAGGGCTAGTGAGCTGCTGCTGTGGTACATTTTGAGTGTTATGCTCAGGAGACAAGCATTAAAATCCCCACTTGGAAATTGATCACTCTGGTGGGGTGGTGAAAAAGGAAGCCATGGATTTGCATAGTATGTCATTTTCTAATTGTTATGTACAGATGCAAACTTAGAAATTATCTGTATAATTAGAACAGAAGGACAGGTTTCACTTACCAGTAACTGTCGTTCTCCGAGTATGTTGTTTGGGGATTCACACTGATGGGTTCTGCGCCTGCGCTGAATCCTGAGCGGAGCTGGAAAGCTGATTGGATAAAGAGTTTTGAATGTGGGACCGCCCACCATGCCCAACCCCTTTAGGCGCCATTTCGCGCTTTCCCCTCAGTCTGATATTAAAGCTGCCCGCTAAGCATAAGGCCATCTCAGGCCGGCAGCCCTGAGGGGAGGCAGGGTTGGGTTGTGTGAATCCCCAAACAACATACTCGGAGAACGACAGTTACTGGTAAGTGAAACCTGTCCTTCTCCTTCGTGTTGTTTGGGGATGCACACTGATGGGTGACTAGCAAGCTCACTTACTTGGATGGTGGGCAGCCGGCGTCCTGAGATGTAGGAGAGCGCGATGGCATCATGGATGGGCGGTCATCAGCGAAGAGGATCGGAGACCAGCCGTCAGGATGGATCTGCCCCGTCTGACATCAGAAGCAGACCTTGTGTCAACCCGGTAGTGGGTGATGAAGGTGGAGGACCTGGACCAGGTAGCGGCCTTGCAGATGTCCTCCATCAGGATGCCTTCGAGGAACGCAGTGGAGGAAGCCAATGTCCTGGTGGAGTGAGCCCGGACATGGGGCGGGGGTGGCAGAGATGACATCTCATAGGCCAAGTAGATGGTGCTTGAGATCCATTTGGAAAGTCTCTGGGCAGACAGAGAGTGTCCCTTGGACTTGCCACCATAGGCCACAAACAGTTGCTTGGCTCTCCTGAAGGACGCAGTCCTTTGCGTGTAGAACAGCAAGGCCCTCCTGACATCCAGCGAATGCCACACTCTCTCTTGTGCAGACGAAGGATTCAGGAAGAATGCTGGAAGCGTGATGGACTGGGCCAGGTGGAATTCAGTCAGGACTTTGGGCAGAAAGGCCAGGTCCGGGTGCAATACTACCCTATCGGGGTAGAACTTGAGAAAAGGAGGGTCAGACCGCAGGGCTGCCAGTTCTCCTGCCCTCCGGGCAGAGGTGATGGCTACGAGAAAGGCAGTTTTGTAAGAAACAAACTTAATGTCCACTGTAGCCATGGGCTCAAAGGGCGCCTTCGTGAGCGCGGTGAGCACAGCAGTGAGGGACCACTGAGGAGGTGGTATCTTTACTGGAGGGTAGGCATTACGCAGTCCCTGGAGGAATCTTTTAACAGTCTTGTCTCTGAAAGCGGAGGACAATACTGATGAAGGTGGGGCCTTGGCTACCACCGCAGCCAAGTGGACCTTTAAGGATGAGTGTGCAGATCCTGTCTCGACCAGGTGCAGGAGGTAGGACATGACGTCCTGCAGGGATGCCGAGTCCACGGTGCGGTCACTGGATGCTAGAAAGTCTATGAAGCGACGGTACTTGGCATCATAGGACTTTCGCGTGGAAGGTTTCCTTGAAAGTTCAAGGATCCGTGTTATGTCAGGCGGATAAGCCAGGCCGTCAGGTGTAGGCTCGGCAGATCCGAGTGGAGGATCCGACCGTCCTCCATGCGGAGGAGGCTCGGATCGGTGGGTAGGCGGAGGCGGTCGCAAGCCAGGGTTTGGAGTAGCGGGAACCACGGCTGGCGCGGCCAGGACGGGGCGATCAGGATCGCCCAGGCGTTTTCCGCACGGATCCGTACCAGGACCCGTTGGATGAGGGGGATCGGAGGAAACATGTACAGCAGTTCCTGGTGCCACGGCACCATGAAGGCATCGCCCTCCGATCCGTGGCCGATCCCCGCCCGGGAGCAGTAACGGCGGCACTTGGTGTTGATCTGTGTCGCGAACACGTCTAGGCTCGGTGTGCCCCACCGTCGGCACAGGCGGTCGAACACCGATCTGTCCAGTTCCCATTCGTGCATCGCTGTCCCTTTGCGGCTCAGGGAGTCCGCCTCTAAGTTCAGCGTGCCCTGGATGTGGACACCTATGGGGAACACATGTACCTTCAGGCACCACTCCCAGATCTGGACCGTCAGGTGAAGCAGGGAGAGGGACTTGGTCCCTCCTTGTCGGTTGAGGTAGGCTAGGGTCGTGGTGTTGTCCGAAGCGATCTGCACCACGCGGCCTGCTAGTGACAGTCTGAAGGACCTCATCGCCTTCCATACCGCTAACAGCTCGAGGAAGTTGATGTGGTGGTTGGCTTCCGCGGGCGTCCAGATGCCGCGGACCCGTAACCCGAGGCAGCACACACCCCATCCGTGTGTGCTCGCGTCGGTGGTGACCTGGACGGATGGAGCGGGGAGGGTGAAGAGCTTCCCGGCGGTCACATTGCGGTCCGTTGTCCACCAGTTCAGCTGGTCCCGCAGTTCGGGGGTCGGTGTGAGCCACTTCCCGAGGCTGTCGTGGGTGCTGTCGAAGGAGGCTAGGAGCCACGACTGGAGCGACCGCATTTTGAGCTTGGCGTGCGAGATCACTGCTGTGGTCGACGCCATGAGTCCTAGTAAGCGGAGAGCGTCCCTGGCACGGATGCGACGACTGCCTTGGATCCGAGCCACTACCGTGCGGATGTCGAGCAGACGTTTGGGGGGAGCGTTGGCTCTTAGAGCCAGAGAGTCCAATAGGGCTCCGATGTAGTCTATTCGTTGAGTGGGGGTCAACTGAGACTTCTTGTAGTTGACCCGTAGACCGAGACTCTGCATAAGGGCCAGGCAATGGGCAACATCGTCCTTGGCTTTCTGTAGGGTTGGGGAGCAGACCAACCAGTCGTCTATGTACGGGAACACTTGGACGCCTTGCAGCCGAAGATGAGCAGCCACCGGCGCCATGCACTTCGTGAATACCCTCGGAGCGGTGGAGAGGCCGAAGGGTAGGCAGGTGTACTGGTAGACGTTGCCGCCGATCTGGAAGCGTAGGAATCGGCGGTGTTCCCTTCTGATGGATACGTGGAAGTAGGCATCCTTCAGGTCGATGACGGTGAACCAGTCCCCGTGGTTGATCAGTGGGAGGATGGAATGAAGAGTCACCATCCGGAACTTCCTCGCGTCGATGTGCTTGTTGAGGAGACGGAGGTCCAGGATTGGACGTGTCCCCCCGTCTTTTTTGACCACGAGGAAGTAGCGGGAGAAGAACCCTTCGTGAGACTCCGACGCTGCAACCGGTTCTATGGCGCCCTTCTCTAGGAGAGCTGATAGTTCTTCCTGGAGCGGTGGGGACGGATCGGTGACGCGGACCCGTCCGACAGTAGGGCATTTCCTGAACTCGATCGCGTAGCCAGAGTCTAAGATGGTTAAAACCCATCGGTCTGTGGTGATGGCAGACCTGGCCGATAGGTAGTTGGCGAGGGGACGGTAGGGTAGAGTCTCGGTCACGGAAGAGTCAAACACGTTGTTTGCCCTTCCGTTCCGTGCGTTTACCAGTCTGGTGACGCTGCTGGTAGCGTGGACGGCTGGGTTGTGGTCGTGGCCGGTAGGGCTGGTACCGGGAGTAGTCGCCTTGCCTCTGCGGTGGGCGAGGTTGGTAGGACGGACCCGCCTGGGACGTCGACGGTTGGTCCTGCTGGTAACGGTTGGACCCACGGCGTGGAGGGCGGAGCTGTTTGATGGTGGCGTAGTCCCCCTTCAGCTCTCCCAAGGAGGTGTCGGTCTCCTTGGCGAAGAGGCCCTCACCGTCGAAGGGGAGCTCTTCCACCAGCCGCTTGACGTCGTCTTGCAGGTCAGAGGAGCGGAGCCAGGCGTGGCGACGAAGCTGGATGGCAGAGGCCAGATTCTTCGCCTCCGACTCCGTGACGTGGCGGCCCGTACGGATCTGCTGGAGAGCGAGTTGGTTTCCCTCCATGCAGACCCGCTCGAAGTCCGCTCGCTTGTCCGGTGGTAGCAGCGACTTGAAGGACTCCGCCTGTTCCCACAGTCGGCACTGGTAGCCCCCCATGGCCGTCGCGTAGTTGGACGCACGGAAGGACAAGGAGGCATTGGCGTAGACCCTCCTGCCCAGTGCGTCCAGTTTCTTCCCTTCTTGGGTCGACGGAACGGGGGTGCTACTAATCGGTGTCCGGTGTTGGGAGCCTTTCACCACTCGGGAGTTCGGCGCCGGGTGGACGTGTAAGAAGTTGGAGTCTTCCAGTAGTCTGTACATGGAGTCCACCCTGTTGGACACCGAATGGGAAGAGACGGGTCTCTTCCAGATCTCCTTGGCCGCCTTGGCGATCTTCGGGAGTAGTCCCAGACGGACGGGGACTAGCTCCTTCCAGTCGGCCATGCCGCAGACGACATCTTCGCATTCGTCCAGGGGAGCCTCCGCCCGGATCCCCAGCGTGGATCCAAGGCGGGTGATGAGGGCCGTGTACGTTTTCTGGTCCTCCGGTTGGGAGCCATGGACGGAGCCGATGTTATCGTCCGGGGATTTGTCAACCGCAACCGGTGGTGGCCGATCCTCCTCCTCCTGGTCCGACGAGTCGTCGGAGCCTCCAACCGCTCCGAGACGCTGGGTGGTGGCAGGTAGGCCTCGGGGTCCGAGTCCGACCAGTACGGCCTGGCGGATCTCGAATCGCTCCCCGGCAAAGGCAGCTGGTACGGAGGGAGAGAGGCCTCCGACCGCGCCTGTTCCACTCGTTGCCTCTTCGGTGCCGGACCCTCGTCACGGAGCGGTGGTGCCTCCATGGCTGGTTCGGGAGGCAGAGGGTGCTCCACGAACTCGGATGGTGTCGGTCGAGGGCCTTGGAGCTCGGCATGCAGCTTCCGCACCATCGCCTCGATAAACGGGGCGATGAGGCTCAACTGGGATGGCGCTTCGGAAGCCAGACCAGGAGCCACGGAATGGTCGCGAAGAGAGGTAGATGGTCGCGGCGGTGGAGGTGGAAGGGCCTCTGGCGACGGCGGAGGGCTGGGGGCCCTCTCCGGTGTGGTTTCCCGGACATCGACCGGCATCCTGCCCGGCGTAGGTGGGGCTGCAACCGGGGCGGATGCTAGGGAGCGTGGCGGCGAGGGGTGAGCCGGTCCCGGGGTCGGTGGGAGAGAAGACGTAGAGCTACGGCGCTTCTTCTCTTTCTTATCTTTTTTCTTCTTCTCCTGCTCCTTCTTCCGTTTAAACAGTTCGGAGGCCGACGGCCGTGAAGAAGGAGCAGAGGTCGAAGGAGCAGACGTTGAGGCAGCGGCCTGCTCTGGAGCTGGGGGAGGCGGTGGTGCGAGTGCGGCCTCCATGAGGTAGGCTTGGAGGCGGTACTGGCGGTTCTTGATAGCGGCCTTCGAGAAGCCTCTACACACCTCGCAGGTCTGGACCTGGTGGCTCTCCCCGAGGCAGCGGAGGCAGCGCACGTGTCCGTCCGAACTAGGGAACTTTCTCTTGCAGGACAGACACTGCTTGAACGCTGCCGCTGAGGCCATCCACCGAGGTAGATGGCCGAAGAGAAAAAATTATCCCGGCCGGGAGGCCCCGGCACGAGATTGCAGGAAAGAACGGTTTCTCTCTCTTGTTTTTTTTTTTTTTTACCGGCGGCTGAGGGCGAGCCCCAGCCACACGAGGACCAAGGGATCAAGTCCCCTGGTCCGAGAAAAATTGTAGGTTAGAAAAATTGGAAGATTCTGAGACAATCTCAGTTAAAGTACTCACAGCTTTTTTTCCAGGCTCCTGCTTGCGCAGCGGAAAAAAGCAAACTGACGGGAAAGCGCGAAATGGCGCCTAAAGGGGTTGGGCATGGTGGGCGGTCCCACATTCAAAACTCTTTATCCAATCAGCTTTCCAGCTCCGCTCAGGATTCAGCGCAGGCGCAGAACCCATCAGTGTGCATCCCCAAACAACACGAAGGAGAATTACAATTCATCTCACATAGTGAGGAAGATGTATGTGCTTGCTACGTCTGCTGCCCAGATGCTAAACACAAAGGTACAAAGTGCCTGATCTTTAATCTCCCTATTTATAATCTTTTACCTTAAAATTAAACTTGGGCAGGGTGGTCATTGCATAACTGACCTTACCCTTGCCAGTGTGTTTATGTTCACCAATAATTCAAGTTTACAATTGGTTTTAAACAGAACATGCAATAATTACTTTTTGGTTTTAATCAATAAGTGTCTTCTTCTTCTTCTTCTTCTTCTTCTTCTTCTTCTTCTTCTTCTTCTTCTTCTTCTTCTTCTTCTTCTTCCTCTTCCTCTTCCTCTTCCTCCTCCTCCTCCTCCTCCAAAATGGAGTGACACTTCATGGCAATCCTTCTGTACCTGATGTATATGAACTGATGCTATGAAGTCTCACTCCTATGTCTGATGAAATGGATTTAATTCATGATAGCTAACATTAAAATACAGCAGTTATTCTTTAAAGTGCTACAACATTTTTGGTTTTGTTTTGTTTACTCTCTGATATTGTATACTTTAATCATACTTGCAAAAACAGATAAGTAATCTTATGGACTACCAAACAAAAAAGTTTTAGCAGTAACAAAATTCAGATAAAACAAACAAAAACAATAATATCTTTTTAGCCATTCTTCAATTCCATTTACTTTTTTCCTACTTATTTTACCTTGAATGATCTACTTTCATGTTTTGTACTTTTGTTTCCCATTAGGCAACCAAAGTAATCTAGCATTCTGCATTTTATGAGTTTGATGGTGTTCTGGTTTTCATTACCTCCTCTTAGTACTTCTTCATTGTTAATTGTCTTAATCCAAGTTTTTCTTACCACCCTTGCAATACATTCAGATGAAAATGCTTTTATCTTTTTTATAGTATATTGGTGACTATATGCCATACATCAGAATCAAGAATACATTATACCATACAATTCACATTTTAAAGTAGAGCCAATCTAATCTAGGTTTATGCAAATTCTATGCATTGGGCGTGTGCAAATGTGTGTTTTTGGTCTAGAATTCCCAGAATTCTCCAGGCAATACTATGTCTGTACTATGTTTTTTTTAGCAGACTTTGATTGTCTCTATTTCTTCCAAACAGAAAAGGCAGTTAATTTTATTTCTCAAATTGATCAACTAAATGATATACCCATATTGGATTGTAATTAACTTTGGAAGGAGTTAATTAGGTTCATATATTCCTTCTGATGTATTAATATCCTTCAACTATTTTTCTGCTGTCAGAAGAATTTATCTTGGTACAACAAAATGTATCTGGCTACTCATTATTTTTGCTGAGAAACCAATAATACCTTGGGCAGTTCACTCAGTATTAAAACAACATGCTTTCAAATTACATTAGTAGGATAGCTGCTAAAGTGTTTCTGCAACACATTTGCCCCAGAAATCCAACAAAAATGGACCAAAAAGGTAAGTGAAATGGCTCAAAGCAATTATGATGCATTGAGTTGAATATCAGGCTGTTCTATTAAGGTACACATTTTCATTCATACATGTCATCTTTTTCTCAGTGAAAGGATTACTAGCAGGATTGGCTTAGGCAATATTTTAGTTAAGATACAGAAGAAGAAAAATGGGGACCTTCATGCTGTGGTTAAAGCAGTTTTTTCCAATCTACAATTAAAAGTTGTCATTCCTCTTTTGTTGAAATAAAATAACCTTTCATCACAGATTAAAAAATAAAAATAACAATTCATTGCAATTCATTCTGTTTTCCTTCTGAAAATAACCAGAAGCTGTGGGACTCTGTCTTTTTGATAGGTTTTTAGAGTAAGGTTAGGCTATTTGTGGACTAGATAGTCCCAGATTATTGAATTTTATTGCTTTTATAATCTCATTGCTTTTATAATCTCATAAAGTGAGTCCAATGTTGAAGGATGATGTTAAATAGGAAGTGTAATTGAGCAACATTTAGAAGTTACCCAACCTTAAATTAAGAGTATGATTTTTGCTTAGTTGCTATGCTGGCTGCAGGATTCTCGGAACTGAAGTGTAAAAAAATAATTTTTCTAAACTCTGTCTGTGACTGTTGAGTACTTAACTCTCACTAATTCTGCACCACCAGAGAAAGCAACTAAAATCGGAAGTTTATTGCAGATCCACTGACCAAACATAATATGTCTGATGCGCCACATTCAGGTAGGTGAGTCATAGATTGCCCTAGCCTAGCATGAAAGAAATGCTAGGGAAATGCTAGATGAACTGTCTTTGGTAAGAGCATATGGGTTGCTTTCATACTTTTAGTAGGGTCTGAAAGTGTTGATAATAGAAAAAAATACTGCCAAGGTATTATCCCATCAATTTGTTCAGTAGTAGAAGAATGATTGCCAGAACCACACAGTAAGTTAGGCATATCAGAAAACAAAAATGCTGCAGCACTTTAAAGACTAACTGCTATATTTTTAATGTGAGCTTTCGTGGATCAAGTCCACTTAATCAGACATAGGAGTGAGACATTAAGGCATGAATTTATATACACCAGATACAGAAGCATAGAGTGATTAATTAGCATGACAGATAGGTATGCAAATCAATACAACTTCCTACAGTTAGCAGTAGCAGATGATCTAACTGTCTCCTTTTCAATTGTAATAGTGGAGAGATACAAAAAAAACTGACATTGAACATATGCTAATGAGTTTAACCTTTGTGCTACTGTGCGAGCACATCCTTTGTTCTGTGAGACATGTTTTGAAAGAGAATTTTACAGGAGTAAAATATAACAAAATATAATATATATAGCAACATATAACAATCTGTGTATCAAATATGATAATGTCCCAGAATTTGATAATGTCCCGGTTGCTCAAGTGGTCAAGATGCTGAATTCAAAGACTGGAAGGTCAGAATTCAATTCCCAAGTACTGTACAACAGAGTGAGCTCCCGTCTCTGTCCTGGCTCCTGCCAACCTAGCAGTTTGAAAGCAAGAAATTGCAAGAAGATAAATAAGGACCACATCGGTGGGAAGGTAAACAGCATTCCATGCACTCCAGTATTGAGGCATGCCTGCCACATGTCCACGGACACATCTACAGACACAGACATCAGTGGCACTTTGGCTATAAATATAGATGAGCACTGAACCCTAGAGTTGGATACAACTAGCTTTCAAGCAAGGGTGACCTTTACCTTTACCATTCCAGGAAGCCAGGTGACTCTTGTGTTCTTTTTTCTACATATTTAGTATATTTTACAGATTGATTTTACAGCATTCATTGGATTTTATAAACCTCTTTCTTTTTACTTGTTGCTTGCAGTTAAATATTTTTTTAAAAAACTGCTTTTAAAAACAAAATCATACATTTAACACCTACACCTGAGGGATGCATTTTTCAACCACAGACATTGTTCCCAAGAACAAAGTTAGCTCCAGCTGCTAAAATCATAATTCCTTGTAAACACAAATGTAATCTCTTGTTACTACACTGATAGAAGCTCAATAAGATACTGGCTAGAGTGTTGTAAGGTCAAAATGCCTGAGAAATCCAATCTCCCTGGCTCCATTCACCATTCTTGCTGTGCTATTGTTGTTAAAACTATTCCCTTCTCATTGCTGCTCACAATGGGGAAAAATAACCACGCCATTTTCAAGGCTAGGGTAATTTTCTGTCTCTGTTGGAGGGCATGGTCAAGGGCTTAGAGAACTTTCAATCCTCTTGTTCTCCCATCTCGTGTGCCATATTCATTCCTTTCTTCCCCTCCAACTTTGGGAATGGGAAGAGGGGATCTGTGACCTCAAAGTAGAAAGATTCATTGGCTGAAAATCCTGCTGCTTAGTCTAGTAACTTACACTAAAGTAGGCCTATTGAATCACTGAGGATCTGGCGAGTCAATTCTTCCATAAGTCCCATTGATTCAAATGTGTCAACTCAAGTTTGGAATGATTTTAGAATGTCATAACTAGAATAGGCCCAATAAGTGGAACCTACAGAGGAGCTGACTTCCCAGTCCCCGCTGATTCAATAGACCCACCTGGTGCAATTTACAATACTGAACAACAGGATTTCAGCTATCGTGTCCCATGACCCATGATCTCAGGGACCAAATGCATTCTTAGAGCATATTAAATGTTCTCAATCACTCTATAAAAGCATTTGTCTGATTGCTTGAACTGAATGCAAAACTGACCATGAACGTTTTCTTTTCCTATTGCACAAGATTTGTGGGAAGGGTTTACTTGCTGTGGTTTATTATAATCGACTTATAATATCATGTTGCTAACCAGTGCTGATATTGCAGGAAGCTTTGCTGTCAGTTCTAGCATGACCCATTACTTAAGTTTAGATTTTTTTTAAAAAAAAAATACAAAACCTTAGCTGAAAGCAAAAGTACAAATGCCAACTCAGTCTTCTGTCCAAGCCATCACTTGCAAACAGCAGAAATTTGTCATATTCAGCAGCAAGCATGTACATTTCCTTTCAGTGTCCACAGATGTTCCCCATGTCTGATATCAAATTATGGCCTCAGTCTTTTTCTCTTTTTCTATTGCATTTCTGCCCTTTTAATGTTTTTTAGATTCAAACCTTATCCTTACTTGTATGTGCCTCAAGAACTACTGTGGTCATAAGAAGACAATCTAAATTATCTAGTGCTTGAGCAAACATGCTTGATATTGCAGAACTGACTTCTATAAGGGTCAGTTTAGGCTGGTTGTCCAGTTAATGGATCATGACTATAAGATACAGGACACACACCCACACCCGGCTCCTGTAGTTACCTTGGATTGTATATTGTGGTGTATTGGTGCATGTGAATACCTTTTTATTTTTATTCACCTAGTCATTTAAAATAACTGGTTTTTGTGCTGTTTTGACTTAGATTTTTCCTGGTGCTGGTTTTGTTTTTCCTCCGCATAATGTAATATTTTTTGCTTTTGTTGCTATTATTTTCCTCATCATATGGCTGAGAAACAAGAACATTTAGATCAGAGAGAAAAAAGAGATGCATCACTTGCCTCTGTTCTTGGGTTTATTTGTCTTCTCTACAGTCCTGAGAGTAGTAGTTTGGTGGATAGTATGGGAGTGTGTGTGTGTGTGTGTGTGGGGGGGGGTTTCAACATCAGTATAGTTTTAAGAACCATCTGGGATATAATCCAGAGCATTTGAGGAGGGCTTCTTTTTCTCACATCCCGTTCAGATTCCTTAACTTTACAAAAGATTTGTTCCTGGTGGAGATAAAAATTGCCTGCACTCTTGGATTCTTCTTGGTTGGCTAGCTGTGGGGACTGTCATGGAGGCACTTCAAGATTTGCCACACCATGACTGCACTTGTCTAGAATGGAAAGAGGCTCTACTTGTGCATATCACAGCAGGCTCTTGATCTGTAGACTTTAAAAGAAGCATAGTGCAGTCCATTGACAACAATGAATGGCCACAAGTGGGCACAATTAATCAATTGAATAGGTTTTGATTTTCAACTGTCAAAAGCTTCTGGCTTTTTCATGACTTTTGTGGACATTTGTTTTAAATACTGTACTGCTATAGAGTATTGCAGTATTTACTATTGCAGTATTGGAGACTTCAGTGGCTCAAGTGGCTAAGACGCTGACTGGAAGGCGGGAGGTCTGCAGTTCGATTCCCAAATACTGCAAGACAGAATAAGCTCCCATCTCTGTCCCAGCTCCTGCCAGCCTAGCAGTTCAAAAGCAATAAATTGCAAGTAGATAAATAGGGACCACTTTGGTGGGAAGGTAAACAGCATTCCATGCACTCCAGTATCTGGTCATCCCTGTCACATGACCACATAAATGTCTGCAGAAGCAGACAGCACTGGCTCTTCAGGTTTGAAAGAGATGAGCACTGAACCCTAGAGTCAGATACGACTGGCTTTCGAGCAAGGGAAAACCTTTACCTTTTTACAGAGTATCAGCCTTACGCCAAGTGCAGAATTGCAGCCTGAATCTGGAGGCCAAGGAAGAAATATGATTCTTCTCTCTAGCTTATTTTGCCCCCCCCCCCGGGTACAACCCCAAAACCACAACTGCCAAAATGTGTGGCAAATTATACTGCCAAATTTCATACTTTATAACATTGTGCTGTTGACATTTGGGAAAGCTTTAAATAGTTTCTTGCTGGCAAAATTTGTCAGATGCCAGAACAAAAGTTGTGTTAAGTGATTGAGCAGGCCATAGTTGGTATCTGGAATGAAAAACCGGGTCTCTGGAACAACCAAAGCTGCCAACTGCTGATTTAGGCTGTCCTGAACATCAGTAGATTGGTACATATCACATGCAAAGGCTAGACATCTGTGAAAGCTTTCACGTCAGTTCTGGTTTGTGATTTGTTTCTCCCAGTTGTCTTGGCAAACAAAAAGGCTGTGGGTGAATGTTTTTTGCCAAGTCTTGCCTCATCTCCTCTGCACTTCTGTCCACAAGCACTTCCTTCTCCATAGTTCTCGGCATTATATAATCTGAACATCCTGGCATCAAGGGCAAGGTCCAATAGAAACAACTACTATACTACAAAAATTCCAGCCACATATATGTGAACAGATGGGGGGCTTCAGCTCTATTCAGGCAGTACTATTGTTGTAATGTGCCATTAAGTCACTTGAAAAACAGAACTTCTCCAAGGACCATGACTGTCCCAGCCATACTTTTAAGCTATATTGGAAGAAATTACTCCCAGTAGAAATTTGAAACACCCTTACTTATGAGATTCTTTGCTGTCTTCCGAAGCAGGACCAATGTCTTTGAAATGTGCTTAGTGTTTAAAACTCACTTTGATCAATCAACACCAAAAACAGAAAGTCCTTTGACCAACATTTTCCAATGACATTAGTCTCCCAAATAAAACTCCACTTTTGGCCAGATGTGTCTGATCTCTTTAAGCACTATTGGACCCAGTGAAAATTAGAGAAGTAACCGATGTTCAGTGTGAAAGAGTCACCTAATTGAACAGCTTATTGGATATGTTATGCCTTGCTCCTTATGCTCAACCATAGATTTATATTTAATTACTTTAATGCATTGGAAATGTAGGAATGTTGTGACTGCAAATGTATGACCACTGGCAGAGCTCCACTTGAAACAATGGGACTTCACCGATCCAAGAACATGTATAATGATTATCCTTGTGCATATGGGACTAATTACATTTTAATTATGTTTAAAGAGTGTTCTTTCAAGCTACTAAAATGATGAGTCAAACTGGGAAGCTAAATTTAAAAAAGAACATTGGTGTGTATCCTACTGGAATCTATTTTAGTGAGAACATAGGGATACAATATTGGCCAAAAGCAGTTGTACACAAAGCTTGGACTCTAGATGAAACATTCTCAGAGGTTCTAGAGCAGGGATTCTCAACCTCTGGCCTGTGGGCCAGATTCAGCCTGTGGCACTAAATCATTCAGCCCATGCCCTCACTCCAGTCACCACGGCTGTGTTTCTGGCGGCTACAGAGACGTTTCTGGAATGGTGGTGTTTCTGACGTGATGGTGTTTCTGGCAGCCACAGAGGCATTCCCAATTGCTGTGGAGGCTTTTCTAGCAGCTGAGGACATGTTCCCTGTAGGCATATTTCTGGTGGCTGCGGATGCATTCCCAGTGGCTGCACGGGGTTCTGGCAGTCACAGATGTGTTTCTGGCAACTGCAAGGGGTTTCTGGGTGCTGCAGACACATTCCCGGTGGCTGGGGGGGGGTGTCCTTTACTTACACCACACAGCACCCCCAGGCTGGTAACCAGGGGAGTGGTATGTGTGTGGGGCTTTTTTGGGGTGTGGTGGGCTCAGGGTCGTCACTGCCATCCCCTCAACTGTCTGAAGGAGCATGACCCAGCCCCTAGCTTAAAAATGTTGAGAACCCCTGTTCTAGAGAATGTGAAATTGAAAACATAGTTGGAAGACTTGAAAGGGCTGCCAAAAACCTACATCAAATCCAAACTGATTTTTCTAAACGGACATAATAAGAGGGGAAAGTGTAACCAATTTCACCTTAGTAACAATTGATGTAAAGTCTCAGATGCACAACCAAGTCCTAGAATATTTTTTGAGACAGTATGGAAAGATTTTAATAAGCAGATTTTTAAACCATGTTATTATCGGCCTCTGAAAGATTATCCTGACAATAAAGATGAATGTTGTAACAGATCAGTTGGAGCTTCATGTTTTATGCCAGTTCCTCCCAGGACCTAACTGTATTGCAAGCTGACATTATTAATTGTTCAGCTCTATCAAACCGGAAATTTCATATTATTAAATTACAGTTGCTATGGAAACCACACCATTCTGCGACTTTTGTTTGCTAGTGGCATATGAGAAACTCAGCACCAATTCATGCATTAGAAAGGATTGCTTGGTTTTGTTTCTGACAAAGTGATAACATTAAAATAAAATTTAAAAAAAGGTGTGTGTGTGTGTGTGGGGGGGGGGAATTGAAGAGATAACTTGCAATGGTTTAACTTAACTTTGAAAATTTCTGTTTTGCCACTGCCATAATGTTAGGGAAATGTTCTTCTTGTGAGCCTCCCAGAGGCAAATCACGGGACTTTGATCTTACCTAGCAGGGCTCCTCTGATGTTCTTAATGGAAGGCAAAGCAGCCTGATTAAACATTGTGCCTGTATTATGCTTCTCCTCTTCATTTCCCTAGTAAGGAAATTACAGAACTATATTATATACTGAATTTGTCCTCACTTTCAGCTGTTTTTAAAAATCTATTGTTGAAACATACTGCACTCTCCCTACCTGCTTTGGAGCACATTATACTGTATTTGTAGTTATTTAAGGTGTTTTTTATTGTGTGTGTGTTAAAACCTATACCTGCTATAATTTTGTCTTGAGAGAAAGGTGAGATTTTACCACTCATCGTCACCCTTAACATATCTGATTTTATTTGATTTTAAAAGCTAAATAGGGGTTAGGCTCGGATAGTATTTTGATGGGAGGTAATACTGGCTGAGAAGGACAAGGGAATAATCCTGTCTGAATGTCTGAATCAGAAGTTCTCAACCTTTTTAAGCAGGGGGCTGGGCCATGCTCCCTCAGAAAGCTTCAGGGGCCAGATGGCCATTTTGCCCTTCCTCCACCGCTCTGCACTTCCTGATGTGGTGGAGGCAGTGGGTGGGCCACATGAAATGGTGCCACAGGCCACATCCAGCCAGAAGGTCATGGGTTGAGAATCCCTGGTCTGGATGGTCATTGTCTGTCAGAGTGGATCATACTGTATTAAATGGACTAAGGTAAAGGTAAAGGTCGCCCTTGCTCAAAGGTCAGTCGTATTTGACGCTGAGGTTCTGTGCTTATCTCTGTTTATAGCCAAAGAGCCAGCACTGTCTGTGTCTGCAGACATTTCTGTGAACATGTGACAGGTTTGACTAGACACCAGAGTGCACGGAATGCTGTTTATCTTCCCACTGCAGTGGTACCTATTTATCTACTTGCAATTTCTTGCTTTCGAACTGTTAGGTTGGCAGAAGCTGGGACTGAGATGGGAGCTCACTCCATCATGCAGCACTCAGGTCTCAAATTGCTGACCTCCCAATCTTCCAGTTGTCAAGTCCAGCATCTTAACCACTAAGCTGCTGCAGTCTCAATGAACCACAGGTCTGACTTAATATAATATATACACCTATGTTCCTAGGAATAAATGAATAAGAACAATGATGATAGTAAATGTGGAGGAACAAGGGAGGTAGAAGATAACTGTGATGTTCTTCTGGACAATCTGGTAAAAAACTTGGGCAAAAAGATGTTACTCTTAGGTGGATGTGTGGCTGGTTGATGGGCCCAACAGTGCTCATTTTAGAGAGGAGTGACAAGTGACCAGTCACATGGATATATTCTGAGCCTGGTGTTGTTTGACATCTTTGTAAATGGCCTGGATAAAAGTATGGTGGAAATGCTTTTCAAATTTGGAAATGGCACCAAAACAAGAGACATACCTAATATTTCAGAAGACAGAATGAAGAGTCAGCTCCTAAAGTTCAAAGTGTGTTGAGGTGGCATCAACAGAATTAGAGTGTCTAGGAGGGCATATTACTATCTAGTTTGCTATGGTCCAACCTCACTCCAAATGCAACATCTTGTCCTGGGCTCTACAGTTTAAGAAGGATATTGTCAAGCTGGTACTTGTCCAGAGGAGGCAGAAACCATGCACTTGGAGGAAGAGTTGTGGAAACTGGATCTGTTTAGCTTGGAGAAGAGAAAACAATGACTTCAAATATTTATAGGGCTACTCAAATGGAAAATGCAGCAAGCTTGCTTCATATGGTTCCAGAGGGCAGAATCCAAATTAAATTACTAGGAGGAGATTTGGATTAAAATTTACGAAGAAGTTCTTGAAATAAGAACTGTTCAACAATGAATTTAAAATGATAAACTCTCCTTTATTGGTGACAGAGGTTGGAGAGCCATAGATACAGTGAAACTTCAGTTTAAAAAATGAATACATTCTCCGGGATGTTTCTTACTGCAAAAATTACTTTAACTGAATTTCCCATAGGAATGCATTGAATACAATTTCCCATAGGAATGAATTGAAAACCAAAATACTTAAATTGAAATGGAGTCTCCCATAGGAATGCATTGAAAACCAATTAATCTGTTCCTGCCACATGTAAACCGAGCCACTATTTTCTAAGGGTTTCCTTTTGTTGTGTCATTTTTATGTTAACCGAGCCATTTGTTAACCAAGGTTCTACTGTACTTCAGTTGTAGATTTTTTGTTTCAGCAAGGCTTTTGATTCAGGAATCCTTGGTATTCCTTCCAGCACTATAATTCTATGAGTCTAACTTTTGCCAGTTCTACATTTCTACCTCTTGCTATATCCATACTATCTCCCACCTTCACCCCTCCACTAACAATGCATGGCACAGAACAGTTTCTTTTGTCTATTTATGACTTGTCCTATACCAAGAGTTCTCAACCTTTTCAAGCCAAGGGCCAGGTCACTCTCCCTCAGACAGCTTTGGGGACTGGACAGCCATTTTGCCCTCCCTGCATGATGGGGGTGGCCTGTACATTAAATAGGAACTATGCATGACACTTCTTGGTATGGCAGAGGTAGTGGGGGTGGGGGGTGGGGCACATGAAATGGTGCCATACGCAGCATCCAGCTTGTATGTGTAATTGTCAAACAGTGTTAGTAACCTGCTTTATTATTGTATGTATCCCTTATTTCTTATTTGGATAATGATATCTAGAGCTCTACCTTGCAGCTGTGGTTTTTGGACATTGTTATGAGAGGTTTGGAATTTGGTTGACAGACTTTGGGAGGTACTGAAATAAACACTGTACTCTCTTTTCATTTATTTTAATGAGAAGCAGATCCCAGTTTGTACATAATTTGTTTTTGCTGTCATTGAGACTTGTTTTCTAGTTTTTGCTTTGCTTTGTTTTGTTCCCTAGTTTTGTTTGGTACGCATTTTTGTTTATCTTAGAAGCAGGGCTTCATGTCACTTGGATCGGTTGGAGAGAGGTATTGGGAAAGTCTTTGGTATTAACTGGTTTGGCCTACCAGATGAATTGACCACACAGCTGGGAAAGCATGACATCCTGGACCATCCAAACATGGATCTTATATAAGTTGCTGAGGCTGACCTTCCTCTGTTCCAAGCCTGTTGACCTGATATAATGCTAAATTGGTCAGTGATACTGGAGATACAAGCATGTTGGGGTCCCAGGCATTTTAGGAAAATGGGTACTCTCAGAAGGAGAATCAACAAGGTGGCTGGCTAGCTCATTCAGCGGTAGTCAGCCTTTCGATATATCACTGGGACATTTTGTTTATTTACCAGTAGGCTGAATGAGAAACATCTTTTGGACTCTAAGCAAGAGATGTGGGTACAGAAGATATGAAACAGACTTGTGTTTTGGTTTCAACTACAGTAAGTTTGAGAGATTGCCTTCCGGTGGTAGATTGGGCATAGAATCAATTACAGTTTCTAGGAAAAGAGGTAGACTATATTCCCAGGATAGGATCCTCATAAGGTATGAAGGTAGAATCATAGAATTTTAATGCTGGAATTCCTGAATCAAGGCTTTCCCAGCCTTTAGCACAAATGGCATGGGATCATTTCAGTGGTATTGAACTGAGTAACATCTCATGTACAGTCATTCTGTAGGTGAAAAATAGCTGAGTGGATTTGTTGACCAGCAGCCAGGTCCCCCTCTGTTGCTCAGTGGCAGTGACTTTTTTTTTGGGGGGGGGGGGAATGGACAGGGTGGTCTCTCCTGGTCTTTTGGATTTCTCAGTGGCTTTCAATATTGGTAACCACTATCAGGGGTAGGAATTGGAGGCACCATTTTACAGTGGTTCTGCTCCTTCCTTGGCCAGATCCAGAATGTTCAACTCAGGGGGTTTATTTAAGTTCCAAGGGGAACTGGGGAGGAAAGGGCAGGAAAGAACTAGGTCTCTATTTTCAATTCATTTAATGACATGCTATATAAAAGATGGAATCATTTATGCCATTCATATTTTGAGTTTCAGGATGTCACTTAGTAAAGTTTAAAAGTTGTCAGAAACACGTGAGATGCCCAAGACAGCCAGCAAAAGCAGCTGCAACATTCAGCATGGAGAAAGGCAGATTGATATTCAACTACTATTCAGAACCTTGATGGGTTTAGTGTGCAATACCCCAAAGTTTATGTCCAGAGTGCGATGGAGCTGCCGATATCCCATCCACTTTTTTTTTTAACCTGAGCAATATAAAGGTCTTCCATAGAGGGCAGGCTGACTCCAATTATTCTTTCTGCAGCCCTAACTATCTGATGAAGTCTGTTCTTATCCTGTTTGGCCCTGCACCAAACCAAGCAGTTACTGAAGTACAAAGAATAGATTCAGTAATCCGTTTATAAAACGGAATCAGTAACTATTTAAGCAGGCTGAACTTCCTGAGCTGTCACAGGAATTACATTCTCTTTTGTGCATTCTTAATGATAATATTCATATTAACCATCCATTTCATGTATTGGGAGATTACCTTTTCTTCTCCTTCTTTCCTTCCTCTTTTACCAATTTAGACGCCAAAGGAGATACAAGGTTCTTGTACTTCTAGCAACCTCCACCTGTGCTATTAGGTGTTGTTGTAATATACCTTTGATGTTATGTCTCCATCTTCCTCTGGGTCTGCCTCATTCATGCTCTTTGTCTGCCTCTCTTTTTTATATGCCTTGCATGATAAGGAAGATGAGAAACTAGGTAAAGGTCTCCCTTGCTTGAAAGCTAGTCGTATCCAACTCTTGAGTTCAGTGCTTATCTACATTTATAGCCAAAGAGCCAGAGCTCTCTGCATCTGCAGATGTTTTGGTGGACATGTGCCAGGCATGACTGGACACCGGAGTGCACAGAATGCTGTTACCTTCCCACTAAAGTGGTACCTATTTATCCACTTTCTATTTCTTGCTTTCAAACTGCTAGGTTAGCAGGAGCTGGGACAGAGATGGGAACTCACTCCATCATGCAGCACTTGGGTCTTTAACTTCTGGCCTGTGGACCTTCCAGTCATCAAGTTCAGTGTCTTAACCACTAAGCCATCACAGTCTCCTTCCAGACCCTTCAAATTTTAAAAACTCCATTGCCAATCAATACTGTATTGCTGAATATGGTAAGAGGAGGTAAGGTAGAAGAACATTTTCAAAAATATTCTACCATCTCTGCTGTTTTGTGTGTTTAGTTTCAAGTTGTTATGACAGCACCATGTTCAACTTTCCCTCTAGATGCAGACACATTGTCTTGAATGAGACCAACAGACACATATCATCTGCAAATATCTAGATATTCTGATTCTAAGCAGGTGTTCTGATTCTAAACTAGCTTTTGCAATGATTTCTCAGATGCTGTACTTTTAGTTCTGTAATTTCACATTGTTTTAATGAGGTACTGATGCTTAAAATTCTTTGTTCTTGACTGTCTTGGGAAAATCTTTTTTGTTTTAAGAGACAACATAAAAGTTAATTTAAAAAAAAAAAGCAAAGGGGGAAAATCCCCACCAACCAGCCAACATATCTCACATACAGGATCACTTGGGCCAAATTGTGTATGCATGAGCTTTCTGAAAAGAGAGTTCAAGGACAGTCCACATATCCAGACAACATGTTCCCCTCCCCTTAACTGTTTTAGTGGCCTGCAGAATCTTCCAGCCCACCTCCCTCCTGAACTATGATTAAGTGTAAAAAGTGCTGCTCTCGGAAAATTCAGAGAATGGCATTTCAATTTCATAACACACTAAAGCAGTGGTGGGCATCAGCAGGTTCACACCAGTTTGCCAGAACCGGTAGCAGAAATTCTGCCTGGCCCCACCCACCCAAGTTTTGAAATAAAGTAGTCCTAATTCGGGTGTAATGCAGGGCTTTTCCCCTGGCCATGCCCACTATTCCACACCCACAGTGTGGTAGTAAAATATTTTGGAGCCCACCACTGCATTAAAGCCTTTGCCCAATGCATTGGTGGTGAGGATTAATTAGAAAAAATGGAAGTGGGCTGCTAGCCATCCCCTATTTAATTTTGAGAGGGCATGGCCCATGAGAAATTAACCTTGAGGCCTCTACAACATTCCCACTCCAATGTAGATGTTGAAGGATCAAGGCAATCAGAAACAGTTCTTCAACCCACTCCTCACATCACTAAACTCTCTCTATTATCTGAAATGATCCATCTTTGAGTGTGTTGCCAATAACACCTTGTCTATATTCCATCCCGCAGCTACTTTCACAAAGGAAAACATAATGCAAATGCTGTTTCCATAGTAGCAAAGTTTATTACCTTGTCGGCAGTGCCTTTATTATATGTGTTCATGTCAAATTACAAATGAAACAAAGCCACAGCGACAAGCTAGGGCTTGGTTATTGCTCAATGAACCCAAGTTTCTACTCACTCTGGAGCTTTTCTTAAACAAATATTTAGCTAATGAATCAAGAAGCTGCATGGAATTATAACAAATAGAGGTTCATCTTCTTGGGCTCACAAGGTTAAATGCAGAGAATAGAAACAGCAGAGCTAGCTGAAACAAGAAAAGAAAACAACATTGTATTTCATGAAACAAAATTGGATAGCAGTGAAGGATCTTTATAACATAATACATCATCCCCATAAATCACTGTCACTAATAGTATTTCAGAGGCCATGCCCCAAGGACAGTTTACAGTAAAGTGAGAAAGAATAAGGATATAAAATCCACTAGTCATTGCCATCCATTCCTGACACTACAAACCCCAAAGACACCTAGTTGAGTATCCACATAATATTCTTAATTTTACTTTTAGTTTAGATGATGCCCAACTGTCATGGAGAATAACAACCATGTTTCCCATTTATTACAATCATAGTAATAAGATGCTCTCCATGACTTTGAACTTTGGCACTGTTCAGTTTTGGAAGCAGACAAGAATGGGACTGCACCAATCCAAATGTCAGGCTGCTGAAGGTACTGTATATGGAAAATCAGGTGTGTTCTGTGCATTTATTGCAACTGCAGTGTAGGTGGTGGAATCATGCATCTCTTTGTTTGCAGAAGTTTTCTGGAGTCTCAAATCTGGACATTTTACAGAAGCATCATGGATCGAAGCTTCTGGTTCAGGGCTATTTTAAAAATGTTACAACTGCCCTCTTCATCTATTTGCAAATCAAGATGTGATGTGAATGGAGCACTAGCCTTGCTTTGCACCTTATCTGTTTGCATGGAGTGATTAAAAAAACTCAATTCTATGAAGGAGAAGGAAATGAGAGAGAAGTACCTACTTTTACAAATTGCAAACTCCTTGACTGACTACAATAACAATCTCTCACACCCCAGTGATTTCAGTTATGCTCAAACTTAATCTTGCTAAAGATCTACTGCCTGCATCACACAGTTTTTTCAGAGTACACAGCTCCATGTGCCAACAGCGTGAATGGTGAAGAAGGTTACAACTAGGAAGAGAGTAAACGAAACAAAAACATTATAGCACTTTAAAGATGACCTTTACCTACAGTAGGGCTTTAAAAGGTTAGTTTTCTTGAACCACATTTCCAAGAATCTTCCAGCCAGGATGGTGAGTAAAACAACGTTTCTGAGTTGTGTTATATCCAAGTACCTTGTCCTTAAATTACTAGTTTTGAATAATGAATGCTGGTATATATTGCATTTATGCACAGATGTGTACAACTATATCCATCAGCAGACAAAAACCAGAAGCTGCTAAGCTAGAACACTTAGTACAGTGGAGGAGTTATCTTTTCCAAACAAGTATATAGTCTATCACTGAAACAACATATGGCCTAGAACAGGCATAACCAAACTGTAACACCAAGATATTGCAAGATTTGAGCACCCACTATCTTCCACCACTTGCTAAGAAGTTTAAGTTTTGAAAATGTTTCCCAAAATATGTTCTGTGGAACACTGGTGGACTTAAATTCCCCCCCGAAGCCTAAGTCAGTACATTGGCTGATCCGTGTTTTGAGGGATTGACTTAAGTTTTTGGGAATTGAAGTCTGAAAACCAAAGTTTGGGAACCTCAGCTAGCATGGCCTGGGAGATGGATAATCCAACACCTTTAATCAGTGTACAATAATCAAGGAAGACTGAAAAACTATGCAAACTTAGATGGGAGTAAATCTTTCTGAGCTGATCCAGATTTGCTTTGGGGGTCCATGCCAGGCAATACAACATGTGCACAATTAGTACTTGTGTGAAGAGCTTTTTATAAATAGAAAAGGAGTGGGGAGGGGAAATTTTAGCTCATTGTTTTACACTACTGTCCTTCCAGCTCTGTCCTTCCAGCTCTGAGGCTGCTGTTTTCCAACAAAGGGGAAAGCTTCCAAAGCAAAAATGAAATGTTATTTGTAGCACAAATAGAAGGCAAGCCTCCTCCCAACTTGAGATAGAGACCAGAGGAGGAGCAAACCAGTGGTGGGCTGTAAAGATTTTTGCTACCCCACCGTGGGTGGAGCTGATGTCGTGGGCGGAGCCAATGTCATGGCATCATGATGTCATGATGTCATGGGTGGAGCCAACATCATGACATAATGATGTAATGATGTGGGCAGAGCCAAAGAAAAAATAAAAATATAAAAATAAAAATTTAAAAAATCAATAAAAAATCACATACACATTAAAAATTCAATACACATTAACATTAAAACAATCGACCAACCCACCACCCACCCCAAACACAAATCAACCCACCCACCCACAACCATCCCAAACACAAATCAACCCACCCACCCACCCCAAACACTTCTTCAGGCGCTGCCTGCGCCCTTCCTTTCCGGGCAGCCAAAATGGCTGCCCAGAACTGCGCATGCATCAAACCTCCATTTGATACATGTACACTAAAAAATAGAAGTGTGCATGCATCAAATGGAGGTTTGATGCATGCGCAGTTCCGGGCAGCCATTTTGGCTCCAAATTTGAAAAAAATTGGGCTGCCGGTGAGGCGTCCGAACCGGACGCCTCAAAAAATAAAATAAAAATCCCAGGTGGGTTCTATCCCCCCACCCCCCGGAGAACCACCCGGGATTTTTACTACCAGTTCGGGCGAACCGGTGCAAACCGGCAACAGCCCACCACTGGAGCAACCCCACATCGGGGGAAGGGGTTACTTACTATTTGGAAGCCACTCATATAACAACTAATAATGCAAATGTTATCTTAGTGTGGCACAACCCACCCAGTGTTGTGCTTGAAAAACATACAGGTAAAGAAAATGCTGTATTCATGTAACATTCTGTGTATGTTGGTCCTGGTCCTTGACCATAATAAAAATGTTAATTGCTAATTGTCTATAATATCCAGATAGCAAGCACTCAATAACTCCGCTGATGATTCATCACAGAATGTAATGAAGAACAAAAAGAGCAAGTGGGTGGGGGGGGGGGAGATAATTTCTGTTGGCTTGTAGCATTGTTAAACTTGCATGAGAATTGTTAGCATGTACATTAAGGATTCATTTGTATACCTTTAATTTAGAGGCCTGAACCAAATCTGTCTTTTCTTCATATATCCCCATTTCCAATTTAGATTGGATTGTGAGAGCATTGAATCAATTCTGTATTGACAGCATTACTGAAAACAGTTCTCAGATCAATCTCTACAACAAAAAAGAGCAGCTGGTTAAACTATGCTGGCACTTAGCCTAAGGCAGGTTTCTATACTAGAGCAAAAATGGATCAATACATACACTACCACTTACCTTTCTTTATTTGCTGTTTATCCAAGAGGGAAGGAACTTTTGTATAAATGCTTAGCTGCATCGTTCTTATAATGAGATAATGTTTTTAATGTGTATAATATCATTTTAAAAATTGTTGTTGCAAACTGTAGTTGTCTTCTAGACCAGTGGTTCCCAATTAGTGGTACGCGTACCCCCAGGGGAACGCGAGATTGCATCAAGGGGTACGCGCAGCAATCTCTTAACTAAAATATTAAATCCTTAAAAAACAATAATGCAATAACAATTGCCAAAAAATTATTCAATTTAATTAAACGATCAGTAGGTAAGTCAATTGTATGCATCAATCACTTTCTCCCGTGGTGGCGGTTTTTCTCGCGCCTCCCGCGTCTCGCATCACCCGATCGCGGCCGCCCCCGTTCCCGCCTATTTGCTTGTCATTGTCAACGTGCACATTTGTCACATTAATGAAACATGTGCTCTCTGTCATTAGAATGTCTTTTGATGATAATAGATATAAAATACTCCTGATTTCATTTTTTATTTAACGTTCCTGCAATAAGGGGTACGCGATATTTAACATTCCTGCAATAAGGGGTATGCACGTTTGAGGTCTTTCTTGAAGTGGTACGTAGAAAAAACTAATTGGGAACCACTGTTCTAGACAATTAAAATCTGGCCACCTCTGTGGTATAGTGGTCTAGGGACTGACTGATGCATCCAAGTGGCTTATAACTACAGACTAAACATGCACAAGAATAGGAATAGGATAGACAGCCTTTCTGGTAGCATGATTTTTTGTAGCTTCCTCATGTTCTTTTCATTCTTCTTCTTTTGTGTCTAGGCCAGAAATGAAACTGCCAAAATGAAGTCCTTTTGGTGGGTTCATTTTGCAGTTCCCTTCACCTGACCTGGTGTAAGAAAGATTAGCTGACAACACAAGGTTGCCATTACTGGGGTACACCCAATTGTGGTTCAAAAAATACCACAATCTTCAAGGAAGTTATTTCTGTGTACCCCTTCTTTTCATTTAAACAACAGTATCACCATATATTTATGGAAGTAGGGTAATTTCTACCCCTGGGGTGCCCAAACGTTTCGGGCTGTGAGCTGATCACATGGTTTTACTTCCACTTCCAGGAGTGCCGAGGGCTTCACGGGCCAGATGAATTGGCATTAGGGGCCACATCTGGGCCCTGGGCGATAGTTTGGGCACTCCTGCTCTACCTATTCTTTTCTTTACTGAACACTGAATCTTCCCAGATTTCCCATCCTGTCACTCATGTAAAGTTTTGGGCAAAACCATGTATTAAAGGGAAATAATATTTTCTTCAGTTAAGGCATTTTCATTTCCATGATGGGATTTCCTCAGAGAGCTATGCCTTGACAATCTTACAGATTAAGTCTGTGTGTACTTTTCGAGTGATCGCTCTCAAACAAAACTTGCTTTCAGGAAAATCAAGTGCTATAACAAACAGATACCTTTCTTCAACTGAGGAATCATATACAGTAAAACCTTGGATTAAGCTAAAACTTGGTTCCACAAGTCTTAGTGTTATCCGATTTTTAATGTTATCCGATGCATGCATCAGATAACGTTAAAATCCTATGGGATGCATCTGATAACGTTAATACTCCATAGAGATACATTGTAACCAGCACAGACTTTAGCGAACGTTATCCGATGCATCCCATAGGATTTTAATGTTATGCAGCACAATCCTCCCCGATTACTTAACATTATGCGATTTTAGTGTTATCTGATGCAAACGTTATTATTTATTATTATTTATTAGTTCAAATTTATATTGCTGCCCACTCGCCATGGCGACTCAGGGCGGCTTACATACAATGCATTACATTACAATACGATATGTTGGGGTGAGCACAGGGGGAGGGGCGGCGAGGTCTTCAACTTGCCCTGGCTTCTTCCTCCGCAGTTATCCAAGGTATTACTGTATTCGAAAAATGTACAATGTTTATTTGTAAAGTAAAAAGTAAAACTCAAAAATAGAGAAGAAAACATTCAATTAGAGAAGAAGATAGAGTAAAACAGAAAATCTGACATAAACTTAACAAACACACAACTGTGCACTATCTAATTACTGTGCTGGTTTAGGAGCTATATAGAGCATAACAAAGAAACATAATCACCACAAGCACAGATGTGGTTTCAGATGAATGAAATTGACAACTTTTTTGCAACTTACAAATGAGAGCTTCCTTGCTTGCCAAATGCTCATTGTTTCAGGTAACAGAAAACTCTGTGAACTCTGGCTTTGCAGTATTGCAAACTATGCTATTTAAAGGCAAACAATGTCCTTTACCTTATAAATTAATTACATCAAGGCTTTAAGTGTGTGGACAAAGAAGTTTATGCAAATTAGCATATTGCAGTTACTTTGGAATTCTAGATTGAATTCACATTAAATTAGTTGCATTTCATTCTGAAGTTCTGACTGGAAAAAAAACTCTCACAGGAATGTTCATAAGAGAAGTTCAAGATTAAGGAGGGGGTATAATAATAATTTCGTGTCAGAAATTATTCTGGGTTGAAAGGATTTTTGCAGAAGACACTCCGCTCAGCGAACGCCCAAATGAGGATCCTTTTGTGTTCCCAAGAGCTGGGACAGAGATGGGTGCTCAATCCATCATGCAGTACCTGGGTCTTGAATTGCCAACTTGCCAACCTTCCAGCTAACAAGGCGAGCTTCTAACCAGTGACAAAAATGCAGGAGTGTACAGTTTAGAATATATTTAGTTTCATAAGTTTCATCTCCCTTGATACTCGGAGGAGGAGGAGGAGGAGGAGGAGGAGGAGAACTTTAGCAAAGGTGAAAGGTGATGAAAGTTGCAGACCAACAACATCTAAAATGCCACACATTCTCTGAAATGTGCCAAGAAAATCCAGTTCAAAAATGTTGGCAAAGAACAAGTCAATTCACAATGTCTGAATACAACAGAGTTTGGATTCCCTGAACCAGTTACATGAAGTATTTCACTGTACACTACACTAATCACCTAGAAAGGCTTCTTACCTAGCATAACAAATGTCTTGAATAACAGAGCCTGTTGGAGTACATGCTTTAACATGGTAACTGTACTATTTCTTGTCAAGAAGAATGATGGAATTATTTCAATCAAGCTTTGAAATGTGGGAAAGATGAGACCTGCATAGAACACTAGTCTATTTCTGACAACTTCTGAAGAATTAAAATTCATGTACTTCATTCTTCTAACAAAGGGTGTAATGAGAACAGGAAATGGTACCACATTAATCTCTTCTTCTGACAAGCATTATGGCAGGAATGAGAAAAGGGCCTTATTTAAACTGTACTTCTTACGACCTTCAAACTACAATTGTATTTTTCACTTCACAGATAAGAAGGAATAGTGACTGCATTAAGACTTCATGGATCTCCTGCCTAAAGTAGTGATGGAAGACTGAAGTGAAGCAAAGTGTTTTAGGAAAACCAAAATCTTGGGAGTGGAAGAAGAGAAAGGCTTCACCTTTTGTTTCTGTTTTTTTATTTAAACAAGAATACTAAACATGTTTACAGCATTCGTCCCCATATGAAACAAACATTTCAGTAGATAGTGGCATTCTGATTAGTAGGAAGGGATACACAGAAAGATCCCCATCGAAGTTTGTGGCATTTTTGAACCACGATCAGACATATCCCGGGCAATGACCACCTTGTGATGGCTAATCTTTCTCACACCAGGTCAGGTAGACGTAACTGTGAAATTAAGTCATTTTGGCAGTTTCACATCTGGCCTACACATGGAAGAAAAAGAAGAACTACTAGGAAGTTAAAAAACAAAAGCTTTTCCAGTTTTAGTTTTGTACTGGTCAAAGAAGTCAACAAGATAGATAAGGTGTGTTGGGAACCATGGATCTAGAGGAAATATCACCCAATCAAGTATCATGGCAATATCCCATCCATTTAAACTTGAATAGCTGATGAGGCCAATAAACCATGTGGGTAAAAAGAAATGAGACAACATTATAACCCATATCGGAATGATGGCATATGAATTGATATTTCTGCTAGCATCCATTGTCATTCAGTCATTGAAGGTGGTGAAAATATGTTATAAATGATATCCTATAAGGAAACACTTGTGTGTGTGTGTGTGTGTGTGTGGGTATGTGCGCGTGCGCACACACACACGCACTCATGCATGCACGCATGCACGCACACACACACACACACAGGGTAATCATACAATAAATGTCACATATGAAAGAGTTAATGTCACTCTGATATGAAGGATACCTTCTGTCATTATACCTATACCAGGTGGTATTTTCCCACTGGTGCAAAATAGGAAGAATAAGCAAAATTCTGAAAATAGAAGCTGTATGACTCATTCTATCCTACAGTAGTGTCCATGGACAATGTAGTCCCAGGAAGATTTTTTTATTGTCTTTGAATTTGTGTGTAATGTTCTCCAGCTGCACAAAATTCTGGATTGAAAGGATTTTTGCTGGAGAAACTCCACTCAGGAGACACTCAAATGAGGCTCCTTTCATGTCCCAAAGATTTTTTCCCATGGAAGTGGTCCCTATTTATCTACCTGCAATTTCTTGCTTTCAAACTGCTAGGTTGGCAGGACAGAGAAGGGCACTCAAACTGTCATGTAATACCTGAGTCTTGAACTGCCAACTTGCCAACCTTCCAGCTAATAAGGTGAGCCACCACAGCCTCTTGCCTTTATCTAACCAGGTAATATATAACAACTTGGATCCAGGGAATCTCCACACCACCCCTACCCACCCACCCCTTGGTGGCAAGACAAGATCCAAAATGTATATAGCAGCTTCAGAGATTTTTGCAATTCCAAATACAGTTTATTTTCTGTATGATTCCCTATACAGTTGCTGGACCTTGTGAGGCATTTTTCCTAGAATTGTTTTTCCAGGTCCTGCACTGCTGCTGGTGCTGCCAGAGCTTGTGCAAGAAAACATGGGGGTTAAGATCCTAGTATTCTCTGCCTTGCTCCAAATAGCCTGATGTTCATGTTCAGCACCCACCTCCTCTCACCCCTGGCATTTTGATGCACCAAAATTGCAAAACACACATGCAAACACTTTTGTGCTGAGCCAGCAATCTCCAGCATGACTGGAAACAGGTGGAGATAGTTGTTGCTATTACATGTTATCATTTCACCTGTGACATATGGAGACCTCCTGAATAAGTGATCACCAAAATATTCTGTCTTCAAATCTCTGCTTCTTCTTCCATGTCTAGGCCGGACATGAAACTGCCAAATGAAGCCATCTTTTGGTGAGTTCATTCTGCAGTTCCTTTTACCCAACCTAGTGTGAGACTAGCCAACACAAGGTGGTCATTACCCAGGGTATGCCTGATTGTGGTTCAGAAATGCAACAACCTTTGAGGAGGCTCTTTCTGTGTACCCAAAACCCTTGCTCAGTTCTTATAAATTCAACCCCATCGTTTCTCTTAAGGGAGAAAACCAATTTGTTTTCTTTTGGGTATCAACAAGGCTCTCCTCCAGCATCATCGTTCAAATGAATCCATGTTTATCCTGTCACCTTCTTCACCGCTCAGCTTTCACATCCATACATAGTGCTCAGGAACACAAGAATGTGGATGATCTTGGTCTCCAGTGACACATCCTATATTTGATTATCTTTTCTAATTCCTTCATTGCTACCCTCCCACGTCTCCCTCCTCTTTCTCGGCTGCAGTCTTCATTTGAACCAATGTATACAAAAGCATACCAAGTTATACAAAATCTTTAACAGTTTCAATTTCCTCATTGTCAACATTAAAGTTGTATTGTGATGATTTTACGTTCAATTGTATTCCTGCTTTGGCACTCTCTTCTTTCACTTTGGCAAAGAGGCATTTCGACTCATTTCATTGCTGCTGCATTCTCTGCATATCTTAAATTATTAAGTTCAATGATATATTATTAATAATTTAATTAATAATTTAACAATTTAGTCAGACTTTAAAGCCACCTCGCAATGAAACATTTCCTCCTCCAGGTAGACCCTTTCCTAAGATCCCCCCCCCCCCCCCAGTCTGGAAACCTGTGGAAGCATACCAATTTCCTGGTACAGTACTTCAGCCAGTGTCCTGAAGTCTGGCAACCTCAATCACTGCTGTTCTTTGATAATCTCCTTATCCTGATTATAGCCTATTCCCATGTATCCTGTCAAGTTGATTCTGACTTATGGTTACCCTTTCAGAGTGTTTAAGGTAGAGAATACACAGAAGTAGCTTACAATCCCCTTCTTCTGGGGGAGCTCTGGGACTGTGCAGCTTGTTCAATGGCACACAGGTTGGTTTTTCTCCAAGGAGGACAACAGGGAATTGAACCCACAACTTCTGGCTCCTCAGCCAGATATCCAAAACCTTGAGCTCAAAACTCCAACTTTATTCCCTTGTATCGATCTGATTTCTCTTGGTTTCCCATAATTTGCTACACATACTTTCTCTCCCAAATTGCTTCAATATAGTCATCTTGCCTTCTGATTTGCTGCATAATAGGATCCCAGGCCCAAACTCTGAGGTCTATTTGCAGTTGTCTGTCTTCTAAGACCGATTGGAATTCCTACCCGACAAACATGTTGCAACCTATGGTAAATACTAGTTCAGTGATGGTGAACCTTTTAGAAGCGGAGTGCCCAAACTGCAACCCCAAACCCACTTATTTATCACAAAGTGCCAACATAGCAACAAAGGAGGAAGAAAAAGCTCCCATTGGGCTGCTGGGCAGAGGGGCGGGTGAACTCTATGCTGGGGGGAGAGAGGATGCCTTCCCATTGGGTTGATGCCCACCACTGTATGCCATAGGTGTGGCATCACTGTGCTAGTTACTAGTACTTTATCTCCATTTGTATACCAAAGAGAGCTTCCTCCACCACACCAGGGAGCTGAAGACAACTTACATATCACCTACAGTTCTCTGTTCTTCAGTATAAGAGAAGAGCAGACAAATTCCTGATGAACAGCCAGTGGGCTATCATCATTTTTCTGTAGCATTTGCTGCTTGAAAAGGATAATGTCATTCCATTTAATGGTAGGGTTGGTCCTGATAACTTGTCAATGGTTTTCATTCCAGACCTTTGATTTAACATGCAGTTAGAAATCTGAAAATACCAGTCTTCCCATAATTTTTAAGAGTTACATTCTACTTCTTATGACTGTAGAAATAAACCTACTGCTTTTGGTTATATTTCAAAGCCAATTAATTCTTTAACTTGTTTATTGTTGAAAATGTGGTGGTGGTAGGGAACCTACTTTTAACAGATTTATCAAAATGGGATAATCCTTTTTATTCAGCATGTGTGAGGGATGTTCTAATGATTTATGGAGCTGAAAATTAAACCCTGCTGATTGAGCAAAATTTGGTTATTATTGCAGCAATTAATTACATTTCTTAAACTTGCAACTGGTGGATTGTAGTCTTACCTGTAACTCTGTTTTATTGTTGGCTGTAATTTTTTGTATAGTTTGGCATAGCAAATCTACATCTAATTTCTTTTTGAAATACAGTATGCAATAATATCAAGAAATTATTTTCTTCGTAATGGACTATTATACTCAAGATTTATCAGTGAAGGGCCTTTAAGAAATGGTGGAAGTTCTAGTAAGTAGGCCAGAGTGACATAACAGCTGCACTCACTCAACGTCATTGTTATATGTTTTTCTTGTATCTATCCTTCTCTTTTTCTATCAGGCTGACTTGTCACAAGAATCAATGACCATTCTGTCAATATATCTGTGACCTTTCTTCCATGGCTAGATGTGTATGTGTGTGTTTATTTTTTAGCCTTTAAGCATTCTGTAACCCCATGAATATTAATTGTGAATCTCAAAAAATGTAAATTTGATTCATCTTGTAGTTAAATTGCTGCTAAAATTCCCTTTCTCCTCCAAGGACTATAGTAATTGCATGAATGTTGTCTAGATTCTTTAGCAACTACTATTTCTTCATTCTAGGCCAGACGTGAAACTGCCAAAATGAAGCTGCCTTTTAGAGAATTCATTGTGTAGTTTCCTTTGCCTGACTTAGTGTGAGAAAGATTAGCCAACACAAAGTTTCCATTGCCTGATTGTGGTTAAAAAAACACCCACAGTCTTTGAGGAGGCTCTTTCTGTGGATCTCTTAGCAACTACTAACAGGAAGAGAGTCTCCCCACTTTGGAAGGGTCCCAAGAGCATTTCCTAGGAAGAGGCAGGATCCACTATTCCTTGCCCATCTTTCACATAAATATATTTTTTAAATATAATGTGTTCTGGCATCATCAAAGTGGTATTCTGTATGAGGAATATGAGAGAAACATATCCCAGACTGGGGAGATAAAATTATTAGTACAGTATCAAGTTTGGAAGTGTTGGAATACTTCTAGTGCATTTCACTAATAAAATCTGTCTTCCTGTTAGGATCAGTCAGTGGTCACTAAAGAATCCAAACAAAATTCCTACAATTACATTCCAATTACATTTTACCAAACCTTGTTCCCCCTGTAAGGAAGGATATTGACTTCCTCTCTCCATCTTGGCCACATGGAGCAGGCACGAAGCTGAACATCTCTCACCCATCTCTGGGCCCACACCAACGGCCTGAGAGAGAAGATGCCATGGACTGGCAGGTGGCTGAGGACCTCTCCCCCACCTCTGGGCCCACACCAACGGCCTGAGGGAGAAGACTCTATGGCCTGGCAGGTGGCTGAGGACCTCTCCCCCACCTCTGGGCCCACACCAATGGCCTGAGGGGAGTTAGTCTGTGTTCTGCTTTGGTTGTTTTGTGAGGTTGTATTTTATGATTGTTACTGTACTGTTGCTGTTTTGACTGTAAGCCACCTTGGCGAGTGGGCGGCAATATACACCTGAACAAACAAACAAACAAAACAAACTGCATGACTGCTACAGTAGAAGATAAACACTTCTGTAACCACTGCTAGCTTTGTCCTATTATGCCAGCAGATCACTTGCCAAATCCTCAAATCCCATGTCCATAAAGCCAGGGGTTCCCAACCTTTTCAAGCTGGGGTCACACTCTCAGTCAGTTTTGAGGGCCGGATGGCCATTTTGCCCTGCCTGCATAATGGGGGTGACCATTTTGTCACAACAGCTTCAAAGGGGTGGCCATTTTATTTCTCAAATCCACCATGCAGTACTCGGATCCCTGCATAAAGCAGTGGTTCCTAACTTTTCTTTGTCCATGCCCCACCTAAGCATCCGTAAGATCCTGATCCCCTCCAGTGACATATAATTCTTATTACTCAAAAAGTGAACTCCTGTTCACATGGAAGAAGTCTAAAAGGCCATTCACTGTTAATAACTCATTCTCAAATTGCCCTCTTAAAATCTATTTGCCTTCCCTGTGATGTATGTGCCCCACATTGGGAACCACAGCCATAAAGGATCTTGAACCCCTTTGTATAATTAGAACTCACTCATGTACACCAAATGATCACATCAAGAGGAAAACCCAGGAGTTTTTGGGTCTCAAACACACATTGTAAATGCCATACCAGATGCCTTGTTGTCTATATAGGAGAAGGGCTTATCAATTGTAGTAGCATGATTGGTTGGTTACACCATATTATTTCCTTTGCCATGGCAACATGGCTATGAATATGGGTGACTTTTTTAATTCAAAAGAATCACATCCTCTTCTTTGTGCAGAATTTGGGGCTAGTGAACAGCTGTCAGGTCGACCACCCTAATGACTCCATTGTGTTTCAGACATAGCGCTTGAAGAGATGGTGTCATTTCCCCCAAAAGAGCTGCCAGAAGAATGAAACCATCACCTTTATTAATTTGAAGAGCTGGCAATGTCTTTATCAGTAAGTATCTTTGTGAAGATCTGATGTTATATTTGCTTCTCAAACAGAATTTCTTTTTCTGGTAGGATGCAGAAATAGGAATGAGGCTACAGTTCCCAGAATATCACTGACACATGAGCTGTGTTTATATTCACTGACATGCTCTAGGAGCTGCATTTCTCTTTTGTAGCTCCTCCGTCCCCAACTAAGGGACTGCAGTGTCTTAGTGGTTAAGATGCTGAACTTGATGATCAGAAGGTTGGCAGGTCAGTAGTTCAAGACCTGAGTATTGCATGACGGAGCAAGCTCCAGTCATCTGCCCCAGCTTCTACCAACCTGGCAATTTGAAGGCCAGAAATTTCAAGTAGATAAATAAGTACCACTTCAGTGGGAAAGGTAATAGCATTCCATGCACTCTGGTATCTAGACAACACCATCCCCTAGAGCTGGACATGACTGGCTTTCGAGCAAGGGAGGTCTTTAACACCCCCAACTAAAATTAAAAAGGATATTAATGGAATATTTATATATGTGAACAGGTGGGAGGGACTCTGATGCCACTGAGTTCCAATATTAAATGAAACAACATCAACAAAAATAATAATATGCCATTAAGTCTGTTTTAAAACTCATTCACTCACTCACTCGCGTAACAATAGGATGCCTTACTCACGAGTAGGCCCTATCATTCTTCTGAGTTGCAGTTCCCTGGCTGGACAACCCAGGCATCTAGCTATGTATAGATAAGGTACTGTCAAGCCAAATAACCACTCCAGTTTCTTCAGGTATTTTAAAGTACAGTGGAACCTCATACAACAATCGCCCCGTATAGCAATGAAATCACATAACAATTAGGTTTTGGGGGGAAATGGTGTCCCACAAAACAATTTTCCCTATGGAAAAAAAATCATACAATGATTTTTCAATGGGAAAAACCACTTTGCGAAAAAAAAAACATTGTATGATGCATCCCATAGGGAAAATCGCTATACGATGCATGCATTGTATAGCAATTTTTTCGTACAACAACAAACCCTGTGGAACAGATTAAAATCATTGTATGAGGTACCACTGGATAATGAAATTAGAGTAAAATTCAGAATAAAGCATCAGAAGCTTAGAAAACATTTCAAAATAAAGAAATAAAGAAGATAACATGCATAAAAATGATGCAATACAATTGGTAAATGTTTGGCTGCTTTTTTTTAGTGTGTGCTGCTTTTTTAGTGTGTGCCATTAGACTCCTCCCTTGAGGTGGAAGTAGTTGGTCCCAGATTACCTGTGATTTTATTTGTACCACACCTTTTTATATCAACTGCCTGAGATGCTTTCAGCACTGTAGTGCTGGTTGTAATGCCAATAAAGGTTTTTGAATTTGAATTAAAATGTAGTAGGACTGTTAGGGGTACCACTGGTGGAGTTTATCAGCTTTCAATCATACTGTTGTACCGAATCTTACTTCTGCTTCCAGGAGCGATGAGGGCTTCGTGGGCCAGATGAATTGTTATCAGGGCCGGATCCAGTCACCGGGCCATAGTGAACGGCTCCCTGAATCACGTGACTGGGCTGTGGCCTGAAAAGTTTGGGCACTCCTGGACTACATGATTACAAAATGCAGAAGCAAACTAGACGAGAGCCAAACAGCAAGACAGGCCTCCGTAATTTATATCTTTCCCTCTCATTCCATCACCCATGTGGCAGGTCCTGTCTCACAACAGGTTAGAGAACCAATCAGTATGGAAATTAGGGAACCACCCTCTTGATGTAAGCCTCCAAAAATGTCCCCCCTCCCCTTGGGAATTGCAGGGGAGGAAGAGAGCAGGCCTCGGTTTACTTTTAAACCTGGTACATGTAGATAACGGCCTGACTCATTCTCACGGGAAAGAAATGCACTCCTTTCCACCTGCAGCCTCAGTGAAACCCAGGATGTCCCCATCTTTGAATTCACCCTGGTCTTTTCAATCTCCACATTCACACAACGTTTTGTTGTCAGCCAGCACCCCTCACTTGAGCATGTTGATCTTGCATTTAGGACAGGGGTTCCCGACCTAAGGCCCATGGGCACATCTGGCCCATGGCATCATGTGCCCCCACCCCTCCAAGGGCATTCAAGAAACAATCCCTTTGAAGCTGTTGGGACAAAATAGCCACCCCCATCGTGCAGGCAGGGCAAAATGGACATCTGGCCCTTGAAGCTTACTGAGAGAGTATGATCTGGCCCCTGGCTTGAAAAGTTTGGGAATCCCTGCTGTATATGCTGGCTGTTCTTCCAGGAGGCAAAGTGGGGAATCGAATTCCCAACCTCTGGTTCTATAATCATATACCTAAACTGCTGAGCTGTCCAGCTGCTGTTGTAAGATGAGTGGTCTACATGGAATGGTGGCAAATTTAAAAGATGCACTATGTGTATCTTCATCATGCATCACCATCAGTGACTTACCAAGAGAATTCCTGTAACCAGATCCTATGTTTGCAACAACAACAATGGCCTGAGGGGAGTTAGTCTGTGTTCTGGTTTTGGTTGTATTTTGTATTTTGTGAGGTTATATTTTATAATTTTTATTGTACTGTTGCTGTTTTGACTGTAAGCCGCACTGAGTCACCTCGGCGAGTGGGCGGCAATATAAATCTGAATAAATAAATAAATAAGTTGCCATGCTATTGTCCTTCTCCCAGATAATGCTACAGGTATCTAGCGAGTTTGAATTACAAATAGTTTAGGACAGGGGTGGCCAAACTTCAGTTCATGGGCCAGACCCAGCCTGCAGTGCCAAATCATCCGGCCCACACCACCCTTGCTGCTACCGGAAATAGATGCATAAACAAACACACACATGCATGCATGCATTTAATGCTGCCATAAATGCACCTGCATTTTATGGTGGGAGGAACCACATGTCCAGCCTGCTCAACCATGTGACCGGTCCACAAAAAGTTTGAGAACTCCTGGGTTAGGAGATGGAAGTCTATAAGTTTTTTTTAATCTTTCTGTGTGCAAAGACTCTTTCCCATATAACTGAGTTATCAAGAACTTTAATTTTAGTTTTGAAAATTTAATTTTTGTTGATCTGAAGAAACAGAAGGTGTCTATCCAGTTAACAAATTTTCTGCATTTTGTATACTGTGATACCAAAGGGAATAATTAGTAACCCCCAAAAAATCCACTTGAAGCTAAAGGACCAAAAACAACAAAAATTAATAATGTTTTCAATCAAAAGGAGAAAATTAAATACATCTTTCAGCTTCCTGCTGAAAGCACCTTAAAAAGAAAGCAGTTTTATATATCATATAAGAGCAAAATATGACCATGGACAGGAAGAAAAGCCAGGAAAGTAAAGCACATTAAAAACAATGAGATTTATTTCTGAGTAGATATGAATACAATTGAGCTGTTAGTTCTTTTTTTATGCTGAGCATAAAAGTTTTACCTTTAAATATGTTTATTTGCCTGTATACATTTATTTGTTTGTTTGTTAGTCACATTTGTATTGCTGCCCACTCAGAAAGCGACTCTGGGTGGCGTACAACATTTAACATACATTTATGCATAGTATCTACGTTTTACTTAATGCTAGATTTCCAAAACTAAAGTTATTTAATAGTAAAAGAAGATTTGATACAACAGGTAACGTTTTGGCAATCTCATTTCCACAATGCACATTTAATTCCAAGGAAGCTGTCTTATGAAATTGAGCTTCATTATATCAGCATATTACAAAAGCATTAAATAATTATAGCTTCCAGAAAAGCAACAGTCTCATCAATTAAACTCTATTGTAGAAGTTGATAAATTATTCAATTTGCTATTGAGAGCTCAAGTTTTAAAAGTGCAATTTTGTATTAGAATGATGCACATAGTCTAATACTGTACAGTATATGAATACAGGATTCAATACTGATCCACTTCCTCTATGGGCATATGTGTCCAAGACCACTTATGGACTAGTGTAGGCACAAAACATAAAATTACGTTGTTTATGAAATTAAACTCCAATGCCTATATTTTACAGTCAATGTCAGGCTTCAGGGTAAATAATCAGGGATCAATATATGCTTGTAATTCTGGTTTCACATCAGTGAGTTTGCTCTAGATTTATTGTAAGGGCACCATTGCTACTTTGCATTTGTAAGAACTTAAAGTGACATGTTACAAATTGAGAATGGATGAGGATTTTTTTCATGGTGATTGTTTATCATCACTGAATTAGAAGGACAATCCTATGGCTGATTTAGGGCAGAAATTTATAGTATAAATAACATTTGAAATATGGTGCTGGGGAAGAGCTTTATGGATATCCAGGATCCTTCAAATAAGAAACCAATGAAATCTATACCAAATCAAATCTGAATTTGCTCTGCACCCATCATGAGTGGAAAGGATGCTGGAAAAGAGCCTTATACTAGATAAAACTGAAGACAGCAGGAAAGCAAGAAGACTAACTATGAGATGGATTGACTTCATAAAGACCTTAAGCTTATGGTGAGCAGGGTTATTGAGGAGAGAATGCTTTGGATGTCACTTATTCATAGCCTCCAGCTGTTTTGGATATCTACAGGGGAAAGGGATTCTTGGAGCTGAAGTTCAAAACAGCTAGAGGACAATCACTAGTCTAATGTCTGACTAGGGTTTGTGTTATCCTATCCAGGCACATGCTGGTATATCAGGCAATTGGGCTTTATCCTACCCTGCCCTTGCCTCTAGCACCCTGGGGTGCCAATAGCAATGTATGGGATTCCCCCTAACCCCCCAATAGGTGCCCCCATCACTTCCAGTCCAGTTCCTTCCTATGGTGCCCTGCACACCCCTGATCCTATCTCAGCACAAACCCTAATTTACTCTCAGTATATTTGCTTGTTTCATTCGTGTTGTGTCATCTTGTATACATTTGTGCTGCAAATGTCCAGCTACATAGGCTAAAACGCTGTTGTGCAGGGCATGCTATTCAGCTGAAGCGTTTTTAAACCTTTTTGCTGTCCCAGTAGCCAAAATGATGTTTTTCTATGTCTTACAGATACTTTCAGTAAAGCACTGCTGTTCTCCTCCTTTTCTGCAGCATTCAGATTGCTCCACCTCACTCATTCTTAACACACATAGAGCTGGCCACACTTATTTTAATTCTGTGTCTTATCTCTCACTGTCTGGGTTGTGAATTATGTGTCTGCTTTGCTCTTGTGTCTTCTGCCAGCGTTGTTTGCTCATCACAGCTTGGACATTTTTCATTGACTGAGTTATATATAGTCATCACATTCACATTTCTGCATTCCCAGAGCTGAAGATCAAATCTCTGAAAGTTCTTTTATGAAAGAGGATTTAACCTCTTTGGTCTGCTCACTTGGGCACATCAAAATTTAAGCCTGTCATAAAATGGCACGGAGCCACTAGTACATATTTTCTGGAGCTGGCTGGTAAAGACTACTCCCTAAGCATTCATGTAATATCACCATTAATAAACAACAGTAGGAACAATGGTAGGTGCCTAGCTGTTGTTTATACTCTGCTATTGGAAATAGGTGAGATATTCAGTTCAGCTTTTTTTAAAAAAAAGGAATTAACACAAAATGCATTTTCCTCACATTTAGCATGGAAATAACATGAAGTGATGCTGCTACTGATTTTAAGTGGGATATACTGAATTTTAAATATTAATCCATCCAGGATCAGGATTTTGAATTTTTAACTTTTAAATTCTGTATTGGAATAACTGCTTGTCGAACCATGACAATACAAAATTAAGATTACTTCTCTTTCTTTCTTTCTTTTTCTTTCTTCATCTTTAACATCTATATAGCAGACTAGTCCTTTCCATGCTGGAAACATCTATAAATATATTAAATTTGACTCGAGTGATGGAGAAGGATGACAATTTCAGTTTCAGCTTGTTCTTGGAACAGGTTTTGAAAATTGTTATATTCTTTGGCCAGAATAGAATTGATACGGTAGTTACAACTAAGGGGACCAAATGAATCAATGGTATTTATTTAAGTGATGACTTAGCATTAAAAATGGATTTAATGTATCTGTTCTTCTTGTGGCTGCACCCCAAGCTTTTTTCTTCAGTAAGGAAGCAATATGGAATAGACTAGAATTGATCATGAGTAGCCTGGGTTTAAGGTAGCTACTCCAACCTGAGATGGACTACTGCTGTTCTCTTTTGAATGTACAAAATTGAATTTGATAGGTAGTGATATAAACAAGGTCCCCAAAGAATCAATAGCAGCACAGAGGCCTTGATGTTGGACTCTCAGCATATCCTTGCAGACACCGAGGATGATAAAGCAAAATTGGCTTCCTTTTATATTACTGAGGTTGCTCAGTAGTTTATAATCCTGTCTGCATGGGGCTACAAAAAAGGATTGGAAGATACTATTGCAGACAGTGTGTATGAAACAAAGGAAATTTCCAAAGCCAAACCACAAGGGAGTTTTCCTTGGCAGTTTGTTCAATGGAACCTTTTCAGGTATAACTCACTGCCCTCAAGGGAACTGGGTTAGAAAGAGTGAATAAATTGCATCCTGAAGTGAGTCATTCTAATTCATCGGGAAGAGAATGCAATTCTGAAGGATACTCTCTCCAGTATACAGTACAGTAGTTGCTATTAAACACCATGGCAGTTTTCCACATCCTTAAGTTAATGAGGGTACTGAGTTGTCATTCTTTTAAAATGTTCATTTTTGTCAGAGCCACTTTATGTTTGTCACCATACATGGGTGTTCACATTGGCTAAATGAAATGCTGAAATTATAATGTGATCTTGAAAGGGAGAAAACCTCAAGAACATGGACATAAATGTGAAGAACTCTTTATGCTCTCCATTAAAGCAAACAAACCTCTGACCACGAAGTGTCTGTTGCTTGATGGTTACAACACAGAATTGTTGATGTACTGTATATATTTGAGTATAAGTTGGTTTTTTTAGTCCCCAAAACGAGGTCCAAAATGGGACTCGACTTATACTCGGGTCAACATAAGCACTCAAAAACATACCCACACAAATGTGTAAATACGGTAATTGCTACTGTGGCAGTTCCCATTCTCTACAGCCATTTTTGCAACTCTTCTCTCTGTTTCTGAAGCCTGGACATTGAATGAAAGGCCAGTAGTCACTGAAGCTTCAAAATGCTGCTCTGGAAAATCTTTTTGACTTTTAGAGCTCATCTTCATTAAAATACTTCATTATATGCTAATTTGAGAAAATATTTTATTGGTGTGTTCAAGGTTCCCTTCAGCCCATTGCTTTAGCTATTAATTAATAGATTAAGTTTTGTTGCAAGTCAGAAGTGACTTGTTGCAATCCTAAAATGGCTTTCAAGGTAATAAGACATTAAAGGATTTTTACCAGTTCAACATCCCAGTGAATTTCCATGACTGAGCAGAGATTTGAACCAAGGCCTCTTGGGACCTCGCCCATCCCACTGCCCAATACACCATACTGGGAATTTACATTAAAGTTACACATATGTATTTTGTTACCAATTGCTATGCAATTCTACATCTGGGGGGTGGGTACTATTTAAAGACTGTTTAAACATAAATTGATGCAAAGATTTTCCAACAGCATCAATAATTTGCCTATTAACAATCCTAGAGGGATACAATTTATACATAGCCTTGTAGAGGAATTAAATTATCAACAAGTTGCATTCCAGGATTGTATTCCAGAAGTAGGGATAGTAGAAGGCAGATAAAATTTCCTACTGATTTTGCAGCAGATTCCTAACTCTCAGTGGTTTAATAATACAGTAGTACCCCATATAAATAAAAAGCTCAGTTCCATGGAACTCTTCGTTATACATTTTTTTCATTATCCGAATCATATTGGTGATACCCCACATAATAAAAAGTGCTCATAATATGGGGTATACCATGTATAATGAAAAAAAATTGTTACACGGGATATTGCCAATACTGCCAAAACGCTTTGTTATATGAATTTTTTGTTATATGAAGCATTCGTTATACAGGGTACTACTGTAGGTAAGAAAATAGCAGGGAATAAAAGTGCTCAACCGGCATGTTCTAGTCACTTTTCTCAGTATTTTCCACAAGTAATTAACGAATATAAGAGAGTTGTGTTGCCAGCTTCGACTGACCAGATCTGATAGGCTTTAGGTTATTATTTTTTTAATCTCAGAGACAATGGGTATGAAAAAAAGTTTTATTCAAACAGCTTTCTAGGCAAAACATACATCAGAACATACACCAGAACATATCAGAAAACAAGATACAAGAATACAAGCAAGGCTTTTCATATTTACCTAATGGCTTCCTTCTCTCTTCTTCTTCTTATGCTACCTGGGAGCTCAGGCTAGGTAGCAAGAGATAGCTTTCTGGTCCAAAGGAGCTTCAAAAATCTGGGTCTAAAACTGATCCTTATATTGTATACTGTACTGTAAAGATGCTACCAAATATACTCAAGTATAAGCCAAGTTTTTATCCCCAAAAATGAGCCCCCAAAAGGAGACACGGCTTATACTCGGGTCACTGACCACGAGGGTCCCAAGACAGTGCTGAATTGAGACATGCCAACAATTTAATTAATTTTACCTTATTTTCATGCATTTTGATTATTGAAACTCACTAGCAGCTGCTACATTTCCCACCCTCGGCTTATACTCAGGTCAATCTATTTTCCTGGGTTATCAAGTCAAAATTAGGTACCTTAGTTTATATTTGGGTTAGCTTATACTTGTTATCATCTTTGGCTCTACACCCCTATGCTCGGAAAATAAAAACTCATCAACGTGGAGTAATTAACCGATGCCTCATCCTAGGCAGCTAGACCCATTGCCTCATTGTCCGGTCACTATCTTGGGAACATAGGGAGTGGAATGTCACTACTGTAATTTCTTTCTCTGTCTGATTCATTTCTTTCTCTGTCTGCCCTCGGATTTCCCACTCACAGTGATGGGATGTAACAGGTTCTCACCAGTTCTCCAGAACCGGTAGTAACTTTTCTCAGTGTCCCGGAGAACTGGTAGCAGCTTTTGGGGGGAACCACCTTCGGGGCTTACCTTTTCACTGGTTTCCCCCCCCCCCCGCACATGCGTGCCAAGCACTTGGTGTGCATGCATGCCTACTGTGTGTGTGTGTGTGTGTGTGTGTGTGTGTGTGTGTGTGTGCGTGCTTATTTTTATTTTTTATTATTTTGTACTTTTTTCTTTGGCTCCGCCCATGACATCATGACATCATTATGTTAGCTCTGCCCACACTATGATGACATCACGGTGGGGTAGTAAATTTTTTGACATCTCACCATTGACCACTCATCATACATCCCAGGTGTCTTATCTTAAAATTTGGCAAGCTTTTTATCCACCTGTCCTATTAGATTGTTTACCTGCCAAGGACAAATCAATTTCCTCCCAGACACCAAGAGCACAATGTGTTAGACATCTTGTGTCCTCTTGCTAAACACTTTTTCCTTCTTACAAATTCCATGGGAAAGTATCTTTCATCCGATCAATATGTATTTGCCAAAAATACAGTGACTAGCAAGGTAGTTTAATACTTTAACACCGTTTTATATGATTTTTAAACATTTTATAGCTTGGAGAGGAAAATGGGAAATATCACTAACATTCCACTCCCTATGTTCCTAAGATAGTGACCGGATAGTGAGGCAATGGGTCTAGCTGCAGAGGATGAGGGATCGGTTAATTACTCCAGAAAGCAGTTTTTAGGTGCCAGTGCAAAACCACAAGAAGAAAAAAAGGGGCCAGAATTATTTATTAACATTGTTTACTTTTCAATGTTTTCTATTCCCCATTTTCAGTAATCAGGTGTTCACACAAACTGAAAGGTTTTATCTGGTTAAAGGCAATGTTAGACCTTGCATGGGAAACATGATTTTACTTTAAAAAACTAAAAACCATATACAGTACTTCTATTTACTAGCACTTTCCAATAAAGCCATTAAAATACTGGACATATACTGTCTGAATTTTCATTAACAACTCCATCATTGTTCGTAGAGACACATGTAAATTAGGTTTATTCTTTTTTGCCATAATCAGGCACCAATATAAATTTGATCAAGCTAAGAAATATATTGAACTCAGCAGATGAGATGACCCATGAATTCTGATCAGCAGTTTTTAAAATGATGTGATGTCAACTGAAGTCTCCCATCTCCACCCCATTTTACAGTAAATTCTGGTAATATTCAAGAGACAGTTTTGGCTCCCTCTGGTGGATTGTTCCATTTGTGACACTCTTTCCTGTAATAACATGTTAGTGAAATTTGTGTTCCACCTATAGAAATAATAATCAGTTGTTAAATCTGTCCTTGCTGATGGACTGCAGTTCAGTCAGTATATTGGTTGCTTTGCAGTGTATTATCAGGGATTCCCCTAAATGAAAAATGAAAAATGTCCTAACATGTATAAATCCCCTTTATTATAGGAAAGTTATCAGTATAGTGTCTCTTATGTCTCTTGATTTCTTTCTTTGCCCTCTCCCAACCTCCAACAGAGTTAAATATATGAGGGTAAATAGCATTGCCCTCCTTTTGTGCCCAACTAGAACTTCCAATTGCCCTCCAGAGATCTTCTTTATCCATGAATGCGAGTGTAACCAACCATATGGGGAATGTCCATGGATAATGTAGGCTCTTCTATTCAGAAATTTCTTAGCTTGATCAAATTTATATTAGTGCCTGAGAGAGGTAACCAGAAATTGTGACCAGTAGGACAGAGGTAAAGTTCTCTCTATTATTATATGTTTAAACTATACAGAACAGAAGACCTGAATAGTATTATACATATTTTTTTAAAATTACAGCTTCCAGAATCCACTACCCATCCTGGAGGATTCTTGAAGCTGTCATCGAACTCCCAGTATTGTATGCATGTTATATTGCTCAATGGCTTTTAAAAGGCCCCAGGGCCAAACCACTGTGGTTTTATCCCTGCCCATCAAATGAATTATAATTTAAAAATGCATGGTTGTTTGGGCTGCACTTGATGTATTGCACATTTATTGAACTTCCTGGCTAAATAATGTATTCAAACGTAAATGATGTCAATAAAGGTCCTGCTTACTATTTCTAAGCTTCTAAATAGGATGCTTTGAATATTTGATCCACGACAAGACCAAAAATTTGTCCTGTAGCATTTTATTTGAAAGTAGTGACTCTCTTATTCACTTAGTGCATAGAAATCAAGAAAAACTCAACAAGAAAACAAATATAGAAAAAGTAGCTGGTGACTACCATGATTACCCACAGAATGTATTACGAGCCAGTTTTCAATCAGGGTTTTGAAACTGACTGAGCCTGAATCCTAGCCTAAATAGGAATAAATTAGATACGAATAAATCCAAATCACTTCAGACTTATGGAGAAATATGCATCCTAAAAGAAAGCCAGACAGCCTGGCTCCAAAATGTTGCAAAACTACACAAAGTTCAGAAGAAATACCAAGGTACTGTGATTGTGAACATGTGTTTTTATAGCTACCAACTGTCTTGGTTGGATTGTGTCTGTCTCTTCACTTTCAGATATTTTGTCTTCTTAATTTAAATAGTCTATTTTAATAATATTTTGCTTTCTTGTTAATTTTAAGTTACTGTTTACTGTGTATAGATCTTCGTGTCTTATAAGGTGACACTTATAGATCATTACTCCTCTCTTCTGACTTTCAATTTCACATTGTAAGTTTCTCACCAGTACTCTCCATAATTGTTTGTTACTTATTTGAGTGAGTCTGTATCTTTGTCTGTGTTATTTAGCATTACGTTGTTGTTGTTGTTGTTGTTCAGTCACATAGCTGAGTCTGACCCTTTTTGACCCCATGGACCATTGCACGCCAGGCACCCCTATCCACTACCATCCTCCTCCAGCCGCCCAGCTCTGTGCCCATTGTGTCACAATACCATCTAGCCATCTCATTCTCTACTGCCCCTTCTTCTTTTGCCCTTGACCTTTCCCAGCATCAGTCCCCTTTTTATTTCATGGCTGCAATCACAATCTGCACTGATCTTTGATCTTAAGAAAGTAAAATTTGTCACTGCTTCTACTTCTTCCCCATCTATTTTCCAGGGACTGATAGGGCATGTTGCCATTATCTTGGTTTTCTTCTTGAGTCTTAAGCCAGCTTTTGCACTCTCTTCATTCAATCTAAGCAGGAGCTTCTTTTGGTCTTCTTCACTTTCTGCCATTAGGGCAGTATCATCTGCATATCTCAAATTGTTGATGTGTCTCCCAGCAATTTTAATTCCAACTAGTGATTCATCCAGCCCTGCATCATGTGCTCTATGTATACATTAAATAAGTAGGGTGACAAAATGAAGCCTTGTCTTACTCCTTTTCCTATTCCAAACCACTTGTCATTCCGTATCCTGTCCTAACTGTTGCTTCTTGACTCATGTACAGATTTCTCATGAGGTATGTAAGATGTTCTGGTATTCCCATCTCTTTAACTACTTTTCACATTTTATTCTGGTCCACAATCAAAAGCTTTGGTGTAGTCAGTGAAACAGAAGTAGACTTGTTTCTGGTAGGCCTTTGTTTTGTTTTTTCATGATCCAACGTATGTTGGCAATGTGGTCTCTAGTTCCCCTGGCTCTTCAGAACCCGGCCTGAACTTCTGATAATTCTCTATCCATGTGCTGCTGAAACCTATCCTGTATTATATTGAGCATGACCTTGCTAGTGTGTGGGGTGAGTGCAATTGTTTGATAATTTGAGCATTCTTTGGCATTGCCTTTTGGGATTGGAACATATACTGATCTTTTCCAATCTTGTGGCCATTGCTGTTTTCCAAATCTGCTGACATATAGAATGCAATACTTTAATTCCATCATCTTTTAGGGCTTTGAATAATTCAACTGGGATACCATCATCTCCACTAGCTTCGTTGTTGGCAGTGCTTTTTAGGGCCCTCCTGACTTCATTCTCCAGACTGTCCGGCTCAAGTTCAATGTTCTCATCACTATGATTATCAGGGGTGTTGAGGTCAGTTTTGTAGAGATCCTTGTATACTCTTGCCATCTTTTCTTAATATCTTTTGCATCTGCAAAATCCCTGCCATTTTTGTTCTTTATCACAGTCATTTCTGCTTTAAATGTTCCATTTAACTTTTGTTAGACAGCAGAACTTATTTTATCCCTTTACAAATCCTCACAAATAGTTTAGCCTTTTAAATATTTATTTCTATTTTCAATTCAGTTTGTTTTGTTGGGCATTTTTGCTATGTCTTTACAGAGCAAGGGTGTGACCAGATAGCCCAATTATCTCAGCCTGTTTCCTCTAGGCCAGGGTTTCTCAAACTTAGGGCTCCAGGTGTTTTTCTTGTTGTTGTTCTTGTTGTTCAGTCGCACCGTCGATTCTGACCCTTTGCGACCCAATGGACCATTGACCGCCAGGCACTTCTGCCTTCCACCATCCTCCTCAACTCACTCAGCTCTGTGCCCATTGTGTCTACAATACCATCTAGCCATCTCATTTTTGGCCACCCCCTTCTTCTTTTGCCCTCCATCCTTCCCAGCATCAAGCGTTTCTCAAGCGAGTCCTCTACTTGGACTAAAAATTCCCAGAAGCCTGGGGTCCCCTCATGGCCTCACGTTTCCCACTCCTGACCTAAATCATACTAAAAAAAGGTTGCTTTGAAGTACAGTATGTCATTTGGGATGATCCTTGCTTCCATGTGGAAAGACTGACAACACTGCTCTTCCAGTTTTAGCATGATTTAGACTGAGCATGCTAAGCAGTGAAGGGGAAAACAACAAAACCACCAGAAAGGATATAAAGAAAGGAAAAATAAAAACAACATTTTGCCCTCTCTTCTCCATCATGTTTTGCCTAAGCTACTTAACAATCTTGAGGAATGGAAAGCTTTCTTACTGCTTACCTGTAGAGGGGGAGATAAGTTTTCCATTTTAAAATATTTTTGCTAAATTACTTTTTAAAATAACTTTTGCAGTTGTAATACACTCTCCAGATTTCCCATTATCCCTTCCCCATCCGCTATAAGGTTCTTTTTTTTCTTTCCTTGTTCTCACCACTGCCTGCTTCCAGGGGGGGGGGGGTGTCCAGTGCAACCACAGTGATGATCTCTACCTCTGTGCTTGGGTGCAGACCTTTTGCCGTTGCTATGCACCCAACACATGGACACATGGTACAATTTTTTAAAAATTATATTTTGATGTTATAGCATTATGACAGTTCTTTGCCATACATCTTCCCTCTAAACAGTGTATCACTATAACAGTAAGGGCTAGGAGAAGAATATTTTCAGGCTGGGGGGAGTTCTGAAAACTTTATGTAGGACAAACAGGACAATCTTTACGCAAAAGAATTAATTAACATAAATTAGACATCCGGAATGGCAACACAGAGAAACCTGTCTCAAACCACTTCAATCTAACTGGACATTCTATCCAAGACCTGAAAGTTACAATTCTGGAACAGAGAAATTACAAAACTAGGTTTGAAAGGGAGACAGCAGAAATTAAATACATCCATCTGTTAGACACCCATCACAGGGGACTAAATATTAGTGAAGGGTTTCTGGTACATTATCAAATTTGATACAGTACACAGATTGCTATATGATTTTATATATTATATTACAACCTTCCTGCCAATTCTCTTTAGCAAAACAGAAAGTAACCAAGTACAGTGTTTTTGTTTGTTTTCTGACATGCAGGTCAAAATTGATCAGAGACCAGAATGGGCTTTCTCAGCAACTTTGAGATTGAAAGGGGGTGATTTAGAGCTAATCTGTAATCTATTGTTGCTAATGGCTGTGTGAAGCTGTACTGTTGTGCTTGCTTGTCTGTCATCTTGCTTGACAACACCCTTCTCCCTTTGACCCCCTGAATTTGGTGTATAAAAACCATGCCTGTAAATTTCACTCTTTGTCTGAAGAAGTGGACTTGACCCATGAAAGCTAACAATAAAATATAGCAGCTAGTCTTTAAAGTGCTACAGTGTTTTTTTTTTTAAAAAAAATTTGTTTTCTGATATGCCTGAACCACAGATTAACACGGCTACTATTCCATAAAATAAACTGTGTTTCAGCAAGTTAATATATGCCATGCTCAGGTGTATTCCTGGATATTTGAACTGATTCTGAGTTAAGCTTTAAAAGGACAAATTTGTCCACTACTAGTGGACAAATTTATCTCTTTTTTTAGGATCCAATAACTTAAAATACTGTACCATGAAATATTAGTAATATATTTTCCCCAGGAAGAAACAGAGCAAAGAACACCAGGGGGGGAAAGGGCAGGAATGGAGAAAATCAGAAGAGAACAAAAATCATAACTTTTTAAAACAGACTAAGGACAAAGGTCAGATTTAAGCCTGCAGTTTTTAATAGCAAATGTTCTAATAGTAGTTGAAGAGCTCTCTAGAAGGCAATAATAAAAGTTTCATCTGTGGAAGCAAAAAAGTAACTGAGGTACAGCTGTAAAGTGTGCTGACATTCATAGTGGTGGAGACCTGTTTAGCAATTATCCTTTTAAAAAATATCTCTAGAAGATTCTGAGGAATCTTGCACAGAAATATCCATACATTTGATGCATAAAGCATCTTATCTGCATGATTCATTTCATCACTCTCGTGAGCGATCCATACACATTGGAGATGTTCATTCTTCTGTGACTTGAGCTCACACAGTATTTAGAAGACTTCAATTTGTTCCCTGTTCCATTATTAACCCACCCCTTCCTGTTCCTTTCCCTACCTTTTTGTAGAGGACATATTTAGATGACCTTGTAACCTTGTGAATGACCTTGTAACATTAGAATAATCTACACAGCTCCCATTAGAATAATGGACATTTTGGAAGTAAAATGAATCCACAGAAAGGAATCTTGGTTGAAGCTATGCAATAGCTTTCCTTAGGTTCTGTGGGAATATAATTAATAAAAAGTGTAAGGGCACAAGCTGGTAGAAGGAAAAGAAGAGGAAAATGTGGCAGGGATGAAAAGCAAAGGAGTAGTAACAATCTTCAAGCCAATAATAAGTCAAATTTTTAAAAGATGTTACAAAAATTATTTTCCTTACTTACAAAAACAGTTATGCATAATACACATTCCTACTACATATGTAGATGCGTGTATCTGCAAAATTCATCAAAAACATTTCAAGAAAAATTTATAAATACAAATCAAACATTTTAAAAACTATAAAAGAATGCCTAAATTGTATATAATATATATTAAACAACTACTTTATATCAAATGAATGTGCATTAAGTAAATAAAAGTCAAAATAGGTGTGTCAACTCTAGAATTAAACAACAGAAAGATACTGTAGCACTCTTGTTTCTCATATTATCAGAAAACAAGGGTTCAGTTCAGCTTATTATTGGAAAAAAGACAAAACACTATTATATATGTCAAATATTATTATAAAAATAGGAACACTATGTTAACGTTTAATAACAAAAAAAGAGAGAAAACGTATTTCTACATTTGTTTCAGAAATGTGTTCAGAAAAGGGAAAATATTTCTTTTATTTTACATAAACATTCAGTGGCTGGTTCTCACACCCTACATGTAGAACTTCTTTTGAGATCATAATGAAAGAGAAACTATAGTGTCCTTGACCTTTAGGAACATGTCCACATGTTGAGACTCTATAGGAATAAAGCCTGGATTCCTGAGTTAGTTCAGTCAATGCTCACAGTATATGACTGCTGGGTGGGATGGGGGGGGGGGGAGTATTTTTTATAGCAGTGTCTATAAAAATGGGTGCTAAAATAAATAAACAATATCAAATATTTGAAATAATTGTTTTATTTGGGGCCTCAGTAACATGGTCAACTATTGAAAAAATATTTTTATTTATCTATTGTCTGAAGGAACAATTGCTAAAAAGTAACGTTTTCAATGCAAATACTGTATGATAAAACTGAAATGTAAGCAACAAATGAAGACATTCTACTCAGGCTTACACCCCCCCCCCCCAAAAAAAAATGTCTGTGATGTACTGCTTTCTCAGACTCACGTTAAGTGGGTTACTGAACCCCATCTAACTAATATATACTGCAAAGAGTGATTTAGAATAACTGACTTGTTGGAATACAGGTGAAAGCTAAAGTATCTGGTAGTTTTGGTTTAAATAAGAAACAACTGATTATGAGAAGGAACGGCATGACAGGCATGTATAAAATTATGCACAGAATACACAAGGCAGGTAGGTAATTTTCTTCTCCATTTCTTATAATATTAGAACTTAAGGTCACTCAAATAGTTAAACAGGCAACAGCTTTAGCTCATACTCAAAGTGCTGGATCATGTTTGAAATAGTATTAGAAATTAACAATTCAAGAAATTCAAGAAAAAAGCTATCAGATTCAAAAAGGAATTATCTATACATCTTTTTAATGATCTAGTTTAGGAGTATGCAGCCTATGGGCCACGGGCCTGATACGGTCCATAGCACCAAATAATCCAGCCCCCATCCTCACTTCAGCTGCTGTCAGAATCAGCCATTGGTTCATGTACGGCTGTCATAAATGCATTTAGGACAGCTGTAAAAGGCAGCTGTGTGTGTGTGTGTGTGTGTGTGTGTGTGTGTGTGTGTGTGTGTGTGTGTGTGTGTGTGTGTGACCACCATTAACTGTCTGAGGGAGCGTGACTCAGCCTCCGACTTAAACAGGTTGGCAACCCCTGGTCTAGCTCATGTGACATAGCTCATTAATGAAATCTTAAGCATATATTTGTAAAGAAAACAAAAATTATTGAATGGAAGACTAGTCATAGTTATTCAGTGTAAATGTTATTTTTAATATTCTACAGAACTGAAGACTGTACTTCTATTTTACAATAAGAAAACATTGCTTACACATCAAGAACCTATTGAAATACTTCCTTTTGAGCTGTTGAGAAACAGAAAGCTGAATTTGCAAAATTGGAATGTTTTGTTTCCTTGTTACACAATGACAAAAATGCCAAACTATATGAAAACCAATTTGTAAGTAATCATTTTGCAATTTCCCTACAATTTTAAGTACTGTAATTGAATGCAACTTTTTCAACTGCATTAGTTGGGGGGGGGGGGTATTTTTCTCTTGCTATTACCAATCGATGCAATGGGTCCTCTAACTAACCTCTGAAATTTTATCTCCTAGTAACATAAAAGGACTGTCCATTAGCACATAGTGGTTGAAGTCCTGTTCAAGGTGCCATAATGTAAAATCATACCTGCAAGAGTGTGCTGGATGCTATTCCAAGGCAGCCGGTATCACAGTTTGAATGTGGAGTGAATCATGTGATTCACATCCTGACTGTTGACCAACATGCTTGATGGATATTACTTCTGTCCAGCTGTGATCTTTTCTGCGCTTCCTCCAGTGCTAAGGAACAGGATTTTACTATTGTGATTTTTTTTTTACATTTGGACTCAAAATGTCTTTTAACCCTTGCTCTCGATAATTTGATTAATTTGCACCACATTAGAGATAGTTTAATGATGCAATAAAGAGCTAGCATTGCCAGGTAATCACCTTCAGATTCCCTGAGATTTCATTGCCAAAGCTGGAGACCTTGGGCAGACCTTTGTGATTTCACAAGATATTTTCCCATGTACTGTATAACAATTGCAAAATAATGGCAGGAATCCTACTAGCTGTAACTTTTAGCAATGCCTTGATGCAAGTTAAGAAGTTGGCACAAACAATTCCTATTGTACATCAATTGTCTGGCTTGGTGTAACAAAGCAAATGTCTACTTTTACTTCTTAACTTGTGGCAATGCACCAGTGAAGGTTATGCTGCTGGAATTATGCCAGAAAAAATATATATCTATATATATCTATATATCTATATCTATATCTATATCTATCTATCTATCTATCTATCTATATCTATCTATCTATCTATCTTGTATTTGCTGGTGTATAACACACATTGGGGTATAAGATACACCCCGTTATTACCAAAATAGCCCACTATATACAGTATAAGACACACTCCATTTTTCCAATGTATTTTAAGGGGGGGAGTGGGTCTTATACACCAGCAAATCTAGGTTACATTCCATAGAAGATATTTTAATACAGTATGCTAAATTAGATAGTAAAGTAGACCATGTAGATTACCTGAATCACCTAAGCAAAAATTACATGAACATCTGGAGAGCCATGTTTGCTGACCCCTGTATTAGAGGCACCAACAGTGGATAAACTACCAAACGGAAACATCTGATCATCTGTTTGCTTGCCCTTTGGCATCAACTTTCCTCCCTAAATGTGTCTAGCAGATGACATGCCCCAGCACAGAACTGGAAAAGACCAAAGTGTTAATCTATGGCACAGGGAATCATCACCAGTGTCAGGAAGGCCACTCTCTCCCCGCCCTGAATACTCTACATTTTAGGAAGACACTTTCTTGACCCCAAGAAGCGCACGATGGAGAGTGGGGCCCTGAAACAACAAGATAAAGAAAAATACAGTAGTCACTGTATATACTCGAATATAAGCTGACCCGAATATAAGCCGAATAACCTAATTTTGACCTGAAAACCCAGGAAAATAGATTGACCCAAGTATAAGCTGAGGGTGTGAAATGCAGCAGCTGCTAGTGAATTTCAATAATCAAAATACATGAAAATATGGTAAAAATAATTAAATTGTTGGTACATCTCAATCCGGCATGGTCTTGGGTCCCTCGTGGTCATTGACCCGAGTATAAACCATGTCCCCTTTGGGGGGCTAAAAACTTGGCTTATACTTGAGTATATATGCTACTCTTTTAGATGCCGCGATATTTTTCTTATTTGTTTTGTTTTCATTTCTTGTCTGATATACTTGTGCAGACTAGCACAGTTAATCATTTCAAAAACTTTCTAATGATGAATTTCCAGCCCCAGAAGAGTAGTGGTAGTTATTACACACAGAGACAAGTGAGCAAGCTCCCAAAAAAAGCAACAAGATTTGCAGGGAGATCTCTTCATACTATGTTAAGCAGCTGAAACACAATTCAAGCACTTCTGCAATCCTGTTTTCTTCTAGCAGTTTTCTGCTCATCAGCAAAATCCACAAGGGGCTACAGAGAACTAGTAACAAAGATCTATTTCATCCAGCCTTTAAGACAGGGGTTTACAACCTATGGCCTGTGGACCAGAACCGGCCCACAACCGCAAATCATCCAGCCTGTGGCGACAACATCGGAAGCAGATGAGTTTACAACAGTTGTAATTGCACCCGTGCATTCACAAATGTGCCTGCCATGGGGGGGGGGGGGGGGACACATGTCCAGCTCACTCAGCTGTCTAAGGGGAATGGCCTGCCCTGTGGTGTGAAAACCTTGTGAATTCTGCGTTAGGGACTGCAGTAGCAGTGGTTAAGAAGCTCACCTTGTTAGCTGGAAAGTCAGCAAGTCGGCAGTTCAAGACCCAAGACCTGCATGATGGAATGAGTGCCTGTCTCTGTCAAAGCTCCTGCCAGTCTAGCAGTTCGAAAACAAGAAATTGAAAGTAAATAAACAGGGACTACTTAGGTGAGGAAAAGATCTTTAGGACATGAAAGGAGCCTCATTCGGGCATCCCTAGTGGAGTTCCTTCAGCAAAAATCCTTTCAGCCCAGAAAGCACCTATGTGTGCTCCTCACACGATTTTTTTTAAAAGGCAGTTTAACCATGCTATATACCAGGGGTTCCCAACATTTTCAAGCCAGGGGCTTGGTCGTGTTCTCTGTCAGCTTCGAGGGCTGGTGGTCATTTTGCCCTACCTGCAGATAGGGGTGGCCATTTTGTCCCAACAGCTTCAAAGGGGAGGCATTTTGTTCCCTGAATGCCCTTGGAAGGGGGCACATGAAATGGCACTGTGGGCCGCCTCTGGCCTTATTTAAGTTGGGAACCCCTACTATACACTGCTATGGGGCAGTATATACGCGTAATTGGGCCACCAGGGCTCTGGATGTGCCAACGGATAGCTTGGAGAACCAGAAGGAAACCCCACCCAGAATCACACCCGAAGGCTTCCCTCAGAACCGTCCCTCCCACCAGTGAAGGACCTGCTCTCGGCTCTCCCGCCAATGTTTTGGTGGAGAGGGTGTGGACAGACGGAGAGACCCCTTCATTCCCACCTCCTGTACCATTTGGCCAGAAAACGGCGGGAACCCACCGCCCACGCCTCTCGCCCAGGAACCCCCTGTCAGGCGGGAGCTCAAAAGGGCTCGCCTAGCGAGCGGCAGAGGCAGAAGTGACGCCGCTGCGTCCACACCAGAAGGGGCACGTCTCGCCACAGGTGCGGACCATTCGGCGCGGCACCCGGCGTGTGTGTCTTTGTGTTGTACCGGGACTGGAAAACAAAATCACTCCGGCTTCCACGGCGGCTGGCGCTTTCCTTCCGGGAGGGAGACGGAGGCCCCCTCGGAGGCACTGACTTGGGGCGCCTCGCGCTGCCGGCCCTTCGCAACCAAAGGTAGGCGCCCGGCCGGCAACGCCATGGGCGTGACGCAGGCGGAGGCACCACCACCACCATGAGCGGGAACACGTCTCCGCACGGACCATGTTCCATGGTAAGGGGGGAGAGAGCGGGGAAAGTGGGATTTACCCGAGCAAGCACGCGTCCCGCAGGCTGAGGCGTTCCCGAGGCGCGCTCAGCCTCGCACACCCCGCCTGAGACCCGAAGACCCTTGTGAGGAGAGGCGGTTTTCGAACCCGCCACATGACTTTGGCCTTTCAGGGCTCGGCATCGGCGCTCCCGGGACTGCGGCAGCGCAGTGGTTAAGAAGCTCGCCTCGTTAGCTGGAGGGTCGGCAAGCCGGCAGTTCAAGACCCGAGCCCTGCACGACGGAATGAGCTCCCGGTCGTCTGTTCCAGCTCCTGCCAACCTAGCAGTTCGAAAGCAAGACGTGTAGATGAATAGAGACCACTTCGTTGTTGTTGTTTTTAAATCGTGTCAGAAGCTCACGAAGGTGTTTTCTGGGTTGAAAGAACTTTTTTGCCGGAGGAACTCCGCTCAGGGGATGCCCGAATGAGGCTCCTTTCAGGTCCCCGAAGTGGTGCCTATTAGGAGCTGCGGTGGCTCAGTGGTTAAGAAGCTCGCCTTGTTGTTAGCTGGAAGGCTGGCGAGTTGGCAGTTCGAGACCCGGGTACTGCATGACGGGTTGAGTGCTCGTCTTTGTCCCAGCTCTTGGGGACACGAAAGGTTCCTCATTTGGGAGTCCCCAAAGGGTTTTTCTTCCGGAAAAACCCTTTCAACCCAGAAATTTCTAACATGAAATTATTGTTTATTTTCTTGTTTTCCGCTAGCTTGGCGGGAGCGGGACAGAGTCGGGACAGACTCCTTCCGTCATGCAGTACTCGGGTCTTGAACTGCCGACATGATGACCTTCCAGCCAACAAAGTGAGCTTCTTAACCACTGAGCCCCCGCAGTCCCTCTTCGGTGGGAAAACATCTTGGGGGCATGAAAGGAGCCTCATTCGGGGGGGCCCTGAGCGGAGTTCCTCCAGCAAAAAATATCCTTTCGACCAAGAGAGCACCTTTGTGTCCTTCTGACACGATTAAAAACAAAACCACCGGCGCTCCTGTGGACCCACCTTTGCGCTTCTCCAGGCTCCGGGGCGAGCGTCCCACCTCGGAGTGTCCTTCGGTCTAGCTGGGTCCCCAAAAGCATCGCGCCTTCCTCAGGGCTCCGCTTTTATCCTCCCAACCTGCGGCGGGGACTTTCCTGGCCTTTCCCAAACGAAAGTAAAAGCGCCGTATTCCCAGAAGCGCTGGGACTCACTACCCGGAATATTGGGGAAGCAAACGTCCCGGGAAGCCCGTTGTGGGTGGGAAGGACGGTAAAAGGCATTTTGGAGCCAGAAAAGGCCAGGGATTCGGGACAGGTGCCATTTTGCCCTGAGGTTCTTCCCTTGTTCCCAAGGTTGAGGAAATCCGGCGTTCACAAGGAAAGCCTGGTGGCAGGCAGTGTCCTCCCAATCCTTTGGCCGGGTTAAATTCCAACTCGGAGTTGGGGATTGCAAAAGTCATGGCTGATTTATTGCTGATATTTTCTCTTGCTTGCCTGTAAGAGCTGTCATTTCCGGTAAAAGCTTTATGGCAGGAGTTCTCAACCTTTTTAAACCAGGGACCCGGGTCTCGTTCCCTCGGACAGCTTCGGGGGCCGGACGGCCATTTTGCCCTTCCTTCACCACATGGCACTTCTGGGTGTGGTGGAGGCAGTGGGAGCCACATGAAATGGTGTTGTGGGCCACATTCGGCCCACGGGCCGCAGGTTGAGAATCCCTTAAGGAAAGGATCCAAAGGCATGGGCAAAACCCCAAAGGGTTTGTACTATCACTAGAACAGTACTACTTTTTGGAGTTTGGCAACTCCTTTGGATCTTTTCCATAAAGGAAGCTTAGGAATCTTTGGAATAAATTTTTGTGCAGAGGGAATGAAACTGCAATCTTTGCCAATCAAATGGTCGAGGCGTCTTGACTTAATCACTGGAACAGTTTTAGCAACTTTAGCTAAAGGCACACTTTAGAGGCACACCTATTCCAAGAACATTTCATAGTTTGTAGGCTCTCTTTTGGTAATTAAAAAGTAACTCAAGATGTAGTAGCAGCAACTCCCAATTTAGTATTAAAGCCAGTGTTTTAAAATGTGTACTTCCATGATCTTCTCTGGAGCATGTTTTGGTTTCTTGGACTAAAGCCTCAACCTACAGCCTGTGGGTCAGACCTGGCCCGTGGCACCATTTCATGTGGCCTATGTTGCCACTGGAAGCAGAAGTGGACACGTTTATGGCAGCTGTAAATGTGCCCGCAGCTGTTGTCAACAGCTGCAGACATGTTTTATGACAGCATTTACAGCGAGGGGAACCACCAGTCCTGCCTGCTCAGCTATCTGAGGGGTCGTGGTCCATCCCATAGCTTTAAAAAGTTGTGAATCTGTGGGCTAATGCTGAATGAAATAGATCTTTGTTTTTAGTTCTCGGTAGCCCCATATGGATTTTGCCCACAGGAGCAGAAAAGCTGCCAGAAGAAAACAGGATTGCACAAGTGCTTGAATTGTGTTTCAACTGCTTAACATAGTATGAAGGGATCTCCCGTGTACGTGTGCATGCTTGCTAACTTGTCTCTTTGTGTAATAACTACCTCTACTCTTCTGGGGCTGGAAATTCAGCATTAGAAAGTTTTTGAAATGATAGCTGTGCTAGTCTGCAAGTGTATCAGACAAGAAATGAAAATAAAACAAATAAGAGAAAAACATTGTGGCACCTAAAAGAGTAACTACTGTATTTTAATGTGAGATTTTGTGATGGAATCCACTTCTTCAGAGATAAGAATGAGACTACCATATATGGAAATACACAGCTGCACGACTTGCATGATTTTCAGTTTGTGTCTTCTATACTAACCAGCCATTGTCTTTCTGTATCCCTACTTGTTCATAGAGCCAACCATAAACATATAGTGTTAGAAAATATTCTTCTACTCTTCAGCTGTGTACAGATCATGCTTCCATTGCTTCCAAACGTTAATATGGTCCAGTTTTGCTCAGCCAGAATAAATGGAGGTACTCAGCCCAGAATAAATAGATATGCAAGTAATCTTACAAGTTTCTTCAGATTGTTTTCTCTTTTTATTGTATTTATTAATAAAATACAAGTTTTTTCCTGATATTCAGCGTACAGTCAAATCTCGCTTAATGAATGCCTCGTTTAGCGAAAAACTCATAACGAGCGGACATTTCAAAAAGCAATCCAACTTGCATAACGAAAATTTTCGCTATGAGAGTTCGTCTTTCCCTATGGAAAAACTTACATAATGAGCATTTCTATGGGAAAAACTCACCTAATGAAAAAATTATGCTATGTGAGTTTTTCCATAGAAATTTTCATTATGCGAGTTTTTCCACAGAAATTTTCACTATGCGAAAAAAACTTGCATAGCGAAAAAATCACATAACAAGCAGCCTTGCAAGACAAAATATTTTCGTTATGCGAGGTTTGACTGTATATCTGGCTTCCCGTAGGTTCAGCCCATTATGTGCCCTGCACTCTGGGATGATTTTACCGGATTTTCCATTTAAGGCATAAAATGTGTTACAGTCAAATTATATGAGATGATAAGTACAGTACTGTAATTCTGGTTTTTAAAGCCAAAATCAGGAGTTAAGGATGCCTTTTGCTTTCACTTTTCTATATCATTTTCTCCAATTGCTAGAGGGTAACTGACATTTGTTGTGACACTACTGTTGTGTTCTGTCCAGTCACTTCTGACATTTAGATATCATTTAATAGTAAACAAAATCCTCCTCAGGAAGCCACCACAGTCTTCTTAATAATTGAGTTAGATATGTACCTATATACAGTGTGAATGTACTAGCCAATCTGAAATTACTAATCCTGTGTCTACTTAGTAGAATTTACAGTATCTGCCAATCTTAAACACAGTTTTCCTAGGAGTAAATTCCACTGTATTTAATTCCAAGCAGACATTTGTCGGATTACATTGTGGACTTGAAGTGAAACTGCTTTTCCTACAGTACTTCCAGTAGTAAATCATTATCTACTGCAAATATGTCCATGCCTCACTCATTAATGGAATTTGAAAAAGGTGTGTTCAGATCAGTAAGAACAATGAATGTTTTTAATCTTTGTTTTAGAGCTAGGGCGCATTATAGCATGGCCATGCATACAAGGGAGTTATGCTTAAAAATCCATTCTCTCATTTCTTTGTTGAGTACTGCCCAGTTGCATTTACTATTCAAATGTGACCAACCTTCCATCTGCTGAGGAAGGATCAGGCAATGATCTTTAAAAGATAGTATTTAATGAATGAATTTTTCATCTCATAAAACCTATTCACCTGCAAACGTGACCATGCTTAGCGTTCACTTGGCCATCACAAGTTAAGTTGTTAGGAACTTGGCACAGGGATTTTTTTGAGGAATAGCTCCACTACTACTTCAGAATAATTGCTTACTGGTAGAAATCCAACTTGTCAACTGTAGATTTTAACAGTTAACAGCCAGTTGTCAACATCACTTTTATGGATAAGGTGGTAAAAAGGGTGGTTGCAGATGAGATGAAATCATTCCTGGAGAGTTCTGAGTGACTCCTACACCAGTTTAGTCCCCAACATGGTACCAAGACAGTATTGGTTGCCCTGCTTGATGGCCTTCTGAGAGTGGCTGGCAGGTCCTCTTTGATCTTTCAGTGGTCTTTGATACCATCAACAATGTCAGTGTTTCCTAGTCTTTTGTTTTTGGACTTCAATTTCCAGAAGCCTAAGTCAATTCCCCAAAGCACTGATCAGCCAATGTACTGACTTAGGCTTCTGGGAACTGAAGTCCTCCAGTGTTCTGCAGAACATAGTTTGGGAAATGCTGAACTATGGTATCATTCTGGAATGGGTTGGTTTGATAGGAATCATGGGCCATGCTCTGGCATGTATCCTATCCTTCCTGGAGGAGCATGGCCAGAGAGTACAGCTTGGGGAGAATTTGTCCGAACCCTGGGTGCTACAATATGAAGGATTTGGCAATCTACCCGATACTGTACTGTGAGGCCACTGAGGGAGGTCATCAGGAGATGTGGGGTCTGCTTTCATCAGTATGTTGGTGAAACACCACTCTACCTCTCCTTTTCCACCTCAGCAGTGGAGCTGTCCAGAATCTAGAGGAGTGCCTAGAGGCAGTCGTGTTGTGGATGGAATATAACAGGCTGAAACTGAATCCAGACAAGAAAAGGATCATGGTGATAGGGGCAACTGGCCTCAGGTTCAGTGGACTTCCTTTAATATAAGGGACCATTCAAATACCACGTGACCTAAAATAGGCCACTTTTAGCCTGCCCTCCCCCTTTGTGACTTTCCGTGACTTTTGGCCGACCCCCCTAAATCACATATTTTCTCCATTTCCCCTGATTTGAAGAGAAATGGCAGAAGCCCAAGAAAGAAAGGCCTCCCTTGCAAAGCCTTTTCATGCAAGCAAGCAAGGAAGAGGGAAAAGATTTGCAATCTGGATTTCAATGGGAAAGGGCCCCCCTTCCTAAGTGGTCTCTGTTTGGCAGATTTTTTTCCTTCTTCCTGCTCAGAGCAAAAGGAAGGGCCGTGACTTCTTTATCCCTGGAGGGAAGGAAGGAAGGGGGAGACTACTACTACTTCCTCCTCCTCTCCTGGCAGAGGAATGGTGTCCCCCTTCCCTGTGTTACTCTTCCCTGAGAAGATCCGGTAAGCAGCCTTTGAAGGCCCCCCCATCTGTCTGTCTGTCTGTCTATCTATTTATGTGTTTCTCTTTATAGATCCTGCTTCTGTCTTGGGTATTTCTTGTGTCAGGAACTTTTCAATAATTTTGGAGTTACATGATTTCATGCCGAACTTTTGGTCAGCCCCCTACCCCCCCCCCCATGGTCACATGGTATTTGAATGAGCCCTAAAGGGCATCCCTCTTCCAATTAGGGACAGTGTTTGTAATCTGGATCTGTCACTTTACTGGTCTCTTGATAATGGGACAACAAATGTCGGTGGCAATCAGGTCAAAAAATTTCCATCTGCAGCACTCCTGGACAAGAAGTCCCTGGTGACATTGATCTATGCCAGTGATGGCGAACCTTTTAGAGACTGAGTGCCGAAGGAGGCAGGGGAGATGGCCAGCAAATATCACGCTTGCTGGTGATGTCATGTGGGTGCATGTGCACCCATTTGATGCCTCCGTCCCCATAACAAGCATTATGTAAAAGCCTCCTGGTCTCTGGAAAAGCCCTGCACAGCCACCAGAAAGGCCTCCTAGGCTCCAGAAAAAACCCTGTGGAGCCACCAGACGATGATGAAGTGGACTTGATCCACGAAAGCTAACAATAAAAATATAGCGGTTAGTCTTTAAAGTGCTACAGTGTTTTTTATTTTGTTTGTTTTGTTTTGTTTTCTGATATGCCTGAAATATTTAGTTATCTCTACTACTGACTTTCTGTACTTTTTGTTAAAGTAGAGAAAAAACACGTGTAGAGTACATTACCATCTAGACCAGGGGTGGCCAAACTATAGCCCACAGGCCGGATCTGGCCCATGATGCCAAATCATCTAGCCTGCAGCACCTCCAGTGGAAGGAACCACATGTGTGGTCTGCTGAACCACGTGACTGGCCCAAAAAATTTGGGAACCCCTGATCTACATAGTTACCTTTTCATATGTATCCGGGAGAAGTGAATTATCTCAATGTAATAAGAACTCTATTTAAGGAACTTTTGTTTGTCTAAAGCAGGGGTTCTTAGCCTTTTCAAGCCTGGGGCTGGATCATGTTCCCTCAAACAGTTGAGGCAGCCAGACTGGTTGTCCCCACCACCGTTTATGGTTGTTGTAAACGCATTTATGAAGGCCGTGGACTCATTTACAGCTGTTGTAAATGCATTTACAATTGCTGTAAATTAGCAGCAGCTGGAGCAAAGGCAGGGGCCAGATTATTCAGCACCATGGGCCGGATCCAGCCCATGGGCTGTAGGTTGAGAACCTATGGTCTAAAGGGAAGTTTGTGTTTTAGACAGGTAAATGAAATAATCCCAGCAATTGTTCTGGAAATCTTTTATTCCCGTTGTGAGTGACAGCACCTCACTGATATCAGTAAGGTGAAACTAAGTGTCATTTATACCAGAATCCTGTTGGGTTTTACCACACACGAAGACAGTAATGCAATTGGATTTTGTGTCTTCCAGGCTCTCTGCCATGCAGCAGAATGTGCAGCTGATTGTATAGTTACAGAGGCATGAACAGGCCGTTTCCTTGATTGCCATTCTGCATTTAGTAAGCTCCAGCAGAATTCTGGCCTACCTGCTATTTTTTGATACCCTGAAGCCAACTTTCTCACAAATAGGTTATGTATGAAATCATACATTAATGGTATGTAAGCACATGTTTATGGCTAAGGGGTGGGGGAGAGATAGGGCGATCTTGACACAAAATTTCCAGCAGAGGATGGCAATTATGCATAAGAAAATAAACAAAGGATCACAAAGTGTAATATAATAGAGGTTTCCAATAATAAATTATTCAGTGGGTGAAATCTTGTGCAGCTCTGTGCAGATGCAAAAAATCATGGCAGGATGGAAATGCTAATCATAAAGTACTTCAATATGCATGCCATGCAAGGAACATGATGGAGGCTGAACAACTGATTTCACAATGCTGGTTGCCTAAGCATAATATGTGTTTTCCGGCATAACTTGATATTACACCAGAACAAACAGGATACACCTAATTTTATATAGATGATAGATTTTCAGCCATTAAGTAGAATCAAATAAGAAATGTTGTGGGGTGTTTTTTTTTTTTTTGTGAATTCTTCTATTAGTATTTGACCAGAGATGTTTCAGTCTGTGGTATTTTTGTCAATGCCTTTATCTAGGCTGACTAATTTTGGTGATCAGTTATTTATTACATATGCTCTATAACTTTGATGGTGAACCTTGGCACTCCAGGTGTTCTTGGACTTCAATTACCAGAAGCCCAAGTCAGCACTCCTGCTGATCAGGGCTTCTGGGTATTGAAGTTCCAGAACACCTGGAGCGCCAAGGTTCACCATCACTGCTCTGTAAGGAATAACATGCTTGTAAACTGAGCACACAATCATCTTGGTACTAATTTTATGTAATTTTGTTATCTAGCTTTTTTAAGGAATATCTTTGGGATTCTGCTGCTGTTCCTAGTTCTGGTGCCAGACGTTTCATCTCCTTGCAAAATGGATGCAGTCCGACTACATTATGACAATGTGTTAATGCCTCTAATTAGGAACCTGGTAGGTAGCATCATAAGTATTTCTAATATTATATATACATATATAAATAGGTGTATATCGAAAGATGGACAGATAAATAGATATGTTTTAAAATTAATGGGCAGAATGCTGTTCACTAATATGACAAGTATATGATGGGTAGAGTCATAGTATAGGCTTAAGAGAAACAGATAAAGAAGAAAAGTCAAGTGAATCCCAAATGCTAGTAAATAATGTTAGTCCTGTTTAATGTAGCTCAACAGTTAGCAAAAAACAACAATCAGTGATCTGTTCTTAGCATATCTGACTCATGTACAGATTTCTTATGAGGCATATAAGGTGTTCTGGTATTCTCATCTCTTTAATTACATGCCACATTTTGTTGTGGTCCACACAGTCAAAGGCCTTGGTGTAGTCAATGAAACAGAAGTAGACTTGTTTCTGATATTCTTTTGTTTTCTCCGTGATCCAACGTATGTTGGCAATGTGGTCTCTAGTCCTCCTGCCTCTTTAGAACCCAGCCTGCACTTCTGGTAATTCTCTATCCACATGCTGCTTTATTATCTTGACCATAACCTTGCTAGCATGTGGGATGAGCACAATTGTTCGATAATTTGAACATTCTTTGACATTATCCTTTTTGGTGATTGGAACGTATACTGATCTTTTCCAATCCTGTGGCCACTGTTTTGTTTTCCAAATCTGCTGGCGTATAGAATGCAATAATTTGATTCCATCATCTTTTAGGGCTTTGAGAAATTCAACTGGGATACCATCATCTCCACCAGCTTTGTTGTTTGCAGTGCTTTTTAGGGCCTTTCTGACTTCACTCTGTAGGATGTCTGTCTCAAGTTCAGTGTTCTCATCATTGTGATTATCAGGGCTGTTGAGGTCCTTTTTGTAAAGTTCCTCTTTGTACTCTTACCATCTTTTCTTTATCTCTTCTGCATCAGCTAACCCCTTCCCATTTTTGCCCCTTATCATGGTCATTTTTGCTTTAAACGTTCCCTTGATTTCCCCATTTTTAAAGAAAAAGATCTGTAGTCCTACCCCTTATGTTGTTTTCCTCTATTTCTTTGCACGGTTCATTTAGGTAGGTTTCCTTATCCTTGCTTTTTTTTGAAATTTTATATTTAATTGATTTTTTTCCTTTCTCCTTTGCCTTTTGCATTCCTTCTTTCCTCTGCTATAGTCTACGCACCAACCACTGTGTAGATGAAGCCACAGTTGACTAGTTCTATGAGGACTTACAACACCTCATAGAACAGACACCAAGAAATGATGTCCACATTATCATAGGAAATTGGAATGCCAAAGTATGAAATAAAAAAGTAAACAGAATAACTTGCAAGTTTGGTCTTGGAACACAGAATGAAGCAGGCCAAAGACTGATAGAGTTCTGCCAAGATAATGCACTGGTCATAGCAAATACCCTCTTCCAGCAACACAAGAGGTGACTTTACACATGAACATCACCATATGGCCAACATCGAAACCAGATTGATTACATACTCTGCAGCCACTGACAATACCTGGCCTTAAAGACTCTGGGATGAACCCAGTTGAGTGTCACCTTCATACTGATGGCACCAAATCCCCAAACTCAAAACAATTCCACACCTGTTTCAAGAGAACGTGAAATAGAAAAAGAAAAAAAGGGAGGGAGGGGCGGATGTTTGAACTGAGCCCTGAAGGATCCCACAGAGGCCATGGTGTTGAGCTCACCCCTCCAGGAGGAACTGGAACCACTGCAAAACTTTAACTCCAAATCCCGGGACAGAGGTAGTCCAAGGGGGTGATGGGATACTGGTGCAGTAGCACAACCCACTGTCCAGTTTTTGGCTTTCAAGTTGTCTGTGTCTCATAGCCAGACCTGAAGTGATATTGAGAAGAATCTCCATAATCTGCCTCATCCAGTTCAGGGATGGATTTTTAAAGTATAGCTATTATTGTTGCCCTTTTTTATGTAGATTGGAACACTGCCTTGTTGCAGAATTTTTTGGAATAGTAACCATGTTAGTTTGTGGTTTAGGCATCTCTGAAAACAAAATAAAATAAACGAAATGAAAAACACTGTAGCACAGAGTTCATGACTCAGAGAGTCCTCTTAACCTTTTTTTGGTCAATCCAAAAGCACAAAGATGAAGTACACACTCCTCAAATGATCTTGCTTATATCCTTGGGATGAACAGACTGAAATTTATCCATTGGTGTAGGACAAACAGGCTAAAAACATCCATCACTAGAATTTGTACCAACTGCAGTGTCCAAGTCAGAACAGCTACAAACAGTTTCACCATCAGAATGTCAAACAAATTATTTACAATGGCCTAACATATTGTCCATGTTCTCTTCTTGTAGAACATAGTGTAATGGGCCTTTGACTACCAAAAAAGACAATACAGTACAGTACTGGATGATTCTATATAGATGTAATAGCGGGGGGGGGGGGAAGTGTTCTTCACTACTGCCACTGACAAAGAGTAGTCCTTCCAATGGGCTCTAGTCTGTATCTGGTTGGATGTGCTTCCTCTCATCTCCATCTCAATTGTTTAATCATTACCAGCTGGGAAACACTGGTCCAGGGAAAGCCCTCTTTATGAGCCCCACAACACCTGTGAAAGCTCTGGATTCCAGTCATTACAAGCTGCACCCTATGACACAGTATCACCAGATATGTCTTCCACATCCAGTTCACTAGCATTTAGCCTGGTACAAAAAACAAACAAACACGTCCTCTAGCATAAGTGGGGCTAGAGAGCCAATGGAAGAGATCTATGGAAGGCATGAGGAATGAGATGCTTTTTAAAACTGTGTTTAGATTTTTAATTGTACCTTGGAATTTGTGACTTTACATGTTTTTGTGTGATTTGTTTGTAATCCGCCCTGATTTGCTCTTGTGAATAGAAATTCAAAAAATAAATAAATGAAGTCTTGAGTCATTCCTGACAAGGCTGATTTGGCATTGATGTTGAAGTCCTGAGGAACATAGCCTTTTCCACCCTGGTATCCTCCAGATGTAGTGACTGTGGTGGCTTAGTGGTTAAAACACTGAACTCAAGAACTGGAAGGTTTACAGGTGAGCAGTTCGAGACCTGAGTGCTGCATGACATCCCAGCTCCTGCCAACTTAGCAGTTTGAAAGCAAGAAGTTACAAGTAGATAAATAGATACCACATCAGTGAGAAGGTAAACAATGTTCCGGGCACTCTGTTTAGTCATGCTTGCCACATGAGCACAGAAACATCTGCAATTGCAGACAGCACTGTATTATGATCTAGTCCTCATCAGACTCCGAAGACTTCCTATGTCGAGCCCAGTTCTGCCTGCACCTGAACTCGAGAATGTCCTAAACTAGGAATCTCAGCATGCTTCTGGCTCAACTCTGTTTCCCCAGGCAGATGACCTGTCAGATCAGAAGTCTGAATTTGACAGTGATTAGTCCTTAGGGAAAGATTCAGAAAGGAGCTACACCTGTGATGCAAGCAAGCTAGAACTAGTTACCAGAGAAGGCTCCCAGCCGATAGCGACTAGCTGGGAGGCTTTTAAACAAGCTTGTTGCAGCATTTGAGCATCGGTATAATTCTTCAGTGCAAAGACCGACACCCTGCTTGACTTCGGATACCTCTTGAGATTCCATGCCTAGACCCCAACCTGCCTCATGTGACCCTGACTTCTCTGTCAACCCTGATAATGCCCCTAGATATTCTTTGGACTAGATGCTGCTTGAATTACCGGTAACCAGACCTCAGCTTGCTCTTTGGACTTTGCTATTTGGATTCTCCTTGAATAGACTCTCTGTAGCGCTGCTGTGCAGGGTAGGTCAGCACACACGCTCTTTGGCTGTAAACAGAAATGAGCACTGAACCCTAGAGTCACATACGACTGGCTTTCAAGCAAGGATGATCTATCCTCCAGATAGGTTGGCCTATAATACCCATTATCCTTAGGCAACGTGGTCTTTGGTATTGCTGGCTATAGCACCTTATGAAGCAAGAAATGTAGTGTTCCTGTTAGAAGTGAATGTCTTTGGTGTTTGTTCCTGAGAATGGGGTTTGCCCTACTTTATTTACAACCCACATTCCCAGAACTCTGCTTGTCTGTTGCCAGATATCTTCCCATAGCCAGATGTAGGAAGTCATTTTAATTGCTAAGGAATGAACAAACAAATGATGCATTTGAACAGTCAAACTACTGTAACTTTCTGAGTCTTAAGATAATAAGATAAGACTTCACCTTTGTTGAATGCTTTGAGAAACAATGTTTGCTTTATATGTAGTATAGGCTATCTTGTGGTTATCTGTGTTTATGTTCAAATTGCTTTTGTAAAGGAAAGTTATTAACAGTAACACAAATGGAAAATAGTGTATGCTTTAAGTAATGTAGAATATATTAGTTTAATAAACTGCTTGCTAAAAAAAATTCCCTCTTATATGGGAGATTGTTCATTTCTGCTCTTAGCTTTGTGGCATGTTATGTACTTATACATTTTAAAAATGGGTAAGCTGCTTTTCAAGCCAAAATTTCCTGGGGAAGCTTACAATGAATACCACAATGATCTAAATTCAATATGTAAAATTCAGCTAAAAGGAGCAGCATCAAAGAAAGAAAAGCAAAGAGGAAAGGTACAGTAAGGAAGATAAGAGTTCTACTCAATGCTTGAGTTGATGAAAGCCATTTTGGAAAAAAACTTGCATCGGATAACGATTCTGGATAATGATTCTTAGCGTTATCTGAGGCAATGGTCTGCGGTCTCTGTGACTGCAGTAGGGTCGGGGGAAAGCACGCGCCTTTCCCCCGACCCTACTGCAGTCGCAGAGACCGCTGCGGGTGGGGGGTGGCTTTAAAGGCAGGGAGGAAAATGTCTCTTTCTTTCCCTGCCTGCCTTTAAGGCGGTTTGTCCCTGAAGTCAGGGCTTTTTTTTAGCGTTGTTCTATGCATGCATCGGACAACGCTAAAAATCAGATAATATCATGACTTGTGGAACCAAGCCATAACGTTATCTGGGGTATTACTGTACTTCCTTTTGTCAGGGGATATCTGAAATAGTTTGCTGCTGCTTCTAAGCTATGGGTGAACATCCTGCTGCTCCTGCCTGTTCCCTGGCCCCAGACCTGATGGAAATTTTTCTCCCTGACTTCTGGGTTTTTCCCTTCTTCTTGAGAATCACTAGCAGCAGCTGAAAAACAGTAATCTCAGAGGCATTTGTGGTTTTTTAAAAATGGGCTAGGTTTTCATATTTTCATTAATCTCTTTCAGTTTCTTTCCCTTCTGCCTCTCTTTTTCTGTCTGTTTTAAAGGGAACAACTTCTGTTATTATGCTGACCCACAGCCCATTTATTAAGGACTGTGGTGGCTTAGTGGTTAAGATGCTGAACGTAATGACTGGAAGGTTGGCAGGTCAGCAGTTCAAGACTCGAGTACTGCACGATGAAGTGAGCTCCTGTCTCTGTCCCAGCTCCTGCCAACCGAGCAGTTTAAAAGCAAGAAATAGCAATCCCACTTCAATGGGAAGGTAAACAGCAATTCCGTGCACTCTGGTGTCTAGTCATGTCTGCCAGATGTCCAATGAAACATCTGCAAACACTGACCGTGCTGGCTCTTTGGCTATAAACAGAGATAAGCAGTGAACCCTAGAGTCGGATACGACTTAATTTTGAGCAAGGATGACCTATACCTTTAGCCCATTTATTAAACTTAGAAATGAAACCTCTGGCAGGGGTGGCCAAACTACAGCCCACGGGCCAGATCTGACCCACAATGCCATATCCAGATCACACCACCCTCGCTGCTCCCAGAAGCCAAAGTAAAATATGTCCTTGCATGCACAAAACGCTGTCGTAAATGCACCCGTGGCTGTTGTAAACACGTTTTACTTCTGGATCTACTGGGAGGACATACTGAACCACATGACCAGCCTGCGGCCTGAAAAGTTTGGCCACCTCTCCTCTATGGGCACCAAAGGATTCCCCTTCTCAAGGCTAACTACTATTGTGTGTGTTAGAGAGGGAGATTTGCAGCAGCAACAACAGGAAATTTCTGACTTATAGAAATAATATTAGCTAAATTCCCGTTCATAAATGATTTAGGCTATCTTGACACATTTAGATATTAGCCCTTCCTTTGCTAACTGCAGTTGTCCATTTGTATTTACTTAGAAATAAATTCCATGGTATCCTGCAACACTTCCTTCTTCATAGGTGTGTTTGAGTTTGTAATTATAGATTGACTTTTAAAGAAAACATGCTAGTGATTGGGGTATTAAAGCAGTGAAATCATGCTGAAATGTGTAGATTTGTACATATTATCTATTCAGTAGGTAATTTGTTTCCATTCTAAAACTTTGCAAAGTTCCTTTGGAGATTTAGTCTCTTCATCCCTCTAATACAAGAGTTCTCAACCTTTTAAAGCCTAGGGCCAGGTCACGCTCCCTTAGACAGCTTTGGGGTCCAGATGGCCATTTTGCCCTTCCTCCACCACATGGCACTTCCTGGTGTGGTGGAGGTGGTGCACATGAAATGGTGCCACGGGCCGCATCCAGCCCACGGGCCGGAGGTTGAGAATCTCTGCTCTAATGGAGCAAAAAAGTCCAGTTTCAAATTCTGTTAATGTTGGCTTGTTTTTATATGTGAACAAGAGAGATGGGTTTCAAAACAAGATAAATTTGTTTCTGTATAAAAGCCAGGATGAGTGGAAAGTGGAAGCAAATAGATTTCTTTTATCAGCTGTAGAAAGGGCAGTTCTATTGAGTTCAAAGTAAGTGTGTTTTGTAAACTTGGCTCGCTAGAAACATCAACAACTATTTTAAATATTTCATGGAAAGTTTTCAAGTTGATCACAAGAAGAAATTTAAAGGAGTTTGAATCTCCCCTTCCACCAGCTGGCTTATTTTCAGTCCCTGACTGTCCAGATTTCTAACCAGCAGAGCTTATAAGTGGCAATAATTGAATTCCAGTTGTACAGTTCTGATCTAGTCCAAGATAGGCCACAAAGAAGCATGTGCCCACCCACCCCAGATATGCAGGTCCTTTCAACTGTGGGGAAATGTGTGATTTTTGCTTTTACATGAGGCACTTCTGTATTAAAAAAGACACATCTGATATGACTTAGTACTCCTTGAAACCATCCAGAAGCTGATTGAATGCTAAATAGATGCCTCATGTGTCTTCTTTGAATATGGAAGTGCTTTTGGAGTTGTATGGGCCTGTAAGGGACTGTAGCGTCTTAGTGGTTAAGAAGCTGAACCTGACTACTGGAACATTGACAGGCCAGCAGTTCAAGACCTGAGTGCTGCATGATGGAGTGAACTCCTGTCTCTGTCCCAGTTCCTGCCAACCTAGAAGCTCGAAAGCAAGAAATTGAGTGGGCTGTGGAGGTTGGCAGAGGATGGGGTGCCTGGTTTGCAGTGGTTGCAAAGGGTTGGACTCAACTGTGTGACTGAACAAGAACAACAAATAGGTACTACTTCAGTGGTAAAGGTAACAGTGTTCCATGCACTCCAGTGTCTAGTCATGCCTGTCACATGACCACAGAAACGTCTGCAGATAGACAGCACTGGCTCTTTGGCTGAAAATAGAGATAAGCACCACACCCTAGAGTCAGATATGACTGGCTTTTGAGCAAGGGCGACCTTTATCTATATGGGCCTATTTCAAACTGGCTGAAATTATTTCACTAAACTGAAATTATGGATTGTTACTTGAAATGGGCTGAGAAGCTGAGAATACAACCTCTAAATTTACATTCATTCATTCCATATGGGTCACCAATAATTTTGCTAGGATGTCTGTTCTCTTTAATCTGGCATTTTAGTTCCTGGACAAACCTGAAAGAGAACCTTCCTGTTATTTGCCACACAGTTTCATATTTAGAAGATCTCAGACAATGTAGAAACAAAGTATGAAAGCTATTTTACAATTGAGAATTTGAGTGCTTATTTAGCAGATATGTTGTGTATAAAGAAGATAAATGCAAAAAGATCTAAAATGTTTCTACTTGTTTTCTATCTCATTATAGAACAATATGCTCCAGAACATCTCACCCTGCAATTTCACTGAGGTAATGTTGGTTTTTCTGAAATTTATCTAAGTTTCTGTGGAGGAGAAGGATGCAAGTGTTGGGCATGGTTTTCTTTCCTTTGGCTTGGCTGCATTGTATTCATAATGGCAGCAAGGTGTCACTTACAGCGTGTCTTGTACTAGTCTTAGAGCAGCTGCCTTCTGCATCCAATATGGCCTTAGTACAGTGATGGTAAACCTTGGCACTCCAGGTGTTCTTCGACTTCAATTCCCAAGAGCCCAAGTCAGCACTCCTGCTGATCCCTGGCTTAAGGGAGAAATGCCACATATAAAGAAAGAGAAAGGCCCTGACTTTTGCAAAAACATCATTGACTGAATGAGGCCAGTAAAGGAGATCTTGGCTTTTAATTATTTTTTACCCTTAATGGGCCAGGAACAGTTTGGAAAAGACCTTGAGACATCTCCTGAAAAGCCAGATGGATACCCAGTTCCATGGCATTGTTTGCAAGTCAAATTTGTTCGTAAGTCGAGGCATCCCCATAGGGGTAAAGAAAAAGCCCCCACCCCACCCTCCAAAAATCAGTCAAACCACCCAACAACAACAAACTTGCAAACAGCAGCAGCATTGAAAGGAAAGCATGCATGTTTTGTAACTTTGACTGGGGATTCCTTGAAATGTTCTTGTTTTTGTTATTTGATATTTTGTTATTTGATATTTAATTTTCATGTATTGTTTGTTGTGAGCCTCCCAGAGTTGCTATAAGCAATTGGGTGAATAATAATAATAATAATAATAATAATAATAATAATAATAATAATAATAATAATAATAATAATAATAATAATAATAATAAAAAAACGCTGTTCCTTACCTTAAAGAAGCTTTGAAAATGGACAGAAAATTCAGAAAAATACAGCTAGAAACTGCAACCGGTAGCCATTTTGGCGCTGAAACTCCAGGCAAAGAACTCCTCTCTAAGCACTCTACTGTCATCTACAGGGCTCTGAAAGGCTCCATGTGTATAAAATATAAACCCATTGGGGAAATAGCGTTTTTTGCTTCACTCGAGGCAACACAGAGGGGGTGGGAATTAATTCGTAAATCGGGGCATGTTCGTAACTCGAGGCATAGATTTCAGTGCAGAACCGATTCGTAATTCGAATTATTTGTAAGTAGAGGCATTCGTAAATTGGGGTTTTACTGTAGAGTCAATACAAACTTGTCATTACTAGGGTACGCCTGATTGTGGATCAAGAATACCACAGTTTTCGAGGAGGCTCTTTCTGTGTAGCCCAGCAGTTTCATGTCTGGCCTAGACATGGAAGAAGTTTTAAATTGATTTAAAAAAAAAAAAAAAAGTTGCCATGTCCCACTGTTGACATACAGTAGGTGGCAATGCTTATTGAGCTCTCCCTCTCCCCCTGAATTAAAAGTAATATTAGTTAGGAAAGTTCTGTATGACATTAGCTTTTACTGAGATCCAACAAATCCATCAATGTATTTCAATGTCAGTAATCCAAGAGAGTTTGTCTAGTAGACTTAAGTAAATTTCTGAGGATAATTTTTTTTAGTAAAGGTCTCCCTTGTTCAAAAGCCAGTCATGTCTGATCCTAGGGAGTAGGGTTCATCTCCATTTACAGCCAAAGAGCCAACCTTGTCTGCATCTGCAGATGTTTCCATGGTTGTGCTAGGCATGACTAGATGCCCGGAGTGCATGGGCAGCTGTTACCTTTCTCACCAAGGCGGTACCAACTTATCTATTTGCAATTTGTTGCTTTTGGACTGCTAATTAGCAAATTAGTTATGTAAGAGCAACTAATCTTGTATAAACTGACACTACAAGACATTAAAAATATTCAGGTCATCTGAGGGTCATTCTATACAGAGTTTTGTTGCTAGGTTAGCAGTAGCTGGGATGGATGACAGGAGTTCACTCAATCACACAGTACTCAGGTCTTGAGCTGCTGTCATGCTCAGCATTTTAACCACTAAACCACCACAGCCCTTAACATTTTTAGTAGGGCAAATTGGCTGATTGGTGAAAGGCAGTCAGTGATGCCTATATCCCAAAACTAGCACTGCCACTTGCATATACAGTAATACCTCGGATAACGTTTACCTCGGATAACGCTAAAATCGCATTATGTTAAGTAATCTGGGGAGGAGAATTGGATCGAATAACGTTAAGGTCCTATGGGATGGATCGGATAACAACCGCTAAAGCCTGTGCCATGACAATGTATCTCTAAGGAGCTTTAACGTTCTCCGATACATCCCATAGGATTTTAACATGGATCGGATAACACTAAAAGTTGGATAACACCAAGACTTGTGGAGCCAAGTCTTAGCGTTATCCGAGGTAATACTGTATAGCAAAGCAACAATGTTGCCTTTTTTCTATAAGATATATATACTGTATATACACACACCTAACATTACAGTAAAACCCCTACTTACGAAAAAAAAAGGCAGTTCTGTCAGCTTTTCCTTAAATTGTTTTTATATGTAACTCGAAGCAAACCCATAGGAAAAAATTTTTTTTTATGTAACTCGAAGTAAACCATAGGAAATCGTGTAAATGGTTTTAGCACAAAATCATTATGTAAGTTGAATTTTATGTAACTCGAGGCATATGTAAGTTGGGGTTTTACTGTACTTACACACACACAACACACACACATTATACTGTGGCTTGGTGTAGCTTAATAAACACCAGCTCTTTAGGTACCTTCTCAAATCAGCAGATATTTCTGTAATATTTTTGCTGTGGTTGGATTTTGAATATCAAGTACTGTATCTTAAGAGCTGTCTAGAATTTGCAGTGCCTAACCTATTTTATACAGAGAAAACAGTCTCCCAACATATGAATAATGCTTCTGCTGAATCTGTTGCACTGACTTCCTGTATTGCTAACAAAACTGGAAATTAAAGGGGATGCTGCTGCAAAGATTGCTGCACTGATTGCTATAACTATGGAGATCTTCAAGTTAGGTCCCTGTTTTTCTTAGCACCTCTGTGGTGTTGGAGCTCCTTGTGTGTGTGATCGTCAGTTCAACCCTTCCTCTGATTCTAATACTCTTGGGCTTTCAGATCCTTGTACTGTATTGGCTTGTGATGGCTTTGCTGGTGTGTGGGTGAACTGTAAGGTAGGACAGCTATTGAAGGGAAGACATTCAGTGAACTGGCATCTCTTCTCTGCTTCTTTCAGGAGCAGACCTTAGGATATCAGTTTCTTGTCCAATAAAAGGTTACACAGAGACGATGGGAAAGAGGGGGCACAGCATAGCATGCCTAGAGTCATCTCAGTAGCATAAGGATCTCATCCAATGACTACTTTGGGATTTTCTTTGTACCTGCCTGTTTGCAGTAAATCTGAATGATGTCAAAAATGACTGCAAGAATGAAAGACTCCATTGATGTGGAGTCTTTCCTTCTTGTGATAAAACATCAATACCTTAGGCTAAATTTAGCACATAGTAAAAGTATCAGCAGGAGAGATGTCTTGGTTAAATAAATATAAATTTAGTGGGCATCTGGGAATGCAAGCAGACCAGTAAACATTGTGTCTATCAAGGGTTATTATTTTTTAAATTGTTGTGTAAACAGGGATGTAGATCAGGAGTTCTCAACCTTTTAAGTGATATGCATAACAGTATATGTTGTTGTTTCCATTTATATACTGCCCCAAAGTTCTAAGCAATCTCTGGGCAGTTCTCAAGATAATTATGAAAAAATACAGTGTGCCCCTAACAAGCTAGGGGTTTCATTTTACCAATCCAAGAAGGATTGACCAATCTAGGAGGGATTGAATTCAAATTGTGAGCAGCACTGTGGTTGAAGGACTACAGTTTAACCACTACTGAAAATCCTCTTGTTTTGGTGTATGAAGCTATTAAAGGTAAATTACGCATAGGAATACATTGCTGCACTAAGGTAGCTTTGGGGTTCTGAATTTCAGTGGCAGCATTCTTTGTTGTATGGCAGAGGAAATGATACTTTATGACAGCTGTCTTTCAGATAATAATTTGCATATTTAGAGGGTGGGTGTTTTGTTTTGTTTTTTGTAAAATGCCAACACAATATGATTTTTGTTAATAAAAAATGAGTTTAATCTTGAAAGGATTGAAAAAGCCCTCTAGAAACACTTTTAAAAATTAAATTGGGAAAACATGTGAAAATAACATATGTGTGAATTATTTATTTATTTATTTACATTTTTATACCTCCCTTCTTGCCGGGGCGACCCAGGGCGGTTTACAACATCATAAAAGCATAATACAACCCAACCCAAACCCGTTGTTAAAAACTTCAAAATTACAATTATAAAATTTAAAAAGTTTTTTAAAATTTATAAAAATCCACAGGTCCCAATAATAATTAAAAAGTTAAAAACTTAAAAGCAAAAGATTAAAAGATTAAAAGACTAGGGGGGAGAGGGAGCTCAAACACGCCAGCGAGCTGGGGTCATGGTACCGCCAGGAACCCATACCTGTCCCGCCAGCCATGTTTTTAAGTTCTTCCTAAAAGACAGCAAGTCCATCTGAAGACGTAGCTCAGTTGGTAGGAGGTTCCATAGGGCTGGAGCGGACACAGAGAAGGCCCTCCTTCTAGTGCCAGAGATGTGCCCCTCTGGCCGATGGAACAACTAGAGAGCCTCTCCGCTCTGCTCCAGTGGGACGGACAGATGTTCTTGGGGTGATGCGGTTCTTACTCTGTATGAGCATGAAACATATCTGAAAATGAAATAGCCATATTCCAAAATTGTTGCATGTCATTACTGCTTTATTAACTTGCCTGACTTTCTGTACTTGTAGCGAAACAGTCCATTGTGGTCTGGTCTAACTAGTGGAACTGTGTATCACTTGCCTGGAAAGCTCCCAAAGAAATTCTAACAATCATCTGTGAAACTTTAGACTAGTTGTTCCCAATGTTGGGCCCATGCTCCACAGGGGGGTTTCAATTACCAAAAGCCTAAAATCAGTACATTGGCTGATCATTACTTTGGGGGATTGGCTTAGGCTTCTGGGAATTGAAGTCCAAAATCAACTGTCTATGAATACTTACAGAATCATTTCTTAGACTGCTACAGTGATATAATCCAGTTATTGATTACTAATAGAATAGTGAGTTTAGAACGTTGTTTGTTTGTTTTTGTTTTAGAAATTATTACTCATACCTGGATCAACAAGTTAGCAGGAATGTGCCATTTAATTCTTTTCCTTGGTACCTGTGCATGCAGTTCTAATGCCAATAGGGAATATAGTCTTCATGTGGACAACTGCATGTGCAAAGGCTTCTGCCCAATCTGGAAACCTAAGAACATCGGATTCCATATTGTGTAGAATTCTTTCTGCTTTCATACACACATGCTACAACGGTTCGTGCAATACACATGGGTCCCAGGGAGTAGTGTGTTTCTGAAGTTGTCTACTGGTGTGTTGGTCTGTGTATGAGTAATGCTTTTTGAATAGCTATTTACACGGGTAAGAAATCTGTAAGAATATTTAAACATTGCATTTTACCTTATAATATATTACAGGAGGATATGACTAGACAAACTGCTGCTGGCTACAGATGCAGTTGCAAATCAAATAAGGTAATGGTTGTTGCTGCTGTTTCATCCTCTGGTTTCTATGCAGTAAGCCTAAACAGGGAAGGATGTCACAACTGTGAAACACAACCTTTCCTTTTCCCACTTCTCTAAATTATGATTTACCCAGAATATTGGCATGTTGTGTATGATTTCCTTTCTGTAATTGGGACTTGCACAGCTGTGCTTTGAGTGAGGCATGGATAAATATTTGGGCCAAGCAGTTGGTTGGCATGGAGAACATTGCTTGTGACTAGAAATGAGAAAAAAAAATGTTTTTCTATTCGTTTCCTACCAGAATTTCCACAAATTTCTGTACATTCTTGAAAGAGGGCTGTGGTGGCTTAGTGGTTAAGACTACTAGACAACTGGAAGGTCGGCAGGTCAGTACTTTGAAACCCAAGTACTGCATGATGGAGAAAGCTTCTGTCTCTGTCCCAGCTCACCGCGGACTGTATTAATTATATGCAGGGGGGCAATTAGGCCCACAGGCTGGAGTTTGGGCACCCCTGTTATAAGGTATAAGCTATAACAAGATGTGAGCTGATATGTAAGTTCAACAGATTTTATGCCTGATCATTAACTGGACTTTTTTTTTGACTTTTTGGTCCCCATTGCCTCCTTATAAGATTGAGGCTTGTCTTGCTATTGCTCCTGCAGTTTATGATAATCTGGAACCAGGCTTGGAATTGGACTTGCTTTATGCTCATTCAAGGAGCTAGTCACAGTATATTTGGTTTTGATGTGGTGGGTGCTGGTGGATGTGGTTTTTCTTGTTCTGCCATTTCTCCACCATAACGCTTAGCCTTGTAGCACCTTGGTTGGGGTTCCTGTAGAAACAGTGTAGATATTCCTCTACCATATGGACTGATGGTGGTGGCTGTGCTTTATTTCATCTTGCATGTACGGGACATTTCAGCTATTTCCTGCTATTCTTTGGGGGGAGGTTAGTTAAATATTAAAGTTTAGATTTATGTATTTAAATTATGTTTGGGTTCAATTTAGTTGAAATTTTTGTCATTTTATTTTTGTTTTATTTTTAATATGTTTATGTACCTTTATGTATTTTGGTTTGTTCAGTTGTGTTATTATGTGAGCCTTTTAGGTTGGTTTATAGCAGGGGTTCTCAACCTACGGCCCATGGGCTGGATCTGTCCCATGGCACCATTTCATGTGGTCCGTCACCCTCGCTCCTGCCACCGCTGCCGGAAGCGGTGGAAACAGCCACCTCTACATTTATGACAGCCGTTAATGTATTTACGACAACTGTAAATGCACCTACGGCTGTTGTAAATGCATTTATGACAGCTGCGGATGCATTTTATAACAATGCTTATGGCAGGGGGAACTACCAGTCTAGCCCATTCAGCTGTCTGAGGGAGTGTGACCCAGCCCACAGCTAGAAAAGGTTGAGAACCCCTGGTTTATAGTTTATTACTTACTTGATTATGCCAGACAGGCTTGGAAAGAGCTTGAACTGGCAGTGTCTGAAAAGAATGATCCACGGTTCTGGGAACTGGTCTCAAATGGTTTAAGGCACTCTTTGCGCCAATTTGAAGCACAAATCCCAGGAAAAGTTTGGTTTGAGTATTTCAGTAAGGTGTTTGGAACAACCCAATTTACTCCAACCAGGCCTCAGCTGCAAATCACATTCCCTGACTCTTCAGATCTTCCAACCTGGCCACCAGTAACAGAGGCAGAAATCAGGGGTCTAATTTCCTCGCTGACCTCTAGAAAAGCGCCTGGGGAGGATTTGATTCCCCCAGACCTGTTCAAAACCCTTGCAGAATGGTGGGCACCTATGCTAGCCAAAGTCTTCTCACAAATAAATGATTTGGGACAAATGCCAGCGGGCTGGAAGTTGAGTATTATCGTCCCAATTTTTAAGAAAGGCGATAGAACGGACCCACATAACTACAGACCAATTAGCCTCTTAGACATATCAGCCAAATTTTATAGTACATTTTTATTACATAAATTGGAAGACTGGGTGCATGAAAACCAAGTTATACAGCCCCATCAAGAAGGTTTTAGAAAAGGTTTTAGTACAGTAAACCATTGCCAAACTCTACACCAACTAGCTTTCTCGGGTATAAATGGTCCAACCAAATCACTTTATGTTGCATTTGTTGACCTGGCAGCAGCTTTTGACTCCATTGACAGAAACCGCTTATGGGGAAAACTAGCAGGAACAAACATTGACAAACGGTTACTCTTTTTAATACGTGAACTATATACAGATACTGATGCTCAAATTAGGGTAGGAACCTCAGGCTCTTTAACAAATAGAATCCCAATAAAGAATGGAGTCAAACAGGGCTGCATTTTGGCTCCACTCCTTTTCAACTTTTATATAAATAACATACAGTAAAACCTCAGATAACACTAAAACCTGGTTCCACAAGTCTTGGTGTTATACGATTTTTAGTGTTATCCTATGCATGTTAAAATCCTATGGGATCCATAGAGGTACATTGTAACCACACAGGCTTTAGCGGTTGTTATCTGATGCATCCCATAGGATCTTAATGTTATCCGATGCAATTCTTCCCCCCAGATTGCTTAATGTTATGCGATTTTAGTGTTATTCGATACTAATGTTATCTGAGGTATTACTGTAGTTGAGAGGCTGTCTGGACCCCACTTTTTCGCGCCATCTCTCGGCCAACAAAAAATATCCATTTTATTGTATGCAGATGATATGGCCTTAATCTCCCTCACCAAGATCGGCCTAAGAAGGCTGTTGCAAGAGCTAGGTACATACTGCAAGGAGGAGTCACTTATTATTAATTACGAGAAGACAAAAGTGATTGTATTTAGGAAAAGATCAAAAAAATCACATTGGAGTATACAAGGACATGCTATAGCTTAATGTAGTTCCTTCAAATATCTGGGAGTTATATTTAAAGAGACCTTGAACTGGAAGGAACATATAGAAACCATCAAGTCATCCGCACAGAGGCTAGTTGGGTCCATTCTTAGATTTTATTACACAAAGGGAGGTCATCTCATTGACCCAGTCCTAAAACTGTACATTAGTAAGGTCGTACCTCATCTTTTGTATGCTGCCGAAATCTGGGGCTGGAAAGAAGATATAATCACCAACCTAGAAACGATTCAAAATCTTTTTCTGAGGCGTATCTTAGCCCTTCCAAAAAGGACAACAGCAGCACTCATGAGGGCAGAAACCGGTTTGCCCTCTATTAGGCCCTGCATACATTTAGGCATTGTTAAAGCATGGAAGAAATGCAATTATGGTTTACCAGGCTCAAAGTCGTTCAGTGAACAATCATTTAAACTCTTGATGGCGAAAGATAATACCCGCGCCAGATTCTTAAACAATATTTTGATACGCTATTCCATTCCAGACGATCTGCTAAATAATTCAGCAGACAATAAGCAGCTCAGAGATTGGGTATTTTACTCAGACTCCCTGATTGACAGAGCTTCAATCCTGCAATCTAAAAGCTCCCCCTGTTACAAATTAATAAAAACAAACCACCATAGATCCTTTTATTTAGCCCACCTCTCAAAACACAACCTTAGGGTAGCGTTTACTTCCTTGCGATTTCAAACAATGCAAACAGCCATATTGAGTGGGCGTTACCACAAAACACCAAGAGATCAATGCTTCTGTATTTGTGGTGACCCAGTCCAGGAGGACCTCCCACATTACATTCTCACTTGTCCATTATATACAGATCCTAGAGCCAAATTTCTTGCCGGCATACTTGATGGGCGAAAAGACAAATCCGTTCACGACATACTGGTGTTCTTGTTAGCAGATACTAATTTACGGGTCAATAAAAATATGTCACTATTTGCCTTCGCGGCAAAGAAAATAAGGGCCAAGGAGGTTCTTCAGAGAGCAAATAACTAGAACAAGTGTAAGTGAAGGCAGATATTTGCTGTACAGGAATAGCCTTTTGGTGTTTAGTATTTTATCTGAGAGTTTACCCTTTCTTTATTTCTTATATTATTATTGTATTGAAATGTCGTGAAGTTTTTTTTATATCTGACACCAAATTGTAATGGCCTATGGCCACATGCAATAAAACTTATTATTATTATTATTATTGTTATTGTTATTATTATTATTATTATTATTATTGTTTATTACTTGTTCATTTATTTTGTGGCTTACCTGCACTTAAAAGTTAGTGAATTGTTGTTTATAGGTAGATTCCTTAATTTTGTGCAACTCTCTTCCCCATTACTACTACTACTACTGCTGCTGCTGCTGCTACTACTACTACTACTATTACTGCTACTACCACTACCGCTACCACTACTACTACTAGGGACTCTTTCTGGTATTTCTTTTTGGGAGTGTGGGTAGCTATTTGGGTTTCATTTTGCTTTGTTTTACTAACTTAGGACTTTTTAATATGGACATTGAATCCTGTCATTTGTTTGTGGTTCATTTTAAGAAAGGAGATCAAAGTTATCCAATGCTCTGTCTTGCCCTGTTGTGTCAGATCAGTTTGGTCTTGTTACTGCTGAAAAGGAGTAAAAAACTTGTGCACTGTGGAGCAACTTTCTCCCCTCTCGATCCTTGTCCACCCTGGCTATTAAAATTGGCTACAAATGCAGTGGTGGAATGGCCTAAATCTCTTATAAACACTTTGTTGTGGGAAGGTTTTTTACCTCCTTGCTTAAAAGAAATTATCAGGTCCATCTTAACAAAGCCAAATCTTCCAACCATCAACCTGAACGATTATAGATCAGCCACTAATACTGTATAATGTTTATGGGCAAAGTGATTGAGAGGGTGGTTGCTGACCTGGAGTTCTCGATCCTTTCCAATTTGGGTTTAGGCAATATCATGGAATAGAGTCAGTCCTGGTTGCACTACATCAGTTCTCAACCTTTTAAAGCCAGGGGCTAGGACACACTCCCTCAGATAGCTTTGGGGACCAGATGGCCATTTTGCCTTTCCTCCGCCACATGGCACTTCCTGGTGTGGTGGTGGTGGGGCACATGAAATGGTGCTGTGGGCCACGGATTAAGAATCGCTGCACTACATGATAATCAGCAACCTTCCATACCATCAACCATGGTATCCTAATGGTCACCTCTCTGAATTAGGGATGACTCAGCCTTGTGCTGGCTCTAGTGCTTTCAGATAGCTCAGATGGGAAAGGCAATGTCATCCTGCTGGTCCCTTAAGTGTGGAGTTCTGCATGGGTTGGTTATCTCACCTGTGCTGTTCAGTATTTATATGTAGAGATCTCCATATCCAGAGATTTGAGGTGTTGTTTCATCAGTATGCTGATGCTTCAAAGCTGTATCTCTCCATCCTCTGCAGTGGAGGCTATACCTGACCTTGAATGCTGTCTGACTGCTGTTATGGACTGAATAAGGCTTAACAGTCTGAAGCTGATCCCGGACAAAATGGAGGTCTTGTTGTTAAGTGGTTCTTCTACCTGATTTGAGGGAAGACCTTTAAAACTCAGTGGAGTTTCTCTTCCCATCAGCTACCAGGTTCACAGTTTGGCCATTATTTTGTACCTGGCAGTATCTTTGGGATTCTAGGTAGCTGCAGTGATTAGGTCAGCCTTTTTTCATCTGCAGTATGTCACCCAGCTGCAGCCTTACCTTGACATTAGGTAATATTGATCTATGCATTGGTTTGATTCAATAATTGATCAATATTACCTAATGTCAAGGTAAGGCTGCAGCTGGGTGACATACTGCAGATAAAAAAAGGCTGACCTAATGCCATCCATACGGGCTTCCACTGAACTTAGTATTGAAACTTCAAAGGTCCACATCATGGAAGCCAGAGTGATCATGAGTGGGGGTAGGCTTGCCTGCACCTCCCTGATCCTAGTTGGTCTGCACTAGCTTTTTGTATGTTAAGTACAATATATTGGTGTTTGGCCTATAAAGTCCTAGTTTAACCTTTTGTTATGGTCCAAGTTGGGGCATTATAGTAGGACTGCTCTACTATTCGATGGGTTCTACCCATACGGCAGTTGTATTAATACCCCACATCATCTCAATTCACTTAATTTTTTTTAATAGGAGAAAGCCCTACGCTGTATGGCAAGAGAACTAAAAAATATGTCTTGGATATCGTGTACCTCTACTATGCAGGAGTTAAAATCAAAAATGAAGGTCATTTCTGAGACTACAGTGGGAATATTACAGCAGGTAACTTTTGCAAGACAGTTGTTACAGTTTTTCTTGAATTTATTTTTACTTATTTATTTATTTATTTAGTACTTGCTTTTCCCCTTACATTGTGCAGTGACAAACACTGAACTGAATGATGCCCTCAAGAAAATAAGATGGCAGCAGGGCATTTAAAACCCTGATACTCTTGGGGGCCTGCTCTTTATTATTTCATCTATGTGTGTATTCTTTGATTTTATTTATCTTCTGTGATCCACCTAGAGTACTGCTGTACTTGATGGAATATAAATTAAACAAAACCAAAGAATCCCAGAGAATTCTTGCCATATCAGATAAAACTCATGTCGGAATGATCTAGCATTTTAGCTTTTCTTGGAGTATAGCATCCCATACTCTTTGCTTTGGTTATTCCAAGGGTGGCCAACCTTTTTATGCTGTAGGCTTGACCACGTCCACGGGCAGCTCAGTGAGCTGGACAATGACCCCCAGAAGCATTTACGGCTGTTGTAAATGTGCCCACTCCCGTGTTTATGACAGCCGCTGGTGCGTTTTACGGCTGACATAAACATGTCCACTTCCATGCATGGTGGAGGCAGTGACAGGCCAGATGGAATGGTGTCATGGGCCAGGAGCTGACTTGGGCTTCTGGTAATTGAAGTCCAAGAACACCTGGAGTGCCAAGGTTAGCCATCACTGACCTAGGTTATATCATTATTTCTATCATTTCTGTGCTACTTTTCTCCTGTAAAAGGATTCAAGAAGAATAATTAAAAATACATGGGTTAAACACACAAAAAATTAGGCAAAGGTTTCCCTTGCTTGAAAGCCAGTTGTATCCGACTCTAGGGGTCAGTGCTCATCTCTGTTTCAAAGCCGAAGAGCCAGTGCTGTCTGCTTTTGCAGATGTTTTCCATGGACATGTGGCAGGCATGACTAGACACCGGAGTGCACGGAACGCTGTTACCTTCCCATCGAAGTGGTCCCTATTTATCTACTTGCAATTTCTTGCTTTCAAACTGCTAGGTTGGCAGGAGCTGGGATAAAGACGGGAGCTCATTCCGTTCTGCAGCACTCGGGAATTGAATTGCTGACCTTCCCGCCTCCCAGTCAGTGTCTTAGCCACTTGAGCCACTGCAGTCCCTGTACACAATAAATTATTCAATTAAAAACAAACTTACTGTTGAGCAAAATTAGTCATTTAGAAATACTAAAAGACCATCTAAACCACACTAAAATGCAATAAGCTCTCCAAATCTAGCTTTCCATTGGGTCACAAAGGGTCAGAATCGACTGTGCAATTGAACAACAAATACAGTTATTACTGCTACTTGCAGTACATCCCTTGAGACCCTTGCCACACTAGAATTCCAGAAGGGTGAAGATTTCTCTATCCATGATTTATATTGACTTCTAAGAGGACTGATTACATTTTTAAATGTAATCAGAGAAGGTGAATTAAATGTTAACCTTATTAGAGGAAGTGACACATACACATTTTGGATAGACTACAGTATTTTTTTCAATAGGGCCACTTTTATTTTTCCTAGTGTAACAATTTGATGTTCACTGCCCACTTGTTAGTTTTGCAATAATTTAAACATCTGCCCAGCTACACATTCCGAATATCTAGCTTAGAGGCATGAAATACAATCTGCTGAATTACAACTATAAATTATTTAGCTTAACCATCAGTTGTTTGTCTTTAATGCAGGAATGTACCAACACCACTGCTTCGAGAGCACAAAAAAGAAAATCTTGTACAAACTGCTGCTGCAAAATGTTTGATCCTATATGTTGCACAAAGGCAGTAATTTCAGACTTAAGGTCTTGTTGGATGCAATTTATCCGATAATTTGAAAGATCATCACTACAAATGTTGTATGTCAGTTGAGTATTTTCTTCAGAAGACTATGCACTGCCAACTGTTCTTCTTTGCTTATGCACATTCCTCATGCTAAAGTCCTGCAAATAGTTATTGGAGAGAAAAGTAGAAGAAAATAAGCTAGATCATCAGTGTGCGAAGAATTGTCTGAACTACTATGGAAGCAGAAAACAAAACTGAAACAGAAAACTGCAGTCTTTGTCATTTCAGTGCTTCTTAAAATTGGTGGCTGCCATTTAAATTATATTACCACTTTTACTTTAACTCAAAGAGCCAAGCAGCAATTTAAAAACTATCAGCAAGGTAACTTACCAATGAATGTGTTGTTATTGATCCTTAATGGCACTAAAACAAATCTTCCATTAAATGGAGTGGTTCCTGAATAAACTTTCAGAATATTCAACTTAAATGCATTTTGAAAACTGCTTCAGGATAAGACAAGGAAGAAAAGCTGATTTAAGAACAAAAAACTATATGAGTACCATTTCTTTGTTGTGTGGGAGTAAGAAAGATTCTTGCAGGAATACTCAGGAATTACTCAGAATTGGAATGTCCTCTTGGATGTGCACTATTTACTACTGCAAAGCCACATGACATAAAATATTACATTTTTGTAAAACAGTATTTCATTGTATAGCTAGAATGCTTATTTAATGTAACAAATATTTTTGTATTCATGACTCTTTGCAATTGTATAAATCTAGAATTATTCTTAAGTGTTCACAGGGCTGCATTCAGTTTTTAAGACACTTCAGTTGCAACATGTTCTTATATTCACTAAGGATGAATATTAGAAGTTGGGAAGTATCTGTCTGAAAGCAGAAAGTTGGTAAATGATCTTTGGAAACGTAATGGCAAATGTTGTACATCTGTGTAATCCTTATACTTCTGTATGAGCCATGAATATTTTGGATTAATTTATATTCCCATATCAGCCATCTCTGAATGAATTGGCAGCAGTAATTATTGTTACTGGAAGGGGAAGAGAAGTGATAACAGTGGGTCAGAGGGAAAAGATGGTCATTTGAAACAAGGGACAAATGATTTTGTTTGGATACTTGAAAGGGTACCTTCAAGCAATAATTAATTTTTTTTTGTACCAGGACCAATAGCCATGGTATGATAAACAAGTCAACCCACAACAATCTTCCATTTGATCCCTCATTTTCAGGGATTAAACTTGATCAGGGGTGCCCAAACTAAGGCCCACAAGCCGGATCCAACCCTGATGCAAATTCATCCGGCTCACAAAGCCCCTGTCACTCCCATAAGTGGAAGTAAAATGCACCCATACGGGCATTTTACTTCCACTTCCAGGAGCAACACAGGCTTTGGGGGCCGGATCTGGCCTGTGGGCCAAAGTATCCACCCCCCTGAACCACATGACTGTCCCACGGCCCAAAAGGTCTGGGCACCCATGAACTAGATAAACGTTGGCATCCATTTGTACTGTAAACAATGCCTTCTGCCATTTAATTCAATCGTAAAGCCAAAGTCTGGCTCAGAGTCCTTGTCTCACAGAATGGGCTGGAGGGAACCCATTCATTGAATACTAACTCTGAGATGAGTTTGGGAATTAGTAATGCAGCCATCCCCAACATAACACCCTATAAATATATTGGACTATAATGCCCATGATTCTCAAGCAAAAAACTTTATTTTTCAAGCTTTCTTTAGATAATTAGGCCAGCATCCTGTTGCTATGCCCACCTAAATTCAACAGTTTACTATATATACTTGACTATAAGTCGTCCCGAATATAAGCTGAGGAACTTAATTTGGACCTCTAAAACTAGGAAAATAGATTGATCAGAGTATAAGTCGGGGTGGAAAATGCAGCAGCTGCTAGTGAGTTTCAGCAATTAAAATGCATGAAAATGCAGTACAATTAATTTATTCAGACATTTGTGTGTATATGTTTTCAAATGTTTATGGTAGTGTTAGTGCTTTTAAAAGATGTTTGAATTTGCACCAGCGCCGTTTTGGGATCCTCGGGGTTGTTGACCCGAGTATAAGTCTAGTCCCTTTTTTGGATCTCATTTTGGAGGCTAAAAAACTAGACTTATACTCGAGTATACAGTATACAGTACTTAAGGGTTAAGTTACTGTTTAAGAATTGATTCAGTGGGTCTAGAAATAGGATCCTGGCCTTAGAGACTGTTAATTTTCTTTCTTTTTTCTTAACTTCAATCGATTTTAAAGCTTTTCCCCTCACTGGTGCAGCCCTTCCAAATTTTTAAAAATAGCTTCTTTGTTGTAAACCATTTTGGATGTTTAGTATAAAATATGCTCAAGCCTACTTCCATCAAAATAGTAAACTATGTAGATAGAGCTTTATATCACAAGCTTCTATAGTGAATAAGCCTCTAAATGCAAACTCCACAATAAAATATAAAGACTGATCTTTTAACTTTTCAGTACTGTACATGTAAAGTCAATATACTTCCATCAGTATTCAGTTGACCCACAATCCATCTAGGTCAGGCATTTGCAACCTACGGCCCACGGGCCAGACCCCACCCCCAAAGCCATTTCATCCAGCTCGCAATGCCCTTGCCAAACTAGGAAGCAGAAAAAATGCATGCTGTGCATGCACAGAACACCGCTAAATGTGTTCTGTGCATGTGTGGTGCATGTTTACTTTCACTTCCAGGTGGGAAGAACCACATGATCAGCCTGATCAGTTGCCCTGGAGGTGTGGTCAAGCCCACAGCCTGAAAACGTTGAAAATTGTAGTAGTAGTAAAATGAAATTGCAAGACTAAAAAGCCAATGTACTGACTTGGTAACCTAGCAACTGCAGGAACACCAATGGTGAAGGACCCTTTACAACACATTAATACACAGTAAAGATTCTGTATGTAACAGTTTGCTTTATTGTTAACAAAGGACTAGATAACATATAGCAAGCATTTACAAACTGCATTTACAATTGTACTGAATATTTAGAAAAAGCTAAACATTAAGTGTTTGGGGCAAAGGAAAAATGCCCATATAACCACTGTACATAAATTAGAACTGTTAATTAAGAATGAGACTAAGCCCAAGAATGCAATATAGTGGTGTTAAAAGCAGAGGAAATAAGAAATCTGAATTATTTGATAGCTATAATAATAGCTGTACACACAAGAGAAAGCAACAAATACAATGGGTCTTTGGTGAATGAAGATACAGTACATGTGAACTCTCAAAAATGCCTGGCATCCAAAACAAAGCATGTGTAGTTTGAATTTCCACCACTGAGTTTACACATCAGCTTTTCATATGCAAAAATTGATCATCGTGCCACTCTGCGATCTAGAAAATATGCAGGCAGTCATTTTTCAAACATGGAAAGTAATCCCTATGTCTAACAGTAACATGCAGCAACCCTATATAAGTGTAACCTGAATTTATTTAATAGGAAAACCAAATCAGATATTAGCTGAATTCTTTTGGTAATTTATATTCCTATAAAGGAAGTGGTATAGAATTCAACAGCAAACTGCTACTGATTAACAATGTATGTGTGCCCATCTATGCAAAGCAGAGCATGGTGGCACTTTATGAGCAGCAACGTCTCACCACAATTTGCTCAAGCATAACTCACAGGATTCTAGCCAATAATTACTATGAGAAACAAGATCTAAGGGCATGGGTGTTAGGAAAGGGATCTAAGGTGCGCTCTCTGCTTGGACTATCAGGTGTCTCCAGTTAAGGGTGCAATCAGTTTTATCTAAAGTTAATGGTGAAAATCCAATTAGATTGCACCTTAAACCTTGATAAATGCTCATTGATTCACCTGGTTTCCTTGGCAATGAAAAACCGGGACATGTTTTATGGAAACCAGGCAGCGACTAATATAATGCAAAATACAAAATTACAGATGAATTAAGAGATTAAGTCTTCTATTAATACCAATTTAATTTACATAATTAGTCATTAGGATCCATAGAAAATTTCCACTGTAGGCAAGACCATATTAAAAAAATCATTCTAAATATATTAAAATGATGGCTTCAAGTTCAAAATCAACTCACACAGTAACCTATAGTAATCCTATTTTAGACTGATCATAGATCTCAAGTCTTCATCAAGAAGTGTTATACTGTACTTTCAATGTCTATTTTCTCATTACAGTCCAAATACAAATGTGATATGTGTGTGTATAATGCAAATCTAGTAATCTGAATGGTAGAGAAACTTGAATGAAATCAAGATTTAAACTTACTTGGATGGAATGTCTCAGAAAGGAAATACAGGAAATTTGTGCAAGCCCCAAACATCTTGACCTTTTGCTTCTAGTTCTGGTTCATTTCTGTTACATATAGATTCGTCACTAATACTATATGCATAAAGTAGGAGTATCAGGCATTTCTGTAGAATTAGAATGAAAATCAAAACACAGAACTTGTGCACTACACTTACAAAAAAAAAGAAAAGAAAAAAACCAGGAGCTACAAACACAGTTCCACACCAATGACTTTTAAAAATTCTAACCATTTAGGAGCTGCAATTTGCCATCAGCAAGTATACTAAGCAATATTGGGGAAGAACTTGACCACACAAAGGTATTTCTGCTTGCCATTAGACTCATGGTAAAAGAATGAAGACAAACTTTAAAGAAGAAGTAAATGGTCTTGTAGCGGAAGATGAAATATTGCCAAGTACCTTGTTGAAAGTTTAAAACTGTAATTATATATGCAAAAACAATGGCTTAAAAACAGCAGTTTGAAACCAAAATAACAAGCAAAGTTTTGGGAAAGGCAGAATTAAATATTACAGAATATCTCCAGAGGAAAAACTGTGATTGTGAAAATCTAAACTGTTACAAAAGAAAGATAGTATCTACACAGATTAAGATCTTTAGTATTCCCTCTGAAATAAATACTTTTGTGTTAGATTCAGCAACAACAGATGCTACAAAACAAATGTGATTCTGAAGCCCTAAACTCAAATTCACTTTTTGTGTGACTGCAAATAAAAACTAAATGTACTGCTACTGTACCTTTTAGTAACTATAGCAACCACAGAGTTTTTATAAAAGGACATAGGGGATATAGACTATATTAAACACACATTTCCACTTGCTTTATTAGAAGATAAGGTGCTAGAATCCTAAGAGTTTAAATTAAATTCTGGTTAAAGAAGGGTATGTGAAAAATGGGAAGAAATCCATGAGGAAAATATCCTTACACGTCAGCTAGTAATGAGCTTTGGATGCAATCTCACGAAAAACACTAATCAATCTGTTAGAATAATACAACTGAAGGGATCAGGTAAATTGAATCGAAGCAATTTTAATCATTAATTAAAAAATTATGGACCAACTCAACTTGTAAGACTATCGGTCAATATTCTCAGTTTAAGCTGAATTCCATATCTCAACACTTTCTTTAGTTCAAAAGATCCGAGGTGAATATTACAAGTGAATGCCAAGATAACAATACATGGATATATCACAAAACAGGATTACAAAACTCTACTTCTTAAATTAATATTTTGATCCATTAAAGATATTTCCAACAGTGTCTCAAGAAAACATTCTTGAATGGCACAGTTTTAGGTACCTATCGTTTATATAGTGCATTTATATACCTATATAAATTACTTTGCAACCAAAAAGAATTGTTCTTAGAAAATCGTGGTGGTTTAGCATGAGTTCTCGTGGGAAAGTGTAAGCACAGACTGCCATTCAGCCACTGCGATCAGAAGAGCTTGGCTATCTTTTGCCCTGGTGCATTTACAAGACCATTCGTCGAACTCCACATTCACAGCAGAATTTTGCAGACTCAACAGGGTATTTGGCGCCACATTCATAGCAGAACTTTGGTAACTGTGCAGGTGAATTTCCTTCACTACTTTTTGAACTTCCCCCATTGACAGAAGATGAGCAGTCTCCACTGTCATACCCAGTTCTAAAGCAAACATTAAAATTAGAAAAGAAAAACATTAGCAAGTTAAGCTAAATAAACAATAATAGCAATTTGCAATTACAATTCTATGCTGCCCCATAGCACTTAGCAGGGTGGTTGATGTTAATTAGCATTTTGACCCCAAACATGCTGGGTACTCATGCTTGAATTTAATGTGATATTTGGAGATGTGATACTTGAGAAACTGTTTAACCAGTGGTTCCCAACCTTTTTTTGGCCATGCCCCACCTAAACATCTCTAAAATCCAGATGCCACCTGCCCACTATGACATATAATTCTTAAACATTTCATTAGGCCTCATAATGGCCAATATTCCTTTTAGGATTCTATCTCTATACCAGTGCCCAAATCTATCAGTTGTTACTGATGACATTCTCTCACCTGAAGTTACTAAGGTAAATGCCACATTTCTTTCTGTACTATTCTCATCTGATCCTTCCTTAGAAAAGTCAAAAGACATTTTTTTTAAAATTTGTTGTACGCTACCCAGAGTGGGAAAATATCCCACAGGCGGATATAAATACAATAAATAATAATAATAGTAAGACATTGTTCTCTCAAAGAATGTCTTCCTTTCCTTACTATACCATAAAAGTAATCAGTTACCTGTTCAAGTAGCTTTCAGAACTCTGTGCTTTTTTCTTATTTGCCATCATACCCATACTAGCATTTCGTGTCACACTGCCAGGTACTACAGTCCGTGACTTCACAGATACTCTGAAAGATAATACTAACTGAATTAGAAATTTGGCGCAGAAAAAAATCCTTTGGACCCAATACTACTCTCAATGAACACATAGGTATAACGAAGTGTTACTCTACATCAGGAGTGCCCAAACTATGGCCCATGAGCCAGATCCGACCCCCCGGAAGTGGAAATAAAATGTACTCATACAGGAGCGACAAGGGTTTTGTGGGTCGGATGAATTATCGGGGGCCGGATCTGGCTGATGGGCCATACCTCAGGCACCCCTGGTTTAAGCAGAGAAAATGACAGCCTAAAAATCTATCTCATCCTGTTGCAAAACATCCTTCCAGAGGGAGGAACCACATGACCGGCCTGCTAAACCATGTGACCAGCCTGCGGCCCAAAATGTTTGGGCATCCTGCTCTACGTCTAGCAAAGGGCAGTTTAAACATGATCCAAAATCACCTGGGGGATTGGAATGGACTGTCTGTCTAAACTGTTATATCAAAAACATCTATTTGTTAGCGAGGAAGTAAGACAAGTCCAGGCTTTAATAGAGACATAACTGGTACAGAAATGGATAGGATCTAGTGAAAAGACTGGAAAAATACTGCTGCTGCTAACATAAGCTTTATTCAGGAGGCAATATTTGGGTAGAGTCCCAGCTTCATTCTGCTTTGTCTCTAAAACACATGGAAGGTAGCAAGTCTAAATAGGAGAACCTGTACTACCTGTGAGGGCTTTCCACTTCAACTGTAAGCCTAGAAAACCAACACACTCTCCTGTTCAGACTTGTCATCTTCCACACATTTAAGGTGATGGAGATGATAACAAAGGTGACAGAGCTAGATCTACCTCTCTGAATATATGATGAGAATGTCCAAGTACCAATAGGGTTAATACAGTTTTACACGAGTAGATGCTAAGTGGGCAACCAGTCTGCACATGTTTCATTACTTTGTTTTACTGGAAACCAGTTTCTTACCTGTTGCTATCATTTTTTATCTATGATCTGTGCATAAGCCCTGGTCGTATAGACAGATTGGTCATGAAACCCTTAAAACACAACGTAAAGCAGCAACCTGATCCAAGTGAAGCTAATAAAAGCATGGCTTCTCCTTCCCCAGTTGTCACGATCCAGCCGGCCCCCACACTTCTGGAAAACCCCTGGAAACCAAAATCAAAACAACCGAGGCGGGCTGGACGGCTAATTAGAACAGAGATACAACTCTCAGCTGCTTATCAGCTCTTAAGGGGTTTTTAATTTGGTAGCGTTCAAATGTTGGTGTGTGAAATGCAATGCTGCTCTTACCCTATTTAGTCCAATGAAGACACGTTGTTCAGAAAAAATGATGAAGATTTATTGATCAGGTTCATAAAGCATAAAAGTCAGTAGCACAGGTCAGTCCAATAAAGTCCACAGGCAAATCTAGGTAACCATTTTTAAGGAGCAAAAATGCATAGCTCCTAGGCTAAAGATTGCTAGCCCATAGAGAACCAGAAACAAAAGCTCTCTAATCAAAAACAGGTCTTAATCCATGAAGAAGCAGAGACGAACTCTTTCTTCTCTCCAAAATGGAGAATTTGCAGTCAGCTGGGACAGCTTAGCCAATCACGTAACAAAGAGAACTTTCTCAAAACAACAGTACATTGTTTATACACGTGCACACAGAATGCACTGGGGCTAGCCATAACATGGCTCTGCTAACTTAAAAAAAGATAAGAAATACTGAAAAACAGGCTGTCTGTAACACAGCCTTGAGGCTCAGAGAAGACAAAGGATTTTTCTGAGGCCTATCTGAAAATTGGCAATTTCAAGACTTGGGAGACATTAGGAAATAGGTCCATTTCCTGACACCAGTTGTGTTCAGAATCACACTGTCTGGACACAGAACTATGACATAGATCTGTGTATATGCTCACACCATTCTTGAGGTACAAACAAGGAAGCAGCTAAGTTTTCTTATACGATTGCAACTCACCTTGAAACATATACAGGTGACACATAACCCCCACCAAATGGGCAGAAAACCCAGGATTACATACAGAATTGTATTAAGGAATGAAGTTTCAGCTAGACAGTCAGAATTAATTACAGATTATGAGGGGCTGCACATCCCAAAACTGAGTGAACAAAGCAAAAGGGTAAAACTGAAAATTCCAGCACATTTTTGCGTGGAACGCTTATTCCCAGTAGCTATGCCTTAGGATAAGGGATTTCCATGTAAAAGCTGTGAAATCATGAAATGATGGTATTGTCAAATATGAAATTTTGTACGTATAAAGTGCTGAAATAACTAAGGGAGGTATAGAAAAAAAAACCCAGCCCTGTTATACTTTAAAATGAGGTTTGAAACTGAAACGTAATTATTAAAAGTAGCTACAAAACAATCAGCTAGCCTCAGTCATGTCTCAAAGCAACGTCACTGCACAAAACCAAAATAATTTATTCCGAGGCTCACAGATGAGCAAATGGGACAGAACTGAAAGAGAACTGAAACAATTGGAATTTATGTTGCAATGTGTAATATGACCAGAGATGGCATCTACAGGTCCTGTAACTTGCACTCACATTAGCTAAAGTACTATGGCTGCACGGCATTTTACTGCAGCAATGAATTCTATGAAAGGAAAATTTACAATATCTTGTTTATGACTAGCCTGTTTATGACTAAGCCCATCCCCACACATAGACATAAACCCACTGTTAAGACTTATATTCAGTGCTATCCTCTACCCAGTCTGCATCCATGCACTATACGAACTTTGGAATCTACTGGTTGGCAGTCTTAGCTTAAAGGCCATTGTTCCTTTCAAGGATTTAGCAACTCTTTTGACAGCTGGTCAATCACTTTGCCCATTCCACTCCTTTTGCATCCTGATTTACCTTGAAGATCCACTTGCATTCAATGGCTTTCTTGCCCGGTGGTTAGATTGTCCCATTCTTGTGTATGTAGTGCTTCTATCTCTTTTCTTGTAGCTTCTCTCTGTCTGGCAGCTCCAGCTGCTGTCATCTGTTCAATTTCTTCTCAGGTCACTGGCTAATTCATCACCAATGACTTTGCCAAGTAGGTCAGGAGAGATGGTACACTTTTGATAGCTGTCTCTGGAGCACGTTATAGCATTAGTGCCTCTTCCAATTCAACAGCCCCAACATTTCCGTCTCGGTCCCTTTCTCTTGGTTAACTATTCATATCCTGCGTGTCATCATCATCATTTTAATCTCTGTTTGACTCAGGTTGTGAAGGTACTGGCACTGATCTGCCTAGGAGAGCTTCAACACTTACATTTTGCCCTTCAGAGGTAACTAAACCAAATCCCTCTTTTGTCAACTCCCCTTTGCTCATCAAAACGAACAAATGCCTTACACCTTTTTTTAAGTTTATTACTTTATGGCCTTTGCTACTTGGAATACAGCCAAGCAAAAGAGTTCTAGAGTCCACTTTGTGTCTTCTCTGGCATAAGCCAAGTTTCCAAAGACTTTAATGTTTTCTAAAGTTGGCACTCTGCCTCACCACAATTCAATTTTTTTGGCGGTGCCTTTGGCTGGTAATTTTATTTATTTATTTATTATGACTTATATGCCGCCCTCCTCAAAGAGACCCAGGGCGGCTAACAAAGGTTTAAAAAGACATAAAATACAATAAAATCTAATTTAAAATTAATATTAAAATATTAAAATCTAAGCAAAGATAAAAAGATTAAAAAATCATATTTTGAGAGAGGGAGGGGTCAGATGAGCCAACAGGCTGATGTTCCTGTCTGACCCAAACCCCATACCTGTCCCGCCAGTATATCTGGAGATATACTGCAGTCATGACAGCATTACCTCAAACTCTGTTGGCCCACTTTGCATCTGCACTCATGTTAATATTCAAGAGCTCTCAGCTTACTTTCAGCCATTCCATTCTGCTCTAAAGCATGTGTGACACTCCTGTACAAATTGTTTTGTTCCTTCAGGAAGGCTTTTGCGTGATACAAAAGGTACTCGTCTCAATCAACCCATCTGAAATGCACTGGGTTTTCTTTCAAATTGTTGCTCACTATGGCCACATGTTTCTTGAGTATCTCATGTGTCTTACTCTTCTCCTTCAGTAGGTAGGTGGCATATTACCTAAAAAAATCATACACGAGTAGTAAAATAGATATGATGTGCCCTAGTGATGGCATATTAAGTGGTCCATGTGACGAACCCACAGAGTTAATCCTCTGAAATTGACTAGGAAAGGACCACACAACCCATGGTCTCAGCACTCTACTCCAGAAGCAAGCCCAAAACCTTGCATCTTCAGTGTGTGTGAAAGTCAGGGCTAGGGAAGTATCTAGATTTTCCATGTCTTTTTTTTTCTTTTGCCCAGAGACAAAGTTCTTCCCTGGTTGGTATTTGACAACAGCCAGACCAGGTAGTCATAGTCCTAAAATGTTAATCTTCCATTGTGTCAGGCCCTTGGTCTAAAGCAGTGTTTCCAACTGTTGGTTTTTGTACCTAAATCCCCCGAAGCCTAAGTTAATACATTGGCTAATCGACTTAGGCTTCTGGGAATCGAAGTCCAAGAACCAAAGATTGGAAACACTGGTCTAAAGACACCTTCTTTAGACACACTTTAACCCTTATTACTCCAAATATGACACCTTGGTGAAATGTTCAAATATTTATTAAAAGGAAAAGTTTCAAAAAGCCAGATTTCAAAATCATAACAAAAAGCTGTAAAAAGAACAAAACTGCAATCAAAAATCAAGCACTAAAAATAAAATAATCATATATTTACCACATCAAAAGAGACTCCCTACTCCTAACTAATCATGATTGTTGTTGTTCAGTCGCACAGTTGATTCCAACCCTCTGTGACCCCATGGACCACTGTCCGCCAGGCAGACTAAGTTTTCTTTGACTAAGAACATACTGTATGGTTTGCTGTTAGAATTGCTCCAGAGAAATCACATAGAAAGACTTCCAGCTAAGAACTCTGATACTACATCTTCCACCAAGCTGCATTTAATTATTATTATTATTATTGTCTTTCATCCAAGAATTAACCAATCAGGTAACATTACATCATAGCAAATATTTCCTCCAGCAAAGTTCTCTTTCCCATGGGAATGAAAAATGTCTAATCAGAGTGGAAGACAAGTTTGGTGCTTTGTTGTGTCTTTTTTCACCTCCTATCCTCTGATCCTTCATAACAGCTCAGGCATCAGACACCTATGGAAGCGAACTTAGGAAAACATAGTGTTTTCTTCTTTATTTCTGCACTTAACTATTTCCTGTGAAAGTAGACAATCTAGCAGCCATCTTAAGACAAGGCCTGGATTACTGAAGCATTAAACTCCATTCAGGTACAGGTACTTCTTCTCACAGTTCTTAGTGGAAATGAGGGCCTAATACCATTTTTTTATGATACAGCTTATGCATCTGGCTGCATTATTTGCATCACATGGGTTACCTATGGCAAGATGCCTTTGAATTTTTGTGTCCAAAGTGATATTGCCAAAGTTCCAGACCAATGTCATACCCTCTTGGAACTTGTGCTGTGTTAGCCTAGTGCATATTCCTTTGGTTTATTTCCCCCACAAACTAACACTTCACATGATAAAAGTACACAAGAAGCATTAAAAGTAGAAAACAGATATCTTTACTTACAGTTCTCTTCTATAGCAGGGGCCACCAACCTTTTTAAGTCAGGGGCCGGGTCACACTCCCTCAGACACCTGAGGGCCGGACTGGTGGTAAACAAGTCTGCGGCCGATTCTAGCTGGAGCAAGGGTCAGATGATTTGGTGGCATAGGCCAAATCTGGCCCACGGGCCATAGGTTGCTGACCCCTGCTCTATAGTTACAGTCTGGAGGGGAAATAGGGGAACTGTAGTCTCCAGCACATGAAAAGAACCTCCATGCTTTTGCTTTTGATCGGAGGTTAGAGGAAGAAAAAAGACTATCAATAATAAAGACAATGGAAACATGTAAATAAAAAAGAAAGAGGAGAGGAGACTTGTCTCAAATGCCAGAGACAGGAAAAATAACTTTGCCAATCAAGTGGCAAAGAATAGTCACATGAGACTGTAAAGTATCAATGCATAATAGCATTACTGCTCAAGCCCTGTGGAACCTCCTGCTGACCGAGTTGCTTCTCCAAGCAGAGCTACTGCCCTTCAGAAAAGATCTTAAAACCTGGCTAAGAAAGTAGGTGTGGGGCACTGATCATGAGGTAGCGCCCCCCCCCCCGGCTTATAGAATAAGAGCCATCCATGTTATGTTATAATTTTAATGTCTGGGGGTTGGGAGGGCATTTTAGATGGGTTTTATGGGTTTAAAAGTTTTAAGGTTTTTGTAATTCTATGCTATGTATGCTTTATATTTGTGAGCCGCCCGGAGTTGCCTTGGCGAGTGGGCGGCAATACAAATGCAAATTAAACAAACAAATAAATAAATAAATAACTGCTATTATCCTCAAATGAGAAGAGAAGACTCACTCGAGAAAGCCTTGATGCTTGGAAAGGTCGAGGGCAAAAGAGGAAGGGGGTGGCCTAGAATGAGATGGCTGGATGATATTGTGGACATAATGGGCACAGAGCTGAGCGAGTTGAGGGGGATGGTGGAAGACAGGAGTGCCTGGCGGATGGTGGTCTATGGGGTCGCAAAGGGTCGGAATCGACTGTGTGACTGAACAACAACAAATTATCCTAACATATACATTTTCTACTAGCAATTCCATGGAATGACTTTTGGTCCTCATACTCTTTGTATGCAATTTCAAGGTAATTTCTCTTAGTCTTTTTAAACAGCTGCTGCTGCTAAGAGGATTATCAGGTTCTCATGCAGAAGTAACATATCACCACCTAGAGGACAACAGCAAAGTATGCAGATTTCAGCATACCTATAACTTCATTTTTCTTCACAGCAGTCCCAAAAGCATCATCACAACAACAGCAGCAGCTGTAACAACAACCTTCCATCAGGTCAGTTCTGACTTAGAGCAATCCTTTCCAGGGTTCTCTAGGTAAACAGTACTCAGGAGATTCCTTTCTACAGACGTGCTCTGGGACTGTGAAGCTTGCTCAAGCACAGCCAAGAATTGACATATGGAATGCATAACAAGTGAAATGAAATGTTATAACTCTGTTCAGTGCAAAAGATCCGTAACTCCTTTTTTTAAGGAAGTGAGTCTGAGAAATTGAGACAGACAGTGGTGCAAAGAAATAAAGCACTAGACTGACAACAAACTCGAATTTTAAAAATCACCAACTCCAGCTGGCATCCCCACTCGTGGGTAACCAAATCAAGTCTGAATTCTCATGCTATAATCTAAAAGGACTAAACTGAGGATATTGTACTTTAGATATATCACAAGAAGACTTGCTGAGAAAGAGAATAATACTAGCAAAAGCTGAGGGTAGAATTTAAATAGTTAGAGCTAACATGAGAACCAATGAATGAAGTGGAAGTTATGCTCTTGAGTTCACAAGACCTTAGTGAAGCTGTTAATCAGGGATTTCTAACCTAAGGCCTGTGGGCCGTATCCAGCCCATGGCACCATTTCATGTGGCCCCCATCCCTCCAAGGGCATTTGAGAAACAAAATGACCACCCTCTTTGAAGCTGTTGGGACCAAGTGGTAACCCCCATTGTGCAGGCAGGGCAAAATGGCTGTCCAGCCCTCAAAGCTGACTGAAAGAGTGTGACCCAGCCCCTGGCTTGAAAAGGTTGGGAACCCCTGCTGTTAATGATAGGAATTTTTGGAGGTCAAATTACTTCATAGGATTACCATATGTTACAAATGACTTAACACAACACTACAAGAATTAACTGATGTTAGCCCCTGAAGTAGACCCTAAAGCAGTGTTTCCCAACCTTTGGTTGTTGGCCTTTAATTACCAGAAGTCTAATTACCAGAAGCCAATTTACTGACTTAGGCTTCTGGGAACTGAAGTCCCCCTGTGGGGCCTGGGCCCCACATTGGGAACCACTGGCCTAAAGGCATCTCTACATTAGTAAAAAGTCCTACATGTGTATTGATTTTGCTAGGTTAAAAATCAGTTCAAATATTGCATAATACATGATGCACAGCTTAAGCATGAATTATTTTGCAAAATGTTGGCTATTTTAAACCACCTGGTGGGGGTTGTTTATTTTGCACTGATTTCCAAATTGCTGTATTCGTCTTAGATTAAGAATGTGTGAATGCATGTTTCAGTGTATATTGTGTCTCTTGGGCTTCTCCTGTAAAGATGACAGAAAGGTGTTTTTTTTAACCTGCTATGATAATAACGCTATGATATTTTGGCACTGAATATTGCAGACAGGTGTCTATTTATTGTTCTATAACACTATAACAGATTTTTTTAAAGACCTGAAAATTCACTTTAAACTAGGAGCAGCAACATACCAAAACATAGCACACAAAACACAATTACCATCTTGGCTTAAAAAGACATTATTGAGAAACCAGTGCATTCCAATGTATCTAAATACAAGAAAAAACCCTAATGGACAAGGTTTCACACTGGACACGAAAGACTGATTAAAACACATGATAGCAATAGCAATAATACTTATATACCGCCCCACAGCACTCAGTGCATTCTCTGGGTGGTTCACAAGTCAATTAGCATTTTGCCCCAACATGCTGGGTACTCATTTTACTGACCTTGGAAGGCTGAAAGGCTGAGTCAAACTTGATCCCTGGTCAGGATTGAACTCACAACATTCTTGCTACAGTACAGTAATTTAACTACTGTACCACCAGGGCACTTCTTACATCAATTACAGAACAAACTGATTTGAAACACAATTTATTCCACAGGCAAAACATATCCTAAGATATGTATCTATTCTTTTGTGCTGTCAAAACACAAGCTTAGACACATTGGTTCTGCCAATACTTTTGTTCACCAGAGGGTGCTTGGCTGGATAGGATTCAAAGGCAGCATGACTGGGTCAAACTCATTACCTTAATGAGGTGGAATCCTTCAAAATTAATCCTTTAGAAGCTAACCCACAAAATCCGTATTACAGCATGCTGCACGCAGAGAGCTTCAGTAAACCATGATGAAGTCACTCATGCCCAGGGTGTTTAAACAACAGGAGGTGCCAGATGATGACTCAAGCAACTCAACCTACTGGAATCATTTCACCTAATGTTGTTAACAGAAAGCGCCTATAATTTAAAGACATTAACACTTCCTATGACAGAATGAGAAATGCTGTCTCCAGTGTAAAATGGTACCCAAATAATTAATCAATATAAAGTATTTGACATATTGCCCACCACAAAATTTACTTAGGACCCTAATGTTGTTACACAAGATTGTTGTTCTCTGAGCAGTTGGAATCACCACTCGATTGATAATGAAAGACAACTGATATGGGAACAAAGATATCAGCAAGCAGCAGTAGAAATCAGGAACAATGGAGCAATTCAACAAAGAAGATGCATTCTCTTTGTTTTTAATTTCCATGCGCCCTTCAGTTTGTCCAGCTATTGGTTGGGAAAAAGTCACCCCCTATTTATTTATTTTTGAGCTGAAGTGGCAGCTGCTGAATATGTACACACAGGCAATTATAATCCTTGAAAATTGTGTAACATGGTGTCTCCTAAAATTTTCAAATAAAACAAGAATGCCAAACTATGAACTTAATAGCATGATTATTATAAATTTCAGGAATAATGCTACTTTTGCTTGCAATGGGCCCCAAGAGTAATATGTTTCTGGCTGTTCTTGCAAAAGGTTCAGTGTCAAGCTTACTTGCTGATATGAATAATAATGGGACTCAGACTGACTCCCTACCATGGACAAGAGAAACTTCATTGCACCATTTCTTAAGTAATGCTACTATTTATAGTTGTAAGGATGGCAGAGGAAATAGCATTTGGACATAAAATACAGAATTTTGGAAGAATTAACCCAGGCCCTTACAATGTATTTATCAAGCCATATTCTCCCCATCCCCTGGGCCTTCAGTAGAAATGTGTACACAGACTCCCTTATGCTTTTCGCTGATATCCACACTTATATATATTGCCCCATAGCACTTAGTCCACTCACAAGTTAGTCAGCATTTTGCCCCCAAAATGATGGGTACTCATTTTATCGACCTTGGAAGGATGGAAGGCTGAGTCAAAACTGAGCCCTGGTCATGATTGAACTCACAACCTTTTGGTTGCAGGACAACAGTTTAACCACTGTGCCACCATGTCAAGATAGATATTTCACATAGCTGACATCTCAAGAAATACAGTAATACATTTTCATGTTTACTACTACTCAACAGTGTGTGATATCCAGTAGCACACTGTTGGGAAAGAGTTTATAGAATTAAACTTATTTTCCCTTCTTTCCCCCGGCAGGACCCTCTGTCCCATTTTACATAAGGCAGGGGTAGGCTGTGGTATGGGAAATCCACTACCCACTCAAGTTGCTTTGGATTCTATTTGCAGGTAGCACTTCTATTTTAATAAGAAGAATGCTTTATATTCCTCCCCAATCCACAGCTGACTCCACTAAGGAGGGCATCTCAACTTGCTATGTAGGATTTTTGGGAATCTCTAGGGACAACTGAAGAAATGAAAAAGTAGGGAAGTTAACTTCGAGGAACTCCCTTCCATTAGCATGATGCTGGTGTCAATGAATCCCTTATCTGCACACTTACCCTGACTGTGGGCTAGTCTTTGCCAGATTTTTATGAGCTGGAGAGGAACTCTGGATTTTGCTTCCCACGGGGCCACTTTGAGACTGCATTTTATTTGCAAGAGTACCTTTCAATAGAGAAAGTAAAAATCATCAATACAGAAAGTAAAAAGCATCCTGTTTCAAAAACCTTACTGAATCCTCCAGACCTACTTCATGAAGCCAACCTATACATAACATTAGAGATGCACAGATTTAATTAAACAAATACAACCAAACACAAAACTTTACAAAAGGGAGATTAAACAGCAGTATTAAGAAAGTGCCTTAATCCTCTCTACCTCCAACACATTTAAGACTGTTGTTAGCTTTACTGGAGAAAATAAAAAGGAGATAAACTAGTACCTCGGATAACGATGAGACTTGGTTCCACAAGTCTCGTCGTTATCTGGTTTTTCACATTGTGTGATGCATTGATCACACAACGTTTAAAAAAAACCTGTTTCCCTGGAGGCTGCAGCAAGCCAGAACATCGGGATTTGAATCCTGACGTTTTGGCTTGGTGCATCCTCCAGGGAGGTGGGGGAACTTTGGAAACAGCTTGGATCGGGTCTTCCGACCTCCCTGGAGCCAGCAGGGGGTGCAGAGAGCCGGAAATGGGCTTTTCCCACCTCCCTGGCCAGTGCAACAAGCTAAAATGTCAGGGTTTGAACCCTGATGTCTTGGCTTGCTCCACTAGCCGGGAACGTCGGGGAAGCCCAGAAACAGCTTGGATCGGGTCCTCTGATCTCCCTGGAGCAGGCAGGGGGGTCAGAGAGCCCGAAATGGGTAAAAAAAATGGACTTTTTTTTTACCCATTTCAGGCTCTGATCCCCCTGCCTGCTCTAGGGAGAAGACCTGATCTACAGCTGTAGAGTGGCTGGGGAACCCGACGGGGACTCCCTGTTGGCTTCCCTAGCAACCCGCCCAAGCCTCCACAGCTGTGGGGTGGCTGGGGAACCCAACGGGGGAGCCCCCCGTCAGCTTTCCAGCCACCCCACCCCTGCTGCTACGAAATGACTGCATCAGATAACACTAACAGATCATTATCTGGTGCAAAATTTCTGTGGAAATTTTGCATCGTTATCTGATTTTAGCATTATCCAATGCAGTCATTATCCGAGGTATTACTGTAACTTAACTTTGTCCATCTTTCTCTTCTCACTGCCCAATCTGGGAGTAACTTGGGAAATGGGGACTTCTGATTAGAAAAGTAACAGCATAGACAAATAGCTCCCTTAGATGCACAGGCTCCATGCTGCAGAACTACTGGGTATGTATTTATAAAAGCTCATGCTGTAATAAATCTGCTAGTCTTAAAGGTGATTTTTTGTTAATTTCAAACCAACTTTCTCACACTGAAATCAAAACCTCTAAGAAGTTCCCTATTTTGACCAGTATCTTTCAGAAGATCCTATCAACAACATAAATTTATCAGCCACTGTACAAATGTACACAAAACAAATGTGCATTGTTAGTTCTTCTACCTATCTAGAAGCTTTTACCTCTTCTTCCCATTCCTATCAATCACTGCAATGCTCTTTGCTCATTGGAAATAGCATCTTAGTACAGTAAAACCTCATATAACACTAAAACCTGGTTCCACAAGTCTTGGTGTTATATGATTTTTAGTGTTATCTGATGCATGTTAAAATCCTATGGGATCCATAGAGATACATTGTAACCACACAGGCTTTAGCGGTTGTTATCTGAAGCATCCCATAGGATCTTAATGTTATCTGATGCAATTCTTCCCCCCAGATTCCTTAATGTTATGCGATTTTAGTGTTATTCGATACTAATGTTATATGAGGTTTTACTGTACTTCTATAGTCCCAAGTGATCGGAAGACATCACAAACAGCAGTGGCAGTGCATAGTTAGGATAACAGACTTCTTTTGTGCTTCCTGTTCATCAAGGACAGGGGCCCTCAAACTTGGCTCTCCAGGTGTTCTTGGACTTCAAATACCAGAAGCTCAAGTCAGCAAACCTGCTGATCAGGGCTTCTGGGAACTGAAGTCCAAGAACATCTGGAGAGCCATGTTTGAGGACCTCTGATCTAGGACAAAGATGGGGAATGTGTAGCTCCTCCAGTGTTGTTGGACTGCAACTCTTAAATGTTTCGGCAAGTACAGCCAGTGATAAGAAATAAAAGTCATCGTAGCACAACGATTTTGAAGTTCACTTGCTTCTAAAATCCCTGCCTTAAACAAAAGATACTTGCCCAAACCCAAAATCAATACAACTCCAGACTTTCAAAATCGCCCACCTCAGCTCTTACAAATCCAAGGGGATCTATATGTTCTTTTTCTAAAATATTTTACAAGATATTACCAAGTGTTAGTTAGTATTTAGCCAGGCATCCTTGATATAACACTTTAAACATTTTAAAAATACATTACTTGGCTGGGGTAAACGTGATGAGGCAGGTGGTGGTATTCCAGTGGAAGGCATTTTCTTTACTGTTGTTGGCTTGAACTGAAATGACACAAAAGCTAAAACAATTATTCCGTACTATAAACAGACACAGTACAATATTTTATGTTCTTTCAGTTGCTTTTTCAGAAAAATGGAGAGCTCATGACAGTACAAGTATTTACAAATACATCTTAAAATAGAAATAGGAGATTAAACATGCTTTTATTTTCTTCTGAAGCTCACAAAAATCTGTATTTTGTACAAACCCTTCCCTGGTAGGTAAATGTACTTTCAGTACAAAGAAAAGCTATGCATACCAATCACTGAAACTGTGGCTTCAGGCTTGATCTCACCATCCCTATGATCCAGGCAGACAGTCCTTTTTTTAAAAAACATCTGAACACATGTTATTTTGTTCTTAAATGCTTAAAATGCTGTCTCAGGGCCTGCTTATCCCTGGAAGCATAAAGTAGCTGGAAGTCTGTTTTTGCTTTTATAAAATCTCATAGCTTGGGAGTTCAATGCATCACTGGGCCTACAGAAAGAAGACCCAGACTATGTGGCTTTGGGCAAGCTGCACATTTCCAGGATACCCCCAGAAGAAGGGAATGGTAAACAACTTCTGAGTGGTCTGTATCTTGAACACCTTGAAACACGTCACCATAAATCACAATTGATTTGATGCCACATCATCATGCTATTTGCATCTGCTCTATCATGATCTCATTGATCCAATCATACTCAGATGGTTTTTCAACCCTTTTGGGTTTGCCCACAGTGCTCCTATCACTATTGGTATCACTGTTACTCATTTCTTCCAGAAATGGTGTACTTCAGTTCTCAAATCCTGATATCTCATCTTTTCCGTCTCATTTTCTTCCACCCAACCCTCACCTGGAATTGCTCCATCAATCAGCTTAACCAATATTTTCTCAACCACAGGAATGTCTGGAGTGTTGTGTTGAAGTTTCTTATCAGTTTGGATCTTAAAGTCCCACAAGATCTTAACCATCTTATCCTAATTCTCAACCATCATTTCAGGTTTGTCTTCGCATAAATATTTTAAAGATGGCATGCCATAATTCTTGTAGATTCCAATGTCACATTGCTGCAAGTTGGTTATGGCATCCTTTGTAGTCAGTCTGTGTGATCTTACTTCATCCACTGATAATGTGGTCCACTGTTTTATCCATTTCTTTACAATGCCGACACTTACTGGCAGTTCCAGTTTTCTCATTTTTTGGTTTAATTTTGTTGGCTCTTGGACAGGAAATACAACACTGTCTGTCTCCTTCTCTAGATATCAGATTTTAGGCATACCCAATGATTAGTCCTATCTACATTACCTTTGATATTTTTATATATTGAACACATAATGGTTATTCTATTCTTCAACACTTCTTCCCTGGATGCATCTTTCAACTTGGCAGTCTTGATACCTTCACTAGAAACTTCATTCAACATCCTCTTGTTACTGATATAAATATACAGTAATACCTCGGATAACAACTGCATCGGATAACACTAAAATCGGATAACGATGCAAAATTTCCAAAGAAATATTGCATCGGATAACAATCTGTTAGCGTTATCCGATGCAGTCATTTCGTAGCAGCAGAGTGGCTGGAAAGCTGAACAGGGTTCTATGTTCAGCTTCCCAGCCACCCTGCAGCTGCAGAGGCAGGGGTGGGGTGGCTGGAAAACTGACGGGGGGCTCCCCCGTCAGCTTCCCCAGCCACCCCACAGCTGCGGAGGCTGGGGGGGGATGGCTACGGAAGCCGACGGGGAGTCCCTGTCAGCTTCACTAGCCACCCTGCAGCTGTAGAGCGGGTCCTCTGATCTCCCTGGAGCAGGCAGGGTGATCAGAGAGCCCGAAATGGGCAAAAAAAAATGGACTTTTTTTTTACACATTTAGGGCTCTGACACCCCCCCCCCCCGGCCTGCTCTAGGGAGATCAGAGGACCCGATCCAAGCTGTTTCTGGGCTTCCCCGACGTCCCTGGCCAGTGGAGCAAGCCAAAACATCAGGGTTCAAACCCTGACGTTTTGGCTTGTTGCACTGGCTGGGGATGTCGGGGAAGCCCAGAAACAGCTTGGATCGGGTCCTCTGATCTCCCCGGAGCCAGCAGGGAGGTCAGAAAGCCTGAAATGGGTAAAAAAAAAACCATCCAGGTTTTTTTACCCATTTCGGGCTCTCTGACCCCCCCCCCCCCCCCGCTTTCTCCAGGAAGATCAGAGGACCCGATCCAAGCTGTTTCTGGGCTTCCCCCACCTCCCTGGAGGCTGTAACAAGCCAAAATGTCAGGATTCGAATCCTGATATTTTGGTTTGTTGCAGCCTCCAGGAAGGAGGGGGGGACTTCAAAAATAGCGCGCATCAGCTCTAGGGAGGTCGGGAGATCCATGCGCATTAATTTTGAAGTTCTCCCATATATCTTACCCTCTCTCCTATATCTTACCCTTGGTACCAGCCAGATATTTATTGCATTTATGATATTTCTATCATTCAGTCTCAATTTCAGTATTTTTTACTCTCTTTAAATACTCTATACTAATCTTCTTTTTTCATTATTGCAAGCTGAAACCTTGATATTTTGATACTTTGTTTTTTGGCTCTAGACCCATTTGACTGTACAGTATTATAGTGTTTAGTTGTATTTGACTGTATTGCATTATGTTGTTATGTGATTATATAGTACTGTTTATTCTGTACTGAGTATTGTTTTTGGATTATACATTGATTATACTGTGCTTATATTTATTTTGTGGTATTGCATTTTAGGATATTGTCTTGAACTGTATTGTATTGAACTGTTGTATTCGATTGTATATTGTGAGCCGCCCTGAGTTGGTTTCACCAAGTAGGGCGGCATATAAATCGAATAAATCAAATCAAATCAAAACAAAACTTTAAGAAACAATTGTCTAAAGGGTAAATACATTACAAAAACATGCCAAACCACCCTGACTTTAGGGGAACAAAGCCATACAGCATTTTTAAATTTCTGAAAATTTTATAAAGTGCTGTTTTAAAAGATCTGAACAGAAGCTAGGAAAATGTTTTCCTTTAGAATCAGCCCATCTACCATTGTTGTAATAAAGGAAGTTCCCTCAGGGCTTTGCAGGGTATGAAAAGCTTAATTGCTTTGTAGGTGAAAGGTTTCAGTCTGCTTGTTTTCCATTGACAATGCATGAGGCTTGCAGACCTACAATCTTGGGTTCAGGCTGTTTAGAATTTAAAGGGAAAACTTCATAAAGGTAATTGGGTCAAATTGTCTCTTTGGAATTATTTTTCTGCAAAGTGTTCTGGGTTACACTGGGGAAAGGGTCCTAAGCCTTTGCTTTGCTAAACTAGTCAGATTCGTTTCACAAGCCTTTGTTATTCAAATGTGGCAAGCTTGAGAGCAGGCAGCCCTTCCCTTTCTCCCAAGAGAAACTGGTGAGTCACAGCCACACCTCAGGGAATTTGAGGCAAAGGTTATCTGATGGATCGGATAACGTTAACATAATGGTTAACATAATGTTATCCAATCCAAATGTTTGCCTCAAATTCCCCAACGTTATGCAATTTTAGCGTTATCCGATCCAATCGTTATCCGGTGTTTTACTGTATATAAAGAACATGCCTGTAAGTTTCACTCTTTGTCTGATGAAGTTGACTTGATCCACGAAAGCTAACAATAAAAATATAGCAGTTAGTCTTTAAAGTGCTACAGTGTTTTTTATTTTATTTTGTTTATTTTGTTTTGTTTTCTGATATGCCTGATCTTATCAATAGTAACTGGTATTTTGTTTTTCATGAATGTTGACAATTCTTTCTTGGTCCTTCTGGTATAAGATTCTGCATAGCTAGATGATGATAAACAGAATCTGCTAACAGTTTGAAAATTGTTGCTAAGTAGGTTATGGGGTCATTAACTGCTTGGTACAACTCCTCTTTTATCTTTCATAATCAGAACGGTTCAATTATTATCAAATTTCTGATGAAGATGATGATGATCATGATCTTCTATAGGCTACAAGAGATGAGGTCATCTTTTTTTAAAAAAAATTCATTTTTCTATGAGGCATAGGTATACACACATACAAAGGGTGGCACAGGACTTTTATTCCTGATCTACAATGGAGAGGGACTCACTAGACTTTTGGAGAAAAAACCTTCTCAGCCCTGGATGGAGATGGAGAAGATCTTCTACATACAAAATGTGGTACGTTTTACCAATGAGCTATGGCTTTTTGCTGCTGAACCTGGAACTCTATCTATGTACAAGTAGTGACAGTAATTTGAATTAGATATGCATACGAAAGACAAGGGCTTGCATCCGATGAATCAGATATGTTTTGAGATTCTTTGGCCGTCAGTTTCATAAAACAGATAATTCAAGATTCTGTTTTTCTTTGAAAGGCTTAATTGGTGATTTACAATTAAGTTACATGTATTACTGGTGCTTCTCTGTCCCCATCCTATATTATGTCAATTCTGTTCTTGTCTGAAAGAATTAGAATTGCGAAGTCGTATTACCTAACTTCAAGCAAGGTTTTGATGGGAAATCAAATTTGATGTAGAGGAATGAATGAATGAATTTATTTATTACGGTCAGCGACCAGCATCAATATGGAAGAACAATTCCATTTACCTGTGCTCGAGTAGGAAGCTTCCCTTTAACATCAGTAACTACTTTTCCTTTAGTAGCAATACGTGCTGCTTGTTCCTTGCAGAAACTGATGTGTCGATCAGCTGCACTTTCATTAAATCTTCTCTGACAATAGGGGCACTGGATATAATCTACATTCAACAGCAATGTATGACAAGTCAAGAATAATACATGTTTATTTCTCGATCTACTCATCTAATTTTTGCCCTATACCAAACTCAAAACAGAATATAAAGAAAAATACATTATAAATTAACAAAACTGCATTATATTATAAATATGTTTCAAATCAGAACTAAGCCATGTAAACAAGTTGGAAGCAGCAGTACTGATGTATCCAAAAAACCCTTTCTAATTAAATGCTTTTGCTAAACTCCTAAATGCCAGCAACAAAATAAATCTGACAAAACTTCAGAAAGAAAATTCTAAATTATGGAAGCCAGCATCACTTATCACTCCAAAATAATAATAATTTCATGTCAGAAATGATTCTGGGTTGAAAGGATTTTTTTTTTTTTTGCAAATGAGGCTCCTTTCACATCCACAAGAGCTGGAACAGAGACAGATACTCAATCCATCATGCAGTACTCAGGTCTTGAACTGCCGACTTGCCTGCCTTCCAGCCAACAAGGCAAGCTTAACCACTGAGCCACTACAGCCTCACTACTCCAAGATGAAGGAAGACATAATATGTGGCCTTCCATTTTGCTGAGTTGCCAATACCTATTATTTCCTATTTTTGTTAGGGCTGGTGGGAAGTGAAGTATAACAACATTTTGAGGGCAATATGTTCCCCTGACGCAACATAATCAAAGTAGAATAGATCAACCTGGACTTGAGTTTAACTGTATGCCTCTTTCAATGCTGCATTTTTAATGTCATGGGTATATTCCTACAATTTCAATTCCTAAAAGGACTAGTGGGACTCCTACATACACTCTCTCTCTCTCTCTCTCTCTCTCTCTCTCTCTGTGTGTGTGTGTGTGTGTAGGACATCTCTCTCTCTCTCTCTCTCTCTCTCTCTCTCTCTCTCTCTCACACACACACACACACACACACACACACACACACATATTTCTGTGGCCATGTGACAGGCATGACTAGTGCATGGAATTCTCTTCCTTTTCTCGCTGCAGTGGTACCAATTTATCAACTTGCATTTCCTTGCTTTTGAATTGCTAGGTTGGCAGGAGCTGGGATGGAGCTGGGCACTCACTCCTGACCTGCCAACCTTCTAGTTATCAAGTTCAACGTCTTAAAAGAATATTAAAACTCTGGTAACAAGGAAGAAAATGAGAAATGCAGAAACAGTTCCCTCTAGCACCCACTCTAAATTAGTTTCTTCATTCATTGTTCCTTACAGGCTTACTCTCTGAACACAGTAACAGGTTTTAGGTATACACAAATGCCTCAAGTATGAATAATAACATTATACTGTTGTTAAGCTCTGAGCCCAACTCTGTCTTGATTTTGGCATGCTGAATCAACACAGAAGGAAGCAAATCCTGATAACCCCACCACTTTCAGGGTACTTTGCTAGAGATGGAAAGAGACCTTTTAAACCAGGAAGGCTCCACTATCTATAGAAACTTTCTTTCTATGATCACTACTACTAGACACAGAGGACAATAAAAATGGTGATAGATAGGAGGAAATAGCTGCTCTTTGTGTGTTGATTCAACATTCTTAAAGCATAATTGAATAGTGATTACAACTGTACATTTGTCTACTTATCACAGGGGTTCTCAACCTTTTCAAGCCAAAGCCTGGGTCACACTCCCTCAGACAGCTGAGTGGGCCGGACTGGTGGTTCCCTGCGCCATAAACACTGCTGTAAAATGTGTTTGTGGCTGCCGTAAATGTGTTTACGACAGCAGTGAGCACATTTGCGGCTGTTCCCGTCACTTCCGGCAGTGGCAGAAACAAGGGCAGTGGGCCGCATGAAATGGAATCACGGGCCAGATCCGGCCCAAAGGCCATAGGTTGAGAAACCCTGGCCTGTCTAATCACTCAGAAGTCATGCTGCAAATATTGCCATTTACGCATATCTTGGGACTTTCACTTTACATACCAGGATCATACGTAGGTGGTGGCGGTGGAGGAAGTTTTCCACCTTCTTTAATAACCTGATCAACTCCTTTGGCTGCTCTTATAGCTGCTATGAGTTCCTCATGCTTTCGCCTCCAATTTGATGGCTTCTTTGGGGGTTCTGGCTATGAAGAGAAAGGAAACACACCTATTTACAATCTTATGAAACTAATATTTTTCCAGTTTGGTATGCAAAATTAAGCACAACATCATTAAATACAATTCCTTCCTTCATCATGAAGTCATAGTGCCTCAGGATACAAGGATAGCTACAAAGTCTACATTTAGCTCTTTGAAAAGGAAGCTGAGAAAAGTTAGAAAGTACAGAAAAATGTCTTTAGTATTTCATAAGATATTCATAAGACATTCTTTTGGTTTCTAAATAAAAGCCTTGCATTCTGATGCTATCATCAATACGCTCATACATAAATGGTTCCTGCATTAGATTAAAGGAATCTGCTTGGATTTCTGAATGCTCTGGAAATTTTCCAGTAGATTGAGCTGGCAATCTTGTTGAAGTCTTCTTCAAAAAAATAAGGTGGAAAGGATATGAACACAATTGCTCATGATTACCCTCTCCAGTCTGTGATATTGTCTAGCAACCTAATATTTCATGGAATTGCAAGAGATTAAAAAGGCTGGAAAATGTCCAGTGCAAGTGGTATAAGACCTGCTATGAAAGTGTCTGAACAAACATGTGAGTACAGTATATAAATGTGCCTATTATGTGGTTGCAAAAAATGTTCAATTTGATGCTGCCAATAGATTCTTAAGTAGCCTTCTAGTGGTATTCTTCAAAGATTATGAATGCTTCCTCCTGCAAATAAAGATGTGGATCCTTTGGGGACCTACTGTCACCCTTTTTACTAAGCACTCTGAAAATAAAATCATTCATCTTTGCAGTAATCTTAACACTATTATTGTGGCAGGTGCAGTCAAGGAGTCTTAATTCTACATCTAGCTCAGTTATATTGAATCAGTTTTAGTTGATGGAGCATGTGAACATAAAACAAATCAAACCACATGGATGTCTGAGGACCCTCATCTGTCTGTCTTTACTGCCCCAGACTTTCACCCATTCTACATTATTAAAGACTTTTATAAGTGTATGGCCACATAGGCCCAGGATTTGGAAAATCCTTTCTGAGAGGGGAGAGGTGAATGTCCTATTTTGGGAGTCTATACTGTGGCCAACCTGAATCTCACCCAGGTTCCAGCAGATCTTGACAACAACTACCTAGAAGGAAACACACTTTACAGGTAAGTTTGTTGCCGATTTACAACAGACAATTTTTAAAAATATTAACGATTATCTAGATCCATTTTAATATGGATTCAGACTTGGATTCAGGACTAGATCAGTCAGTTACCTTGATGGATGATCTTTCTTTACAGAAAATAAACAGCAGTATGACTCTAATGTTATTGTTTGCTCTCTTAACAGTATGGACTGTCAGTCTGGCCAGGTTATCCTGCTATGGTAATAGAGTAGACCATACTACCAGTAACTCAACGCTGATTGTTAGGTGGCAGTTAGCTAACCTGACCACCCTGAGGACTAAGGGCCTTAGGTGCCAAAGTCCACAGGGAAGGGTGATGGTCCCCAAGCGGATTAAATCCCACTTGAATCCATCTTGATGGAGGGCATCAGCTTCATCAATACTTGCCTGGGGCTGAGAAGGACTTTGTGTGCCAAAAGGGCTCAGGATCAGAAAGTGACTCATGGAACTGGATCAGTGGTACCAGGGTCATGCTACAATGAGGAAGGCAGATGAAAGGCCACTGCATTATATTCTCAGAACAGTCTTAATGGCTGATTGCCGTGAAGATCACCAACATTCGGATTCGGATACAGTAGAAAAAGAAGAATATATTTGGACTAGCTCAGTGGATTGAGGGCACTGTACTTCAGTGATTGTGCTCCCATCATAGGTCTGATTCCATGCAATGACAACAGAAGGCTGCTTCTTGGCCCCTCACAAATTGTGTTCTGGTGTCCTACAGTTATCATTTTATCTCCAATGCTCCATAACATCTGTATGAACCTGCTGGAAGCAGTCATCAGGAGATCTGGAGCAAAACATCATCAATATGCTGATGACACCCACTCAGTTCCTCTGTCACATGGGACTGAAGTGCAGCCTTCCAGTCCTGCATCTGTGTCTAGATGAGGATGAATAAAATGAGCAAGACAGGAGGGTTGTGGACAAGTGCTTCCTAAATCTGGAAGATGGGCAGACTACATATTCTTGAGGGGATCCCGTGTCCTCTGAAATATCTAGCACCCAGTCTGAGACCATACCTGGAGCTTTTGTCTCAAAGCCCAAGGAGGCTTAGTGGATGGAGGGATTTCTATCTGCTTTGGTTGGTACATCAGCTGTGACTGTTATTGGACATTAATGACCTAAAGGCTGGATTACTGAAGTGTATACTCTATATGGGATGTTTCCCTTCTGGTGGTTTGGACTCTGTAGCTGGAGCAGAATTCTTTGGCTAGGCTGCTGAGTAGGCTAACACAATGCCTCTGCTGAAAGAATTGTACTGACTGCCTCTTTGATAGCTGGCCAAGTTTAAGGTTTTGTTGTTGGTTACATAAAACCCTAAGCACTCAGTGATTACTTGAGGGACTAACTGAGGTTATTGACATAGTTGGTCCTTACAGCCATCCAGAGAGGCCGTCATGTTTGCAGCAGGTTAAGAAGCTTAGTGACTCTCACTGTGAGGAACACCCTTCCACCTGATATTAAATATGATAACCATAAAAAAAGGATTATTCTAACATTTAGTGTATTCCTAACTGGTGTAGGAATATGCAAGTTTTAAAGTACTCCAATCAAAAGCATTAGATAATTGCATAATTATACATCCTTTCAATCTCAGCTTCAGAAATTTCAACTTCTTACCACAAAATCTGGATCCAGAGCTAAACATAAAAACTGTGTGAGGAACACAACAACATGTTGCTGTGCCCAAGTATCCCAGGTTGGCTGCAAATCCCCTGAAGAATGCAGTTCTTTAATATGAACATTTGAATTGGTTCATGTAATATATGATTAGTCCACCTTTAACACAGTAATACTAGAATTAATATTTCCAATCTTAGGGAAGTACATGTCATTAAATTCATTGAATACACTTCTGACTAAATACACTTAAATTTTATGTTCAATGGAGGTTGATTCTCTGTTTCAAAGCCACTATATCTACCTGCATCTTATGAGTATTTCATGTCTGAGGAAGATTATATAAAATATATTCCTCAATAGGTACTCTTTAGTCTTGTTGGGATGCTGCTATTTTATGTCTACTAACTTCCAAAAGTCCATAGCATACAACCAACCAGTCAATGAATGAGGGCATCTCTTTGAAGCAGTGACAATCTTAATATTCAAATACTTACCCGTGGCTTGAGAGGTTTTACTATGGGAATATCAGTCCCTTCAGCTCTTTGTCGGCTAGAATCAAATGCTTTTCTTTTTCTAACAGTAGATTTTTGGCAAATGGGAGTATGTTTTTTCTGTAAGTAGAAGAGTAAATAAATGCAACACTTAATTCTGAACAGAATCCCTACCCACTACAGACACTAGACATCCCAATCATGAATGCTAGTCAAATAAATAAGCACAGGAGTTCTTGTTATAGCACACAATCCCTTGCATGTGCTTAAGGATGTAATCAATTTGCATGTAAGCAGCTTTATAGAATGAGTAATTTAGTCTGACTAGATCAGTGATGGTGACCGAGTGCCCAAACTGCAACCCAAAACCCACTTATTTATCACAAAGTGCCAACACAGCAACAGGGGAGGAAGGAAATGCTCCCATTGGGCTGCTGGGCAGAGGGGGAGGTCGAACTCTGTGCTGTGGGGAGGGATGAAGTGCTCCCATTGGGCTGCTGGGCAGAGGAATGGGCTGAACTCTGTGATGGGGAGGAAGGAAGTGCTCCCATTGGGCTGCTGGGCAGAGGAGTGGAGCAAACTCTGTGCTGGGGTGACCACACGGGCGCCTGCAGAGAGGGCTCCGAGTGCTACCTCTGGCACGTGTGCCATAGGTTCGCTACCACTAAACTAGATAAATAATCCCCATGCACAACTGCAATATTTCGATTTGATTTGTTAACACTGGGGAGAGGGACATACTGATAAAAGATCTGCATAACAGTTTCAATTTAAAAAACATGATCACATCTCACACTTAATTTAAGCCATTTGATTTTACACTTACTAACGCATTTGGGAAAAAAGTCCGTCCACAAATTTTACATGGTAACAAATCTTCTACTTGCTCCATGATTTCAATATCTTAAAAGAAACATACAGACACATTTAGATGATGACAATCTGCAACGTGTTCTTGTAACTAATTAGTTAGTAGCAACAATGAGGTTGTTGTACAGTATTTATTTTCAGTAGACTTAAAACTGAGATCACAATGAACTCAAATCTGAATAACAGTAACCAAGGGTTTGGGTCACAAAATTGCACAAAGAGGTAGAAGTGTCCTACCGTTTCTACTAGAAAGTATGATAATTTTCTTTTTCTGGGCATCTAAGGTAAACCTATGAATCTACAATTCTTAGGAATCTGTATCTTAATTAACATGATGTCTTAGATAGACATGTGCTATTTAAATATTTTGAGCTGCAGCTACCAAAATTCTCCAAGATTTCCCCAGGCAGAAGTCTAGGAGTCCCAGCCCTATACTTCACTCACCCAGAGAAGAGCCTAACTTGAAGCTTACCTCTTGTTAAGACAGGAAGCTGTCCCAGTGCCACCTGTGACTTGGGTTCCCTGGAAGCCTAATGGGCAGTGAAACTACATCTCCCTGAGTGCCTTAGGACTCCCAAGAAGCAGTATGAGGGCAGCTTCCCGAGTGAAATGTAGTTGTATGTGGATTGGAACTCTTAAGAATTCTGCCAGGAGAATTCTTGGAGAATACAAGGAGTAGAGAAAATCCAAACTCCAATGTTCTGATCCCAGTTATAAATTAAGGGCTGCTCTGCTGTGTAAAAGTGTGCAACCTGAATGGAGAAATACTTAAATCTAGAAACAAGACGTTTTAAGTATAAAAACTCATAGTCACCATTCAATCAACACCTATTATTGACAGTGGTTACAATACTAGAGCAGAATTCCTGTCCTTCTCAAAGTTTTCATTCCTAATCTCACTCTGTAGGAAAAGATATGGGCAGTAACAACCACAAACATTTTAGTTCCTTTTAATTAAAGCAACATAGGGTCTTTCATTAGAACTGTAATCAAATGTTTATACATATTCATGTACTTTAAACCAAGCCAGGTAAATAATGAAAAAAAGAGTTCATCATGCTCTGCTCTCACCCAGTATCTGAAACCAATACTGAGATTGCTGGAGAAAGCTGAAAAAGAATATACCTTTTTGTTCAGGAGAAATCCCATTCCACACCCCTCAAATTTCCCATACTAAGTTTTCCCAAAGACATTCAAACAGGTCAAGGGCTTAGTTTAAAACAAATGGCCAAATACCTATTGGTTACACCTGCTAGTGCAGTGGTGCCCAAACTAAGGCCTGGGGGCCGGGTGCGGCCCCCGACGCCAATTCATCCGGCCTGCGAAGTCCTCCTTGCTCCTGGAAGCGGAAGTAAAACACGCCCATATGGGCGCCTTTTACTTCCACTTCCAGGAGCAACGAGGGCTTTGTGGGCCAGATGAATTGGCGTCAGGGGCCGCACTCGACCCCCGGGCCTTAGTGACTGGCTTCCTGAACCACATGATCGGCCCACAGCCAAAAAATTTTGGGCACCCCTGTGCTAGAGAAACACAACTGGAATAAATCTTTCCCAAGCTCCTTGCATTACAGCTGACAGTTCTTGAGTATTTCATCTTCTTCTCAACAGATGAATTTTTTTACTGTGGGATTATTCTTTCAATGTGCTGTTACTCTTGTTAATCTGCCCTGGGTCGCTCTGCGAATAGGGCGGAATATAAATAAATAAATAAATAAATAAAATTGTGGTTTCCAATAAAGCCACTAAAAATAATTCAGAGTTTTGGGGTGCATTGGCACCAGTATGTCGATGATACACAGCTTTCTCTCGTTCTCCTTTGCTTCAATCTGCAGAGAAATCTGTTCAGGTCCTTGAACACTGCCTGGTGTCAATAACGAATTGGACGATGGCTGGTAAATTGAAATGGAATCAAGACAAGATGAAGGTCACCTTCCTGGATGGGGGAAAATCTATTTGGTCTGGTTGAGGTTATACTCCCCTGAAAGATCGGGTTTGCAGGTTGGAGGTGCTCCTGGACTCAGAATTATTTATGGACGCTCAAACATTGGTTGTAGCCAAGAGTAGCCAACTTCAGGTGATTGTCCAGGTGTACCTTTACCAGACAGGAAATGCCTAATAACATGGGTTCATGCATTAATAATGTCAGAACTATGTTCTCTACATTGGGCTGCCCTTAAAAAAAGTATGGAAAAATCAGACAGGTTCACAATGCAGAGGCCAGACTGATCTTAAAGGTAAAGGTCACCCCTGCTCGAAAGCCAGTTGTGTCCCAACTCTAGGGTTTAGTGCTCATCTCTGTTTCATAGCTAAAGAGCCAGGGCTATCTGCTTCTGCAAAAGTTTCTGTGGTCATGTGGCAGGCATGACTAGAAACCGGAACGCATGGAACGCCGTTTACCTTCCGACCGAAGTGGTCCCTATTTATCTAATTGCAATTTCTTGCTTTTGAACTGCTAGGTTGACAGGAGCTGGGACAAAGACGGGAACTCATTCCGTCTTGCAGTGTTCGAGTATCGAGCTGCTGACCTTCCAGTCCCCAGTCTTGGCTTGCCTACATTCGCTTCCTGCTAGTGTCTGTGCCCAATTCAAAATGCTGGTGTAGACCTATAAAGCCCTTGATGGTTCAGAATCTCAATATTTGTCAGAATGTTTGTTCCAGACAACAGCTGCCCATTTCCCATGCTTCTTCAAAACGACATTGTTAAAGGTGGCCACTGAGGAAGACTAAAAAGACTACTAAGAGAAATCAGGCCTTCTCAAGGATAGCACCTACTTTGTGGATGTGGAATAAACTTCCATCTAATGTATATCAGACTCCATCCCTCTGGATATTAGGATATCATTACAAAACTCTACAATTAAAGACAGAACCCAGCCTTTAAGAACATATCTGCTGCTGTTATGAACTTTTAAGGTTTAAATTTAGAATCTCTTTCGTTTTATGTAAATTGGCCATTGTCATATTTGACATTCTCTTTATGTGGGTGATGTCAGGGGAATGGGGAAGGCTTGATGGGAAGATGACAGATACTGGCATAAATAAAAAGCACTTTCCTTTCAAAAAACTAATGCATACTAATGACACTCAGCTGATATTGACCATTTATTACATTTTTATGAAACAATGGTAGCAGATAATGCTACACCAAGTTAATGATTAATGCCCTCTTGTTTATATTTATTAGTTTAAGTTTTATATCATCCATCTGACTGCAATGTCACTTTGGGCTGTGTACATAATTGGATGCAGTGATCCAACAATAGCAATACTATATTCCCATCCAATGTCCCTCTCCTTCAACCACTGCTCTTGGCAGATGTCCAGCCAACTGTATATTTGCCAAAAATAATTCATTAGAAAGCTGAGTATTTCCCTTATACTTTGACTGAGAAAGAAAAGGAAAACCACCCCCCTCCTTTAAGTGTACAAGAGTCAGAAATGTCTAACTCTTTTCACTAATGTCATACATGAGTGATTTTTTCCAAATAGCTTAAACAGTAGACATAAAACTATGAGGAAATAAATTCATGCCCTCTCACTCCAGACAACTTCAGTCTGTTATAATAACATGGTTCCTTCTTATGGAAGCACACAGATGCAAACTAGCAAACACACATTTTGGCTTGCTACAGCCTCCAGGGAGGTGGGGAAATTTTGAAAATAGCACTGATCGGGTCCCCCGACCCCCCGGAGCCGGCAGGGGGATCAGGGAGCCCAAAGTGGGTGAAAAAATGGACTTCATGGAATCCCCACTGCCCTTTCCAAAGTGGCAGGCTGATTGCCCCCCTCTTCCCTTTCCTCTTCAGGAAGGGAACTGGGCTTTTTTTAACATTGTGCGATCAATGCATCGCACAACATTAAAAACCGAATAACGACGAGACTTGTGGAACCAAGTCTCATCGTTATCTGAGGTATTACTGTAGTTTGAAACAATGGATCAACTTCTTTTGTAGACTGTCTGGCTTTGATTTTTCTGCAGTAATCAGTAGCAGCTTGTTGAAATATATTTTATTTATTATTTATTCGACTTCTACCCCTCCCCCCCAATCTGGGATGGACTCCCACTCTGGGCAGCTTACACCATTAAAAAAGGAAAATAAACACAATTAAGACAATAAAACAACCCCCACTCACCTAATCAAAATCAGAACCAAGACCCCCAAACACTTGTGACAGAAAGGAAATGGGAAGGTCTCCTATTTGGTCTTCAACAAACTGCTAACGGCCTCCTCAAACAGAAAGGTTTTCAGTTGTTTCTTGGAGATCCCTAAGGAGTCAATCAAATGCAGCTCCCCAGGCAGAGCCGGAGCTGCCACCAAGAAAGCCCTACGGCAGTTAACGGACTTTCTAGCCAACCTGGGAGTCAGAATTTGGAGTTAAGTTGTCTGAGAAGAATGGGTGATGTGGGCCTGATTTCTGAGGGGAAGACGCTCCACCATGTCAAAAAAGAGCTCTCCATTACATCCTCAAAATTGTAAAGTTGGAAGAGATGAAACTACAAAGGATCAAATTAAAACCATCACTTTTCATTTAAAAAAATATTAGAATTATAAAATCTCAAGCTTTACTCAAGATTAATTTTAATCTTTATTCTGCAATACTATGATTTTCAAACAGACATTAGGGAGGCTTTTACACTTGGAAAATGCCAGACACCAATACTACGTTCTCCAGAATAGATAGAAATCATAACAGAGAAACATACTGAGTCTGCCACTTACATAGACAGAGAATTGACTGAAATTCTAATCCCACTTCTCTAAGAATTAACTCCACAGAACTCAGCAGAGCTTATTTCTGGGTGGACATGAATGCGGCATTAAAGCAACCAAATTTGCAAACATTTCATATATCCATATAACTCACAGATCTAAAAAGAACACGTTTTCTGGCTTAGGCTACTAACCCTATTAATTTTAATAGGACTGACTCCAAAAGGATGTCTGTGAACATGTATAGAAATACACAACACAATTATCTCCCTCCTCCCTGCCCAACTGAATGCTCTGACAGAGCATGAAAACCAACAATGCTGCCAAGATGTAACACTTTCAAACATTAAATGTGGGCACTTTGCCACCAAGTCTCTAGCCTCAACCTTACTGTGCCACAGGCCTGACAACTCCCCTTCATTGTGCCGTGGGCTGGACACATGATTTTGCCCTGCTGCAAACAGGGGCAAACAGTCACGCATGTATGTGCACATCTGCTTCTGCTTCCAGGGTCGCTGTCGTGTGGTGGATGGAATGGGGTCAGGGGCTGGAGTGCAGGCCATAGGTTGAGAATCCCTGCTCTAGTCTATCCCATGTAAGTAGTTAGTTACGAACTGTTGATTGTTTACATTACTTCTTTTCTTTTGTTTCCTGGCAGACATTCTTGCTACAAGTATACTTAAAAACTATAGCCATGATGAAGTCTAATGAGAAATATGACTCTACTGTGGCTAAAAGAATTCCAGCATCCATACAAATGACAAGGTATTGGACTTTCAGATAGATTTTTATTCCAATTTCCAGAATACATCAAATAACTCCTGCAAGCAGACTTCTGGGAGATGCAGCTAAAAAAACCCAAAGTCCACAGACCAACTTTTTTCACCTACATCAGAAGCCATCGCCATGATTCTTTGGTCAAAGAGAAAGAAACTAACCAGGAGCTTCATGAGAGTCGCAAGACTTCAAAGGGTAGGATTGTTTGTTGTTGTTGTTTTGGGGGGGAGGGAACCTCTTATGACTATGAGCCGTGTGTGTGTGTGTGTGCATGAGTCTATCTCTCTCATTAAAGCTTGTGATCCCCTTGAAAGTTCATGACTCCACTGGGCAGTTTCTTTTTTGAAAGAAGGATCATGACAACAGAGCCACTGAAAGAGGCTCTGTGAACTTTTGGATACATCTCCCATAAATCTGCCTAGGGGAATTCATGCTGAATTCTGGGACTTTTCAAAAAATAAATAAATCTGAAAGTGCCTCGCCTGCAAATGACAACTTCCTGTTGTTCAGTGAGTACGAAACCTTATAACTCTATCAACATATAACCCTATAAACACCAATAGCAGATAACATTTGGAAACCTTTCTCAGAAACTTACATATTGAGAGGTTATATCTATCATTATTAATTTACTTTTATTTCTAGTAAAGGTAAAGGTTTCCCTTGCTCGAAAGCCAGTCGTATCCGACTCTAGGGGTCAGTGCTCATCTGTTTCTAAGCCGAAGAGCCAGCGCTGTCTGCTTCTGCAGACGTTTCCATGGTCATGTGGCAGGCATGACTAGACACCGGAGCGCATGGAACGCTGTTACCTTCCCACCGAAGTGGTTCCTATTTATCTACTTGCAATTTCTTGCTTTCGAACTGCTAGGTTGGTAGGAGCTGGGACAGAGATGGGAGCTCATTCCGTCCTGCAGTACTCGGGAATCGAACTGCTGACCTTCCGCCTCCCAGTCAGCGTCTTAGTGACTTGAGCCACTGCAGTCCCATACTTTTATTTCTATGGTCCCTCTTTTTCAAGTTCTCTTTCTGTTTTTAATGTTCTAGAGGGAAAATAATTCAGTCTCCACTAAATCTAGTGATATATAAATAGCCCAAAGAACCGCTGGGTGAGAACATCCGTTTCCATGGGGTGAGCTATCATCTATATGCAGATGATACCCAGTTGTATATCTCGGCCCGTGAGGACCCTAGCGATGCAGTGGAAGTGCTTTCCAGGTGCCTGGAGGCTGTAAGGTTGTGGATGGGGGACAACGGGCTACAACTGAATCCTGGCAAGACTGAGTGGCTGTGGGTCATGGGTTCTGCACTATCTCGGGAGTTACTATCTTTGATTCTGGATGGGGCAGTCTGCCCCAAACAGACCCGGTGCGTAACCTGAGGGTCCTCCTGGGCTCACGACTACTGCTTGAAGAGCAGGTGGCAGTCGTGGCCAAGAGGGCTTTTGCACAACTTCGTATCACAGGGCTGTGGAGTCGGGTCCAACTCCGACCCCTCAGTTTTGTGGACTCCAACTCTGACTCCAGGTACCCGAAATTTTCTCTGACTCCTCGACTCCAACTCCACATTTATCTACCAACTCCACAGCCCACGTCTGCTCCTAGATTGGGATTCCTTGCTCATGATCACACACGCTTTGGTCACCTCCAGACTCGATTATTATAATGCGCTCTACATGGGGCTGCCCTTGATTACCATTTGGAGGCTTCAGCTGGTCCAGAATGTGGTGGCCTAGGTTGCGATGGGGCGCAGGCATTATGCTCGTGCCTTACCACTTCTCCAAGAGCTACACTGGCTCCTAGTATGCCTCCGAGTGCAATTCAAGGTGCTGGTTATCACCTTTAAAGCCCTACATGGTAGTGGGCCAGGATATTTAAGAGGCCTCGTCACCCCAAGAACATCTGTCTGTCCCAGCAGAGCGGACCGGAGAGGCTCTCTGGTCGTACCATCAGCTAGAGAGGCTCATCTCTCTAGCACGAGAAGGAGGGCCTTCTCTGTGTCTGCTCTGGCCCTTTGGAACCTCCTGCTAAATGAACTGCATCTCCAGACAGAGCTGCTACCCTTCAGAAAGGGTGTGAAGACCTGGCTGGCAGGGCAGGCGGCGAGTTCGGTTGGCTGGCTCCTGTGAATAACCCCTCTCTCCCTGTTGTGGTTTTTAACTTAATTTTTAACTTTTTAGTCTTTTAATCCTTGATTTTAAATCTTGTATTGTATGTGATGTGTTTTAACTCTTTTAGATTGTAAGCCGCCCTGAGTCCTTGGAAAAGGGTGGGGTATAAATATAATAAATAAATAAATAAAAATAAGTATTCTAGTTCATTTTTCATGTTCCCCCTGTAGCAAAGCATCCAGCTTTTGCTATGTCAATTTTTTATTTAGTCAATGTTATGATCTCCGCTTCTACAGCATACAAACTGTCAAACATTAGAAGCATAAACAAATTATTTGTCCATTGTAACTGAAAGACAGGGATAAAAAAATCACATGCAACTGAAGACAATGAACAAAACAGAAGATGACTAGGCACTCAAAATAATGCTGCCATCATCCTAAGAATGTCAAATGTCCACAGCAAAATGAGTATTTTCTGGGTTAGACATGAGAAAAGTGGCAACTAGAGGGATAGATCCCCCTCCCCCGAGAAACACTAGTTATGTGTAATGTATTTTAATACGTACAAGAAGGATCAGAAAATTCTGCCTGGCCATTTTGCACAGCCAAAGCTAGCTATACAAGGTCATTACTTTTGAATGAGATAACATGGGCATTCCAAGAGACATTTGCCAAACCTAACTGGACCAAAAAGCAGACAGACAGCCAAAGCCAGCAAAGGCCTCATTCTAAGACAGAAAGGGTTTTAGGTCATTCTCCACAAGAACAGTGAGATTAATTTTCCTCCTGTTACATTTTCTGCATCTGTAATGGAAATACAGAATCTAAACTGCCAAGAATATATGCTTGCCAATATCCACCATGTAAAGCAGTGGTGCCCAAACTAAGGCCCAGGGGCCGGGTTAGGCTCCCAATGCCAATTCATCCGGCCCGTGAAGCCCTTGTCGCTCCTGGAAGTGGAAGTATGGGTGCGTTTTACTTCCGCTTCCAGGAGCGACGAGGGCTTCGTGGGCCAGATGAATTGGCATTGGGGGCTGCACCCAGCCCCCCGGCCTTAGTGACCAGCTCCCTGAACCACATTAGTTCAATATAAATTTGAACTAATAAATAATAAATAAATGATCGGCCCACGGCCCAAAAAGTTTGGGCACCCCTGACGTAAAGCATTCCAGACACATAAACAGACACAAACTAACAAACCTAAACCCAGCATGGCTCTTGAAAACAACATTTGGGGAGGGATGCACCGCCACTTTGCAGGCGGAGCGGCTATGAAACAGATTAAAAAAAACAGTCAAATATTTATATGTATGTATTGAAAAGAGCTACTTTTAAAAACCTAGCAGAAATTGAAGTTTGTCCCTGTTGAGTTATAAATGGTTAGTAGATTGATGCAAAATAAACAGTGTGGCATTTACACATCTGCTAATGGGACTAACAAGGCTACCACCTTCAAATGTTTTAAAAACATGAACCTTACAACTCTTAAGTAGGGATACGTATATAACATTTTTTGGAATAGTAGCTGTGTTAGTTTGTGGTTCAGGCATATCAGAAAACAAAAAAAATAAAAATAAAAACACTACAGCACTTTAAAGACTGACTGCTTAATGACATCATGTGTTGTGGTGTTTTATAAGCCTAACTGCTGTACAGTAAAACCTCATATAACACTAAAACCTGGTTCCACAAGTCTTGGTGTTATCCGATTTTTAGTGTTATCTGATGCATGTTAAAATCCTATGGGATCCATAGAGATACATTGTAACCACACAGGCTTTAGCGGTTGTTATCCGATGCATCCCATAGGATCTTAATGTTATCCGATGCAATTCTTCCCCCCAGATTGCTTAATGTTATGCGATTTTAGTGTTATTCGATACTAATGTTATCTGAGGTATTACTGTATTTTAATGTTAGCTTTTACGGTTCAAGTCCACTTCGTCAGACATCCACGAAAAGCGAACGTTAAAATAAAGCAGTTAGTCTTTAAAGCAGGGGTGCCCAAACTACGGCCCACGAGCCAGATCCAGCCCCCAATGTGAAATCATCTGGGCCAGAAGCCCTTGTCGCTCCCAGAAGCAAAATGTGCCCATGTTTTACTTCTGCTTCTGGGAGCGACAAGGGCTTGGTGGGCTGGATGAATTGGTGTTGGGCTGCCAAGATCCAGCCTGTGGGCCGTAGTGACTGGCCCCCTGATCCCTGTAACCGGCCCACGGCCCAAAAAAAGTTTTGGCACCCAAGTGCCACATTTTTAATCATCCTTTCCTTTTGTTTACTCTCTGATAGGCTTGAAACACAGACGAACACGGCTGCCATGATTGCAAACATTTCCATTCCTTGCTCGCTCTCTTAGAAAGGCACCAAGCTGGAGCAGCAGAAACAAATCCTTCCAGCAGGGACGCAAAGGCCTGTCTGGCTCTCCCGCCTTGACGCTTCCCACCCCGCTTCCAGCCACCTCCCCTTCCCCCAAACCAGGATCAACACAAAGGCACGGCCCACCCGCCTGCCGCCCTTCTCCGGGTTCTCCAACCAGGGTATCCGGGCCTCGCCCCCCACCTCCCTCTTTTACCTTCCGGCCCCTCCATGGCTTGCCCCGGCCGCCTTCTCCGGGCCTTCTTCCAGGCAGCCCCCGCAAGGGTGGTGGTGGTGGCGGCGGCGGCTGTAGCAACCCGGCTTCCACCCAGCGCCGAAGATCCCCGGCGCCCATTGGTTTCTCAAGCCGGGAGGAGGCGGAGGGAAAAGCGGGGCGGTGCCGCACGCAGTGCGGATGGGGAGGCCGAACCCATTGCTGTGGTCTTTTCTTATGTCTCTAGGCTGGCCTCGCCCGCCCTCTCCCTGCGAGAGGGTGGGGAATCATCATCTTCTTTTTCGTGTCCAGGGCAAACTTTACATTGCCAAAAAGGAAGACACCTTATCTTGGATTTTTTGGCATAGTAGCCGTGTTATTAGTCTGTGGTTCAGGCATATCAGAAAGCAAAAACAAAATGAAAAACACTGCAGCACTTTAAAAACTACCTGCTATATATTTTGACTGTGAGCTTTCATGGATCAGACAAAGGAGTAAACATTTCAAGTTTTGGTTTATATACACCAGACGCAGAGGTCAATATGTTCTTGGCTTTGTCAATGGCCAAAATTAAGTCTTCATTGTTTCATGTTTCTGCTCAGGGGCGTAGCTACCGCCGTATCAATTATACGGGGGCCACGGGGGCCCCCAACGTGCATAAGCAAAAATTAATAAAAACTTCCCAATTTTTTTTTATTTCACAAATGACAAAAGTCAAAAAAAGCATTTTTTTTTCCTTTTGTGAGAAATCTTTACCCTTCCTAAGGGCCCCCAAGCAAATTTTTATACGGGGCCCCGCCAAGGCACACTACGCTTCTGTTTCTGGTACTGCCATTTACCATATACCAGTTGTATAAAGCTATACTGATTTGTATACTTATCTGTTATGCTAACCAATCACTCTGCACCTGATGATGTGTATAAAATGATGCTATGAAGTCTCACTCCCATATCTGAGGAAGAGGACTTGATCCACGACAACTATCATTTTGATCCACGACAACTATCATTTTAAATTTTTTAGATCTTTGTAAATTCATGGTTTAATTCTTTTTTAATTGATTTTTTAAAGTAATTTCGAACCTCAAGGTTTTAATTTATTAATTTTCTGTAAGCCGCCTAGAGTCAGGTTCGCCTGATTAGGGCGGGATAATAAATCTAAATAAATAAATAAAATCATTAAAATATAACAGTTGGGTTTTCCAAGTGCTACAGTGGTTTTTGTTTTGTTTATTCTCTGATACGCATATTTTTGGTAGTAATCAGCAGATTTTGTATCTCTCCACATTCACACAGTGTATTGTTATCCACCAGGAGTCCCCCACTTAAGCATGTTGGGCTTGCGTTTAGGGACTCCAGCCATCAAACTGTTCAGGGTCCTCAACTATATCCTCCTTTAATTTTATTCTTTGTCCACTGAGGATGGAAAGCACTCTTGATCCCTTCCAAACCATTCTTATACTCTTTTCAATATTCACTATTCTTGCACTGCAAACTTAAGACGTGTGTAAGTTTCCAGATACTACAAGTAGAAATTTTGTGTGCTCTCTAGAAAACTTGTTTTTGCAGCAGCAGCCTGACAAATCCAAGCATTTTTCCATACCGATATAGCCCTCCACATGGAGGGGATTATACACATACAGACTAATTCTCAGGCAGACAAGTCTAGAGATCATCCAGGGCAACATTAAATTCTCTGTTTGAGATGAAGGAGCTGGGGGTGTGTGTGTGATCTGCTTGTTTTTTTTTTAAAGGCACCCACACTTGTTGGTTTCTGGAGCAGGCCAAGTAACCACCCCATCTGCAAATTTTGAGCCCCCCTCTGAACGTCCTACTATTTTGGTGTATGTTCATATATTCTTTTACAAGAACCTGTGGGTACATGGGAATGTTGCAGTTGTCCAAGCTGCTTCTGGTGACAATTTCTGGTATCCTGAAGAAGCTTATGAGTCACTGCAGTATATTGGAAATTGTAAACTCCTCTCCAGATTAGAGAGAGGAAGAAAGAGGAAGAAGCAAAAGCTTTTACTGTACAGGTACAGTAATACCTCATATAACATTAGTATCGAATAACACTAAAATCGCATAACATTAAGGAATCTGGGGGGAAGAATTGCATCAGATAACATTAAGATCCTATGGGATGCTTCAGATAACAACCGCTAAAGCCTGTGTGGTTACAATGTATCTCTATGGATCCCATAGGATTTTAACATGCATCAGATAACACTAAAAATCATATAACACCAAGACTTGTGGAACCAGGTTTTAGTGTTATATGAGGTTTTACTGTATATTCATTCAGTATACATATCCAGAGTGCAAAAGCTGAAGAGCATTCATTATGCTTGTGCACCATTGAAAACTAAGGGAGCCAAATGTTTAACCCTTAATAGTCACACTTTCCTCCCTCTGCATTGCAGTCACACTTTTTTCAACAGATGTGCCTCCATGTGTCATTTATTTTCACTTCTTAACAAGGCCCAGACTTTTGCTTGCACTTTTTGGCAAGGCTGAATTTGTACATTGTAGCAAAAATAGATGCAAATGGAAGACTATAAATGAGAATGTAAACTACTGGCACAAAAAGCAATATCATTTTTATATATATATATATAAATAACCAACAGTGTCCGAGGATGGCGGATTATGCCAGTTGTATTGTACTGACTTTACTTTGGTAGTGGTAGTGGGGGTCTTTCCAATAGATTTTGTTAGGCATTGAAGCAAAACCAACATGCAGTGATGTATTCATCCCTTTTTTTATTTATGCTATATTCTTGGATTTGACTTACCTGGTTTTCTTTATCTTTGGTAAAAAGTGCTCTACTAAAACAAACAGCAGGATTCGTCCCTTGGTTTTATATTTTATCATTTGCTGCTGAATATTGCCTCGACTAAGTTTAAAAGCAGTCTGGAGATTCCATTAGAGTAGCAGGAAAAGATTTCATCAAAATATTAATGAGTTTATAGACTCCATATAGATATTTGTGCTGTAATTGTTATAAAGAAAGGAAAAGAAGTATTTTTTCCATTGATATTCTTTTTTCACAAAATACATTTTCTTTCTCTATACTTTTCTATTTCAACATATATACACATATATCATAATTCATTCCCAGAATATATTTTCCCTTTATCACTGATCAATAAAATTCCTAAACTCTGGATCCAGTGTCAGCTATATATCTCTCAATAAGAAGTATGGGACATTCTGGAAGATGCATATTCAATACATAGTACATTCATTCATTGCATTCCTAAAGTCAGAGGAGGCAGCCTGAGTCGGCAGTTTCAAGACAGCTGCATTTTCCATTCTTTCAAAAAATCCCTACTTTGAGTAAGGGGGGGGGGACTGATTAAAAGGCAAAAACAGAGACTTGCAGTGAGAGCTGGACCATTAGGAAAGCTGAGCGCAGAAGAATAGATGCCTTTGAGATGTGGTGTTGGAGGAGAGTTTTGAGAGTCCCCTGGACAGTGAGGAGAACAAATAGGTCAATCTTAGAAGAAATTAACCCTGACTGCTCCTTAAAGGTCAAATAATAAAGATGAAACTAAAGTACTTTGGACATCAAATGAGAAGAGAAGATTCACTTGAGAAAGCCTTGATGCTTGGAAAGGTCGAGAGCAAAAGAAGAAGGGGGCGGACAAAAATGAGATGGCTGGATGGTATTGTAGACACAATGGACACAGAGCTGAACGAGTTGAGGAGGATGGTGGAGGACAGAAGTGCCTGGCGGAAAGTGGTCCATGGGGTCGCAAAGGGTCGGAATCAACTGTGCGGCTGAACAACAAAAAAACTATGAAAAAGTAGCTCCTTGTATCTGTTTGTCTTACATCTGGTGCCATTCAATTGTACTGGCTAATGAGACAAGAAAATATTTCCATATTCAGTTCCCTACCCCCACAACACATGTTTTTATATATCTGTGTTATACCTCACCTTAACTCAATGCAATTGTCATCTTTGTTTATAAGGAAGTTGAACAGTCCCATAGTCGTTTTTGTGCAATTGTTTTTTCTACATCTCCTCCTTTTACACTGTACATTATGAACTGTGGTGACAAGAAGTGTACACAAGTATGACTAGGTATTAGATTTGTGTTCAGTATCCAGTATCCAGAATATATGGAGCCCTATCCTAAAAGACTGGATTTTGGGCAAATGCATATTAAATTTCAAGAGCATAGACAGCCTGAAGACTGGTTCCTTAAAGCACTGTCTCACTGTGAAATTGTTTGGATGTCAAGACCCTTAGGAGAAGCCCTGTTGAGAATATGAATGCCTGTGTAGGATACTACTCAATGGATACCAGCTCCCATTGTCACTGATCTTCTTCAAGCTGGCACATTAAGCTCTTTGATGTTTATGGTGATAACTTCAATCATTTTTAAATTCTTTTAAACTGTTTCAAATTATTGAAGAATGTGGTGTGTTTCTAGCTGGAGTCCAGGATAGTGGCACATCAGAGGAGGAAAAATCTACATGTTTAGCGAATACATGCCATTTTATTTATATTGTTTGATAATAAGTGTACAATCAGAACCATTTGATAGGTTTTTCCAAAACAACCAAATTAAATCTAATACCAACCTTTTTAAAAGAGTTATATCTCCCCCTACTGGTCGTGAAAAATGTGGATCTCTTCCAGATAGCAAATGGCAAACCTTTCATTTGTATTGAATTGCTTCTGGAAAATATACTGTATGCAGTAGAAACCATAATAACAAGAAAAAAAGGGGGCAGGTAGAGTCTAAGGACACTACCGTCAGGGATTTAGTACGTGTTGAATTATGCTCATTAGTTCATTTATTTCTTTTATTTCATTTATTAGTTATGGGTGATGTTTCAAATGGGGGAAAATAAGGACATTATGTTCATAAAATTAAGGTTTTCATAAAATGTCCATAAAATCTAAGGTTTTCTGAGCTAAGGTAAAAGTCATCCTTGATCGAAAAACCAGTCATATCTGACTGTAGGTTTCAGTGATCATCTCTGTTTATAGCCAAAGAGCCAGCGTTGTCTGTGTCTGCAGACATTTTCGTGGACATGTGGGAGGCATGGAATACTGTTTACCTTCCCACCAAAGTGGTCCCTATTTATCTTCTTGCAATTTCTTGTTTTTGAACTGTTACATTGTTTTAACCCAAAACCAGAAATCCTAATTTCATTTGTGTTTATTATTTTTTTATATTTTATTTTTCAATAAAGATGCTTATAACCTTTATTTTTCATTCTCCCCGACTCTACCCACTATGCACACGTGTTCATCAGCAGCCCACTGTACAAACAACAATTCATCACAGGCGAATAACTGCAAAGGATCTATTTTTAATAAATATTTCAATAGTCAAACTGCAGAGAAAGAGTTTTTCCTTCAAGATTCCTTGAAAGCAGTTCTTCAATAAGAGGGAAAGCCAAAAAGGAAACTGGTTATGACTTCAAAGGAGAAACTTCCTACGGTGTATCCATTCTCACACCAATGTATCTATTGTTGTGGAGAGATTCTTTTTTTGAAGGAAAGAAAGTTAGAAAGTACAGTATGTGTTTTTGTTTTAAACCTTCATAGAAAATGTTTCTGAAGTCCGATCCAAATTGTATAAGTATCAAAAGAAAGGTTATTCTGTCCTCTTTCAAGCACACTTTAGATCACTTTGATTGGTCAATCAGTTTTTTGTCGGATTACCGCAAAACACCCACACACACAGAAATGTCATTTCAACAGTCACATTTTTCCTCAATATCATTTTTGTGGATTTCTGCTTTGGTGTCATATTTCTCCACATGTTGTATGTGAACTGTATCCACCTCAGGAAGTTGTCGTATTCACTTTTTAAATTGGTTTTCCCTCCTTTTTTTTGGTTTTGTGTGACCTCTTTTTAGTGGTTTTTTGTAAAACCCTTCATAGATTATGTTTACGAAATCCAATTCCAAATATGAAAGTGTCCCCACAAAGGTTAATATTTCCTCTTTCAAATGCACTTTGGCTCATCTGAATTGGTTGGGTAGTTTTTTTGCTGGACCCCCGACAACCAACCACCCTAGCAAAACTGTCACTTTTCTGATGCTACTTCCAAAAGCGATTACATCATTGCCTTGCATTTTTGGCTTTTGGTTTCCACCAAGTCTTAAAGTCACCAAGATGATCTTTCAAATGACATAACCCTTATTTTCGTGGGTGCCTTAGTTTTGGTGATGCAGCTTGGCAAAAGTACATGATTTTCATTACATTGCAAGAGCTGTCAGACCACCCAACCGAAATGTAAGATGTTCATAGAATTCACGTCAATAATTGGTTCCACTAGGCACTTCATTATACGACTGTTTTCGTTATACGATGCATGCATCATACAATGAAAATCTCTACGGGATGCATTGTACAACGAAAATTTTTTTTGTTGTACAATTCCCTAGGGATGCACCATGTTTTAATGTACGATGCACTGTGGGTTTTTTCTTTAAAAATTTCCTTCATTGTACAATTTTTTCACTGTATGATGCATTTGTTATATGGGGTTCTACTGTATACAGACACCATATGTCACAGGGTATGAAGATCTAGCAAAACTGAAGTACTTTAGAGACTCTCTGATACTGGTCATAGGATTAAGCTCATATTACATGTGGAAACTGGTGGAAAATCAAAACTAAACTCTAGACAGATTCCTAGCATTACAAGATCAGTATAAAATTATGTACGATGTTATCATCTGTATTATACACTCACCCTTGTAATGTATCTCACAATTGGATTTTCATTACAATATTTCTGTTTTTATTTCTTCTTTTATACGTTGATTTTGTATTTTGTGTTTTTTTGCTATAGATTGCCCTGAAATCTTTTGGCTATACCTGATCCATGAAAGCTAACATTAAAATACAGTAGTTGGTCTTTAAAGTGCCATGTTTTTGTGTTTTTGTTTTGTTTTGTTTAATTTCTGATGACATCCAGATAGATACAGAGAAGTCATTTCTAATTCTTCTTAGTCATCCTATAGGCAAAGACTGTCTAGCTGCCTGAATTTCAATCCTCCACTGTGTTTCTATGGAGAAGAACCAGTCTGTGTGACCAGCTACACGGTCCCAGTGTACGCCCAAAAGAAGGGAATGGTAAACCATGTCTGTGTAATTTCTACCTAGAAAACCTTGGACAGGGTCACCATAAATCAGAATTGACTTGATGTCACACAATTATTATTATCTGTCTATCTAAGGGATAAATTTTGTGTCAAGTACTAACTTTTAAACTATTTAATATTTGCACAATGCTTGGTAGCTTAGTGGTTAAGATGCTGAACTTGAGGCCTGGAAGGTCAACAGGTCAGCAGTTTGAGATCTGAGTGCTGTAGAATGGAGTGAGCTCCTGTTTCTGTCCCAGCTCCTGCTGACCTAGCAGTTCGAAAGCAAGAAATTGCAAGTAGATAAATAGATACCACTTCATTGGGAAGGTAGGGACTACAATGGCTTAGTGGTTAAGAAGCTTGCCTTGTTAGCTGGAAGGCTGGCAAGTCGGCAGTTCAAGACCCAAGTAGTGCATGACAGACTGAGCACCTGTCTCTGTCCCAGCTCTTGGGGACATGAAAGGAGCCTCGTTTGGGCATTCCCTGAGCGGAGTTTCTTCTGCAAAAATCCTTTCAACCCAGAATTATTTCTAACACGAAATTATTAATATTGGGAAGGTAACAGTGTTCTGGGCACTCCAGGGTTTATTCATGGCTGCCATGTGTCAACAGAAACATCTGCAGACACAGACAGTGTTGGTTCTTTGTCTATAAACAGAGATGAGCACTGAACCCTAGAGTCAGATACGACTGGCTTTCAAGCAAGGGCAACCTTTACCTTAGAGCAGGGGTGCCCAAACTACAGCCTATGGGCTGTGTCCGGCCCATAAAATGTCATCCAGCCTGAGGGACAGATTGCCGCCGCCACCAGAAGTGCCTCATTGCCACTAGGAGTGCAGAAATTGCAGTAAAAATGCACCAAAATGGGGCAGAAATGCATAAAAATTTCAAAAAAATGGCATAACAATGTTCTGACCTCACTCACTTCTCCATTGGAAGTGGCAGGGGTGGCAAAAAAAAAGCACGAACACGTACATTGAATTAATATGCCACTGCCGCTGCTGCTGGGATGAACCACGTGACTGTCTCACTCAGCTGTCTGAGGGGGCATGGTCAAGCTCTTGGTGGGAAAAGTTTAGGCACCCCTGCCTTACAGTTTTAATATATAAATTAGCAGAAGGATGAAATGATCCTTAATTATTTCTCATGAAAGTTTCCCACATCAGAAACTTTGAGCTGCTGCAACCATGATCCAAAGCAGTTCCTTGTGATGGTAAATTCCAAGTCGGATAATTCTTCCAAGCTCTGATCCAGGCCCTAAGTCAGGGGTGCCCAAAGTATGGCTCGGGGCCCAGGCCCAGCCCCCAATGCAAATTCATCCGGCCTGCGAAGCCCTCATCGCTCCTGGAAGCAGAAGTAAAACATGTGCATTTGTGCATTTTACTTCTGCTTCCAGGAGCGACAAGGGCATCACGAGCTGGATTAATTGGTGTCAGGGCTGGGGATGGCCCCCGGGCCCTAGTTTGGGCACCCTGAACCACATGACTGGCCCACGGACCAAAAAGTTTGGGCACCCCTGCCCTAAGTAGATGAATTGGATAGAGACTTAGATAGAGGACAGCTGAGTCAGTACTCCTAATCCACACCTCCCATCAAACAAACAAACAAACATAATTTCTTGAGTGTGACACAAGTCTCTATTCCAGCAACTAAAGAAACTTTGGAATATAAGCCTCCCTCCCACTCCAAATAGGAATCTCCCTTAGCTAGATCGTCTGTGCTATTTTTTTCCCATCGGGGTCCAGCATCCTTACTCTAAGAGGCTAACATGTTGTGTTGCCATATTGCCTGTTTGGCTGGCCAGGACTTCAAAATTTCACTTTAAGAAAGAGAAGCATCTAGTCATTTAAAAAAAGGCAGATATAATGCAAAACATATTGTCACTAGTTTTGTGAGAAACAAGCTTTAGAGTGTGATTGTCAAATGAGACTGGATCTCAATAGATATATAAATTACCACCAACACGGCCCGGGAGACCGGCGGATGGAGGGAGACGCCGACGCCGACACAGCCTCCTGCCAGAGGGCCGGCACCTGCCCTCACGCCCCGCCCCCGCGGGAACTTTAAAAACTCCGGAGCGGCGGGGCTGCCTGGCTCCTCCACCACCAACACGGCCCGGGAGACCTGTGGCTGGGGGGAGATGCCCCCGCTATAGCCTTTACCCGGACTACTGGCACCAACCCCCAAACCCCCCAAACCCCGCTTTGGCGAGTGATTTAAGAACTTGGGAACGGCAGGATTGCCTGGTTCCACTACTGTTGGCGTCACCAGGGACGGCCGTGGACAGGCAGCATCGGGATCGGGGCTGGAGGAATGGATGGGGGAAGCAAGGAAGGACCTGCCAGCCAGAGAAGGGGGATCAGGCTCCGCCTGCTGGGCCTGGGGGGCTCCATGGGGCCCAAATTGGTGTGGTTATGGGCATGGGGTGCTACGTCGGGAACCAAGGGGCGGGCCGCACACGGAGAACGCGGGACAGATGGTTGGTTGCTGTCCCGTGTTCTAGCCCCTCGGCTACACCTCTAGGTCCTGAGCAGCCGGTCAAGAGTGACCCCTCCCTTAGACTGCTGCTGGTGAATGCCAGATCAGTCTGCAATAAGGCCCCTCTGCTTGCAGACACAATTCTGGGGGAGCGGGCTGATCTGGCATGCATCTCCGAGACCTGGCTGGTGCCTGAGGATGGGGTACCCCTGTCTGAACTTTGCCCGGCCAGGTTCGGTGTGTGGCACCAGCCTAGGGAGAGGGGAAGGGGCGGGGGAGTCGCCGTAGTAGCAAGGGAGTCTTTGGGAGTGACCAGGGCCACGGCTCCACAAATTCCGGGTTGTGAGGCCCTGTTCTTGCGTGCGGGCCCTAAGGGTCAGCTGGGAATCCTGCTCATGTACCTGCCTCCCTGCAGAGTAGCAGACTCCCTGCCTGAGCTCCTTGAGGCGGTCTCCATGCTGGCATTGGAGACCCCCAGGTTGATGGTCCTGGGGGACTTCAATTTGCCGTCATTGGGGATTGGCTCGGAGGTAGCCCGGGAGTTCATGGTTTCCATGGCAACCGTGGGCCTGACCCAAGTAATCCAGGGTCCTACCAGGAGCAGTGGCTACACCCCGGATTTGATCTTTTTGTCGGAGCTGTGGCAGAGTGATCTGAAAGTACAGAATTTAGACATCACTCCTGTGCCATGGTCAGATCACTATCTGGTGACTCTGGACTTCCGGGGGGCGAGACTCCACCGTAGGGAGGCAGGGCCGATTAAATGGGCCCGCCCCCGGCGACTAATGGATCCAGAAGGATTCCAAAGGGAGCTGGGGTGTTGTCCTCTTGACCTGCGAAACAATTTGTCCGAAGCCCTTGTCGACTCCTGGAACAGGAGAGCGACTGCAGCCTTGGATGTAATTGCACCACTACGGCCTCTCCATGCTCGTGGGGATCGATCTGCCCCTTGGTTTACAGAAGAGCTAAGGGAGCTGAAACGAGCTAAGAGACGCCGAGAGCGCCGCTGGGCAAAGACCCGAAGCGAGTCCGATCGAACACTGGTTAGAGCAGCCATTAAAGACTACCTAGTGGCGATGAGGACGGTGAAACGCCAATATTTCACCGCCCTCATTGCCTCCGCAGATAACCGCCCAGCGGCCCTGTTCCGGGTGACTAGGTCCCTCCTTGGCAAAGGGGGGCCGGGCCCCGGTTGGCAGGGATCTGCTGAAGCGTTTGCTGATTACCTAGCAGGGAAAGTCGCTCAGATTCGCTCAGAGTTTAATCCTGGCGTGGAAGGTGTTGAACTGGAGTTGACCGAGGCACAGTCTAGCCATGTTATCTGGGATCGGTTCGATCCAGTTGGCCCTGAGGAAGTGGACAGGCTTCTTGGATCTGTCCGCGCCACGACCAGCGTGCTGGACCCATGCCCGGCCTGGTTGGTCAAAGCTTCTAAGGCCGTGGCAGGTGGGTGGGTCGAGGCGATCATCAACTCATCATTAAAGGAGGGGTTTTTTCCAACATCTTTCAAACATACCATAGTGCGCCCCCTCCTAAAAAAGCCATCCCTCGACCCTACGGTACTGTCTAACTACCGTCCAGTGTCCAACCTACCCTTTTTGGGAAAGGTCCTGGAAAAGGCTGTGGCGCGGCAGCTACAGGATGCCCTGGATGAAGCGGATTATCTGGACCCTTTTCAGTCAGGATTCAGGCCCGGATATGGTACGGAAACTGCACTAATCGCTTTGGTGGATGATCTCTGGAGAGAGCGGGACGGAGGCCACCCGTCCGTTCTAGCTCTTCTCGATCTCTCAGCGGCTTTCAATACCGTCGACCACGGTATCCTTCTGGGACGGCTCCAAGGATTGGGGATCCAGGGCACTGTGTTGTCCTGGTTTTCCTCATTTCTGAGGGGTAGGACCCAGTCGGTGTGCTTGGAGAGGGAAGGGTCCAGTCCTAGGCCCCTTCAATATGGGGTGCCTCAGGGCTCGGTGCTCTCTCCTCTCCTATTCAACATCTACATGAAGCCGCTGGGTGAGATCATCCGTTCCCACGGGGTGAGGTATCATCAATATGCAGATGATACCCAGCTGTACATCTCGGCCCGTGGGGACCCAGGCGGTGCAGTGGAAGTCCTCTCCAGGTGCCTGGAGGCTGTGAGGGTCTGGATGGGGGACAACGGGCTACAACTGAATCCCGGCAAGACTGAGTGGCTATGGGTGAGGGGTCCTGTGTTATCACAGGAGTTGCCAACTTTGGTACTGGATGGGGCAGTTTTGCCCCAGAAGGACCCAGTGCGTAATCTGGGGGTCCTCCTGGACTCACGGCTACTGTTCGAAGAACAGGTGGCAGCCGTGGCCAGGAGGGCTTTTGCACAACTTCGTGTAATACGCCAGTTACGCCCCCTCCTAGACCGGGATGCCTTGCTCATGGTCACGCATGCTTTGGTCACCTCCAGACTTGATTACTGTAATGCGCTCTACATGGGGCTGCCCTTGGTGACCATTCGGAGGCTTCAGCTGGTCCAGGATGCGGCAGCCCGGGTAGTGATGGGGTGCGGGCGTTATGCTCGGGCCTCACCACTGCTCCGGGAGCTGCACTGGTTGCCAGTTTGCCTCCGGGTGCAATTCAAGGTGCTGGTCATTACCTTTAAAGCCCTACATGGTAGTGGGCCAGGATACCTAAGAGACCGCGTCACCCTAAGAATGTCTGCCCGTCCCACCAGGGCGGACCGGAGGGGCTCTCTTGTTACTCCATCGGCTAGGGAGGCTCGCCTCACGAGCACCAGGAAGAGAGCCTTCTCTGTGTTCGCCCCGGCCCTTTGGAACCTCCTTCCGACAGAGCTGCGCCTGCAGGCGGAGCTTCTGCCCTTTCGAAAGGGCCTGAAGACATGGCTGGCGGGTCAAGTGTGGGGACATAGCAATGCAGGTTCCCATCCAGGATGGCTAATTTAAGAGCAGCCATCCGCCCCCATCTGGTAGCTGTTATTATGGGTTTTTATCCGTTTTCACTGTTCAATGTTTTAAATTTTTTATGAATTTTATGAATTTTAAGGCCATATATATTATGAGCTATGCTGTAAGCCGCCCAGAGTTGGGTTCGCCCGATTGGGGCGGGATATTAAATACAAATAAATAAATAAATAAAATTATCTTCTCCCAGCTCATACATAGATGTTAAATTGTGGGAACACTTGGCTGAAATCTGTCTCCAAACATAGAATAGAATGAAATGAAGACATAGGAATGAATGTTAGCTGGAAGATTATGGGAACTATAACATTTAGTAAACTCAAACACTTAGAAACATTGATATTATGCATCTTACTGGGTTTCCAGAAAAATCAAATTGAATCTTTAGCTTCCATGTACTTGTAGGAACCTGTGGAAGCTTATGTAGGTGGGACACCTTTGAACTGTGGTAATGGAGAAGACTGTTGAGAGTCTCCTGGGCTGCAAGAGATCAAATCAGTCAGTCCTACAGGAAATCAACACTGACTGCTCCTTGGAAGGACAAATACTGAAGCTGAAGCTCAAGTACTTTGGCCACCAAGTGAGAAGAAAGGACTCACTGGAGAAGGCTCTGATGTTGGGAAAGATTGAAGGCAAAACAAGAAGGGGCAGTGGAGGATGAGATGGCTAGATGGCATCACTGATGCAGTGGAGGATGGCAGATGACAGAGGAGTCTAGTGTGCTGCGGTCCATCGGATTGCAAAGGGTTGGACTCAACTGTGCCACTGAACAACAACAAACCCTGAAGAAAAAGATGAGAAAAATATGAGGACAAGGAGCAGCAGAATGAGGAAGGAGTGATGATTAGAATCAGTGTCTATTCCAGTGGTGGTGAACCTATACCATGTGTGCCAGGGGTGGTACTTGGAGCCCTCTCTGTGGGCAGTCACCCCAGCGCAGTTTGACCTGCAGCCCAATGGGAGCGCTTCCTCCTTTCCCCAGCACAGAGTTCACCCTGACCCTCTGCCCAGCAGCCCCATGAGAACAGTTCCTTCCTCCCCTGTGTTGGCACTTTGCGATAAATAAGTGGGTTTTGGGTTGCAGTTTGGGCACTCGGTCTCTAAAAGGTCCACCATCACTGATCTAGTCTGTGTAGGATTTAAAGATAAATGTTTGCAGAGAGTTTGCTGATCTTGAAATTTATTCACCCAGAGTTGGAAGCTTCACAGCAGACTCAACAGATACAAAATCACCTAGTCATATTTTCCCCACTCAATGAGCCACATTGTTTCTTACCTTTTTCAACTGTCTTTAATTTTGCTTCTATGATATACCAAATTAGCACACTGTATATACTCGAGTATAAGCCGACTTGAATGTAAGCCGAGGTACCTAATTTTGATCTGAAAACCCAGAAAAAGATTGATCCAAGTATAAGCTGAGGGTAGGAAATGCAGCAGCTGCTAGTGAGTTTCAATAATCAAAATACATGACTAAATATGTGTGACTAAACTTTACCGCTCATTTCTGTACATGATATCTAGCAGCGCTGATTAACTTTAAATATCCATGTCACAATTGTTCTATATTAGATAGGGCCTGAAATATTTCCACCTAGAGAGGAAAAATGGTGGGCTTTTTGGGAAACTGCCTGGGTTAGCTCTGATGGGTAAAAGGTTGCTAACATTGCTGTGGCGGAAGAGATTACACTGAAAGGGATTATGCTTGAATTTCACTTCATGTAGCATCAAGGTCATGTGCTGCGTCATTTCTCTGGGTATGTCTTGTTTGTATTCCTGAAAGGTACAGCTCCATTCTGCAGGTTTCCAAATTGAATTGGGGGGGGGGGGGAAATAGTCGTTATCCATGGACTGCTCAAAAATCTCTCAAAACCAAATTGCTTGGTTGCAGCCATCATTATGCTTATGCTTAAAATAGACATGCCTGCCAGCATAGCATCTACTGCGGTGTAAGTGTGAACAACAATAAATTGTCAGATGCTCTCTGTGTTAAAACCAAATACATTTCTGCTGACTTTAAAATTAAAATAGCTCAAGGCCATCTGGTATCTTGCCATTAAATGCTAAAGATATTGCACTTTGCACTCAGAGGACTACAATTTTTTTGTTTCCAAAGAATTTCAAACATTCTTGGAAAAGAAGTACAGAAGTAAGAGAGTGCTTATTCTGCCATCACTCTAGTGCAGCTATTGCACTGGTTCCCAGTCTTGGCAGACCAGATGTTGTTGGGCTAAAACTCTTATTGGTCATGTTGTTTAAGATTTCTGGGAGGTGTAGTTCAAAACATCTGGAGCCCCAAGGTTGAGAGCCACTGACCTACTGCCTTCTGTCTGGTTGCAACATTCCCAGGCTTCCATCTATCAAAATGTACTCATTTTCTTTCCACATTAGAGGCTAGTATACTGATTTCTGAGTGCACAGTCATAGTCATTGAAAAGTCTGGAAGCTGAATTCACCTTAATCCTATTCTCTGGTTTCCCAATGATGCACCATTGGTGAGGAATGTCTATCAGTCCACAGATATCTGCTAAGCTTCTATTAGGTGGCTTCTGAAAGTAAATGTCCATTGGTTTGCATCATAAGCACCTGTTAGTTTCTGCTCTTGCTACATCCTCTAGCTTCCAGATTTGCATCCAATCTGTCAGCAGGTTGCAGCCAGCCTCTAGCTATGGCTCTCTGCCAGCTTTAGGGTAGTGCTGCAATTTGGCCATATGGTCAATATCACGTACTGTATAGGCAAATAGGCCATAGCTCAGTTAATGGGAGATACAACTGTCTGGCAGATATCCCAGTTTCCAGGTCTGGCATGCTACGGTTCCCAGCCATAGAAGGAAACATTGACCTACTGAACCAAATGTTTGACTCCTATATATTTCTCAAGATTCTCCATAATACACTGGTTGAGCTTGTTCTTTCCATTTCCTTTATATGTTTAATAAGTTGTTTCCATGAGCAAGAATGAGAACCCACAAAATATTCTTCTTACCTGAAAGATAGCAGAATATTTTATTGATATTAAAAATCAGTTCACCAATTTTTGAGAATTATGCAAAATTTTGACAACTTTTGCTTTTTACAAATTAGAAGCATAATTTTTTTGCATCTTTTGTTTCAATCATTCTCGTTCTGTCTTTTGCTTCACAAAAGAGGAAAAAGCAGTTTTTCACAGATGCATGTTGTGCAAGTGACTGGAACCTGTGGGAAATACCATGCTGAAAGTGATGCGTCTCACAGGGGTCAGTGATTTCTTGACAGCTGCCTCACAGTCTCAGTAAGAGCATGTAATTTTGTGAGAATTCTTCATTTTCATAGTTCAGCCCTTGGCACTTACAATTACAATGGGTCTTGTCTATGAAGAGTAGAAAGGCCTGTCTTTGCCTGTGATCTTAAATAAATACTGGAGGAATTACGAGAAGTAAAAACTGAAGTAGGCTGAAGTCAAGGTTGGACTACTCTGTTATGTTTCAAAAACAATATCAACTTTCCTTTTTTAAATAATGTAATATTTCATAGCATCATTAGTATTTTTCATGAAAGGTTTACTGTGGGGCTTTAAAAATATTTGCGGGTATTTTTAGGGGTTCCCCTCCACCTCAATTTGAGGTCATTTTGTTGCTTTTCAGAATTTTTTGAAAAGGGAATAAATAGTGTAAACATAAAGAGTAACAGAACGCACATTAACAGTAGAGTTACCTGAAGATTATAACAAATTTTTAAAACAAATTCCTTTTAAAAGGTCATGTTTCAAATAAATAAAGGAAGGGGGGAAATTGAAGTGGTTCAAAATGCATTAACAGATAATAAAATAGCATATGCACACAGAACCCTGTTTTTGTGGGATCTGGCAATCTTCCCCTTCACCTGTTCCTCTTCTGTTCAAACCAAATTCTCATAAGATCCTCAAGAACATGGAATTAATGGGGCAGAAACCCATTGTTACATAAAATAGCATACAAGTTGTACCTCGCTAAAACAGCACAATGTGTTCCATAGGATTGCTCTTTAAGCAAAACACCATTGAAGTGACCAATTGTGACTTCTGGTGGGGGGGATTGTGAACCCTGATTTATTTAAGTGAATTTTTGGTTTGTTTTGTTAAGTGAAGCGAACATTCAGAGAAAATTCTGCTCTTTAAGCGAGTTACTCTTTAAGTGAGGCGCTCTTTATGCAAGGTTTGACTGTATTTTGGTTGGTGAAGAAAATACACTTTGAATCAGACAGCTACAATGGATAGCAGATGTACTTTGATTCACTTACATTCACTCTTACGATAGGGACTGCGATGGCTCGGTGGTTAAGAAGCTTGCCTTGTTTGCTGGAAGGTTGGCAAGTTGGCAGCTCAAGACCCGAGTAGTGCATGATGGAATGAGCGCCCATCTCCATCCCAGCTCCTGCCAACCTAGCAGTTCGAAAGCAAGAAATTGCAAGTAGATAAACAGGGACTACTTCGGTAGGAAAAGATCTTAGGGACCTGAAAGCAGCCTCATTCCAGCAAAAATCCTTTCAACCCAGAACTCTTAGGATGCTCTTGCAATATTTCATATCATATACTTTTCAAAGAGGGACGATAACCCACACTCATATAAACAGCAATACCAACAGTTGGAGAAAGTACTTTTCTGTGTGGCAGAGTATTTTTGGAAACAGAGAATGATGCATCATGGGAAACTAGCTAAATACTTTATAGAGCTATAGCATGTGGAGCAAATAGGTTGGGGGTGCTTGGTATGAATCATCAGAGCACTTTGCATGAAATGAAATCTGAAGACTAATGTTTAAGGAGACACAGGTCTAATTCTCTCCACGATGTGAAAATCTATTTCAAGGCTGTAGCAGTGAAGATAGGAACTCATGGGACTGAATGTTCTTCTGCACACAAAATACTCCTCACATAGGAAACTGGGTTACTATGTTCTTTATTAGCTTCGACCGTCTAAATGACTCAAATATAGCTGGGAAAGGCTAAATGTATCGTAGATTGCTATCTAGAAGGTAAGGTAGCTTGCTGACCTGGCATGAGTAACCAAGTACAGTACAGTATTTCATATTCATTGCCAGATTAATAGAAGTTGAATACCAGTAACAAAAGCCTCTTCCTTTTTCTGATTAGGTTGCTGAGAAGTTAGAACAGGAGTGGATTTTTACATGTGATAGCATAGTGTGCTCAAAACAAATTTCTGAATTAAGCATGTGCCCAGAGGGCCCCCCCCCCATGCCATTCTTTTGCAAAAGTTGCTCTCATAACCAGATTATTTTTGTAGAGGGGGACACATCAATGCAGACAGAGAGGCCTTGCCACACAGCATCTTTTAAAACTCAACCTTGGTAAAGGTTGTCCTAGCTTGAAAGCCAGTCGTATCAGACTCTAGGGTTCAGTGCTCATCTGTTTATAGCCAAAGAGCTTGAGCACTATATAATTTAATAAGAAAAATCACATAACTCCAGTATATTTAGCCATGTGTTTTTCCCTCATCAATTAACTAAGAATTTATTCAGATCAAGAAATTCTGTCCTGAGAAATTATGGGGGTGAGATGAAAATGTACACATCCATGTGTGCATCTGATAGGAAGCAAAGGGGAGAGTGGATCTCCTACATCTCAGGCCATCAGACCACATGAGAAATAACTGGAAGAGGCTGGGTTTATATAAATCCTAATAGGGTTTTCAAGATCAGTGAGACGTTTCAAGGAGTGGTTTTACCATTTCCACACTCTTAGTGAGTTTCCACATCTGAATTCTTCTGTGCCGTCTTGTTAATAAGGTATCTCACAGAAGCTGGTGTAAGAGTCCTAGAAGTGTTTGACTGTGAGGTATCCACCATTGTTAAGATCCACTATACTGGATTAAGAAACCACTAATGGTTTCATGCAAATGCAAGAAACTGTGACTCTAGATATTAACCAATACAGTGGTACCTCACTTAAAGAGCATACTGCATTCCATTGGATTGCTCTTTAAGCAAGTTACTCTTTAAGCAAAACATTTGGAAAAAGTGCTGCCACTGCCATTGTAAGTGACCGATTGTGAATTCTGGCAAGGGGAGGGAAGACTGCGAACCCTGATTTAGTTGTTAAGCGAGTTTTTAGCTGTTTTTAGTTAAGCGAGGGCGACCATTCAGAGAAAATTCTGCTCTTTAAGTGAGTTAGTCTCTAAGCAAGGTGCTCTTTATGCAAGGTTTTTACTGTATAGATAAATTATGAGAGTTTTAGTTGGAAAAAAAATGGAGGGACATACTTGGCCATTAACAGACATTTGTAGGAGACAGAAGTGGGAGATGTTCTGAGTATGATTTTCCCCCTTTTCAAATTACAACTTCCAGAATTCTACAGCCAATATGGCCACTGGCCAAACTTACTATGTGATTCTTGGAGTTACAGTTCAATTATCTAATACTGTATAGACATTATCGGTGACCACGTACTGAATTGTCATTTGGCCAAAGGCTTGGTTAATTGGTGAAAGCAGTGTTATTAAGGAACTAATATAAAAATGTAATTTGCCCCAATTTTAGGAAGCAGTATCTTCTCCTCCTATCCTAGCTTCCCATGAACCAGTAGCAACAACCACAGTATGGAAAATGGAAAACGAACTAACTAAATAATGGAAGTGGTTAACCAATAATAGCCAATATTATTAAGCAACAGTATAAATTTATCTAAACATTCATCTTATGAGAAGGTGGTATAGTTTGGAGAACAGTTTGCAAACTCAATACTTTCTTTCTTAGTAACTGAAAGAAAATCAATCAGAGTTCTTAGAATGGTTTGAACAATTCTCTTAAGCTGACAAGATGCCATTTAGACAATTACTTAACAAGACTGGTAAGTTAAGTTTTCATTGCTTTGTTAAACAGTTCATTTAATTATTTTTAATTAGGAACAATGTCCACCAGAGGGCATGTATGTGTTGCTGCGTTATTTCTTATATTCCAGTATTAAGAGTATGTACAAAGGAAAGAATGTTCTAATTTGAATATAAGTATGGGTTGATCAAAATAGGTCTCTTTTTTTTCTATTTGAAGGCAACAGTTGGGGGAGAGTGGTGAATAACATTCTGATGCACAGGCCCTGTAGGAGAGACGATGTAACTAAACATTTGGAGAAGGAACGGCCTTTCTCAGAAAACTTCCTTTAGGCAGGTGAAAGATAAGCAAACATGGCCTGGCCCATTAGAAGGTGATTAGTTCTCAATTTAATTACAGTCTTAACTAAAATTACCCTTTATTGCTGTTGCCAGCCCCAAGTAATGAAGTTCTCGGCTGGCCAGCATGAATAAACCCTTGTACATTAACTGCTGACATACAGCAATTAAGTTTTGTGGGGCAAAGTTAAACAAGGTGTGGACAGAGTGACCACCAACAGATGTTCAAAAGCAACCTGTATATATTTCAAGGCATTGCTAAAAGGAAAAATGTGTGTTAACTTCCTGAATTACAGTATTGCTACAAAAGCTAGTCCTAGATCTAATCTGAAACTCTTCCTGTACGTATTTAGCTTGTAACTGGTGTTTGCTTGTTTTTTATCCTAGGTGTAGAACTCTGCACTTATTCCTGTTAAATTTAATTCTATTGTTTTCAACCCAGTGCTATCAAGATAATTAAATGTTGTTTTAGTCTTCCAGAATACTATATATTCCACCCAAGTCTGTGCCATTCACAGATTTTATAAGCATTCTCTGTGCTTCTGCATCCAATAATAATATAGAAGAACATTGGGCCTAAGAGCCTTTTTCTATTGACTTGTTACTTCTTCCCATTTTTGAGAAGGAGCCACTGATAAGCACTCTCTGAATATAATTTAGTACCCAACTGTGTATCCACCTGACAGTTGTGCTATCCAGCCCACAGTTAGTCAGCCTTCTAATCAGAACATCATGGGGCATTTTATTTTTAAAAATGCTGATGTAAAAAAATTCAAGATGTATTACATCTACAGCATTCCCTTCATCTATCAAGAAAGTTAGTCTGGCAGAATGCGTTCTTGACAAATTCATTTCTAGTTATTACTGCATTGTTTTCAAGGTGTTTGCAGAGTGACTGATTATTATCTGCTCCAGAATTTCCCCTGGGATTGATGTCAGGCTGCCTCATCTCCATTTCCCAATTTCCTTCTTTGAAAATAGGGATATTAGTCCTCCTCTAATCATGCAGCACTTTACCCACCCTCCATGGTTTCTTTTTAAAAGACAGGCAGTAGTTCTGAGATTTCTTCCAACAATATTTGTGGTTGCAGTTCATCCAACCCTAAGGATTTGAACGAATTCATAGTAATATTTGTTTATCAGCCTCAAACTGCAATCATACCCTTTCCTTTGTACTTCATATTTGCCTGATAGGACATAGACAGAACTGAAATAGGAATTGAGCACTTCTGCCTTTTCTATGTCCCCTGCTATCATTATTTCACCCCCACTGAATAGCTGAGCCACTGTATCTCCTGCCCTCCAGAAATCTCAATCCTCCCTCCTAACACACTGAGGCTTAAAGTCCCCTTTTGCTGCTTAGTGAGCATGAGGAAAAGTCTGCTGTTCTTGAGGACTCTTAGATCAAGCTTTAGACAGAGCTCTAGAGCTATAAATAGTGATTTGGCCAGTAGCTAGCACTAGAGTGGGGTTTCTTTTGTTTGTTTTTGTGAGAAACCATTTTTGGTGTGAGGAGCCAGGGAGCAACCTTCCAAGGTCCAGGGACATGTACAGTCAAACCTCTCATTAAGAGCACCTCGCTTAAAGAGTAACTCGCTTAAAGAGCATAATTTTCTCTGAATGTTTGCTTTGCTTAACAAATAAAACCAACCAAAAACTCTCTTAACAAATAAATCGGGATTCACAATCGCCCCCACCAGAAGTCACAATTGGTCACTTACAATGGTGTTTCGCTTAAAGAGCAATCTTGCTTAAAGAGCAATCTTGTGGAACACATTATGCTCTTTAAGCGAGGTACAACTTGTATATCTATGCCCATGGTCCTCTGAGGATTGCCTGCCTCTGCTCTACACACTGACATGTAAGCAAGCCCCCTAGAGTTCAGAGAACTTTTCTTCTGAGTAAACATGCATACAATAGCACTATACTGTAATTAGGCAAGATGCTCAGTTTTTTTATATATGAATATATGGTGGTAGAGACATCTTATCTCAGGATGAAAACAAGGTGAGAAAGATTCTCACAATGGAAGCCTTGTTGTGAAATAAGATGAGTACAGTTGAAGTCAAAATCTTGATCATAAAACCTACCAATCTTCCATTAAAACAGCAGAATGATATCTGGTTGAATGTCCAAGGATTGGTGCTTATACACAATCAGAAAGTGTAGAAGGAGCAAAGTGTGCTGATGAACCATAAACATATTGCTGGCTTGTTATTTATTAACACTAAATTACTGTGCTGAATACTGATCAGAGAGATTAAACATCTCATTAAAAAAATTCTGAGTGACAACTACATTGCCTATGTAATATAGAAACAATAGCCATGGCCACAACAATAACGGATGTTTCATTAACCAACGTTCAAATTTACTAGGAAGCAAAATTACACTAAATCTTTAGTAAAGTTTACAAACATTTAAAAAGTGCATAACATCTGAAACAGAAAATGTGACATCACTTTCTTAGTAAAGAAAAAAACATACACTAGGGCTGGAGATGAGAACACAACTAGTCTTGTGATTGGTGTTCATTTGATTGCCACAGCAATAATCCTTTTTTGCTCTAAAATCAGTGAACTGACAGTTGAATATATATATATATATTTGTTTCATTTGAGGAAACTGAAATTTACCAGCTTACTAGGATTTCTCCATCTCTCACCTGCCTCAGTACAATTTTTCTATTTTTCAGTTGTACTGATAAATTTACGCTTAAAACTTGAGCAGTGAGATAATATTTCCAATTGTTTTTATAAATAAATTCCTTAAACAGTGAGATAAAAGTAAAGATTCTGTTTGAATCTTGAATTTCCAACCAATTACAAGCTAGGTGACCTAACTGTACCGAAAAAAACACAAGACATACCAGACTATACGTTAATTACATCTTATGTTCATCTTGAAAATGAAAAAAGTCTGATGAATTGTTTGATTATCAAATTCATCAGTTTAGAGTTGGTTTTATAATCTATCATTTCCACACCACCACACTATTCAAAACAAAACAAAACCCTAGTCCTTTCAAAACAAGTGGTAGAAAAATTCACAGTCACATAAATTGCCTTCATAATCCTTATGAGTAGGAGCACTGTGGTGCATCTAAATTGTACAATAAAAACATTGTAAGTGACAGAGCAGAAAACACAGAAGCAAAGTTTTTAAAAGAAAAAACAAACAAACTGTGCTCCCTTTGCAAGTGATTTTAATAAGTGAATGCTCTAGCCATCCTTTGAAGATCACTGAAGCCATTGTCATTCAAAGCAATTCATGCCCCCAGTGAATTAAAGGCCATTTCCTGTAAGATTTAGTTTCCTCTACTTCCTATGGGCATTTCATCATGTGGCCATTTGCAATAGGATCCATCATTAAGAGAGTATCTGGATAAGCAATAAAGTCTCAACCATTGCTAGCTGAACTAAAGAAAGTTCTGTCAGCTGCTATGACCTGCTTCAGTATGGCGTTATACAGGTAGCAATAATGAGATTCATCCATTTTTTTAATTTTGTGATTGTTGTTATTTGATTGGTTTGCTTAGAAGCTACCAGCTCTTTCCAGCATGTTCTCGTGGGAAAACATCCCACAGTTTCTGCGGCTGGTCAAAGCGGTACGTCAACTTTCTTGTTTTGTTGCTTCCTCCTTGGTTTCCCCAGTTTCTTCAGGGGGATTCTTCTGCGCATCTCCTTCCCCTTCTGCCAAACAAAGAAACAATGAAAGTAGACACACTAGAGTGAAAAAATGCCCAAATCCAAATCATTTTTGTTCTCTGTTCCACTGAAGGCCAGTGAATATGAAAGGCAAGTAGATAAGAAAGTTTAACCTTACCCCAAGTCAGTTCATGTTTACTAGAATTAGTCATTGTTCTACAGACAATTCAAACTGTAGTAATAACATATTCATCAAAGTCTTATAGAAAGGATGCAGAAGACATTATAGCCGTCTTCCAGCATCCCAAACAGGATTACCCTGAATGTGTGAGGAGAGAGAACAGGCTAGCCCAGTGTTTCCCAACCTTTGGTGTTTTGACTTCAATTCCCAGAAGCCTAAGTCAGTACAATGATCAGCCAATGTACTAACTTAGGCTTCTGGGAATTGATGTCCCCCTGTGTGGTGTGGGACCCAAATTAGGAAACACTGGGCTAGCCCTTACCCTTTGTTGTCACTCTCTTCCTGTGGAGAGTAACACTGTGAAGAGAACACAATCTTCTTTACATGTAGCTTCTCAGAATGTCTTCATGTATAATTTTCTGCATTCTGTTTCAGGCTTTCCATATGAAGAGAGAAGTTACTTTGCTTCCTTCACCAAGTTAAGTTAATCCTACTGTGAATTACAGAACAAGTCTTCACTATGCCCCCTTATGTTGGACATGTCTAGGCAGGAAGGAACTAAGAAATGCCACCACAACTGTCAGTACAATTTGAGTCTCATTGTTTTCACCAGCAACCTTTTAAAGAAATCTTACTGGCAGCAGCTTGGGAAAATGCCATGAGGAAGTGGTTCCAATGCTATTGCTATAATTTGCTAAGTACCTTTTAGAATAGAATGACAAATATGAAATACATTAGCAGTGGAGGCAGGGTGGGAACACTGCCACAAGCATAGGGAGTTTTCAGACAGAGGACTTCAGAACGAGCATTGTGGAATTAATCTACCCTTTCCTCCTTAAAGCATCTTTTCTAGAAAAATAAATAAATAGAAGAAGCACTGGAAAACATTTCAGGGTTATAAACTGATGACAATGGCTGGACCACTCTAATTTTGCCAGATAGTAGGCCAGCCCTACCATTTGGTAAAGTGAGGCAGGTCTCTGATGGTAAATCATGAGCCCTTGCTATTCTACAGAGCACTATGTGCAGCTCTCTAGAACTGCCTTTTTCCAAGTGGTGGCTTCCTGGTCTTTCAGAGCTGAGCATTTTGCTGAGCTGGATGGGGAAAACTGTACTGCAGTCAGAACAGCCCACACAACAGTGCCTGGTTTCAATGGGATCCTCACATAGACTTCAACAGGTAGTCTCCAGAAAGCTCTCTACTCTAGGGAAATAAAAGGGGGGGGGAGTGGAGGTGGCAGTGGGGGCAAAGAAACAGCACTGAGAGGAGGTGGGAGGAGCTGATGGAAACAAGGAAGTGGAAGTCACATGTTTGGCAGCTGCCAACATGTTGAACGGTCTTCCTGCCTGCAGCATACCATTGGATGAATATTCATTAAAACCCAATGGTATTTCTAGCAAAACCAGCCCCACAACCTTGCCATTAACAGTATTTAATATTACATCAAAAAACCTTGTGACACCTTAAAGATGAGCAGGGTTTATTTGGTGTAAGTGGGTTAAAGTAAAAATAACAACAACCCAAAACCAAAACCAAAAAATATATAAAGCAAAACTTAAGAACATTTATTGCAAAAGCCAAACACATATGCTGGTCTTTAAAGTGCCCAAGATTTTGCTGCAACAACCTAACATGCCTACCACATGCACTCTTTGATAGTATTAATGATGTTCTCTAACTTTTTAAATAACTAAGCACTTACCGGTTTTATTTATATCAAGTTCTGACAACTTTAAGGATAAGTCACTAGAATTCCCACTTGTAGAGGACACAAGGATATCGTGAAGGGCATTTCTTCTCCCAGTTCTTCCAGAAGCAATGAAGTCTGCATATGTAGATTCTACATCAGTCATTGCTAACAAGTATCCACATAGCAGTACCTAAGGGAAGGACAAACAAAAGAACATCTGTTTACTAGATACAAGAAAAACACACAGTAAGAGCAAGTTGGGGAAAACAGCTGTTTATTTTTTTATTGTTCTTCACTTAATAATTAAAAGAAAAATATGTAAGTCTTATCTCCTAATGAACAATTGACACAGTAATTTACACCATATGTCAGGAAAAATTTGGAGGATACACCTAAGCAGGAACAGAATTGCAGTAGAAAATTCACGACTACATCCTCATAAAGTTAAGTCTGTTGCTGCCTAATGTATATGTTTGTAAATTATATTTGGTCAGTCCTTCAAATCAAAGGCCAAGCACAAAACAAACAAACAAACAAAAAACAGACATAATTAAAGAGAGAAAAAGTACCGTAATCAATAGTAAACAGAAATATCAAAACATATTGAGAAAGGAGGAAGCATGTGATAAATCATACAATTAATAACTGCATGTCTAAAGCATCTTTTAAATAAGGGCATCTTCATCAGTTTCTTTGCTGCATATAAGAGTTAATTGGAAAGGTTCCACTAACGAAGTACTGTACTACCAATCTAAAAGCCTCCTATCCATTGCAAATGGAGCCAGGAGAGAAGGATGAGGAAGAAACACATAAGGTTTTATCATGTGCTGGCAATTTACATTATTCTATGTTAAACACGTGTCCAACAAAACTTTACTATGTTCACTTGACAAGTGGCCCCACTTCCCCCATGTATCATTCTGGAAGTATTCACTAAAATATGCTGGGAATAAAGTCCTACAGAACTCATGAGAGACAAAGTCACCACAACTTTGAATCCTTATTGAAACTAAAGTGGCAGCAAATGAAGCACCACCCCAACATTCTTTTGCTGACCTACTCCTAAACAATGGACACTCACAAAGTTTTGCTCCTGCTAAAGTTACTATACTTTTTTAAAAGTCCCACAGATAGCTTTTAGTCAATCCCAAATTGTTGGCAGAAAGAAGATAACTGAAAAGTAGGTTCAGATCCATCTCCAGCTAACTCTCTGCCTTCATGTCCCTACAGTCTTGAAATGGAAGTAAACCTACTGTTGGCAAGTGTTTGTCTATTTTTAGCCTTCTTACTTATACGCACCTCAATGACACTTTTCTTTTCCTTTGCTCTCAGTTCAGCCGAGAGACAAATAGTTATATGAACCCTTCGAGAGTCAACTGAACAGTTATTTGAGAAGCAGGCAGAAGGGGATTAGGTACAACATTTTATAGCAGCTAAATATAGCCATATTGAATGTCTGTGAGCAACATATCTACACATTAGTTGAGACTGACAGAACTTTTTGAGAATGGCATATGACAGGGCCAACAGCCCAAACAGTAACACACTTTCTTTAAGGCTAAAAACTGGATCTAAAATGGAACTACTGAGTTTATTCAAGTTCCTCCCCTTGAAAAACCTTACCCTCCAAGTCTATTTATCAACAACCGCTGTGAAGCTATGGCCAAGATGCCAGACTTCATTCTATGGCTGAGATAAAACAAAGTGCAACTTTATTGCAAACCTAAGTAAAAAAAAAGCTGTGGTGCTAGTGAAGATCAAACGCCACAATCTTTGGAAGTGGCTAAGCTTAGAAACAGGGCAGCTGGTCTTCTGCCCCCACCCCACCCACCCCCGTCCCCTTTTCTTAACTTCTTTACTGCCACCAAAAGCTCTGTTCTGGCAGCTAAGCTTCATTTTTTCCTTCCATCATCAGAATGCGCCGCCAGCCAAGAAGTTCTGTCATTCACAAAACACTAGGAAAGGTTTGTTATAATTCAAATGCAGTAGCAGTCAGACAAACAAACAAAAGTAAAAATAAAATAAAAGAAGCCCTGTCTCCTATTTCTAAAATGAACCATCCTTGCTCTTTCTTCCTATCAGGAGCAGAACTTCATGAAAATATTAAAAAAATAATTTTAGCAATCTACACCCCCCCCCCCCATCCCTAATGCATATCACTGCTTTGTACAATCTTTTCTTTTTGTTAACAGTTTTCAAGGCACCGTATTTTTTGGACCATAAGACGCACCCTCCCGAAAGTGGGGGAGAAACGAAGGTGCGTCTTACGGTCTAAAGGTGCAGCATGACACAGGGGTGGAGTGGCTGTGAAGCCAGCCGGGGACTCCCCATTCGCCTTTCCAGCCATGCTACCAATGCAGGTGCAGGAGGTGAATGGGGAGCCCTTGGTCGGGGTGAACGGGGAGCCCCCTGGTTGGCTATCGGTGCTATAAGTGAGGTACCACTGTATTTTGATTATTGAAACTCACTAGAAGCTGCTGCATTTCCCACCCTCGGCTTATACTTAGGTCAATCTATTTTCCTAGGTTTTCAGATCAAAATTAGGTACCTTGGCTTATATTTGGGTTGGTTTATATTTGAGTATACTGTATATTAGTAACAGGAAAAAGAGTCCAAGATGGGTGGGAGTTTAAAAAAATATCTTAACTAAAATAGTTCCGTTAAGAAAGGTGGAAGATAGTAAAACAGACCAAAAGCTAAAAACAAAAGAGGACTCATATAGCATGTTGAAGTAAGTTGAAGCTATTAAGGAGTACAGGCAAATAGCAAAGAATTGCAGGAATGGTGTTAGGAAAACAAAAAATGAAAATGAGCTGAGATTAGCAAGAGACAAAGCAACAAAAATAATTCTTCAGGTATGTGCACAATAAAAGACAGGGGAAAAAATAGTGGCTCAGCTATTCAATGGGGATAGGAAAATGATAAGAAAGGGGGGGAAAAGGCAGAAATGTTCAATTCCTACTTTAGCTTAGTCTCTTCCAAAAAGACACTCTATTTTCCTCCAGGCAGGTGTGAAGGGGACAGGATTGCAGTTTGAGATTGATAGTTCAAGCTCGCTCCACCACCACCCCCAGGCCTTCCCATCAATGCCCGGAGGATAAAAGAACGTTGGCCAAGAGCGGTTGAAGGATGCTCCCGCCCTCTCCTCTGGGCACCGCCACCAATGCCCAGAGGAGAAGCACCGCTAGCTGTGGGTGGTTCAAGCTCACTCACACCCCCTCCCGGCCCCGCCATCGATGCCCAGAGGATGATAAAAGAATGCTGGCTGTGGGCAGTGGGCAGACTCTCCCGCCCTCTCCCTCTGGGCCACGCCACCAATGCCCGGAGGCGTTGTTATATTGTATTACTTGCTGTATTGCTCAACTATGTTGTTACATTGTATTGTTATTATTATTATTATTATTATTGCTGTATGGTGCTCTGTCCCATTGCTGTGATATATTCTATTGTCATCTTTTGAAATTGTTATGATTTGCGATGATATGTTTATTATGATTGTGGAACCTGTATTTGATATGTTTATTATTATTGTATTTGGTTGGTTTGATATCGTATTATTTTGTATCATATTGCTGTTGTTATGGAATGTTATATGTACTGATTCTGTGAAATGCCCTTAGTCGGTTTTACCAAGTAGGGCGGTATATAAATCGAATAAATGAAATGAAATGTCAAATAATTTCTAATTAATTTGAACAAATTCAAATCTCCAGGCCCAGATGAACTGTATCAAAAAGTAATGAAAGACCTGCAAGACATCTGAGAAGAATCACTGTAGCATTGTCTTGAAATTATGGGTGCTGGCAAAATGCTGCATGGCTGGAGGAGGAAGAATAAAAGGGAGGAATCTAGGAAACAGAGATGAGTCAGCCTGACATTAATCAATTCTGGATCAGATTATAAAGTAATCACTCTGCAAGCAACTTGAAAACAATGCAGTAATAACAAAAAGCCAACATGGATTTCTTAAGAACAGATGACTGTTATCTCATTTTTCAATTAGTTAACTTTCTTGGTAGAAGGCGGGCATACTAAAAATTTCTTTAAACCTCTATATTGTGCTTCTCTCCATGTATAGCAGTTGGGAAGCAGAAAGGAGCACCTTTTCAGTCTCATTGCCTCCTGGGACTCACACCATTGGTAGATGAGTAGAGTAGTCTAACTACTCATCTAGCTGTATATCCAAGTACAGTACATAAAACAAATTGTTAGAATGTCTCCAACATGAAATCTTCATACTCTGATCCCTTACATGTAAACATTGACAATATCATATTCATAAATTGATGAAGTCATGTTCTTTTGATCCTTTTATCCAGATCTGATTTTCAAGAAGAAGTGCAAAGCTACTGGAAAATTAGGCAAATGACCAGCTGTGTTGAGCCACTCCTAAAAACAAATAATAACTGGATACTTGATGCTAATCTAGCATCAGTCAAAAATTACACACCAATTATTCCCTGTCAGGTTGCTGCCTTTCAGCAATCTGTTAACATACAAGCTTAATGCAAGGCCTGTTTCCATGCCCCATTGGAAATGTTATTTTACTCAATTACAGTGAGCTTCCTAGGCAACTATGAACATATCACTACTGAGTCATCAATTACAATACGTATTCATGAACTATCCCTAAGGAATCCCTAAGCCTCCTTGTTTCTTTTATTAATTCTTGGTTTTTTTGTCCCAATTACAGAAGTTATTAATCATATTTTGCCAATTTTTTAATTCTAATTTGGTTAATGTTATTGGTAACATTCTGTATAAAAAAATTATTTTAGGTACTATTTTCATATTACATATAGATATTCTTTCGAACCAGGATAGTCTTAATTTTTTATAGCTTTCTATACAGTAATACTTCAGATAACGTTGACTTGGTTCCACAAGTCTTAACGTTATGCGATTTTCAGCCTTATCCGATGCATGCGTCTCTTGGCAACCATTCATCTCCATTTTCTGATCTTTTGCATCGGTGCTCGGCTGCCTCTGCCTGCCATGAGGCATAGCTCTGTGCTCTGCAATCGGCTGGTCAAGCCTGGCTCAGTCGGAGCAAAGAGCAGCTAGGTGAGGCCGGCTTGATGGTGCACGCTACCCTTGCCTGGGCCATCCATGAGTTCCAGTGCAAAGGGCTGCCTGGGGAACCTGGTGGGAGCAGCAGCTGTGGTGGCTTGAAGGTAAGCAGGGCGAGGGCTGGGCTGGATTCTCTCGGCAGTACAGCACCCCACTTCATTTGAATGTCTAAGATGCAGCACGTACCATGTCTTTTTTTTTTTATAAAAAAAGAAGCATTAGTTAAAATCCTGTTCCACAGCTTCATGTGTACAACAGTTATGATCTCCGCAGCAGCAAATTGGTGCTGATTAAAGGAGCTTTGTTGGAGATTAAAGGCAATTTTGGGGTGCATGCAACACACATACAATGTTAAGAGATCATGTGCAACCTGCAAAGGAAGCCTTCAATCAGCAACAATTTGCTGCTACTGACGATATTATTACTGCTGCACAAGAGGTTGCACAATAGGATTCTAGCATTTGTGTTTATTATCTGTGGTTTGTTTGATAACCAAGGCAAGCAAGTACGCTAAATTAAAACAGATCAGACCTCCCAATTAAGGCTCCAAAAGTGATGAGGAGATTCGGTCTCTCCACTACATGCCTCCCTTGCCAGCAGATCTAGGCCTACACTTCTTACACAAATCTGTTAAAAATAACAGGTGAAATTAGTTGACATAGCTCACCAAGCTTTTTACTGAAATTATAAAAGAAATTATCTGCTATACTGATAAGTGGAATCCAGCGTGCCACAAGAAAAATAAGGATCATTCAGTGAAAGACATGAAAAGTGAATTTCATTCTATAGTTTGACCTAGGTCTTGCACTTACTACACAAGTTAATTTTCAGAAAACTAGGTCTGTAACACTATTTTTATCCTATCATGGCATGTCTATGCAGATTTTGCTACCTCGGTTTTGACAGCACGAGTTAGCTACCCCAGATATCCAAGCAGCTAACTAAATATCTGTCAAATGAAATACTTGTTCTGGTGATAATACAACCATCACTTGAATTCTCTACATGAATCAAATTCAGATTATCCATATTTTATATTGAACTTCTACACAAAGAAACCCCAAATATTGCATGAAAGCTTTATAGTATCTCATTCTACACATGTAAATTAAAATTACTAGGCTAGAAGCTGTTAAGTGTTATGATACAATTTAGATTTTTATCTCTGCCATTGTGGGTTTACAATCTCAAGGAACACTATACCTCTATACACATTTAAATTCAGATCAGACTGCCCACCCATCAACTGTACTTCTGTTTAATGTAGAATAAATTGCAATTTGCTCTGCCCCATCCTGTCATTCTTGTCTGACTAACAGCAGCTCAAGATTTTGAACACCTTCCTGGGATCAGATATAAATGAGACAGAGCCCACTACCATCTGATGGTAGCAAACACGATTCAAAAGTCTAGGAGAGCCAGCTGGGTCACAGGCTTCCTAACTATCTCCTGGCTCAACTCATTTGCTAGAGCCATCCAAGCAATACCAGTTCTGAAATAAGGCCAAATGCAAGGTTGGGAAGATAATTTGATAATTCAGCCTTCCTCAACCAGTTACTCTCCATCTCCATAGACTACTAGTTCTATGTTGGCTAGGGAAGATGAAAGTTGGAATCTAACACATACTGAGGACACTTACTCACACAGCATTCTCTCTCACAAGAAATTTCAGATCAAGGTGGGGATACTCAATCAAGCCACAAGTATCCAGCTGTAACCATTTTCTGAAACTTTGCCAAGTGTGCAGACCTAACTTTAATGCTTTCACCAGCCCAAATGTGTAAGCATTGAGAATGCAACTTTTAAACTGCATTTTAAACTCCAAATATTGCCCCAGATTCTCAGAGTTAAAAAAGATGAAATGTGTCCAATAAAATCTGACCAACTAAAAAACTAGATTTAATTTAAGACTAAACCTCAGCAATAAAGTTACCAAAAGAAAGAAAGAAAGAAAGAAAGAAAGAAAGAAAGAAAGAAAGAAAGAAAGAAAGAAAGAAAGAAAGAAAGAAAGAAAGAAAGAAAGAAAGAAAGAAAGAAAGAAAGAAAGAAAGAAAGAAATTCCTAATAGGCTCCTAAGCAATTCTGCATAGAAGAGGTAAGCATTATTACACAGAAGAGTTCCAGAAGATGCCATTTTAGAACATCTTTGTTAATGTTTCACAAAGAACAGTACTATATGCTGTACGTAATTCATTGCTAAAACAATGACAGAAAAATAAATCGGCTTTCTTTAATAATATGGAACAGTACAAATTAAGAACTTAATGCTATGTAGGGTTGAATTCACTATGATGTTAACAATCATAGGTGGAAAATTAGGAGCAATTTTACCAGGATGCAGCATACAGTATTGATATCACTGATGAGTGACATGTCTGTAGCGCGAGGCTAAGGCTATGGGTCCCTCTTGTCAAAGTAGACAATACATAGCAAGTTGAATCAGTGCTGATATACAAGCTAAGGCTATTAGGTATGTTTTATATTGAGTCAGGAAACTATGGTCCATGAGTAACTGTTGAAATGAAACTCCTGGTTTTCCTCTCCTCTGTGATACTAGGTACCGAAGACCTTCTAGGTCCTTTTCTGAAGGGCAACAGTTGCCAACCCTGACTATGCAAAGTGAAGGACAAATGCAAAAGGAGACTGAAAAGCTATGCCAGACGTTATTGGCATTATATCCTGCATCCTTGCCTGCATCTTTGTATATCAGGAGAAATTGCACTAACATAGAGGCCAATGGTGAAATACGTGTATGTGAGAAGATAAGTCTGTATATTGTGTATGGGGGGAGGGGGGAAAAATGCACACAGAGAAACAAAACCCAAAAACAATTTTTATGAGACTAAAGAAATAAACACACAAAAAGTATGCAGGATGTCTTAGACATTGCAATGTTATTATTCCCTAATATAATAGGCAATGATTTTCAGAACTCACTGTAATTTACTAGGTGAAGGGGAGAAGGGGACACTCTGCTGACTATAGCCTCTTCTGTCTGAAGTGCAGAATTACTCATCCAAAATGAACTATTTGACTGGATGATTAATCCTCCTAAGAGCTTTACTGTAATTGTTATTGTCCTAACAACAACAAATGCACCTTACAAAGAAGAACCCTGCCAAAGACACTTTTAAAATTGCTGACAAACAAAGATGTAGCATTCATTTTGTTTACTTGATCCTGGAATGACCAGACTGATTGCCAAGATTTCAAATGCCCTCCAGCAGTACAGAAATGACTATTATTCTTCATTGGCTGAGTATGCCAATAAAAACTACAGAGAAATTAAACAAAATGACCAAGTCCATTTCATGTCCCCTCCTTGACACCCAATGTCACTTTAAACAAGAAATAATACAAACAAGACTCTGGTAAAAACAGCCCTTGACTCATTGCCTGAAACAGTTATAAGAAAGCAGGAATCATTAGAAACCTATACAGCAGGGGTCGTCAACATTTTTAAGTCAGGGGCAGAGTCACATTCCCTCAGACAGTTGAGGGGTCTGGACTGGTATCCCCCTGCCATTTATGGCTGCCATAAATGCAACTGTGGCTGTCGTAAATGTGTTTACGGCAGCTGTAAACGAGTCCATGGCCAACTGCGGCAGCAACTGGAGTGAGGGTATGGCCCAGATGATTTGGCACCATGGGCCGGATCCAGCTCATGGGCTGTAGGTTGTCGACCCCTGCTATAAGGAATTCTGCTACTGACTAAAATCTTAAAGTTTTGTGTGGCATCCATTACAGAATCTGTACTAGTGGTACAGATTCTGTACAACAACATCTGGAAGGCCACACACTGATGCAAATCCATTACTAGATACAACATGAAGTCTTAAGATCCAAATTAAAGGTAGAATTTCTGAAAAGATTGAGTGAGAATCTTCTACATTTCTACAGCTCCTGTCACTACTCAATATTGGCTATGTTGATTGAGTTCAACAGTTTCTAGAGTACAAAGTCTCCTTCAACTCTGTATTAGGAAAGAGTACTTGGTGAAAAGAGCAGTGAAGTGTTCAATTTGCTGATATCCTGAAGTGGCTTGCTGATTAAGTTACTTCATGATGCTAGAAATTAACAGTTGAATGAGCCGTGGAAGCTTTGCACTAGGAATGGACCAAACTAGAGCACCTACCCACAAGAGAAAGGTAGAAATCCTTGACAGGGGACTCAGAAATATGCAAATAGAGGAACCTTGACAACAGACTGATTTGCTCTAGTAATCTGGTTGTCTGGTTGCTGGAAAAATGTAAACCAAGTTGGCACGACAGCGTGCCAAATGGCAAGACAAATGGCAGGCTGATCGAGGCCTACGTCAACTATATTTATTTTTGTTGAAATTTCTGACAAAGTATTGGAGAAAGGTAACAGTTACAGACTATGAAGGAATGGCAGAAGCTTGGTCTCAGAAAAATATTGTCTACAACGGACCATCCATTTAGTGGTAGAGGCATCCAACTTGGCTTGTTGCCTCTTATTTCTTGAAGAAATATAGAACAAATTACTGCTGCTAAATCACATTATATTTCCAAGGAAGCTGTGTCATCCACTCATACATCTAGCCCAGTGATGGTGAACCTTGACTTCAATTCCCAGAAGCCCTGATCAGCAGGAGTGCTAACTTGGGCTTCTGGTAACTAAAGTCCAAGAACAGCTGGAGTGCCAAGGTTCACCATCACAGTTCTAGCCTAAGATTATCTGCCTCAGGTATAGCCACATTTCTGGCACAAGATCTATTGTGTTTTCAGTGACACCCTGAGAGCTACCACTTGACCAGCCATATATCTGAAACTCAGCCAGATAGGCGTACAGTATATGAAAATTGGAGGAATCCAGTTGGCTAAAGAATTTGTGATCTGCACAAGAACCAAGCTTAAAAGTCCTTTCATACAAAAATGTACTCCTGGTTTTTTGACAAAGGGTGCTGACAATGTATATACCGGTAAATATAAAGAATGTTTGCTACTATCAAGCTATTCTTTCTCCCATATCTCACACCATCCTAAAAGGAACATGAGAACTCCTGTCTCATTCATGCGCTATTAACCCAGCAAGGCTTTCGTTCTTCCATTAAAGCTAACCCTGAGGCTCACATAAAGCATCACTTCTCAGGATGTTGATGTTTATAGCCAGCAGGAAAGTCAGAGTTGCCTTCACAACCAGTGGACAGCAATTAATTTAAAAGCTGCCACCACCCTGGAGAAAGTAACTAGGAAATTTGCACTAAGACATTGATGAATGTGACTGCATGTTAGAAAATAGTTAAGAACAGAGCAATCTTTTCAAATATGTCTTGTTAGCATCAGTGTTGTTGGGCTACCAGATGGTGCTGGAGCATCACTCCAATCAGCCTCAGTTAGTGCAGAAATGAGTGAAGCACATTAAACATTATGCTCTGTCATCTGAAGGGCCACAAGCTGCTCACCCATTTTAGGGTTTCTGAACTGGTGCACTATAAATCTGATGGGGCAGAGATCAACGTCAGGGAATTTGAGGCAAACATTTACATTGCACGTTATGTTAAGGTTGTGCGATGCAAATGTTTGCCTCAAATTTCCCGACGCTATCTGATTTTAGCATTAACCGAGGCAAACATTATCCGAGGTATTACTGTATTCTGATATCCTAAGCAATCCTTCCCACTCTTTGGCATCTCAGCTTCACACCGTTCCAGTGGCAAACCCAAACAGATAGACTGGCATCCTTCCAGTAGCTACTTATGATGTCCTAAGGCAAAGTCCCATTTGCCACCCCTAGTTATGCCTCTGGGCTGTGGTGGCTTAGTGATTAAGATGCTGAGTTTGACGACCAGAAAATCAACAGATCAGTGGTTTGAGACCTGAGTGCTCCATGACGGAGTGAGTTCCTAATGTCTGTCCAACTCCTGACAACCTAGCAGTTCAAAAACAAGAAATTGCAAGTAGATAAATGGGTGCTACTTTGGCAGGAAAGGTAACAGCAGTCTGTGCACTCTGATGTCCAGTCATACCTGCCACATGACAATATAAACATATGCAGACGCAGATCTTTACTTTTACTAGTTATGCCTCTATGCTCAAAAAAAAGGCTTTAAAATGATTTTTACAGCCCATATTTAGGATACAGAGCTTTTAGTCCTTTCATCTTCTACTTCCCATCCATTCTCAGTTATGACTCAAATTTAACTACTGTAATCAAGATGGCTGAGGTCTGGCTGAGCTGACAGTAAGTCAGTTGAGCTTGTGTTGAATCAAGTCCCTCCCAGTGTAAGGCTTTTACAAATTACTGTACTTAAAGAGTGCAGGCACAGGGGCTATGAGGGATTTGAACCTCGCGTAACTGAACTCCTATCCTTTTCTGTCCCCATTTTGTTTTGTCTGCCAGCCAATCTAGTACAGCACAGTTATGGCAGAGATCACAAGGGATGTATCAACACAGGAACAACTGTGCGGGCCCAAGAGTCTACTGCTTACTCCAGATCCACTACAGCCAACTGATGTATGACTTTGGATTGAGCTGCTTGTTCTTTTTTTTTTTTATGTGATGAATTTTTATGCCTCTTTTATATTCTTGTCCCCTGCCCCCGCTAACTACGGTTAAACCAAAGCCTCCTTGCTTCAGTTGCTATGCAACTGTGGAGCCTAGTTAAAACAATTGCTAAGCCCTTAGAGTGCTTTTTTAGCTCTGTTTCCAGCCAATATACTTTTACGACTTCATTATTACATCAGTCATTACAATTCTTTCCACCACATCCCTGTAGAAATGTCATCCTGAAAAATATGTTTGTAACACTTGATAAATAGGCAGAAAAAGATAGGGCAGCTTTTTCTTCAGGCCATATTTCATCTTATCTATCTTCTAGTAAGGAGCTTGAAATGCTGCAAACCTGCATAAATATTAGGCCGATGAAAAGTGGGGTATACTTCCACATGACCTCACACACAGAATTCCCCCCTTCCCAAAGAATCCTGGGAATTGGTATTTTTTGTGAGGATGTAGGCCAGGGTGCCCAAACGTTTCAGGCAGTGGGCCAGTCACATGGTTCAGTGGGCCAGTCACATGATTCAGTGGGCCAGTCATATGGTTCGTCCCACTGGAAGCAGAAGTAAAATGTGCCTTTCAATCAGTTTCGCAACAGATATGTTGTGCAACAAGATGATATTTTAGGCTGCCATTTTCTCTGATTAAATCAGTGGTGCCCAAACTATGGCCCACGGGCCAGATCCAGTGACGGGCAGCAAAAAATTTTGCTACCACACCATGGGCATAGCCTACATTGTGGGCTATCTAGTCATGCCTGTCCATATGGCCATGTATGTATACATCTGCAAACACAGGCAGCACTGGCTCTTTGGTAGTACATGGAGATGAGCACTGCACCCTAGAGTCAGATATGATTGGCCTTTGAGCAAGGGAGACCTTGAACCACTTGCAGGGACAAATTTGAATATTAATCAGGGATCTTCTGTTATTAGGTAAAGGTTGCCCTTGCTCGAAAGCCAGTCATTACCAACTCTAGGGTTCAGTGCTCATCTCTGTTTATAGCCAAAGACCCAGTGGACTTGATACACAAGAGCTCACATTAAAATACAGCAGTTTTTAGTCTTTAAGGTGCCACAAAGTTTTTGTCTTTTTGTTTTGTTTACTCTCTGATATGCTTGCATGGAATAAAACTTTTTAAATGGTAGCTGTGTTAGTCCGTGCGGGGCAGGGAGGTGGGTGTAGTCACCCAATTATGCTACTCCCCTCCCCGCCTAAAGGCCACCCAATTTTGCCACCCCCTCTGCCCAAAGGCCACCCAATTTCACTATCCCCCGCCTGAAGGCCACCCAATTTTGCCACCACGCCCACTTGAAGGCCACCCAATTCTGCCACCCCCCTGCCCGAAGGCCACCCAATTTTGCTCCCCCCACCAGGTGTGTGTGTGAACCTGTTGCTGCCCACCACTGGCTGGATCTGGCCCCCATCACCCTCGTCGCTCCCGGAAGTGGAAGTAAAACGCACCCCTGATGAAGGCAATGCAAAAAACAGAAATAACCCAATCTGAATAAAGAGAATTATTACTTGGATGTTGGAAAAAATAGATACCATCCATACATGCCAAATTTTTACAGTGTGACAAATGTCGAAGTAGACAAAAAGAACAATTTTTATATCTCTAAATAAGAGATATATTTCTGCCAGCTTCTATATATCGCATTGAGCAATATCACTATCACAACGCGTAAGCATCTCACATGTAAACTGTGTATATTGGATGTCTCCCACGTATAATTCTTCTCCCTTCACTACATTAAAGATTTCTTCAGACTGTTCAGCTCACAGGAATTACAGTGGAACCTAATTTAGCGGAATCAATGCGTTCTCCGGGACGTTTTGTAAAATGAAAATTACTTAAACTGAATTTCCCATAGAAATGCATTGAATGCATTTCCCATAGGAATGCATTGAAAACCAAAATATGCTAACTGAAATGCAGCTTCCCATAGGAATGCATTGAAAACCAAATAATCCATTCCGAAAAAAATCCGTAAACCAAGCCATTATTTTCTATAGATTTCCTTTCACTATGCTATTTTTGTTAACCAAGCCGTTTATTAACTGAGGTTCCACTGTATCTTTCTACATACAGTAAAACCTTGGATAATGCTAAAACTTGGTTCCACAAGTCTTAGTATTATCCGATTTTTAATGTTATCCGATGCATGCATCAGATAACGTTAAAATCCTATGGGATGCATCGGATAACGTTAAAACTCCATAGAGATTGTAACAGGCACAGGCTTTAGCAAACGTTATCCGATGCATCACATAGGATTTAACACTATGCGATGCAATCCCCTCCCCCATTGCTTAACATTATGCGATTTTAGCGGTATCTGATGCATTATCTGAGGTATTACTGTATCTTATATAATTTGTTTTCACTGTTTAATTATCCAGTGTTCTTTCAAGCCAACATGAATTCAAAGACTCATTAAGTTCTGTGCTTAATTTAAATGGGGTTGGCGCGCACACGCGCGTGCGCGCACACACACACACACCATTGGCTGGGGTGGGGTTGGGCTGTTAGCTCAGGGGGGTCTGAGCTCTGGCCACCCCCTGGCTATGGCCCTGTGCCAAGAGTAAATGTACTGTTAGATGGGCAGTATACAAATCAAATTAGTCAATCAATCACTCATTTACGCAATCACCTAAACAAACATTTAATGAACAGGACTGAGAACAACTGAAAACTACATAATTCAATGAGACAGTAAAATCAAGATTTCTGAGGGACAGAACAACTGCTACAAATAATACTGGAAATAGATCTTGGAAATTTTAAGAACAAAACTTAACTTCTTTAAAAAATATTTACAGTTCCAAGGTTCCCCTTCCCCAATATAGGTTTATTTTAGGATTATTATTTTTAAAAAGTAACTATTTGCTTCCCATTTTTAAAAAATAAGTAAGCTAGAAAAAAATTACAAGGATATACATTGCTTGTTAATGGAGTACAAAATACATCCTGCTGTTACCTATCTTTTTGACACTCGCAAGAGAGAAAGAAAGAGCACCACAAAGCAAATTATAAACCAGGATTGAACCATGCATTTTTCCCTCTGCGATTCAGTAATGACAGTCTCATAGTTACAAAAAGCATGAAACTACCCCTTATTGTATTATAACTACAGTGTAGGGTGTGTGTGTGTGTGTGTGTGTGTGTGTGTGTGTGTGTGTGTGTGTGTGTGTGTGTGTGTGTGTGTGTGTGTGTGTGTGTGTGTGTGTGTGTGTGTGTGTGTGTGTGTGTGTGTGTGTGTGTGCGCCTAGTTATCTCTGAATTCTGCTTAGAAACATATGATTCCTAGAAAACAGGTAAATTTCCATTTATATGCATGCACTTAGCTGTGACAATATTCTAATACAATCACTTTCATTTGCATCATAGTTAAATGTTATATTGGGTGCTCTGTGAAGATACTGAGAACAAGAGTGGGCTCAAATTATACAATTTAATGTTTTAATTTCTCAGTGCTATTGGACAGATGTAAAAAAAATTAGAACTTGCATATAAAAAACGTTGCTCAGTTTTATTTCAGTGATTGAATAATTGAATTCCAGTGGAGAAAAGGAGGGTTCTAATACAGGTCTTGTGTGTTTTACAGCTTTAACCTGTCAAATAATTCATCTATATTACCACTCCCACACATCCAGCCTCAATAACCAGTTTCTACGCTTTTCATAACTATCCTTACTCGGTGGGTGGTGGTAAGAAGCCAAGGGAAAACTGAAGGAGGGAAGCACTTGCTGTCCTCTGCCACTCAAACACATAATCCAAAGGACTATGGATATGAGAGTATTCCTTGGGGAAACACTGTTTCCCAGGTACTACAAGAGTGACTATTGGTTTTTAATCCATTATTATTTTATTTAGAACACTGTTACTCAGTACTTTCTCTAAGATGCCCAAGATGACATATGCCCCACCTCAAATATTATTATTATTATTATTATTATTATTATTATTATTATTATTATTATTATTATTATTATTATTATTATTATTATTATTATTATTATTATTAAATATTTTGATTTCTATACCACCCTACTCGGAAGGACTGTCATTACTCAGGGCGGTTCACAACACATGTAAAATTACAAGTTCATAAACACATGTCAATAAATCATAAACAATCAATATCACATAACATTAAAATATCAATATCATTACAATAACAAAAAGATTCAATAAATATACAACATAACAGAACAATAAATTCAGTAGTTACAATATAATGGATAATAAATCATTATATTATTTCCATAACTCTAAATGTCATGTTCTATACTGTGCTTGTTATACTGTATTTCACGGCTCTTCTCTTTCCTCTGTTACCTTTTCTCCCCCCATCCTTTTCAACAGCACAAGAGAGAATTAAGCAGAATAAGGATGAAAGAGGAACAGCATTTTTCTTGGGTATCATTTGCACAGCCCTGAAAACATATCAGATGTATTACTGTAAATCTAGGACAAGCATCTTTACTCATTCTTTACACAAATACTGTATGTGAAATCATGAAGATGAAATTCATTTAGGTGCACCTTCCTAATTTGGTTCAGTATTACAAGATTTGCTTCTCATTTACATGATGAATTGTGACTTGTGACAAAGAAGAAGAAAACTAAGGCCTCAAACACAGATATTTCCTAAGCAGTTACAGGAGACTCATCTGCAACCAGTCACTTAGTTCAAATCGACTGTTGAGGTTTGGAATAATAAGAAACTACAGAACTCTATAATTTCCAGATAGGTAACAAGGGATTACTATGACAACTTACTTTCACAACTCAAGTTACTAGTGCTTGTCTATGTGTGAATAGGACATTTCTGTTTCTTATGTGTGTGGGGACCAGGTGGCCTCCAGATGTTGCTTGAATACAATTCCAATCAGCTTTATCCAGCATGGCTAATGGTCAGTGACGTAGTTCAGCAACATCCAGGAGGTTTTCAGGTTTTCCATCTCTGGTTCTTATGCTTTAAACCTTTTATATGTACCTTAGATCAGAGGTCTCCAATTACTGGGCCATGGGCTGATACTGGACTGTGGGTTGTCCTGAACTGGGCCATGGGGTGGCAGCGGCACTGGGAGCCCCAATGGCAGCTTTCTGCCCTCAACATGCACCACCAAGTCTGCCCAATGAACGACGTGAGAACACAGGCTTCAGACACAGCAGACAGGCAGATAGTTGGCCCCTTCCTCTACGTTGCTTAACTACAGTGGGGCTCCACTCCCCCGCCTGTGTGCAGTGAAGTATCACACTGCCCATATTCAAGCTGTGACTGGCAGATGGGAGAGATTAAAAATCCCACCACCCGTTAAAGGAAAGAGGGACTGGTAGATGCTGCAGGCTTTTAGATACCGATTGCCGGGGTACACAGAAGCACTTTAGGATCAGCATAACTAAAGTACAGTTGCATAACCTCGCATAAAGTGTTCCTCGCTTAAAGAGCAGAATTTTCTCTGAATGGTCGCCTCGCTTAACAACTAAAACCAACCAAAAACTCGCTTAACAACTAAATCAGGGTTCGCAATTTGCCCCACCAGAAGTCACAAATGGTCACTTACAATGGTGTTTCACTTAAAGAGCAATCCTGTGGAACACATTATGCTCTTTAAGCGAGGTACAACTGTATCTCTATACAATATCTAAAATAGCTGTTCATTAACCAGGTTACCAAAACTCTCAAAGAAGTACTTGGAGGAATGTCTTCATGTAGACATGTCTACTTACTTTTGATTTACTGACAACTAGCCACCCATATTCTAGCTGTGGATCATCTGTTTACCGGGAGGGGGGGGGGAAATCCCTGGTTTAATCCAAACTCCAGGTCTCTTCTAAAATCTTTAAGTGCCACTGTCCCAGCCTGGTATATAATAATAATAATTTTTTGTCAGAATTATTTTGGGTTGAAAGCACTTTTGTGGAAGAAACTCTGCTCAGGGAATGGCCAAATGAGACTCCTTTCATGTCTCCAAGAGCTGGGACAGAGACAGGCACTCAATCATGCAGTACCTAGGTCTCGAACTGCCGACTTGCCAGTCTTCCACCTAACAAACTTGGTATTGTAAAGAAGTTTGAGACTTCAGTGCCCATGATCTATAACCATTGACCACCCTGATTTGGACTTATGGGACTGTAGGCTCAAACACATGAAAATAATTCATTGGCCTGACTCTGATATTCACAAGAGACAGAAAACATACAGCCTCCCAGGCACTGGATGTGCTTTAGGATCAAGCTGTGGTTTCCCATTATTGCCTATGCTAACAAGGACTGGGATCTATGGCTCAACAACATCTGGAGGACCACACATTCCTAACACTAGGTATAAACAGATGCAGAACTAGATGGATACATGGTCTTAGCAATAATGCTTATAAACCACTCCATAGCACCAAGAGCACTCTGGGGACAGTTTACAATATAATTAACATCTTACCAAACTTGGAAGAATGGAAGGCAGGATCAAGCTCACATTGTGAGCAGTTTCGGCTGCAGTACTACAATTTAAAAACTATTACACCAGGGTCTTACTTAGAAGACAGTAGCATCTTTGGGTCTTCTAATGTTATGTTGAAAATGTCTGGCAGGGCCATTGAAGAGCAATCAGGATTGCAATGTTCAAAAACTGCAGAAAATCAAATAATTTTGTTTTTACTGGAATTATTTCAGTTATGAACTCTGCTGCATTTTTACCAAGTTTGTGATGCTATCAAAGGGGTCGGGTGGGAAGAAATGTGCCCATCAAAAAAGAAAAAAAAAAGCTCCTGTATTGCAAGAAATAATTATTTGAAAACCAGCTTTGTTTGAAGTGGCACCCATTCAGAAAATGAAAAGGGTAAAACAAACAAGCCCACACAAATATAGCTGTTAAAAAGGCAGTGAATCCTTCTGCTGAATTTATTGCTGCATGATACAAGTTGGTACCATCCATTGGGGCTGCAGTGTTAAAGGTATAAACTTACCGGTAGATCAAACTTTATATGGAACACTAGCTCAACATTATCTATTGCACAGTTCAGCATGCACAATGGACATGACATCATCACCAGCAGCAAACTACCACTGATTAAGGATGATTTGGGGATGCATGTGACTCAGACACAAAGCGGCAAGCTCATGCACACTACAATCACCAAGGAAAGCATCAGATCAGCAGTGTTTTGCTGAAACTGCTGATGTCATCACCATTGTGTATATAGTCACAAAACAGCATTTTACCCTATGTCTGAAGAATAGGGGGAATTTAGAGAGAGGGAGAGGAGAATGACAAATCCCACTACCTGTTTTAATGTAGAAATCAATGGATAATATAGACTGGAGATACTCTGCAATGTGAACAGCACGGTGTAACTTAAGCACAACTGCTGCTGTCCCTGCTGCTTCTACCAGCACTGGGAGAGTGCGGGGGAGGGGGGGGAGAGACATATCCACTCCGTTCCACTCTTTGTCTGAAATTCCTCCGTGGCGCGCTTTAGCCAGGAATGTGTGTTGGACGAAGACCATTCCGGTCTTCATCCGACGAGCGTTCCCAGCTAAAGCGCACCATGGAGGAACCTCAAACAAAGAGCGGAACGGAACGGTTATGCCCCCTACACTCTTCCAGATGCTGGTAGAAGCAGCGGGGAATGTGGAAAACATGGCAAAACTACCACAATTGTCACTGCAAATTGTTGTCGCTGCCACCCCACCCCTGCCTCCACTGCCACCACGTTAAGTGATGTTTTGCAACTTCTGGAGCTCGGGGCGAGTGGTGCAGGGTGCAATTTTAAAGTCTAAAATGGTGGGGCCACGATTTTACTTTCCCCCAGATGGAAGGAAATCTGGGGAAACCTGTTCCATAAGTTGATTTCCTCCCCCCCCCCCCGGAAAACGGGACGTTATTTCCCCAGAATTTCCTTCCAGAAAACAGGCTTTCTGTAAAAAGAGGCATCCATAAAACAGGGTTTTACTGTATGTTAAAAAAACTATTTTTGATAGAGATTTTGCAAAGCAGGAAACGAAAATCATACAACTACTGAACAGCCATGCAGAATCTCAGAACATTAAAAACCAAGAGATTTGAAAAAGAGTTCGAGAGAAGTCATCTAGTACAAAAATGACTCTAAAATAGGTGAACAATACTGAAAGTGACACTTGGAATCTATACTGGCTAGACACAGTTTAGGTCCTCTCAGATTGTCAGGAAGAATCATCTTCCTTCAAAAGAGATTCATTTTGGCACCCAAGGAAACCACAGACCTTGTAAAAACTATTCAATCACAGGCTGCAGGAACTTTGGCTTATGGGATGCAGCCACAAAAAAGAGGGGGGGAAAGGAGTCAGTTTAGTTGAGAAATAAAACTTCTGTACATCCAAGGCTTTTGGTCTCCTGTTGGATGAGTTAATGATTACTCAGCATAGTGGAAATTCTTTTTTTTTCTAGGCATTGTTATAACCCTTTTCTTTAGGAATCCAGCCTGCTATTTGAACTAGAGAAGGCATGAGTCCAAAGCAGTGTTTCCGAAACTTTGGTTTTTGGATTTCAATTCCCAGAAGAGTACGCCAGTTCCCCAAAGCACTGACCAGTCAATGTACTGACTCAAGCTTCTGGAAATTGAAGTCCCCCTGTGGGGCGTGGCCCCCACATTGGGAAACACTGCTCTAGACACTCTAACTCAAATGTGGTAGGATATTTCCAAGAATTCTGTCCACATCAGGGGTTCTCAACCTTTTCAAGCCATGAGCCAGGTCACACTCCCTCAGACAGCTGAACGGACCAGACCGGTAGTTTATTTACTTATTTATTCACATTTCTATTCCACATTACTCGCTAGGGCGACTCAGGGCAGATTACAAACACGTCATATAAAAACATATAAAATCATAAATTCAATACAGTTTTAAAAACGAAAAACAATTTAAAACCACTATTCCTTCATAAAATAGAGGTTTGACGCATGAACAGTTCCGGGCAGCCATTTTGGCTGCCTGGAAAGGGCACAGGCAGCGCTTGGAGGAGCGGCAGGGGTGGCCTTTCCTTGCTGGGCCGCAGTGCGTGGCCAGGCCACCACGCCATTGCAGTGGGTTGCCGCCGTGCCGCTGTGGTTCCTGGCTGCCTAGTGCCTGCTCCCTGACCCCAGGCCAGGTAAGTGACAGGTTTGTGTTTGGGGTGGGTGGGTTGATTTGTGTGCTATGTATTATGTGTATTTATTTTAATTTTAATGTGTATTTTTATTTAATTTTTATTTATTTTATTATTATATTTTTTCCCTTTGGCTCTGCCCACGATTTCATGACAGCATGACGTTGGCTCCGCCCATGTCGGCTCCGCCCATGGTGGGATAGTAAATTTTTTGACAGCCCACCACTGCATATAAGGCTAGTCCGCCTTGCCATAAACCACATCCATGGGTGTTTCCACCGCTTCTGGACGTGGCACGACCAAGGGTAGTTGGCCACATAAAATGGTCCCATGGGCCATATCTGGCCCACAGGTTGTAGGTTTAGAACCCCTGGTCCACATCCTTAAGCTGTAAAAATGAAGAAGGGTCCGTTATATTTGAAGCTCTGCACGCGGGCTCTCACCCCAAGGAAAACGGTGGCCCAACACTCTGACTGCCCATTTCCTTGGGGTGAGAGCATGCTAGCGGGCTCTCACCCCAAGGAAACAGGCAGTCTGAGCGGTTTGCCCAAACCAAGCTGGGAATCACAGCGTCTGATCCCCGGCTTGGTTTGGGGGAATGCCCACAGGCAGGCACGCCCACTTTCCCCTACACCAAGCCAGGGATCAGACGCTGTGATCCCTGGCTTGTTTGGGGGGGAAGCAGGGAGGGGGACTTTGCCAGTGATCATGCACTGGGACTTTGGGAGTGTTTCGGGAGAGATCAGCGCCTGCCAAAGACGTAGGCAGATCGACCCCCTGTTCCTTTTCTTCTTTGGAAAGGGAACAGGTCTTTTTTTAACATTGTGCGATCAATGCATCGCACAACGTTAAAAACCAGATAACGCTAAGACTTATGGAACTAACTGGCTTTTGAGCAAGGTGACCGTCACCTTTACCTATCTCATGCCAAGTAAAGCAATTGGCGGCTGACAGACCATAGTTACACTGACTTCTCAACTTGCATCAGTTCACAGATGAGGTTCACAGTGATGAGCTTATACCAGCAGATGTATGCAATAAGACCCTGGGCACAGTTTTCTAGAGCATTCTTAATGGACAAAGGGTGTGTGTGTGTGTACATAGAAAGCACCTCCTTGAAGATTGTGCTATTTTTGAACTACAGTCAGGTGTACCACTGGCAACGGCCACCATGTGCTGCCTAAACTTTCTCACACTAGGTTGGGCAAAGGAACTGTAGAATAAACTCACCAAAAGGTGACTTCATTTTGGCAGTTTCATGTCTGGCCTAGGCATGGAAGAAGAAGAATGGACAAAGGTAGAACAGTGGAACCCCAGATAACGAGCACTTTGTATAATGAAAAATTCGTACAACAAAGCATTTGTGTGCTCTAAGCAATACTCCGCATAATGATCCCCCTTCCATTATACGGGGTTTTTGTTAAGCGGGGTATACCCTGCTTAACGTAAACCCCGTATAACAAACTTTTTTTTTGTTATGTGGGGTATCACCCATTTGATCCGCATAATGAAAAAAACCACATAGCGAAGAGCTGTATGGAATGGAGCTTTTTTGTTATGTGAGGTTCTACTGTATGGCTTTTCCTGTTAGTCATTCCAACCAACATTTCCACTAGAGCAGGAGTGCCCAAACTTTTCGGGCCACATGATGGTCACATGGTTGAGCGTACCAGTCACATGGCTCCTCCCACCAGAAGTGGAAGTAAAATGTGCATGTGCATCGTCTGCTGTAAATGACCCGTGGCTGGGTGACCCAAGCAAGGGTGACTTTTACCCTTACCATATGGTGAAGAGTCTGGTATAAAAGGTGATGACGTTTTATAATAACTGCATTTTGTTGTTCAGTCGCACCATCGATTCCGACCCTTTGCAACCCCATAGACCAATGTCCGTCAGGCACTTCTGTCCTCCACCATCCTCCTCAACTCGCTCAGTTCTGTGCCCACTGTCTCTACAATACCATCTAGCCATCTCATTTTTGGCCGCCCCTTTTTCTTTTGCCCTCCACCTTTCCCAGCATCAAGGCTTTCTCAAGTGAATCTCAAGTGAATCCTCTCTTCTCATTCGATGTCCAAAGTACTTCAGCTTCATCTTTACTATTTGACCTTCTAAGGAGCAGTCTGCCTGTGAATGAATTGACTTTTTTATTAAACTGAGATGACTATCTACCTATCTGACACTAATTAATCTTTCCTTCCCACCTCTGAATTCAAAGAGAGTTCCCACCTTTCTCTGTTCTGTGTTATTTACCTTTCTTTTGTCAGTGTCAGTTGTTTTGTTGTTTTGGCTGGCTGGATGCTAGCATGAGTTCAATAAAGAAAGTAGCATGAATGCATCTGTAATTCCAATTACTGCAAAACTGTTTTTTCCCCTCCTACAAATGTCTCAAAAGTGAGTTACTGAGACTTTGGGGGGCTAGTTAATGAGAAAGGAGTAGATTCTGGGAGACCTGGACTTATTCTATGCTGTGGGTCTCTACGCTTCTACTCACAACTAATGAGGATATTACCAGAGATTCTTGGCTCTGCAGCAGAAAGCGCTGTTAAAATGTGATGAGAACAAAAGTTAAGAGTTCAGTTAAAAATAGAAATGGAGTTGTCTAAGACAGAGGGACTCTATGTTTGAAGTGGCAGCATGATAGCCCTTGCAGTACACTGGATAAACTGCAGTAATGCATTCAAAATTCTGCTCACAGTTCAATTCCAAAGGGCTCAAGGCTGATTCAGCCTTCTGATTTCTGTGGTTGTTAAAATGAGTATCCAGCTTGTTGCAGGCAAATAGCTAGTTAACTCGTGAAGTGCCCAGAGTGTGCTCTAAGCTCTATGGGGCAAAATCTGACTGACTGTACTATCAGGATTGATCATAGCCATCTTGATTTTTTTCCAGAAGTGAAGCAGTGCTTCAATGTCAATTACCTGCTAAAGTGACTAAAAAAATCCCGAGTGACTAGATCTTGGTTCTGGTAACAGAGCTCCCAGGTGGCCAAAATGGAACAGATTTACTCCTTCAATAATGACTCATCCAACCAGGTCTCCATGATTTAAGACATATCTCTGTGTTCATCTGGGATAAGGTACTGGACAGCTATTTTCCTAGTCACTGACCTTGTATACACCACCACCGGAGCCTTTAATCCAGGCAGTTTGCCATCAAAGCTGTTCAGGATCTTTGAAATGTGAGATGGTTTTGGAAGAACTCATGCCCTGTTAAGATTCTCCACACACATAATGATCAAACTGCATTTCATCTCCTGCCATATCCCGACCCTCTACTGCCAAAATCACTGCTCCCAACCTTTCCACAACTCTGCCTCTACTTGGAGCACAGCTCTCTTATTAGAATGGAATACTGTACAACAACATGCAGATTTTGTGTCTTGTCTCTTGCCCTCTTTTTGCTATGTTTAGAAAATACAGCACTTCAATGACTGAATAACTACATCTCTATGCAGCAGAGGTGGGGAACTGCAGTCCTCTGTTATACCACAACTTCCATCCTCTGTAGAAGCATAATCAATGGAGAGGAATCATGGTAGCACCATTCAAGAACACCTGGAGGACCATAGGCACCCATCTTTACCTAATCTGAAAAAAAAGGAGCAGGATAGATCAAACAGAAAGAAAAATCCAGCAAGGCTAGTAGGATCAAGAGCACTAATATTGTCAAAACCATCAACAGTAATCCTGTACTGTTACCTCAAATTGCAAGCATCTCTTCTTCAAAGGTGGAATGAGGCTCTGAATTAGAAGATTTATTTTCTAAGTGGGGCCTATCTTAGTTCTATGAAGGTGAGAACAAAGCTATATTCAGGCTGGAACATAACTACCTATCCAGCACTAATTAATCTTTCCATTCCACCTCTGAATTCAAAGAGAGCTCCCACCTTGTAGAAGTTTAAAGTCAGCCAACTTTGGTTTACAGTCAAACCTCGCTGAACGAGTGTTTCGCTTTGCGAAAAACTCGCATAACGAGTGGGTTTTTCAAAAAGCGGACCGACTCACATAGTGAGAATATTTGCTATGCGAGTCGGACTTTCCCTATAGAAAACTCGTATAACGAGCGTTTCTATGGGGAAAACTCACATAACGAAAAAAAAATCACTATGCAAGTTTTTTCCCTTTAAAAAATCACTATGCGAGTTTTTACCCTAAAAAAGCTTGTTATGCGAATTTTTCCATAGGAATTTTCACTATGCGAGTGTGCTTTCTTGCATTGTAAATCGCCCAGAGTTGCCTTGGCGAGGGGGCAGTTACATAAGTCAAAACAAACTAACTAACAAACTGTTTTGATCAGAGGGAAGGTTAAAAGAATAAAGTTCAGACAGACACAAATGAAATACAAACAAGCACACACTTTCAAAATAAGAACAGCTGGTTACAAAATTGTACTCAGAGAGTACTTCACAATATGAGGTACCACAAGGCTCAGTTCAGGGCATGGTGCCTTTGAACTTATTCATTAATTATTTGGAGAAAGGAATACAGGGAATACTTATAAGATTTATAGTAAAGGTCACTCTTGCTTGAAAGCCAGTCATATCTGACTCTAGGGTTCAGTGCTCATCTGTTTATAGACAAAGAGCCAGCACTGTCTGCATCTGCAGACGTTGGACATGTGGCAGGAATGCCTAGACACCGGAGTGCACGGAATGTTGTTTATCTCCCACCTTAGTGGTACCTATTTATCTACTTGCAATTTCTTGCTTTCGAACTGTTAGGTTGGCAGGAGCTGGGACAGAGACAGGAGCTCATTCCGTCATGCAATACTTGGGTATTGAACTGTTGACCTGCTGCCTTCAAGTCAGCGTCTTAACCAGTTAATTAGGTGAAATAGCTGGAATAAACAGAATGAAATTTAACAGGGATAAATGCAAAATTTTACACCTGGGGGAAAAACCCCAAATCCATGGTTACAAGATGAAAGATACTTAGCTCAGTAACACCACGAGTAAGACGTACATTGGAATTGTTGTAGCTCACAAGCTGAGTTTGAGTCAATAGTGCAAAGAGGTTGAAAAAAAGGCCAATGCTAATTTAGTCTGCATTAACAGAAGTAGAGTCTCCAAAGACGGTGAAGTACCTCTCCCCCTCTACTCAGCATTAGTTAGATCACATCTAGAGGACTGTGCCCAGTTTTGGACACTGTATTTTAAGAAGGATTCAGACAAACTTGAACAAGTTCAGAGGAGGGCAACAATGATGATTAGGGGACTGTAAATCAAACCCAGGAAGGAATGGTGCATGTTTAACCTTGAGAAATGGAGACTGAACAGGGGATAGAATAATAATTTTCAAATATTTGAAAGAAAGTCACAGAGAAAAGGGGCAGGATCTGTTTTTGATCATCCCAGAATATAGGCCTAAACCACAGAGTGCCAGATATAGGCTAAATATCTGGTAAAGTTTTTTAAAAACTGTTATAAAGGTAAAGGTTTCCCTTGCTCGAAAGCAAGTCGTGTCCGACTCTAGGGGACAGTGCTCATCTTTGTTTCTCAGCCGAAGAGCCAGTGCTGTCTGCTTCTGCAGTCGTTTCCATGGTCATGTGGCAGGCATGACTAGACACCGGAGCGCATGGAACGCTGTTATCTTCCCACCAAAGTGGTCCCTATTTATCTACTTGCAATTTCTTGCTTTCGAACTGCTACGTTGGCAGGAGCTGGGACAGAGATGGGAGCTCATTCCGTCCTGCAGTACTCGGGAATCGAACTGCTGACCTTCTGCCTCCCAGTCAGCGTCTTAGTGACTTGAGCCACTGCAGTCCTTATAGCAGTCCAATAATGGAACCAATTACCTTGGGAGCCAGTGAGTACTCCAACACTGGAGAAATTCAAGAGAAAACCGGACAACTATCTATCAGACCTGCTTCAATTTGGCTTCCTATGCTGATCAGGGGTTTGGATTTGATGATCTCATAGGCCCCTTGCAACTCAGTTATTCTATGATTCTATGAAGAAACCTAATTTCCCTCAATCTAAGTCTCTTTAAATGCCTCTGGAAGTAGAGGAACATCCCTGCCCCAGTCCTCTCCATGGGACAGCTCTCAGACACATCATGACCTGCTCTGAAGAGAAATTAATGTGGAAGGTTTCCCCTTCTGGAGAAACCCTTTATTAATTTAATGAGTCATCAGACTAACAATTTTCCACACTTTTGAAGCTTTATGCAGCCATATATTCACAGGGAAAGGATAAACATAGCATTACTGAGAAGACAAAATTCCTTTCCTCAATCTCTTTGGATCTTTTCATAGCTAAGATTTTTTTTCTTCCTGATCATACGGTACTTCACCAAAGAGACATGTTGATGTTATTTTATTTTTTTGTGACAGTCAAAGAGTTCAATCTGCAGTTGGAAAGGTTACAGTAACTCATTAATTTCTTGACACATTATATCCTTTATCTCAATCTGTTAGGCAGGTCAACGATCCTTATTATCTTTCTAACCTGAATGCATTTCTCTAGTAAACATGATAATATTATTATTTTCAAATAAGAAAGGTGATTATTTTTTTCCTCAAAAAGGGAGGTGTGTTTTACTAGTCATTCTGAAATTTAGAGTCTGAATATACAAATTAACATGCTTGCTGCTACTGCTTACTGTCCTAACACTTGTTCACTTCTCCCTCATGTGCAATAATCAACAAATTAGGAGGACAATCAGGTTTTTTTACTACAGGTTGCTCCCCTACACATCCATGGGTTCAGTGTCCATGGTTTTAGTTATGTACTGGTCCAAAAATATTCAATAAAATCATGAAATGCATTACAGTTGTACCTCACTTAAAGAACATGATGTATTCCACGGGATTGCTCTTTAAGCGAAACACCATTGTAAGTGAACAAATATGACTTCTGGTGGGGGGAATTGTGAACCCTGATTTATTTGTTAAGCGAGTTTTTGGTTGATTTGTTAAGCGAAGCAAACATTCAGAGAAAATTCTGCTATTTAAGCGAGTTACTCTTTAAGCGAGGTGCTCTTTATGCGAGGTTTGACTGTATTATTTATTTCTATGGTTCAGTACAAGAGCTTGCCACTAGAGGCCAGTCACTGCAATGTAAAATATAGGGTGCACTATTATCTTGAGTTTCAAGTATTTGTGAAAGGTCTTGAAACCTATTTCTCCTAAGTGACTTGTACTCAGAAGCGTAGCGTAGCGAGGGGACGGCCCACTCAGGGCACCACTTTGCGGGGGGCGCCAATGCTGCTGCCCCAGACTTCCTGACAGTGGGGCAGGCGCCAGGAACCTCTGTCACCACCGGGCTGGAGGGCAGCTCGGCCGCCTTCAGTGACAGCGGTGCCCAGGAAGGCGGGAAGTGAGGCCAGCAGTCGCTGCAGCCCAGCACTGGCCAGGCAAACACCTGGCCCGCACTGCTTTGGCTGCAACGACTGCCGGCCTTGCTTCCCGCCTTCCTGGGCGCCCCTGCCAGCGCCGGACTAGGAGGCAGGGCAGCTGCGCCACCTGAGACCCTGACAGTGAGGGGCTGGGGCTGTGTGGGCCCAGTGGTGAGCCCACCGTCAGCGTCCCAGGCACGTGGCTGACCCATCCCACGGCCGTGGCCAGAGGGGTGAGGCCGGTGGTCTTTGCAGCACTGTGGCTGGAGCAGCGCCAGCCAGGCGTTGCTGGGGGAGGTCCTCCAGCCGCTGCACTGGGCCGCAGTGACCACCGGCCTCGCTTCCCGTGTACCGCTGCTGCTGAAGGTGGACTAGCTGCTGCCGCCGGGCTCGGAGGTGGTTGGCTGTGGGACTGGGACCCCGATGGTGGGCTCCCCGCTGGGCCCACGCCACCCCACCCCATACCCTTGCCCGCACTGTTGGGGTCCCAGGTGCGTGGTTGCCCTGCCTCCTAGCCTAGCAAATCCCCCAAAGGTAGGACTTTCCTACCTATGTGGGGGCAGGGGCGGCAGGTTTGGCCCGGAGTCCCGGGCGCCTAAACCCACCCTATGCCACTGCTTGTACTGTGAAACAATAGTGGTTACAAAACCACAGAGAAGACTTATAAGAATGAAAGGGTGTTTGCCTGATGATAACCGGAAAGGGGGGGGGGAATTCCACATCCAAAGAGGGCACTTTGCCAGAAGCCGAAATGTCTTTAAATGAGGGAACAACTACCCATTATTACATCAATTTTATTTTGTTGTAAAAGGATGGAGTGACCTAAAGCCTGAGGCTCTCCAGTACAGGCAGAGTTCAAATCAATGATAATTGCACCCAAAAAGTCAATCTGGATATCAGCTTGTAAAAAGAAATCAGACTTCCCACCTCATTTATGCTTGCAGCCACTACACTTTGCAGAGACTGCAAATGTAACCTTTGTAAAGTGTGTGGGAGTGAGGCCAGAGAGAATTTCTTCTTGGAAATCAACACAGCTCATTGCCTTAACCGAAGACAAGAACTTCCTGCCATTTTAAAAGAACATATAATAGGTAATGTGTAATGTCATTGAAGCCTTTCATCTCTGAAACAAACATACTGCAACTGAAACACCCTTAAAGATCTTTTGGGATGTCCTATGGCAGTGGTGGAGAACATTTTAGAGACCAAATGCCCAAGGAAGCGGAGGCAACATCATGTGGGTCCGTGCATGCGCACGTGCATGCGCTGTTTGAGGTGCACTGGCAGCATCACATAGGTGTGTGCACATGTGTGGTGACTGCCCGTGTACCTTCTCCTCCTCCTCCTTGAGTGCATGTGCACATAACTATAGGAGGGTGTGTGGGGTGTCTGGTCATCTTTACCTTGCTGGGCTAGTGGCATACATACCAGAGAGGGCTGTGCAAACCACCTCTGGCATGCATGCCATAGGTTCGCCACCAGTGTTCTAGGATAAAGTGATATTACACTAAAGTAATAAATCTCTTCAATATGAAAACTGGTTTATAAGTGCCTGTTCTTGAAATTTTAACAAAATAATTCCAAAATATGGAGTACATTTGTATGCTACTATGAACCAGAATTGTACACAATTACTGGTGTATAGTGACTGCTTCCACTACAAGATAGAACAGCTGAACAAACCACAGACTCTCTTGTCTACAATGTGTTTTATATGATGTCCAAATCCAGAATTTCGGTTTTCTCTTTCAACACAGCAGAGAAATAAGCCAAGAATAAATTACAAGGTTTAAACCCAGTTATTTATCCCAAACAGGGGAGATAATTGCATTTATAGAAGGGTTGCTTTTTTAGCCAATGATTCCATGGGTTACTCTAGTTTTGACTAGCTGCTGGATTTAAGCCAGTTTTATATATATATATATATATATATATATATATATATATATATATATATATATATATATATATATATATATATATATATATATATATATATATATATATATATATATTACTTTCTGAGAAACATAAAAAGGTCAGACTATTGGATTCAGACATTACAGCAGATGACAAGCTGAAGGTCTGCGAGATCTTCAGCCACTTTTGCATGTGACAGGAATAAATAAAATCAATTTCATATCAGAAATTACTGTGGGTTGAAAGGATTTTTATTGGAGAAACTCCACTCAGGGGACACCCAAATGAGGCTTCTTTCATGTCCTCAAGATCCGTCATGAAGCACTTGGGTATCAAAGCCCTACTTTCCAATCTCCAAGCTCTGTGTCTTAACCACTAAGCCACCAGTCAGGCAGCATGATGTTTCAGCCTGAACAAGCCAGAACTATGTGGAATGCAGCCCTATTTATGTCTGAAGGTTATGGTTGTTCCATATTTTCATCAAATAAACTGGAACTAGAAAATTTGTAAATGATCAGACCAAATCAATCAAATTGGCCACATCTGTATTTATTTATTTATTAGTTCAAATTTATATTGCCGCCCACTCACCGTGGCGACTCAGGGCGGCTTACAAAAAATACATTACATTATATTACAATATACTATGTTGGTGTGGGCTCAGGGGGATGGGCGGCAAAGTCCTCAAATGTCAAATGTCAACAACCTGCTCTTCTACTGCAATACAGTTAGGAAAGACAGGTTTCTTGAGCTAGTATTTAAATGAATTGGTAGCAGTGCGCATAAAAAAAATCAAGATTTCTTTTTTTAAATTAAAAATCAGATTTTTAAATTTAAAACCCGTTTTGATTCAAATTGTTTTCCCACTAAAATGCTTTCGAGGAAAAATCTACCTAGAGATAGTTTTCTGTTTAATATATATTCATGAAATAAGGAATCATCATGAAACAAGTATTAGTTTATAATGAATTCTGCTGAACCTAAAACATGCCTGAACAAACTGTTAGAAAGGGAAGCTACCTAAAATTCTGAAGATAAGTTTGCTATTTATTTAGTTTTTCCATGTGCATTCTCAACTACCCTTTTTGAAAAAGAGACTGAAATGTTCACATGCTCCAAGCTATTTATGATTTAATGCAGGGGTGGCCAAACTTTTTGGGCAATGGGCCGTTCGTGTGGTTCAGTGGGCCGTTCGCGTGGTTCCTCACACCGGAAGCAGAAGTAAAACTCACACCTTGCAATCTGTTTTGCAACAGGATGAGATAAATTTTAAGCTGCCACTTTCTCTGCTTAAACCAGGGGTACCCAAACTACAGTCTGTAGGCCAGATCCAGCCCCCAATGCCAATTCATCCATCCCATGCTGCCCTCATCACTCCATGAGGGTGCGTTTTACCTCTACTTCTGGGAACTAGGGTGGCGTGGGCCAGATGAATTGGCATCAGGGACCAAATCTGGCCACAGGCTGTAGTCTGGCCACCCCTGATTTAGTGAGTCTTCTCTAGTTACTGTTTGCCTGTTGCCAGCTTTACAAACTGATTCATATCCAGCAGTGGCAAGAAGAAACTTGTGTAAACAGGAATAACAAACCTTCACTGTCATCTGAATCTTATTTTATTGCTCCTTTTACATCTAACAGAACAGAGATCAACAAGCCACACTGAGAACGAAACACCTTGGCTACTGCAAAAAAGAGTCAGGTTTAATGAGCTTTGCCTTGCCAATATTGCATAATTTCTTGAGGGTCTGAAAACAGGCTTAAATGTAGGGAGATTTGTGTATTTGGGATTATAAAAACACTTCAAACAAAATATTCACCATGGATTGCCAACAACTGCCCTATCTCTGAACTCTATGTCCTTCAGTTGTGCAGATACACTACCGTCTGATAGTCAATTATTACTTCAGAACAGAATGAGATTACAGGATTCTATGTGCCCTCTCTATCTTGAGTCATCCATGTCCATTTTGTGCACCTGCATTCATTACACCAAAAATGGGTAATCTGAGACTCTTGGTTTACTGTTATGTTCCTTCTAATTTAAAAACGCCTTTCCAAGTGATCTATTAAGAATTCAGAATTACACACAGAGCTGATTTAATATAACTGATACCTGTATTATGTTACTCTCTTGAATTTATTAAATAGCGAAACATCAAGATAATTTTTTTCTAAGTAAACTACCATTTCTCAATTCAATGGTGCAAAATCAAGAGCAAAACATATCTCCCATTTACTCAGGGATGTTTTTAGACAGGTTTTTAAATGTTAATATATTTTTGTACAGTGAACTACATTATTGCTTGCTTGCACATTCTATCAATATATTTAGGTGTCAATTTAGGAAATGGCAATACTTTGTCAATGTCTAAAACTCCCATAATATGCTACTACAGACCACACCCCTTGTCAGGATGTTTACAGTAATGATTTTTTAGGCCAGGAGTTCTCAACCTTTTTAAACCTGGGGCGGGGTCACACTTCTTCATGCAGATTCAGGGGCTGGATGGCCATTTTGCCCTTCCTCCACCACATGGCACTTCTAGGTGTGGTGGAGGACCACATGAAATGGCATCACGGGACGCAGATTGTTTTAGGTCCTATGTCAAAAATACAAGTCCTTGGTCTCTACATCCAGTTTTACTTTCACCCAGTTTCCAGCCATGTGTACAGTTACACTCAATGGCGCTCTAGGAACGTGAGGAGGTAAGCTACAGTCCACAAAAATTCATGCTAAAATAAAATAGTCCAATCTCAAAGGTACCACAAGACACCTTGCAGTTATTCAGTGTTTCCCAATGTGGGGAACAAGCCCCACAGGGAGACTTTTATTCCCAGAAGCCTATGTCAGTACATTGGCTCATCAGTGCTTTGGGGAATTGACTTAGGCCTCTGGGAATTGAAGTCCAAAAACCAAAGGTTGGGAAACACTCAGTTAGTTACTCGTACAGAAACACAAGCATGTCATTTCTGAACTACTATTTTGCATGACTCCACATGCATAGTAGTATAACCTTAGCTTCAAGCTAATACACACACACAGGTGCACACACACATTCATAGGAATCTGCAAAGCAGGACAATGGCTAGTGCACAAAATGATGTTGCTTTTCTAGCAAAGGTCATTTCACAAATTTCTGAGCAATTCTGTAGTTGTGTATTCAAAAAAACTAAACCAAGTAGTAAGAACAAAAAAAAAGGAGCTGTGCCAGAAATAGCCAATACTCCATCTAGACTAGAATCCTGTTTCACATAGTGGACTATCAGATACTTCTGGTGAGCCTAAAAGTTGGCAGGCTGTTGCCTTAATGCAGGGGTACCCAAACTTTTTGGGCCGTGGGCTGATCATGTGGTTCAAGGAGCCAGTCACTAAGGCCCGGGGGCCGAGTGTAGCCCCCAATGCCAATTCATTCGGCCCACGAAGCCCTCATCGCTCCTGGAAGCGTTTTACTTCTGCTTCCAGGAGTGAAGAGGGTTTTGCGGGCCAGATGAATTGGTGTCGGGGGCCGCACCCGGCCCCCAGGCCTCAGTTTGGCACCACTGCCTTAGTGGTTCCTCAGCAGCTGGTGTTCAGGGACAGATTCTCATATTGAAGATCCAGACAATAATCACTATGACTATTAATTATTATTAACCTTCTCCATATATTTTGTCTACTATCCTTTAAAAGACAGATTCACTCAAAATTGTTCTTCTTCTTCTGTATCTAAATCAGACTTTAAACTGCCAAAACAAAGCCACTGGTTGGTGGATTCATTCCGCAGTTCCTTTTGTCTGTCCTAGTGTGAGAAAGATTAACTGGCACAACAAGGATGCTGTTGCCCAGGGTACGCCAGATTCTGGTTCAAAAATATACCACAGTATTTAAGGAGGCTCTTTCTGTTAAAAGAGTTCTTAAAGCACTATGGGACCATATATAAATAAATAAATATATCAGTGTAAATGTCATTGCAATCCTAGTGTCTCTTCAGAAGAATCAGGCAATGTGTGCCCCTATTTGAGCAACCCACAGGAGCCTCAGGCAACAAAGACAACTGTGACACCATCTGAGGGCCACAGAGTATTTGTCTCTGCCCTAGACTAAAGACCCTGCAACTAATTACACTGCACTTACCAGACTAAAGTCCCCCCATCTCCATGTCTGAGTCTTTCAGCTCCATAACACATGCCAGTCTTCAACTTAATCAGCGATGTAAGTTATAATCACTGGGCTAAAGTCATGTGTCCATCTGTTCAGCACTCCTTTGTTTATTGCAAATCTTCATGTGTTCAAGAGTACTACTGCAGTCTTATGAACTTTTCTACCTGTGAGTAGAAATTCAGCTCATTAGAGCCCATCCATATATTATGTTCATACAACTTTGAAGTCTAAAAGCCACTGAATACATAGGCATAAGACTGCCCTGTAATCCAGATCCTGCCTACCCCTATTCCCACCCTTGTCAAACATTACTTACTTTTCTGTAGCAAAGACAAACAGCTCTATTGATAGCATTAATGCTGCATCAACACCAGCACCTACTTACAGAGTTCTAGAGAACAAAAAGGCAGGGAAAGAATTTTGTAGCAATGTGTTTTGCTCAGCAGAAAATAAAACTAAATATAGAAAATATGTGGACAGCAGAGTAAGGAAGCAGAGAAGGAGAGGAGCTATTCAAATTGCCCTTTCTAACCATATAGTAAATCTAAACTTACTGATAAAATAACAACACCAATAATGGTGAATCAGACTAGAACAATAAATGAAACCACAGGAACAGCAAGAGATGTTTAAATTAAAGCTTATTATATATTCAAGGATGGACTAGGAAAAATTATACTGGGGACATGTAGCAGAGCAACGAATCCCTTAGGCACTTTCAGATTCCTTTTAAAACAAGTGTCTAACAATAAAACATGGATCCTAGTCAACACAGATTTACCTACAATCTGTAATTCAGTAAATTACGGATTGGAAGTGGGAACTATGTGGTGCAGTAATAAAGTTACAGCGAGAGGAACCCCAATGAATCAATGGAACTTAAAGAGGCATTGACTCACCAAATCTCCATTAACTCAATGGGCCTGACTTTATTTGAAATTTACTACTGAATTGGTTTTATCATACACCCTGAAACAAACTAAGATAGGTACTTGTTTGAAAATTGTAACAATACATTCAATAGAGCAAAGACCTACGCATGGTATACTGTTAACCAAGGGTCCCCAACCACCAGGCCATGGGCTGGTGCTGGGCCACAGGCCGTCCTGATCCAGGCTGTTGGGGATGGGTGCCGCTGGAAGCCCCAGTGACAGCTTTCTGTTCTCGACATGCTCTACTGGGTCTGCCCGGCGGGCAGGGCAGGGGTACAGGCATCAGACACAGCAGATAGGCAGGTGGCCAGGCTCCTCCTCCACACTGCTTAATTACAGCGGGGCTCCACTGTAATACAGTAAAACCCCGACTTACATACGCCCAAGTTACATAAAATTCAACTTACATGATTTTGTGCTAAAACCATGTCCCGATTAACATAAATGTCCTAATTTACATACATTTATGTAACATGATTTCCTATGGGTTTGCTTCGAGTTACATAAGAAATTCATTTTCCTATGGATTTGCTTCGAGTTACATAAAAATTCATTTCCCTATGGGTTTCCTTCGATTTACATAAAAGTTTTATTTTTCCTATGGGTTTACTTTGAGTTACATAAAAAAACGATTTAAGCAAAAACCTACGTAACTGACTCTTTACATAAGTAGGGGTTTTACTGTATTTGCTTTTCTACGAGATCATGAGTACATTATAAACTCAGAGACTGGTGCCTTTTCTAGTTGACCATGTTGATATATTAGCAGAAGTGGCCAAACCACAGAGGACAATAGCAATTTGGTCTAATTCTATTTCCTTTCCCCACCATGAAAAAGGTAAGAGACTGGGAAGGAAGATAATTTTTGTTAAATCTCTGTATGCATGACTGGATTTCTCTGGTCAGAGTAAGAGAAGGAAAGCAGTGTAGGTGGATGACTGATGACACACTGTAGCAAAGCAGACAATGAAGGGTACAACCTTTACCCAGAATATTGAACCAGACTGCTTTTTCATATCAACATGAATGTAACCAAGACATGTAATAATAACTGGAACTCTTTCTATGCACTAATTCAGTGTTTCCCAAATGCTGGTTTTTGGACTTCAATTCCCAGAAGCCTAAGTCATTTCCCCAAAGCACTGATCAGCCAATGTACTGACTGAGGCTTCTGGGAATTGAAGTCCACTAGTGGGCTGTGTACCCCTTGTTGGGAACCACTGCACTAATTAATACAACTTCCTTGCTATGCAAGATGACATTCCCTCTTTGTCTTCCCACAAACACCTCCATATTGTCATTTTCCTTTATGCATGAAGTAGCTTCTCCATATCTCCTACAGCTGTCAACACTGGCTTTAGATAGACAGATAGACCCTCCCAAGACATACCAGGATACAGGAACATTTTTAGCAAACAAAATTCAGAATAATTAACTTTACTGGTTTCCTTTCCTCCAGTTTTAGAAAGAGCACCCCACTCTTCTTCAGGATCAAAACATGGACAGTGAGCTGCTGTATCTAGTTGAATACCAAGAGATGAGAGACGCTGCCTTCCAATATCTGGATAGTAACACGTTCTATACTGCTGAGTTAAAGCCTAGAAGAACATTCTAAACAAACTTGCTTAGCCCAAGATACTGTTGTTGGAAAAATCTGAAAATCAAAGTATATCTTACAGATGGTTGCCTAATTTTCTCTTGACTACTTCTAGTGTGGAAATGCTCACCACTACTAGATAAATAGTTCCAGTATCATACTGCTTTAACAGTTAGGAAGTATTTCCTGATATTCAGCAGAAATCTGGCTTCTTCTAACTTGAGTCTATTATTACATACCCTGCATTCTAGGATGATCATGAACAGATTCTGCCCCTTCTCTTTCTGACTATCTTTCAAATATGTGAAAAGTGCTACCATATACCATCTCAATCTCTTTTTCTCAAGGCTAAAAATGCCCAGTTCATTCAGTCTTTCCTCATAGGGCTTGGTTTCCAGTCCCAAATGTCCTTGTCTGGAAACATGCATATACATGTTGTATATTTAAAATATACCACCCTCTCTCGTTATATTCAATTCCAAACATAACATAACCTTGTAGATGAGGCTGTCAGAATATTTGCATGCCATGGGACAATTATACCCACAACAACCTTGTTCAAAAACCTGAGAACTTTCAATGTTGATTCTCTGCTCATTTTAAATTACATAGCTTTGTAATATATAGTTTATATAGAAAATTCCAACTTTTTCAGCCTCAGTTATCTTAAATGCATTTCCTCCATCTCCTTCTCCTAAAGAGAATTCTGATTTTAACAATATGTCCATTATGCAAATAACGTGACTACCATTTAAACATTTTGATAACTGAGCTACAACTTCCATTTAAGAACCATTGGAAAATTAGGCACATAACCAAGAGTCACATCTGTAAAACATAAATTCTCACCAACCAGGCTTTTCTATTTTTGAAACAAATTCTCAGTTACTCAGAAAATGGCAGTGTCTATGGAAAAACACAAAATGACAAGATACCATCCAGATGTAACATTTTGACTTGAAACAGGCTACAGATGTTACTAGATACAGAATCCCAGAAAAGAGAAGTTTATGGCCCCAGACACAAGTAGACAGAATAACTTGGGCCCATTTTGGACAGGACCACTTTGCCACAAGCCACTTCCCATTTTAATCAAAACAAAGGAGTGATATGACTGGGATACCCATGGCATAAACCAAGAGGGAATGAAGGTAGTCAAGAAGAAAAATTTAGTGCATCTTTAACATCTGGATTAATAAAACATGGGAACAGAAATAGGAACAATCTCCAATAAGCACTTCTTTGTTTTATTGATTTACTGCCTAACATCAATGGGGACTATTTTCGGTGATCTTCTTTTAACAAAATAAAGGAAGCTTACTTGGTATTCAACAGTCTTTTGGCATAACACATGCACATTTTGGCACAAAATATGCTTCCAGCAGGAAGGATTTTCCATTAGGAAAATGAAGTCAGAGATTACTAGACAGATACTGATTTGTGGAATTTAAGCCAAATATTTTAAACACAGGTGCCCAGCATAACATACGGGGGCTTCTGTCTCTAGTTGTGGAACACATATTCTAGTCCATAAGACCAAAATGTTGGTAGTAGGGGAGCTTTATCTGTTCAAACACCTTGGATGAAAGAACCCAAGGAACAGGTGCTAACACAACGGGTCGGAAAGCTTGACTTCTGTTAAGATCTAAATAGGCCTTGTTCAGACCAATGGTTGTCATAGGCAAAAATGCCCTGATGGCAGGATTTTAGAACAACAGTCCAAACTCTGGAGTCCTGTGCAACAAAATGAGTTGGAAAGGTACCAAACAGAGCTGAATTACCACATTTCGCAGCAATTAAACGGACTAATGCACATTGCAATCTAAAAAGTGACCACCCACAATAAGACCATTCTGTTCAAAGTCTGAAAGGAGCCAACAGTCCTACAGTTCAAATTCTTGCACATATTTCTAAAACAAGTTCTCAAATACATATTCAGAGTGGGGTAAAGCGACTCCCCCAAATAATCTGATGTTGCTGATGTTTTCCAGCTACCAGCAAGGATCACATGCCTGCTAGGACTTTAACCCAAATGTGGCCCAATTTTGACATTTAAAAATTCTGTGTTATCTGATTCTGCTGGTGATTCCACTCAAGTCCTAAATTATCATCCAGTCAACCTAGCCAACATTTGGTGAATAGATCAAGGAATTACATTTTTATAAAAAGCCAGGATAACCCTTGGAACTAATCCATAACTGTGCATTATCTTAATCTGATTGTATGTTGGAGCCAAGGGGGCAGCTGATGGCACAACGTAAAAGCAACTTTCAGATCAATGGCAACAGATGGAGGGGGGAGCAAAGCTATTGTTGTGCAGGCATCCAAGTGCTTTAGCCCTTCTTTCCATTACCAACACCAGTCTCTCACCTGAACCCAATCACTGCCATAGCCCTCAGGGTAAATGTCTCTCTTGCTTGAAAGCCAGTTGTGCTCATCTCCATTTACAGCCCGTCTGCTTCTGTAGACATATCCATGGTCATGTGGCAGGCATGACTAAATATTGGATGGCACAGACTTCTGTTACCTTTCCTGCCCAAGTGGCACCTATTGATCTACTTGCAATTTCTTGCTTTTGAAATGCTAGGTTGACAGGAGCTGGGACATACAATAAGAGCTCATTCTGTCTTGCAGCGCTCAGGTCTCAAACGGCTGAACTTTCAGTGATCAAACCAGTGATGGGATGTCCCCGGTTCCAGACGGTTCCCTGGAACCGGTAGGACCAATTCCGGAGGGTTCTCCGGGAGGGGAGTCCACTTTTGGGGCGTCCGGTTCCGGACGCCTCACCGAAAGAATTTTTTTTTAAAAAAAATCGGAGCTAAAATGGCTCCAATTCACTGCGCATGCGCAGAAACTCAATCTGACACATTGCACATGCGTCAGATTGAGTTTCTGCACATGCGCAGTCAATTGGAGCCATTTTAGCTCCAATTTAAAAAAAAATTGTTTAAAGCTTTCAGGACGGCGGCGGCAGAGGTGGCACCAGCCCTCTGAGAAGGGCACCTCCCCTGCGGCACGTTGAGGGCTGCCTGGGCCGTCCGCTGCCGACAAACCCCATGCCCTGGGGACGCCCAGTGCGGCGCACCGCTGACGCCTCCTCCTCCGCCGGGTGCCGGCCTGTGGGCTGGGTGCCTGCAACCGCCGCCCGCCGCCGCCGGAGCTGCCGTTGGCTGCATTCCTGTGGCCTCCTCCTTGGGCCGGTCCCTTTTTAGCCCGGCTGCGGCGCCTGGCGGAGGAGGAATGCAGGCGGCGGTGGTGCAGCATGGGGACGGCCCAGGGAGGCTCGGCAGCCGTGGCTGGAGCCGCGGCTGGAGCCACTGCTGCCCGCCGCCCCTGGTCATGGCCGGAGCCGGGCTAAAAAGGTACCGGCCCGAGGAGGAGGCCACAGGGGTGCAGGCAGCTCCGGCGGCGGCAGCGGCAGCTGTGGACGCAGTCGGGGTGCCGGGTCCCAAGAAAGGTAAGCGAGGGGTAATTTATTTGTGTTTTGGGTGGGTGGTTGTTTTTATTTTATTTTATTTATTTATTTATTTGTGTCTGGGTGGGTGGGCTGAGAGGGAGGGGTGTGTGTGTGTGTATGTTTATTTTTATTATTTATTTATTTTTATTTTTGGCCCTGCCCACAACGTCATGACGGCGGCTTCGGCCATGACGTCATGATGTCATGACATTGGCCACGCCCATGACGTCCGTGACGTCATGGCGTGGTAGTAGAATTTTTGTCATCCCATCACTGGATCAAACTCAGCATCTTAACCACTAAGCCACCACAGCCCAGAGGCATAACTAGGGGAGCCAAATGGGACTTTGCCTCAGGGTATCACAAGTAGCAACTGGAAGGAAGCCAGTCTATCTACTGGAGTTTGCACGGAGCACTGTTACCTTTCCCACCAAAGCAGGACCTATTTATCTACTTGCAATTTCTTGCTTTCGAAATGCTAGGAGGCCATAGCCAGAGGGGCCTGGGGGGGGGGCGAAAAAACCCCTGAGCCAACAGCCCACCCCCACCCCGCAATGCCAATGTTATATACGTGAGTGTATCATTGTTGCTCTCCCCCCCCCCCCCGAAAATTTTCTTGTCCATCCTGAACCCCTTCCCCCCTAGAATCCTGGTGACGGCCCTGGCTGGGGCAGACGAGGGCGCTCACTCTGTCGTACTGCGCTCAGGTCTCAAACTGCTGCCCTGTCGACACCAAGCTCAGCCTCATAACCACAGCCGCCGTCCTTAGCCCTCAGCCTACCTTTAAGTAAATTGAAGCGGAGCAGTCACATGTCCCACATTTTAGGCATCATCAGCCCTCGGTCACCCGTGCTGGAGCTTATTTTCCGTCGTGTATTCCATCCCAACCGAGTCCCGGCCAAGGGGTCCTGCGGGAGCGAGGGAGAAAGATCAGAGAGAGAGACAGACAGACAACCCACCGTCTCAGCTTCCTCTTTCCCGATCGGTGGCTTGGAGAGGCGGCAGGCAGCCCCCTCCCCTCCCCACCCTCGGCGGACTCTGGGCTATTTTTAGGAAGCAGAGAAAACAACTGCTGCCCCTGGAGGCTCGGCGGGGGGGGGGGCGAGGGAGTGGAGGCCCTTTTTGCCTTCCCAGCCGCCGCCAAAGCTGGTTCTCGTCTGGAGCGGGGTGTGGGGAGCGAGAGAGCAACCTGCCACCGCAGGCAAGGGCAATGGAGGTGCTTGTGTGGTGGTGGTAGTGGCTTTGCAAAGAGACGAGGGAATGCCCTCTGGGGACAACCACGGAGTACCCTTCCTCCTCCTCCTCCTCCTCTCCCACCTTTCTCCCACGCATTCAGCAAACCGACCGCCCACCGGTTGCGCACGTGCTGCGCGTCCCCCCCACCTCAAAAAAAATGCCCCCCTCTTCTCCCTCCGCAAGAGACTCCGATTAATGCGAGCATAGGAGGTGCCGAGGGAATCCACTCACCTTCCCCGGGGCGGCTGCGGCGCCTCCCGCGGCCTTTGGAGCCTCTAAGCCGCCGGCCAGCAGCACCCTGCTTGCAAAGGCTACGCTGCGGGCTTAAGCCGACGCGCGGGGTGGGGTGGGGGGCTGGATCCAGCTGCAGCTGCCGAGCCCAAATTCACGGCGGTCCGGCGGCATGAAGTCATCCCGCTCCTCCTCTCCCTCTCCGCCCCCCCCCTTTCAATGCCGGATCACCGCATTCAGCTCCTACGCACGGGGAGTGGGAGAAGATGGTGGGGGCGGCGGCAGAAGGGAGGGCGAGGTCGCGCCCCGCGAAACGAGACAGGCTGGGGCAGGGATGCTTTCCTTCCTTATTGAGGGGGGGGGGGCACCACATTCCTCTCCCCACGCCGCGAAGTGGATGCTTTTCAGAAGGGAAAGTCCTTCCACCACCACCACCCCCTGCGGAAAGCAAGAGCACACGGAAAAGCCCAAAGAGATTTCTGCCCATCCATCCCCCCGTCACCTTTTTGTGGCGACCCCCAGAGGTGGGCTGTTGCACTCTGTGATAAAAAGGTCTCCACTGCAGAGTGCGACCCCAACACACACTCTCTCTCTCTCTCTTTCTCATTCAGGGCCTGCCTCAGCTTCAGTGGCATGCAACTTGGGGGTGGCGGTGGGGTGGCACATGGAGTTTCTATTATATTATTATTGTTATTGTTACCACAGACTCATAGAATTAGTCCTCCTGTTGGTGGTTTACTCTTTTTTCATGTCCTGATCAAAACCCTGGACAACCAGTATGAAGCCACTTTCTTGGCTTTGTCATTGGGCAAACTTAAGTCTTCCTTGGTTCATATTTCTGGCAGCATTGAGTTTCTGACCAGTACATGAGTTGGAATCTGTATCTCTCCACATTTGCACAGCATGTTGTTTTCCTCCAGCAGCCCCCATTTGAGCATGTTGGCCTTGCATTCAGGGACTCTCACTCTCATCCTATTCAGGGTCCTCCAAGTGACTAAGGGAGTTTGGGTTCCTCAGCTATATCCTCCTTTAATGTTGTTTCTTGTCCAGTGAGCTCCTTCCTCCAACTTCTAATTTGGTTTTGCTCTTGTGTACTCTCAATGTTTGTTCTTGCCATAAAGCTCTTCCTGGATCTGAGTCAGTGGACGTGAGGCTCATACAGTATCTGTTCAGGGGATGTTAAGAGTCATTCTCTTGCTTAGTTTCTTGGTGTCAGTTGCTACTTGTCTACTTATCTTAGGTGGAGCGATACCAACAGGAGGGTATATTTTCTCAACTGGTGTAAGTTTGAAGCATCCTGAGTGTTTAGTAGGGTTTAAGGTACCAATATCTGAAGATTGGTTGTACACAATCAATTAGGAAAGTTGCTTTGATTCATCACCTTCATTTTCCAGTAAAAGAATCTAATTGAAGAGACCTAAAAATAGTAATAATTTTGTGCCAGCAGGCTGACTTAAAGGTACCAGTACAATAGTCTCTGTAGCTTGTTCCCTTTTTCTGCTACATTTAAACCATATTTTAGTTTTTTGTTTTAATCACTTTGAGTACAATATATATAGAAAACAGCACATTGATAAAGATTCACTTAATATTCTACATATATGTTCCTTACATTCTTTTTATTCTATCTCTCTTCATAAATTTCTTTTGCCAAAGTTACTGTTCTTTGTGTTCTTCTCAGAAGGGCAAGCCTTTCATTTTCTTCAGTCTTCAATAGCTTCTTTATTTATGAATCTGCTGATTCTAGACAGAACTCCATTTCCTTCATCTCGAAGTAACTTCTTTCATGCCTAGGTCAGACTTTAAACTGCCAAAATGAAATCATACTTTGGTGAATTCATTTCATAGTTCCTTTCACCTGACTTAGTGTGAGAAAGATTAGCCAGCCCAACAAGGTTGCTGTTGCCTGAGGTATACCCTATTGTGGCTCAAAATTGCCACAATCTTCTAGGTCGGTTCTCGTTGCAGAACTAACTTCAGGAGCATCACAGTAATCCAACCTGTGAATGCAATATGAATATCTCAGGGTATTTTTAAATAGGTCAGATGACAAGTATATTGAACAAATGCCTTTATATTTATAGTAAAGTTTCTTGTGAATTTTCTTCTGTTTCTCTTCATCCTTAGCCCCCACCTCAGAGGTGTGTTTGTGGCTATAACTTTTCAGGGCATAGACTCAGCCAATGACTGTGCTGTGAATATTTTACATAGTGACCAGTGGTTCTTTAATACTGATTTATGGTTAGCATATGAAGGGTGGATGTGACCCAAGCAGCCACATGTTCAAGGGGAGGGCAACTCATTTTGTCAAAGGGGACATAATTCCACAATTAAAGGTAAAGGTTGCCTTGTAAAAAAATCAGTCATATCCGACTCTAGGGTTCAGTGCTCCTCTCTGTTTATAGAATAAAAAGAATATAAGGAACATACTGTGTATGTAAAATATTAAGTGAATCTTAATCAATGTGCTGCTTTTCTATATATATGTTGTACTCAAAGTGATTAAAACCAAAAACTAAAATATGTTTTAAATGTAGCAGGAAAGGAGAACAAGCTACAGAGACTACTGTAAAGGTAGTCCTTGCTCTAAACCCAGTCATATCTGACTCTAGGGTTTGGTGCTCATCTTCATTTACAGCCAAAGAGCCAGTGCTGTCTGTGTTTGCAGACGTTTCTGTGGACATGTGGCAGGCATGCCTAGACACTGGAGCACTGTTTACCCTCCCACCAAAGTGGTACCTATTTATCTACTTGCAATTTCTTGCTTTCGAACTGCTAGGTTGATACAAGCTAGGACAAAGATGGGAGCACACTCTGTCATGCAGCACTCAAGTCTTGATCTCAACCACTAAGCCACCGCAGGTCATTATAGACCCCCAATTTGGTTATAACAACAAAATACTAATTTATAACCAGTATTTGGAAAAGTACCTCTTTTGCACTACAGTAGCCATGATGCTTGAAGGATTCTAAAAGCTGTAGTCCAAAAGATTTTTTTCCCCAACCTCTGAAAGCTATATTGAGCTAGATGTAAAACAAATAGTCTGAATTGTCATGAGATAGTATTCTGCCTTTGGCTTCTGTGAACAACTTGAAGACAAGAATGGCTGATACCATTATCAGACCACCTGGAAAAAACCTCAACAAACTTATGGTCTGATTATGATATCACCCACTCTTGTCTTTTGATTGTGTACGCATGGTTTGTATTCTTGTTTGTGAATAGCTCACTTTCCATATAAACTCAGAGTTGAGGCATTTCAGGTTTAAAATGCAGGTACAGTATGTGATTTCTAATAAAACCAGACAAAACCAATCCATGGTTGTATGTGGTGGTGATGGTGACATCTATGTTGCATTTGCTCCCTTCAGCCAGAACACTACAGAAAGCTATGTGGATGAAATTTGTCAACAGACCAGAAGAAATACTGGCAAAACATTTTACTTGCATTGAATGATCTGTCATAGCTTTTCGCTCAGTTTTGGCAGTGGAGAAAGGAGGGGGGATGCTTATAGGATGACTAACATTGCTCATCTCTCTTCTAATCCATGAAAATGTCACAGATTGGATGTACTTAAACCTTGATCCAAATGTGGGCTATGCACTGCCCTGATATGTCACTATATATTAGCCTATTGCCTTCTAGAAGCTGGGAGTTTAGCAAGCTAAACTAGGACAATAAATAATTATTTTCCTGGAAAGTAAGATAATGCTTTAAGTTTCTTCTAGACTGCAAATGAGATCCTGGGAAACAGCCAAACACTGCCAAGAGAACTTTATTTTACCTAACTTTAATTTTCTGGTAGTGTGCAAATTTTAAAAAGAGAAAAAATGTTTCAGTGGATTTTAATACTTCATCTTAACAGATCTCTTGTTTGACTGTGTTCTCTCTACAGTGGTTGGCAGCCAAAAATTTTACTACCACACTGTGGGCAGAGCCAATGTCATGACATCATGGGCGGAGCCAACATCATGACATCATGGGTGGAGCCAACATTGTGGGTGGAGCCAAAGTAAAAAAACCCATAAAAATAAGTACTGTGCACATAAAAATACAAATTAAATAGATACAAAAACACAAAAATATACATTAAAATAAATACACATTAAATAGACATAAAACACATAAAAATACAAATTAAATACATATAAAATACACATATAACATAAAAATACACATTAAAATATACCCACCCACCCCACACCCAAAGGTGAGTCACTTACCCTGGAGAGCAGGCTATAGGAAGCTTCAGGCTAGCAGCTGTTCTTCCTCCTTGCTTGGGAGGACAGCAAGGAGGCCGCCAAGGGCCTCAGCAGCAGCCACCACTTCATCAGTGGCTGCTTGGCTTCGCAGGCAGAGCGCTGTAGGCGCGCCAAGCCCTATAGGCACGAATGCCACCAAGCGTTGTAGGTGCGCCAAGCACTGTAGGCGTGCATGCACGCCAAGCGCTGTAGGTGCGCTGAGCACTATAGGTGTGAATGTGTGCTGAGTGCTGTAGGTGGCATGGGTGCTGTAGGCGCGCATACACAGTGGGGGGAAACTAGCAAAAAGGTAAGCCCCCAAGGTTGTTCCCCTCCATAGCCACTACCGGCTCACACGGCTCTGGTGAACTGGTGCAAACCGGCTCCTGCCCATCACTGTCTCTCTAATGCTAAATTATATGCATGTTTCCTCTAGTAAGTATACACTTAAGGTTTTCACTACTATGTCATCTTGTTATACATCATAAGTCCTCTCAACCTATTAAAATAATTTGCTTTTATTGTTTATTAATCCTACTGAATTAGATTTATAAATTTCCCATACAGATGTTCTACTGGCATTGATATAGCCCTAGTGTGAGAAAGATTAATAGACACAAGGAGGCCATTGCCCTGGGTATACCCGATTGTGATTCAAAATTACCACAATCTTTGAGGAAGCTTTTTATGTGTACCCCATAGCATATGCTAATTTTATATAGTAAAGGTCTCCCTTGCTTGAAAGCCAGTCGTATCCAACTCTAGGGTATGGTGTTTATCTCCATTTACAGCCAAAGAGCCAGCACTGTCTGTGTCTGCAGATGTTCCTGTGGTCATGCGGCAGGCATGACTAGATATTGGAGTGCACAGAATGCTGTTACTTCTCCTGCCAAAGCAGTACCTATTTATCTACTTGCAATTTCTTACTTTTGAACTGCTAGGTTGGCAGGAGCTGGGACAGATGATGGGCGCTCACTCCAGTATGCAACACTCAGGTCTCAAGCTGCTGACCTTCCAACTGTCCAGTTGACAAGCTCAGCTTCTTAACCGCTAAGCCACTACAGCCCTTAATTATATATACACACCCACAAGAAGCATTGATTTTTAAAATAAACTGAACATACTTTCAGTGCTTCAAGTAGAGAGAGTTATGATTAGGGAAGTGGTATGCTTGCAGAATTTGATGCACAGGAGCTGACTAATGTGAATTAGCCAATTCAAAGTCCCTCATCTCCTGAGTTATGATTCTTTTGTTTCTGGACAGCCCTCTAAATGGAGCACACCTTTTCCTGGGGTAACCCTTGAAGTGAAGAACTGTGCTTCCTAAAAAGAGGCTTTTGACCACTGTTTGGTCAGGTGCCCACTTCATCCATTGTCCTGCTTATTAGCAAAACTAATAGAAAGAAGGGGACTGTGGTGGCTTAGTGGTTAAGATGCTGAATTTGATGACTGAAAGGTTGGCAGGTTAGCAGTTTGAGACCAGAGTACTGCATGACATAGTGAGCTCTTATCTCTTCTCTGTCCTAGCTCCTGCCAACATAGCAGTTCGAAAACAAGAAACTGCAAGTAAATAAATAGGTACCACTTTGGTGGGGAGGTAACAGTGTTCTGTGCACTCCGGTGTCTAGTCATGCCTGCCACATGACCACGGAATCGTCTGCAGAAGCAGACAGTGCTGGCTCTTTGGCTATGAAACACAGATGAGCACCGAACTCTAGATTGGATATGACTGGCTTTCGAGCAAGGGTGACCTTTACTTTTAGGTTCTCACAATAATAGTGTTTTCTCAATAGTGTTTTCTTAGAGAGTGAGCTCTCATCTCTGTCCCAGCTCCTGCCAACCTAGCAGTTCTAAAACAATAAATTACAAGTAAATAAATAGGTACCACTTGTTCTGTGTGCTCCATGGAAATGTCTGCAGAAGGAAACAGTGCTGGCTCTTTGGCTGTAAACAGAGATGAGCATCAAACCCTAAAGTTGGATACGACTAGCTTTCAAGCAAGGACAGCCTTTACCTAATAGAAAGAGACCATCTTGCACTGAAGATGCCAATTTCTTTTAGCTGGTTTTACCTGTTGGTAACTCTGTTAGTGACTCTTGAAGTACAAAAGCATATCTCTGGGGATACTCTGGTCATCTCATATTCCCAACATGCTTACTTATAAAGAATACTGATCATTCTTATCTCAGAAGTCCTGTTCAAATTATTAAAAAACCCAGGCCTTGGTGTTGTTCTATCTGATATCCTTTCAAACCAAGTTGATAATTTTCTTTGCTTCCCATGCACCCAGCAGAGTCATGCAAAAACCGTATCCAATTGCTCAGGCACTTCCTTTAAAATGGATGTCAGAGGTCTATTTCTTTTCTCTCTTGTTTGCTTCACAATGTGTTTATTGTGAGTGCACTGACAATATAATGAATGTCCAGACAGTCCCTACATTGTCTGGAGCTTTGTCGCTCCACTGCGTACCACTATAAATGATTTGTGCCAGAATATATATTTTGCATTACTGGTGCATTGTGGCAAACCTCATTAAAACAGAGGAATGACGTTTGAAAATAAAAACCCAGACACAAAAGTCACTGGTGTCATGCAGACTTGACAATAGGGTTTCAGGAAGGAATTTTATAATATAACACCAGGTTTAGGTACCGGTAAAGGCATTTTCTTGTTCCAAACCAAATGCTCATGCTGCATAATGCAGGTGTATCTTGGGTTCTCTTGTGAATTCCCTACTCTTGGTTGATTTTGGGAACCTGGTCTCTCAGATTTCTCATTACTTCCTTGGCACATGTAAACATTATGAAGGTACCAAATGACTACTTGCACAGTTTCCTAGCCAGCTCTCAAAGGACTGATTTTTACAAAGAGCTGCTCTTAGTAAATATATCAACGTCATAGATGAGATTCCTTTACATTTTGGAGAAGTGATTGTCAATACTGTAGAGGAAATGCAAAAAACTGAAATATATTGTATAGGTAATAAAAACAGCAAAACTCTTAGGTTTCGTGGTGTATTTGTAGAGATATTTAGAATAATAGATGATGACTTAGATATTTTGGTGAATATTTTCAGCCAATTCTAGAGGAAAGGAGTCATACCTGAAATTTGACTGAGAACTTTTATGAAAGCACTAAAAAAAGGGAATATACCGGAGCTTCTAATAACAACAGAATAATAAACTGAAATGTTTACAGTTTTCTTAAAAACAATGCATTGTAGAATGTATAAAAATTAAAAAAGAAGAGACAATAGATATGTAGTTTGGATACAAAGACAATTTTGGACCAAGTGAGCTCTATTCTGTACTTGGAGGTAGATGCCATGACTTAAATGTGGCTATATATGCATCATTTATGGACTATGAGAAAGCCTCTGAGAAGGTCATGCATAGCAACCTGATGGAAATTTTTGCAAACCAGGGATTAATTTAAAACAGCATCATCATAATCATCAACAACATTATTGACAACCCATACTGGTAACAGGATATGTGGTGAAAGTTCTGAGGACACAGTAATAAAATGAATATAATACAGGAATATAACATCTTTTCAATTTGTAAACTGGGGATATCAATAAAAAAGCACTTGCTGATTTAAAGAATAGTAGTATTATTAGTAAGTAATGAATATAGTATATAAACGAATATGAAGAAAAACAGGTGTATAATAATCAGTGGCAAGCAAACTAGATTCCACGATCCAAAATATATTTAATGCAATTGAAATTCCAGAATGAAAAAGTGAAACATGTTGATTAATATGAGTACTGTACAGTCAAACCCCCATTTATTTGTATTTTTGTATTTGGATTTTGGATGTCTATGCCGCTCTATTCGTCGAAGTGACTCAGAGCGGCTAACAACACAAATAATACAATAAAGTATCAAAGTATCACATGAAAAAACATATTAAGGTATCACATATCAAAGTGTCACATAACACATATATATCAAAAAATCCCCCATCACAATTATAAAATCAAGGCATTATTAAAACATTTCAGCAACACTTCAAATAATTCAAAGACAAATCAAAAACATATCAAAAATCCCCAATCCCCAATCAGAATTGCAAATCAAAATCAAAAATTCCAAACAATCCCATCACACCCCCCACAAACCCAGAAACCAAATCAACTTCAAAATAAATAAATTAATTAAACTATAAATTTACCAGGAAAAAGATTAAAAAGGTTTTAAAAAGTTTAAAAGAGTGAGAGAAGGGTGGCTATCCCATCAGATCAGCCACCCAACATGGGACCCTGTATTACTGGAGCCCCACACCTGCCCTGCCAGCCAGGTTTTTAGGGCCTTCCAGAAGGGCAGTAGCTCTGCCTGTAGGCGTAATTCACTTGGCAGGAGGTTCCAAAGGACCGGGGCGGACACGGAGAAGGCCTTCCTTCTGGTACTAGAGAGATGTGCCTCTCTAGCTGATGGAATGATAAGAGAGCCTCTCCGATCCGCCCTGGTGGGACGGACAGATGTACTTGGGGTGACGCAGTCTCTTAAGTATCCTGGCCCACTACCATGTATGTAGTACTTTCAGTGATGGGATGTCAAAAATTCTACTACCACGCCATGACGTCATGGACGTCATGGGCGTGGCCAATGTCATGACGTCATGACGTCATGGGCGGAGCCAACGTCATGACATCATGACGTTGTGGGCAAGGCCAAAAATAAAAATAAAAATAAAAAAAAACACGCACACAGACCCGTAAATAACTTAAAGAAATAAAATAAAGAAATAAATAAAATAAAAATTAAATAAAAGTACAACCACCCACTCAAAACACAATAAATCACCCACCCACCCTAAATATAAAAGCCTCACTTACCTTCCTTGGCGCCGACGAACCTCCATGTGGCCCGTGGTCACCCGGCAAGACACGCTGCCCCCGACTGCGGCCGTTTCCTCCTATGAAGGCCGCGGCCGGCCCTGCAGCTGCCGGCCACGGCCACCACAGCCCCTGGCCGGCCACCGAGCTCCCACGGGCACGTTGATGCCTGCCCGGGCCGTCCATCCGCCCGCGCCGCACCCTCCTAGGGACTTGGGCTCGACAAACCCCCATGCCCTGGGTAAGCCTGGCGGGGCTCGCCACCGCCGCATCCTCCTCCGCCGGGCGCCTGCAGCTTCCTCAGGGCGGTGCCTTTTCGACCCGGCTCTGGCTGAGGCCACGGGTGGCCAGGGCCTGGGGGGGCAGCAGTGGGTATGGTGGCGGCTCCAGCCGCGGCCAGGGGCTGGAGCCACCGCTGCGTCCATCAAAAGTAGCGTCCATCAAAAGTGGACTCCCCTCCCGGAGAACCCTCCAGGATTGGTCCTACCGGTTCCAGGGAACCGTCTGGAACCGGGGACATCCCATCACTGAGTACTTTATGTAAAAAGTCAATTGCCTAGCTATTTACCCGAATCAGTTTTTTATGTAAATCGATGCATCCCCATAGGGATACATTGAAAAATAAAAAAACGGTCCCGACCAGACCAAAAATAATAAAAAAAATAAGCAGCACAAAGGGAATGCCTACCTTTTCCATGCTGCTGCTGCTGCATCTGCTTCCTCTTGAGCAGTTTCTCTGACCATAGGGGGAGCACCACCAGCACTGTTGTGTTTTCCAGGATCCCAAGCCTGAGCTTACCCTGGCTTGAAATTGATTTTCAATGCATTCCTATGGGAAATGATGCTTTCCGCCCCCTATTGGATATCTCTGGCAATGATGGGCAACACCCCCCCCCCTGCACCCAGAAATAGGTTCTCTTAAGCTCTTTGTCTGATGCGCGTTTACAGCTAAAGTGCTCCCCGGATGAGGAGCAAAACAGCAGATATGCAGGGGACACTCTCCCATGCCTGGTAGAAGTGGCAGGGACTCTGGAAAATGCTGAAAAAACTGCCACAATTGCCACCGCTGCCTCCACCACCACTACCACGGTAGGTCATGTCTTGTGACTTCCAGCGGTAGGGGCAGGTTATGCGGGGTGGAATTTCTAAGCCTAAATGGTGCAGGGCCACATTTTAGAGTTTAAAATGGTGGCAGTGCCATTTTAGGCTTACAAGATGCAAGTAAACCCCTTATGTAAATTGATTTATTTGCCTAAATTGGGGCATGATTTATGCAAAAAATCATTACATAAGTCAGCTTTTATGTAAGTAGAGGTACATGTAAATCAAGGTTTTACTGTACCTTGGAATTTGGCTGAGTGAACAATGGGATCATAGTTAAACAATATAAGCCAGAAGGGAAATGGACAGAAAATTTTCTTTAAAGTGAATGTACTATGCAACAATAAAAGTGGTTTAGGATATGCGCAATGTAGTCTTGTTTCTGGTATAGGGCATGGAATCGTGGACTTTTAACATACTGTTAATTTTTTTTAAAAAATAGCTTTGTTAGTCTGTGTTTCAAGCATATCAGAGAATAAACAAAACAAAAATGCTGTAGCACTTTGAAGACTACCTGTTAACCATTTCTATCTACCTGGATATGCTATCCAAGAATTGAAAGTTTCCATTCTGGAACAAAGAAATTACAAGAAAAGGATCCAGAGAAAGACAGGAGAAATAAAATACATTCATTTGCTGGACACACGTCACAAAGGTTTGAATATTAGTCAGGAGTTTCTGGGAGATTATCAAATTTGATACACAGGTTGTTATACATAACAGTTAGTCTTCAAAGTGTTAAAATTTCTCGAAGTGTAATTTTGTTGCAGAATGGTAAGAATTTTCTGGGTGTTGTTGTCCAGGTGTACAACAAGGTCTTATTCCTGTCTTTGTCTCCATATTAGATTGCCTTATGCATGTTACCAGTTGTTTAAGATGGTGGGGAATTGGGGATGTCTGTATGCAGTGTCTGAGTAAAGGAAGTACTGTACTGTACAGTATTGTCCAAAAAGGGCTGAGAGAAATTTGGATCTGGTGTAACTCTGCTCCTCCCCTTCTCTGCACTTGTGATCTCAGTCAGAGCAGCACAACAGCCATTATTCTGAACAAAGTGAGACCAGGCTCAGAATAATCCTAAATAATTTCCAACAGCACTTTATTGGGAGGGGCGTGGGTTTAGTACAGCTTAGCTGGCTTAGTGTGAGCACAGCCTGCCCTCAGCCTTCTTGCCTAGGCAGGATTGTGTCCCAAATCCTGACATAGTCTACTTACCCAGATAGAAGGGAAACTATAGCCAGGTTGCATCATGGAAACACTCAAAATAAGTGAAGACAGAACTGTGAGGATCTACCAGGCTTAATTTCATTTAATGTCTTTGAATCCCATCTGTATTTCTTCTCAAACCTTTTCATAAGTTTGTGAGACTTTGGGGCCCCTGACAATAAGAATTAATGCACTTTCCTCTACATGTTTCATGATTTGCAAACTTATTTATATATTTTCCCTCATAACACACATCTAATTACATCTCTTACCTAATTTACACCACCACCCGCCGTCAACTAAAGTTGTTTGGGTGTATTTTTGTCAGCATTTTTGCTGTTTAGTTTTAAAATATACGCATGAGTTTGTCTGCTGTTTGTTTGTCTGAAACGCCCTGTGAGCTTCACAAAATGGTCAAGGCGATACGAAGTCCTTCACTGAATTTCAGGATCCAAGAGGAATAAAGCACTGAATCTTGAGAGGCTACATTGTTGAATATAACACTACGCAACAAAAAGAAATCTTCCCTGCTACTGGGTTGAAAACATGTTTCTTATAGTAATTCATATGTGCTGAATACAGAACTGCAGTTGGATTTGCTCTGGCATGTCAGGAAAAAAAGTTATGTTCGTGTAGAAGTTACAGTATTAAGGAAAATGCTATTAACTATGCTGAAAAGTGATTGTGAGAAATTGTAGGGAATTTAATGTGTGTACTTTGGGATGAAAACACTAAATATTATAATTAAGAAGTGAATTATAAATGTTTATTTACCTCTGAAATGAGTCAGGGACCCTTAGTTACACTAAGATTGACAATGGCTTGGTTTAAAAGTGTGTAGAGCTTCTTGCTTTCTGCCTGTGAACATCTTCTGTTGCTCTCTGCAAAAATCAACAGTAATCCCCCATCATGTTCGGATTGAAGCGGCTTTTATATCTTGCTTCCATGGTGGAATCTCCTGGTGGAATCTTTCACCGTGCTTGTCACTCACGGCTCCAATATTTGACGGAAAGAAGGTGAGATGCGAATGCAAAAAATGCATCTTTAGTGACATTCAGCAACCAAGGTGCTGGAAGGCTGTTAGCAAGTTGTCCACAATTTCTGCATAGTTGTCTGCTCTGTGGTTCCCAAGAAAGTTGTGCACGACAAGCACAAATGCGTCCCAAGCTGCTAGTTCTCATTCCATGAGCTCCAATCTGAATTGTGGATGTCGAATCAACTTTCGTATTTCTGGTCCAATGAAGACTCCTGCTTTCAATTTTGCCTCAGTTTTCATCTTTCCAAACTTGCCTTTTAGGTACTGAAAACCATGATTTGTTTTATCCATCGCTGCAACAAACTGTTTCATAAGACTCAGTTTGATATGGAGTGGAGGTAGGTAAATCTTATTACGATCCACAAGAGGTACATGTTGAACGTTGTGCTGTCCGACTACAGGTAAATTTCTGGGTGGCCAATTTTTCACTTTGTAGTGATTCTTGTCATCACGACTATTCCACAGGCAAAGAAAGCACATGTGCTTTGTATACCCAGTCTGCATTCCTAACAGAAGTGTTACAACCTTCAAATCACTGCAAATACGTATTCCAATTATGCTCAGAGTACTTAATCAGCATCAAGACAGTGTTCATTGTTTCGTAGGTTTCCTTCATTCCCATGGCATGAGCAATAGGGATTGATGGTTTCTGGTTGCCATTGTGTAGTAGTGCAGCTTTGAAACTGCTTGACCTAGAGTCAATAAAAAGTCTCCACTCTTCTACTACGTATTTGTTATCTAGTTCCTTCATGAGTTCTGTCACGTCATGACAGAAGCAAACACGGGGATCAACAGCATAGTATGCTGCGAAGTTCATGTGGAGATCTCGAACATGCGTAACTGTAGCACTTCTCTCGAGTAAGTTCCACTCCTTCAGTCTGGAACCCAACAGTTCAGATTTTTCTTTCGACAGGGACAAATCATGAACCAGGTCTTCCAGTTAGGCTTGGCTGATCAAATGTGGCTTTTTAATGTCACTGTCGAGATCATTCATGTATTCTATAGCTCCAGAGTCAGAGTCATTACCTTCAGTATCACTTTCTTCATTGTTTATTGCATCGGATGAAGGAGGAATTGGTACTGGGTAATCTGTACCATGTGCCGCAGGCTTTAGAGCAGACTGACAATCTGGATACACAATTTTTGACTTGTTCTTCTTGCTGTACCCGGATATGATGGTCAAGCAGAAATAGCTATCCGAATGGTGATCTTTCTGCTCCCGCCAAATCATGGGAACAGCAAAAGGCTTTCAATTTTGCTTACCATTTAGCCACTGGGTTAGGCCGGAGTAACAGACAGTGCAACAGAGATGAGGAGCCCAGGATTTTGTTTGATCTCCGATTTCACATCCAAAGTAATGTTTGCAAGTAATACATAGCTTTCTGGACATGTTCCTGCGTTGGTCAGACATCATATACTTGCCACAAATGTAGCAAAAGCAGTCCGGACAATTCACACAGCTGTGCCTATTCATCTTTCATTTACTGAATCACCATGTACCGAATTACCGAATTGTCTTATACGAAATCACCAAGACTGCTGATTAATAAAACACAAAACCACACTAGCACGAACTATTCTCTAGTCACCTCCGAATCAGACTGATGGACGAACAGGAGAAATTGCACGGGAACTCGTGCCTGCATGCTGTAGCTCGCAGACTAGTTAGGACTTGCCCAAGTCTGCCTGTTTGTTTTTACTACTGCACACTTATCTTATCTTTCCACAGATGCATAAAGCAGAGTAACCTTGAGAATACACACACACCCTCACACAATCATACATCAAACATGGTTTGTTGATGCAGCTACATATTAACTCATGTACAGGCTTTTAATATCATATGACTTTCAGCTATAACTTTAAATCCAGATGTCCTACAACATTTCTGATTACAAAAGCGGAATCAGCGGACCCCATTACATAACAATCATGCTATTTTCATCCAGTAGCAAATTTTTTGTTGCGTAGTGTAATGAAATTGTATAAACTGCATGACAAGAAGTTGAGCTTTTAAAGAACCAACTGGAAGAGAAAGGGAAACTGATAGGTGCATTTATTCCTACTCGTACTGCAATGGAAAAAACACTAATGCTAGGAAGAGTGGAGGTTTCCCTTGTTCGAAAGCCAGTCGTATCCGACTCTAGGGTTCAGTGATTCATCTCTGTTTCAAAGCTGAAGAGCCAGCACTGTCTGCTTCTGCAGACATTTCTTTGGCCATGTGGCAGGCATGACTAGATACAGGAGTGCACTGAATGCTGTTACCTTCCCACTGAAGTGGTCCCTATTTATCTACTTGCAATTCCTTGCTTTCGAACTGCTAGGTTGGCAGAAGCTGGGACAAAGATGGGAGCTCATTCTGTCCTGCAGTACTCAGGAATCGAACTGCTGACCTCCCGCCTTCCAGTCAGCATCTTAGCCACTTGCGAAAACAAGGCCCCAAACGATCATGGTATAGTCAGTAATGGAAACTACAGCTTTTAGTCTGCAAAATTAGGCACTGCTATTAATGATACAACCCTTCAGGAGAGTCATTAGTTCACGGTATCACCACAAGTCAGAAGAAACTTGAAAGCATAGAATAACAACCAAATTCATGAATCCTGCAGTTCTCATCTCCAAGCTAACTCTAAACAACAGATCTTGCCTATACCACAGCATCTCCCTAACTTTTGTTTTGTTTCTTTCCTCTATCATCCTGCATTTGGTGCCACCTAGGTTAACTGGAGACTTCAAGGTGAAGGGTTGAAGAATGTTTCATCCTCCACACCCCCTGCTAAGATATTGACCAACTATGGAGTTTGCATTCCCATGGACAAGCACAGATATCTTTTGCTCTCTCTCTCTCTCTCTCTCTCTGTGAGCATCATTTTAAAGGCAAAAGCATCACCCCAATGTTGTCTTACAGTCTATCCCCCCCTTGTGTTCCTACCCCAAGGCAACATCTTCATTAATAGTATAATAGGCTTTTATTTAACTGTGACTTAATTATGTGCTTGAAAGCCAGTCTCATCCGACTCTAGGGTTCAGTGTTCATCTCTGTTTCTAGTCAAAGAGGCCTTTACCTTTTTAATTATGTACTGTCAAATTGCAACCAACTTATTGTGACCCTGATAGGGCTTTCTAGGTAAGTGATATACAGTTTTTTGTTTTTCAGTCGCATCTTGGGCTGTCCCCTTCTTCTTTTGTCCTCGACCCTTCCAAGCATCAAGGCTTTCTCAAGTGAATCCTCTCTTCTCATTTGATGTCCAAAGTACTTTAGTTTCATCTTTATTATTTGACCTTCTAAGGAGCAGTCAGGGTTGATTTCTTCGAAGATCGACCTATTTGTTCTCCTCGCTGTCCAGGGGACTCTCAAAACTCTCCTCCAACACCACATCTCAAAGGCGTCTGTTCTTCTGCGCTCAGCTTTCCTAATGGTCCAGCTCTCACAACCATACGTTGCCACAGGGAATACCATTGCTTTGACTATGCGAATTTTCGTTTGCAATGTGATGTCTCTACTTTTCACTATGCTCCCCAGGTTTCTCATCGCTTGCCTCCCAAGGATCAGTCGCCTTTTTATTTCACTGCTTTTACTTCTTCCCCATCTATTTTCCAGGGACTGATAGGGCCTGTTGCCATGATCTTGGTTTTCTTTATATTGAGTCTAAATTCAGCTTTTTCACTTTCTTCTTTCAACCTAATCAGGAGCTTCTTTAGGTCCTCCTCACTTTCTGCCATTAGGGTGGTATCATCTGCATATCTCAAATTGTTGATGTTTCTTCCAGGAATTTTGATCCCAAATTGTGATTCCTCCATCCCTGCATTGCGCATTATGTGCTCTGTGTTAAGTTGAATAAGCAGGGTGACAAAATGCAGCCTTGTCTTACTCCTTTTCCTATTCCAAACCACTCCGTCATTCCATTTTCTGTCCTAACTGTTGCCTCTTGATTCATGTACAGATTTCTCATGAGGCCTATAAGGTGTTCCGGTATTCCCATTTCTTTAATTACTTGCCACATTTTGTTGTGGTCGACACAGTCAAAAGCCTTAGTGTAATCAATGAAACAGAAGTAGACTTGTTTCTGATATTCTTTTGTTTTTTCCATGATCCATCTTATGTTGGTGATGTGGTCTCTAGTCCCCTTGCCTCTTCTGAAACCTGCCTGCACTTCTGGTAATTCTCTCTCCACATACTGTTGCAGTCTATCGTGTATTATCTTGAGCATCACCTTGCTAGCATGAGGGATGAGCGCAATTGTTCAATAATTTGAACATTCTTTGGCATTACCCTTTTTGGGGAGTGGAACGTATACAGATCTTTTCCAATCCTGTGACCATTGTTTTGTTTTCCAAATCTGCTGGCATATAGAATGCAATAATTTGATTCTTTTAGCATTGTCTGATGCAATGGTCTGCGGGTGTGGGGTGGTTTGGATAGAACTACCCAATCCACTCCCCACCCGCAGCGGTCTCTGCCACTGCTGTAGGGTTGGGGAAAAGCACCCGCCTTTCCCTGACCCTACTGCAGTCGCAAAGCCTCCTTGTCTCTTTTCCTCCCTGTATTTAAACTACAGGGAAGGGGGAAATAGAGAGACCTGATTGGTTCTCTAGAGGTCTCTTTCCCCCTCCCTGTAGTTTAAATACAGGGAGGGAAAGGGAGGGAGAGAAAGACGGAAGCAGTTCTTTTTTCCTCCCTGTATTTAAACTACAGGAAGAGAGAGGGTTGTGTTTTTTTCTTCCCCTCCCTGTATTTAAAAGACAAGCCTCTCTCTCCTTGTAGTTTAAATACAGGGAGGAAAAAAGACGCGATGGCACGATGGCGCCATCACGTCTTTTTTCCTCCCTGTATTTAAACTACAGGAAGAGAGAGGCTTGTCTTTTAAATACAGCAAGGGGAAGAAAAAACCCCACAACCTTCTCTCTTCCTGTACTTTAAATTTAACCGCTGCGGGTGGGGGGTGGTTTTAAAGGCAGGGAGGAAATGTTCTTTCCCTGCCTGCCTTTAAAGTAGTTTGTCCCTGAAGTCAGGTTTTTTTTTAGCGTTGTTCGATGCATGCATCGGACAACGCTAAAAATCAGATAACATCATGACTGTATTTAAGGAGCTTTTTCCCCAGTTCTATTCCCCAATGAGTTTCTGTGGCTAAGTACCTCATATATTCTTACCCTGCTGTCCAGAGTTCTAGTCTTTCATTCTATCTACTACATCACACTGGGTACACAAATGTGCTACACAGCATTTAAAAGTTACAATAACATTTTTCTTTCTTTCAGGGAAAACTAAGCTTGTTTAAAGGACAACCACTGATGTTTAAACAAAGCACAATTGCAAATACCTTACTTTCAACACAAAGGTTAGTAGAAAGATATTGGATAAAGCAAAAATCTGCCCTTTTAAACAGAATATGGGAATAACACTTGATACAGAGTACTAACTCATATTATTTCGTTGTATATGAGACCTTGGAATGCCAGCTTACATCATACAACATTCTTTAGAACAGAGAGACACATTTACCCTTTATTTAAAAATGAGTTAGAATTATGAAAATATAAATAAGGAAATATTTACAAATAATATGATGAAAGGGATAATGATTTCTACTTGGTAGCTGAAATCCTGTTGTGCAACTCTGTGCTGTCTAAATTTGATGAGCTTGTCAGTGAAACTTTTTTTGAGAATTAAGAGTTTCTATTGCCCCCCCCCCATGTTCTAAGTCTCCTTTAGGACCCGTTTTGCCCCAGAGAAGCCTTTGGGGTCATTGGATGGAGGGGCATATAATCTTTAACCTTTTGATGTCTGTCAGTCATCCATATCATGGTCCCCAGATACTTCTTCAGGATGAAATAAATCCTAAGGGAGCCTTAGGGTCTTAAGAAGAGGAGGAGGCAGTGGAGGTGGGCTCCAAATTTTTTTACTATCACATTGTGGGCATGGTATGTGGGCGTGGCCAGGGGAAAAGCCCTGCGTTGCACCCGAATTAGGACTACTTTATTTCAAAACTAGGATGGGCAGGACCAGCAAGAATTTCTGTTACTGGTTCTGGTGAACTGGTGCAAACCTGCTGATGCCCACCACTGGGATGAGGGCAGAAACTTCCTGATAAATGGCTGCACCCGATGACATTGACAGCTTTTTGCAGCATAAAATTGTGCAACATGATTTCAGCCATTGTGTGGTTGTGCATGTGTTCTGTATGATGATTAGTTTCAATGTTTAGACTTCTTGGAAAACATATGTTTTCCTCAGAATTGAAGAGCACTTGAAAACTCACATTTAAATATAACAGTTAGTCTTTAAATGCCACCTTTTTTTCTTTATTTTACTTTTGTTTTATTTCTCATCTGATATTCATGCACAGACTAACACAAAGAAGTTTAAAATCTTCATTGTCTCAAAGGTATTTTAAAAGGAAGAATCATGACGTAATCATAAAAACAGCATACATGTCCATGCCAATTTCAGTGAATGCTCATTCAAGACAAAGGAAACATTACCATATCCTGTTTAAATTCAGGATAGTTTAAATTCAGCACATTTTCCCCATATTTTTATGTTGCATTTCTTGTTTTAACTTGCAAATTAGAAGCAGTGTGGTAACAATTATTATATTTGAGCTGTTTTGGGGGGAGGGGGGATGTTCTCTATGAAGATATTTAGAGACTGCCCTCAAGTGGTGGAACGATATCTTGACAGTAGACTTAGGTGCATTATGTACCGTAATTGTTTCTAATCACAAAGAAACCACCAACTGAAGAAAAGTGTTATACAGATAAGCACCTGGCTACCTCATTGGAGGAGTATCTAAACTTTTGCATTTTACAAACTATTTCTAGTCATTGTTCAGAAAATTACCCTGGTAAACATCCCATTCCTAGACAAAACTCCACTGTTTGTCATGGCCAGTATCCAATACAGCAGTATGAACTCAAACTTCCTTTTCATTTGAGGAGGCTACTTGCTACATGAGGAATGCTGCCATTGGTGTCATCTGAGTATCCTGTTTGACAAAACAAACAATGCAGTTTTCCAAATCCGACCAGCGGTGCAAAATAATCCAGCCCTTACTCTCACTCCAACTGCCGCCACCACTGCTGGAAGCAGCCACAGACATGTTTACGACAGTCACGGATGCGTTTATGGCAGTGTTTATGGTGGAGGACCACCAGTCTGGGCCCCTCAACTATCTGTGGGAGTGTGACCTAGCCCCTGGTCTAAATGGAAGCAGAAAAGTATTTTAATTTAATGAAATATTTCTTATTCCTCTTCAATTTTAGTTCAACAGCATCAAGTGACATAGTGAATGTCTGTAAGAGGGGGCTTCTGTAATTTTTGGTCTTTCTGTGAAATTTGTGAAACCAGTACCATTTTATATGGATACTTCATATATGCATTCATGCATATGTATATGCATAAGAATACTGTTTGAAATTCCATGCAAATAGCCCAAAGGAGAATTAATGGAGCTTTGATGTAAACCAAACTCGATTGTTTTGTTGAAGACTTTTTAATTAACACAAACCAAGCATATGGAATCTCATTTGTCCACTGTAACATATATATATATATCTCCTTGGATGGACAATCCGTAAACTGTAGATTGCTAATGTAAGAAACTTCTTTTTCTTTCTGCTCTTCAGAGCATTCACATACATTTATGTGTATAAATCTCACAACTTCTCATACAACTTATTTATGCACACATGCTTGCAACCTTAAATGTTATAGCAAAATATAAATACTGTACACATATTTTCTGCCTTGATCGTTCAGAAAATGGAAGAAGTTGTTGTAGATTCCAAATCAATAATAATCCTGTGAGGTTATTTGCTATGATGAACAGTTTTACAGAAATCATTTTGTCAGTTCAATCCCAAACTAAAATTAAAATCTAGGCTGCTCAGATTCATTTGCAAGAGTCTCTTCACCCCATCAACAGAAATACTATTATTGGGATGATACATTACATTACCTTAAAATATTTATCATGTACTTTGAATAAATTGTCCCCAAGTCACAGCTTGAGTGTGGGTTAGGGTTATTATCTGAGTTAGAGAAAAACATAAATACAGTTGGTTGGTGATTTCATGCTCTCAGGTATAGGCACATTACTATAAAAGAGGGGAAAGAGGAGTGAAGTTGAAGAGGCTTGTGCTTCAGGAAGTCTATGCAAATTTATTTCCCAGTATCTACAGATACCTGGGTGATCTTCTTGAATGCACACCTTAACATAATAAAGCGGGTTGTATGTGTCAATAAGGCTGACACAAACATATTACTGGAATGCTCATGGCAAGCATACAAAGGTCTCCAAGGTCACAGAGGCTAAACTTGTTTTTGTTTTTATTTTATTTTTTTATTAATACATTTTATTATAAAGATAAATGCTCATTAAAAAAGAACAATAAGACAACAAACAACAAAAACACTATACAATATACAAAAATACTATGCTCCCTTCACCAAGCAGAGCAATACTTATGATTCTTTTATTTTCTTTATTCTATCATCTCTATAATTTGTAGTTTATCCCTCTTTCCAAAATGACATTTGTTCTTGGCCTGGTTTCTTTCCTTTTTCTTTTGTCAATACATAGTCAAGAAACTCTCCCCATATTTCCTTAAAATTTGATTTACAGTATTTAAAATTCCCTTTTTTACTTTTAATTATAGTGTTAATTTATCATTTATTGCCACATTCCACATTTCATTGTACCATTCTTCTAATTCTATTTTACTATCTGATTTCAATTTCCTAGCTATGATTAATCTCAACACGGTTACCAAATTACAAATTATATATTTCTTTTCTCTCCTTATTTTTATATATCATTAATCACTACAGTTGTACCTTGCTTAAAGAGCATAATGCGTTCCACAGGATTGCTCTTTAAGTGAGTTTGCTCTTTAAGCAAAACACCATTGTAAGTGACCAGTTGTGGGGGTGATTGCGAACCCTGATTTATTTGTTAAGCGAATTTTTGGTTGGTTTATTTGTTAAGCGAAGCAAACATTCAGAGAAAATTCTGCTCTTTAAGCAAGTTACTCTTTAAGCGAGTCGCTCTTTATGCGAGGTTTGACAGTACTTTGTTTTTATATACTGTATCATTAATCGCTACTATAGATACAAAGTACATAATAAGTTTAATACAGTAAAACCCCAATTTACATCCGCTTTGTGTTACATAAAATTTGTTTTAAGTAACTTTTTTTACAGAAAACATGTCTTGTATTATGCAAAATAAAAAAATAATTTTACGCAACAGGTTTCCCCAGAATTTCCTTGCATCTTGTAAGTCTTAAATGGTGGCCCTGCCATTTTAGATGTTAAAATTCCACCCTGTGCCATTTTAGGCTTAAAAATTCCACCCTGTGCCACCCACCCCCACCACTGGAAGTCCCAAGACATCACTTACCATGGCGGTGGTGGAGGCATTGGCGGCATTGGCAATGATTGCAGCAGTTTTGCCACATTTTCTACAGTCCCTGCTGCTTCTACCAAGACTGGGAGTGTGTGGGTGTGTGTGTGTGGGGGGGTGTATCCGCTCTGTTCTGCTCTTTGTCTGAGGTCTCTCTGTGAACATGTGTTGGATGAAGAACAGAATGTAATGGTCTTAGTCCACTGTGTGTTCTCAACTAAAACGTGCCACAGAGAAACCTTGGCTGAAGAGTGGAACCAAGTGGATATTCCCCCTGCACCCTCCCAGTCCTGGTAGAAGCAAAGGAGTCTGCGGCAGTGGAGGTAGCACTGGTGGCAGCGGCAGTTCCCACTCCTCTGACAGTCAGACAACCAGCTCAGGAGGAAGCAGCAGCATGGAAAAGGTAGCGAAATCGCTCCATTGGCATTCCCTTTGTGCTGATTATTATTATTATTATTATTATTATTATTATTATTATTATTATTATTATTATTATTATTATTATTATTATTATTATTATTATTATTATTATTATTATTATTATTATTATTATTATTATTATTGTTATTGTTGTTGTTGTTGTTGTTGTTGTTGTTGTTGTTGTTATTGTTGTTATTATTATTGTTGTTGTTGTTATTATTATTATCATCATCATCATCATCATCATCATCATCATCATCATCATTATTATTATTATTATTATTATCATCATCATCATCATCATCATCATTATCATTATTATTATTATTATAAGGCTAGAGGCTAGAGGCGGGTACGAGGCAGGGCTGCCCTTTGTCGCCATCGTTGTTTATATTGGCTATGGAACTTTTGGCAAATGCGATTCGACAAGACGAGGGAATAGTAGGAATAGGAGGAACCAAAGTAAGCCTTTATGCAGATGACACACTGTTGACGGTGAAGCATTCAGCGGAAAGTTTAGTTAAGATTAATAAACATTTGAAAGATTTTGAGGAAGTTACGGGATTGAAAGTTAATTGGGACAAAACAGAAATGATGCTAATTAATGGGAAGAAAGAAGATGAAGAGTTAATAAAGAGGAATTATAATATACAAATTACACGCAAAATGAGATACTTGGGAGTAATGTTATCATGCAAAACTGGGGAACTTAAAAGTATGAATTATGACAGACAAAAGAAGGAAATAAAGGAGAAAATAGTAAAATATAACAAATTAAATCTGTCATGGTTCGGAAGAATAGCTATATGTAAGATGATGTTATTACCCAAATTGAATTTTTTATTTGATGCTTTACCGCTAAAACATACTGATAAAGAGTTGAATGAGTATCAAAATATGATTAATCGGTTCTGTAATGGAAATAAAGGAGCCAGAATAACTAAGTCATTATGGTATGTCTCGCAAAAAGAGGGAGGACTGGGAATTCCAAACGTTATAAAATATTATAGAGCCTTTCAAATAAGAAATGTTATAAAAATTTTAAATAGGGAAGAAACAGTCTGGGAAAAATTTGAAAGGAAAAATTTATCGAAGATGGGTAAGGCACAGTTTTTATGTGAGGGAAAAGAAAAAGGAAATAAGACGGCTCAGGGCATGATGTTAAAATCAACAATGGAAGCATGGAATAGAGTGAGGAAAGAGCTTGCTTCGGGAACCTCGCCAATTTTAGAAGTGGGGGATTTTCAAGATTTTCCGATAAAAATAGACACAAAGATCAGAGATATATTGGTGGAAAATAAAGTACTATTATTAAAAGATTGGGTCAATGCTTGCAAAGATCAAGAGAAAAGACAAAGGCTGTATTTGCAACTTCAATTGGACTGGTTCAAGATCCTCCAGATAAACAATTGGAATAAGAAATTTGTACGGGAAAATGGTTTAGACAGAGAATGTACGGAGTTTGAGATGCTTTTGGCCAAAATTAGAAATGGAGAAATGGGAATCAAAGGGATAGTTAGTAAAGTTTATAAAATTTTGAATAAAAGTCAAAATATACAAGAGGTATTGAGAGAAAGCTGGGAACAAGAATTAGATATAAAGATAACGGCAACAAAATGGCGAAAGATGTGGAAAAGGAAGATAATGAGAACTATGTCTGTGAGAGTTAAAGAGCACAATTATAAATTGGTATGGAGATGGTATAGGACCCCAGTCGGCTTGCACAAAATGTATAGTAATATGAGTGAAATATGCTGGAGGTGCAGAAAAACAAAAGGAACATATGAACATATGTGGTGTAGATGTGAGGTACTTAAAAATTTCTGGGAAGGAATAAAAAAGGAAATAGAGAACATATTAGATATACAGATCGGATTGGGGTCAGAAACAATTTTATTAACAGACATAGAAGATCAGGACATAAGCAAAGACAATAAAGAGTTATTGGCCATAATGTTGACTGTTGCAAGACTAGGTATTGCCAAAAAGTGGAAAAGCAATGAACAAATAGGATTAAATGATTGGTATACACAAATGTGGAATTTAGCCTTAAATGAAAAACTTACTTGGGAAATTAATTGCAGGAAAGGAAAAGTTAATAACAATAAATTCTGGAGGATCTGGGAACCTTTTGTTAATTATACTTTAAAAGAAAAAAAGGGCATACCCCCTGCAAAAGATCATAACGACTTTTGGAAAATGTGAAAGGTATAGAACCCCCCGGACTTTTGTATATAGCACAAGGGTGTTTTCTTTTTCTTTTTTTCTTTTTCTTTCTTTTCTCCTTTTTTTTATAATGATGTAATAGAAATGAATGGGAAGAAGATTATGTACTAAGAAAAGAAGAGAATGTAATAGTAATGTGTATAAAATATGTTACACGATTGTTACAAGCTTTTATATTTTTATAATGTCTTTATTTGCATTTTTGTCTTCCTTTTGTATTTTTCTTTTATATACCTAATAAAAAATTAAATAATAAAAAAATATTATTATTATTATTATTATTATTATTATTATTATTATTATTATTATTATTATTATTATTATTATTATTATTATTATTATTATTATTATTATTATTATTATATTTGGTCCAGTCAGGACCACTTTTTAATTTTTTAATGCATCCCTAAGGGAATGCCACATTTTACATAAAAAACTGTATCTTAAAAAGCTACGGAACAGACTTTTTACGGAAATTGGGGTTTTAATGTATTATAAATTCTGTTTACACATTGAAGACCCATACAGAAGAGATAAAAGACTCATTTGTAGAGGAATCCTATGATGAAGAACCTGCAATTCTAAAAACTGAAGTGAAAACTGTTCCAATAGCACGGGGAAGAAATAAATAATCAAGTAGACAGAATACCAATAGAATACCATTTTAAGCCATGAGACTAAATCTGCCTAGTATTTACTGGAAATCTTCAGTATACATTCCAATCCCCAAGAAGAGAGATGTCAATGATTGCAGTAACTATAAGGCCATTGTTTTATTTCTGGTACCAGCAAAGTTATGCTCAAGGTGTTGCACCAAAGACCTTTACTTTATATGGAGTAAGACATGCTTGGTGTTCAAGCTGGACTTCCAAAAAGTGCTCACTGTTTCTCACTGTTTTTTTTTTTATTTATTCACTTCCTGGTTGGTTCCACCATTTAGGAAAATTTTAGATTCCTGTAACAAATCCATATTTTAAATGCTTCCTTTGCCTGTGTTAAAAGTTCATGATTCTATAGAAACAGTACAATGGAGAATGCAGAACAATGTACAATGAAGATTCTCCAAGGCAATTTTAAGGGGTTGTTATTGTTTATTATTTCTTTTGTTTGGTTTTTTTATATTACATTTCTCATCTTCCAGAAACTTCTCTGTGCGATCTCTATTCAGATGGTTATTTTGTGACTATGATCCCAGTGTTTATCCAACAGAATTTCAAAATAATTCTGTTTGCCACACTTGCATTATGAATTTCATTTCTTAGTGGAAATGAATACGAAGCAAAAATTCCCATAGAACCAACTGATTTTAAAAATCTATGTCAAGGATTAGAACAACAAAATGCAATAACAGAATCAACAATGGGAATAAAACAGCAGGATCAACAGTGCAATTTATTCAGTGTGTTTCATAAGATTCTAAACCATTTTGTTAGGATACAAGACATACATTGTGCAGTTTAGCTTTTGTTGTTCAGTTGCACAGTCGATTCCGACCCTTTGCAACCCCATGGACCACTGTCCTCCACCATCCTCCTCAACTCGCTCAGCTCTGTGCCCATTGTGTCTACAATACCATTTAACCATCTCATTTTTGGCTGCCCCCTTCGTTTGCCTTCAACCTTTCCAAGCATTAAGGTTTTCTCAAGTGAATCCTCTCTTCTCATCTGATGTCCAAAGTACTTTAGCTTCATCTTTACTATTTGACCTTCTAAGGAGCAGTCAGGGTTGATTTCTTCTAAGATTGACCTATTTGTTCTCCTCGCTGTTCAAGGGACTCTCAAAACTCTCCTCTAACACTACATCTCAAAGGCATCTATTCTTCTGCACTCAGCTTTCCTAATGGTCCAGCTCTCACAACCATACATCACTACCGGGAATACCATTGCTTTGACTGTACGAATTTTTGTTCTCATTGTGATGTGTCTACTTTTCACTATGTTCCCCAGGTTCCTCATCGCTTGCCTCCCAAGAATCAGTCACCATTTTATTTCATGACTGTAATCACCATCTGCAGTGATCTTGGATCCTAGGAAAGTAAAATCTGTCACTGCTTCTACTTCTTCCCCAGGAGTTTCTTTAGATCTTCCTCACTTCCTGCCATTAGGGTAGTATCATCTGCATATCTCAAATTGTTGATGTTTCTCCCAGCAATTTTGATCCCAAATTATGATTCCTCTATCTATGCATTGCGGATTATGTGCTCTGTGCAGTGGTGGGCAGCCAATTTTTTTACTACCACACTGTGGGTGGAGCCAATGTCATGGGTGGAGCCAACATCATGATGTCTTGATGTTGTGGGTGGAGCCAACATCATGATGTCATGGTGTCATGGGGGAGCCAATGGTGTGGGAGGAGCCAAAGTAAATAAATGAAATAAAAATAAAGTACTGTATTTGCCGGCGTATAAAACGACTGGGCGTATAAGATTACCCCCAACATTTCTACTCCAAATATAGAGTTTGTTATATACTTGCCGTATAAGACTACCCCCTCTTCCGCACACCTTCCACACACCAAATAAAATGTAAAAGAACATCAGATTTGATTTCAACATGTTAATTTATATTCAAATGCTTATGACATGCAGAAAAACTGTCACAAGGCTGTATGTTATCAAACATGTACAGTAAACATAAAACAGTGCAAAGTGGTACTTATTTATCTACTGTATATATATGAATATAAGCCGACCTGAATATAACCCGAGGTACCTAATTTTGACCTTGAAACCCAGGAAAATAGATTGACCCAAGTATAAGCCAAGAGTGGGTAATGTAGCAACTGCTAGTGAGTTTCAGTAATTAAAATACAGTAATATTAATTATTTTATTGATTTTTTTAGAACTGTACTTGCAACACCCACCAGTGGTGGCGCTGCAGGTAAAGTGGGTGGGCAGGTCAATTGCACTGAGGCAGGAAGTGTTGCTCTAGCCTAGCCTCTTGCTTCCCTTGCAAGGAAGAAGCATGGCTTTTTCCTCCATCTTGGGTAGAAGGCACCAGTAAATGAAACCCTTTCTTTTTCCCCACCAGTTTGAAAGGGAGACACAATTGTAATGTAGAGCTGCTTTCTTCATCTAGATGGTATGTAGAATGAAGTGGGTGAGCATTGGGAGGCCACTATGGGCAGCTATGTCTATCCCAACTGAAGTGCACCCGGCATATAAGACGACCCCCCCACTTGGAGGCATGTTTTTCAGGGGGGGGGGAAGTCGTCTTATACGCCAGCAAATACAGTACACATAAAAATAGAAATAAAAAACCATATAAAATACAAATTAAATAGACATTAAATAGAAATATAAAACATAGAAATACCAATTAAAATAGACATTAAATACACATAAAAGCACACTACATAAAACACCCACCCACCTCAACCCACCCCAAACACAAACCCTAGTCACTTACCCTGGGGTTGGGGAGCAGCAGGCAGGCGGCAACAGCAGTGGTGCAGTGGCCCAGCGCAGCCTAGCCTGGCCTGGCCAGGCCTGGCAGCGCAGCCTGGCCTGGCAGCGCAGCCTGGCCCAGCCCAGCAGTACACCATAGCCTGGCCTGGCGCAGTGGCATGGCAGCGGCAAGGTAGCAGCTTCGACGGTTGGTGAACAAGTGGCGGCGACAAGCAGTGGTGAATGGCAGCGGCACAGAGGTGCAGGGCAACGCCGCAGCTTGGGGTGACTCGAGGGAAGGCCGCTGCCACTACCACCCCTTCAAAGAGGCTGCTGAGGGCCTCAACAGCCAGCCACCGTGTCCTTCACTGCAGGTCAAAATGGCTGCTGGTAAGTGCGCATGTGTCAAAATGCTATTTGACGCATGCATGCCTCCAGTATTCAGCGTGCATGCATCAAATGGTGTTTTGATGCATTCACACTTACGAGCAGCCATTTTGGGCTGCAATGAAGGGTGGCTGGAGAGGCGACCGAACCGGTCGCCTCCAAAACAAGTAACCACCCTGGGTGGTCTCTGGGAGGGTTACTATCCCCCCCCCCCAGGACACCACCCGGGATTGTTACTACTGGTTCGGTAGAACTGGTCCGAACCAGCTGCTATCCACCACTGGCTCTGTGTATAAGTTGAATAAGCAGGGTGACAAAATGCAGGCTTGTCTTACTCCTTTTCCTATTCCAAACCACTCCGTCCTTCCGTATTCTGTCCTAACTGTTGCTTCTTGATTCATGTACAGACTTCGCATGAGGCATATAAGGTATATAAATTCAGCTTTACAATACATTTAAAAGTGTTGTGAAAAGCATTGGCCATAATATCCTTACCTGGAGTCCCTAAGAGATTTGAATCAGGCATCTGATCTAAGATCTGTTCTGCATATGTCCTGTTTTGGCTGCTTTGTTGTTTACTCAATTTCCAGATGTGTAAAAGAGTCAGGATATTTAACTAGCAAGCAGGGGGGAAAAATAAACAGAACTTTCTTTATACAGTTTTACAGCATGGCCTCATGATGGCACAGCAGGCTAAGTATTCACTTTCATATTGCTCTTTTTAGGACCCTGTATCAATATGTGTCATGTGAGGAGACAGGCAAAAGGAAGTATTAGTCTGACAGTTCCTTTGTCTGCAGTCCAATTTTCCTGGTTATTTCTGATGTTATTTGTTTTCAGCAGGTTATAAACAACCATAAAGAAATCCAAGAATTTGTTGGATGTACAGCATTAAAATGCTAAAAAAGAAAAGAAAAACAGTTACACATTTAAAAACTGATTTGCTTACTCTGCTAGTTGAGAAGTTAATTGTCTAGTATTACCATTCCCACATTACTGATGGGTGAAGGATGTGGCCAAGCAAAACGTTGTATCATTTAAGCTCATGTTACAAACAATAATGAGCTGAGACAGGAGGGGCTGTTTTATGTGCTCTTGCCAGAGTCTTGTGGTGCCTTAAAAACTAATACGTTTTTGTATTTTTGGAAAAGGTATGCATACCAGTTCTTATGCAGGGTATAAATCTTGAAAGCAGGTGGGTGAAGGAGGTAGGCTGAGGATAAGCCAGGTCTGAAGTATCGTCTTAAGTTCTCCTGATCCTCATAGGGCAGCCAAAACCTCTCTTCACTGAGAGAAAGGTGGCATAAAAATGAAAGGAATGAACAAACAAACAAATTCATATGTCAGAGATAGGAAAAGGCAGAAATTTCCTGCTGAGCAAGTGATGAACAAACTCCAAGAATAAAGTAGCTGCTGGAAAACTAACATTTACCATCAAAAGAGTCCATTTAAATCTTCACTTAGGGACAGTGGTGGGATGTCAAATTTTTTACTACCCCACCGTGATGTCATCACAGTGTGGGCGGAGCTAACATCATGATGTTGTGGGCGGGGCCAAATAAAATAAAGTAAAATAAAATAAAAATAAGCACATGTGCACGCACACACACACACCCCTCAACCCACCCACCCACCCACAACACAAACCTGTAAATGAATTAAATAAATAAATAAATAATACATTAAAATACGCCCACCCACCCCAAACACAAATCAACCAGAGCTTTTAAACCAGAGCTTAAAGCTTATTCTGGCTAATCTTTCTCACACTAGGTCAGATGGAAGGAACTACAGAATGAACTCACCACAAGATGGCTTCATTTTGGCACTTTTCAACTTTTCAACAGTTAAAGAAGTTAGGTACTAAGTCTTTGCCTAACCAGTTCTCTAGGATAATATGCCTTAATCTCAATGTAAAACAGCTGTACCTCCTTAAGGGTTCAGCAATTGGAACAGCACAGGTGTAGCTTATTGATGAGGTAACTCCAAGACTTTGCTTAAAAACCCCAAGCCAGGCCACCAGGCCTTTTTAGGAACTGTGGTAGTACATCAATATAGATAAAGGTATTAAATATACATTAAAATACACACAGACACACCACATCCAAAGGCTATAGGGAGCTTCAGGCTAGCGGCTTCTCTTCCTCCTCCCCGCTTGGGAGGACAGCAAGGAGGCCGTGCATATGCGCCAAGCACTGTAGGCATGCATCCACACCAAGTGCTTGGCGCACATGCGCAGTGGGGGAACCCGTGAAAAGGTAAGCCCCAAAGGTGGTTCCCTCAAAAGCTGCTACCGGTTTTCACACTGGGGAAAGTTACTGCCGGTTCTGGTGAACTGGTGCGAACCTGTTGCATCCCATCACTGCTTAGGGAGGGTTTTTTTTTCCTAATATGAAAGAGTACGAAGATAGGTTGGAATTCTATGTCACCGTAGGTGTCTACTGCAAAAAAAGTACAGGATTCAAGCAGTGTTGGGCAGCAAAAAAATTTGCTACCACACCATGGGCGGAGCCTACATCATGGGTGGACCCTATGTCATGGGCGGAGCCTACATTGTGGGTGATCTAGTAATGCCTGCCATATGGCCATGTATACATCTGCAAACACAGGCAGCACTGAGCACTGGCTCTTTGGTTGTAAATGGAGATGAGCACTGCGCCCTAGAGTTGGATATGACTGGCTTTTGAGCAAGGGAGAACTTGAACCACTTGCAAGGAGAAAACCTGATGGGGCAGGGCAGGGAGGTGGGTATGGCCACCCAATTTTGCTATTCCCCTTCCCAAAGGCCACCCAATTTTGCTATCCCCCCCCTCCGGGTGTGTGTGCGATCCTGTTGCTGCCCACCACTGGATTCAAGGAAGCGTCACATTTTGGTTGGAAAGTCATACCCTTTATGTGATGGCTTTATCTATGGGTATTCCAATATTTTCTCTCTTCAGAGTTTCTGGTGCTTTCTCTTCATAGTACTTCTTCTGGCGTATCTGAATCTGAATATAGGCGATCATCATGACACTCAGCCATGAAGATTGTCTTGAGAATATAATGCAATGGCCTTTCATCTGCCTTCTGCATTGCAGCATGACACCTGGACCACGGATCCAGTTCCATGAGTCACTTTCTGGTCCTGAGCCCTTTTGGCACACAAAGTCCTCCTCAGCCCCAGGCCAGTATTGATGAAGCTGCTGCTCTCCATCAAGATTGTTTCAACTGGGATTTAATGTACTTGGGACCAACACCCTTCCTTGTGGACTTCAGCACCCAAGGCTGTTAGTCCTCATGGTTGTCAGGTTAGTTAACCACCGCCTGACACTCAGTGTTGAGTCACTGGCAGTATGGTCTATTCTATTACCATAGGAGACTGGCCAGACTGGCCTTCATAGTACTACAGAGGGCAATAAATATACACTTAGTAGCCTACTTATTCTTTTCATCTGAGGCTTAGCTTAGTATGCTTTCCCAGTAAAATGGAGTTTCTGCATTCAAGACCATAGAGGAGGAGTTCTCAGCCTTTTTAAGCCGGAGGCCAGGTCGTGCTCCCTTAGACAGCTTCGGGAGCCGGACAGCCATTTTGCCCTTCCTCCATCACATGGTACCTCCTGGTGTGGTGGAGGCAGTGGGAGGCATATGAAATGGTGCTGTGGGCTGCATCTGACCTGTGGGCTGCAGGTTGAAAATTCCTGCCATAGAGAAATACTTAAAATGGCAGTGGGCCATTTAAGGCAAAATGTATCCCACACTAAGAAAGTACATATAGTTTAACCATTGGCTCCATGGTTTCTAAGCAAAAGCAAGAAATCAAGTGAATATGGAAACACATTGTTTTTTCAGTCTTGGCATAGTTGCTCAGGAATAGGTCTTACTCTATTAAGTGTGGCTTATTCCCAAATAATTTTGTTAGGATTTTTATTTAACATAAACTGAACCTCCAGATTAAAAAAAGGAAAGCAAAAAAAATTGTTACTCCGGTCTGGGTAGCCTTGCCAATCTCCTTTTCTTTCAACGCATTAAACTATTCCAGATTTTTGTTTTGTTTTGAGATGATTTAGCTTTTATAACAAAGTGGATGGCCTGACCAAAGTAAATTTACAGGCCCTGTTTCTTATTATAGAGAAATGGTCATGACAGGGATAACTTATGGTTTGGGTGGAGCTAATGAAGGGAAATGCTGTTTGAACCAAGCAAAAGAAGCCAAGAATGCTTTCCTTCTCAAACATATAAGAATTTGATTCATGGGACTTGGGAGATGATTGATATGCTAGCTGATGTGTATATAAAGTGCTTCTTTAACTGAGAGCGATATCATTTCTGCTGGCAAGCTGCAATATGGGCACAAATCAGAAGAACAATGAGTAAATTTTTGTCATACTGAAATCAAAAACACACATTTAAATTGATTGTTTTTGGCTCTGCTTTAAGAAACTAAGGCAGTATCCAATATATTTGTAACTGGGATTATTCCTTAAAGTCCATGTAAATATGGATAAACATGTATCTGATCAGACTTGCGTCATAAACATACTTTGTAATTAATGACACCCATTTCTGAACAAATATTGTCAGGACTGTGCTAGAAAAATGCATCTTGGTACTTTGCTATGGGGTCAGTTTCATAATGTATATTGGCTTCAATGGCATGCACTGAGAGCAGTTTCCCCCTAGAATGCTCAGATTAAGGGTGACCTTTACCTTTATCTGGCCTAGTTTACACCCTTCTTTCTGTGGATTCTGTCTGTGGTTTTTTTTAGGAGAGAATAATAAACAAACAACAGTATACATTTTGCTCCCAGGACTGAAATGTTTCTTAATTCATTTGCATGACAGGGAAAGCCACTCTGCTGAAAAATGGCAGTGGGACCCACCCATTAAAGATCCCGTTTCCCAAAGATCCATGACAAGAGACTTCTCTCTCTCTCACACACACAAAAAATACCCCAAGCCGTTTCGTTTTTTTCTTCCTGCCCTGGTTAATGGGAAAAATATTCCATACATTTGTGGGGGGGGGAGGGGAAGGGAAGATATAAAGGTCTCCCTTGCGTGAAAGCCATTTGTATCTGACTCTAGGGTTACGTGCTCATCTGTTAATAGCCAAAGAGATTGCACTGTCTGCATTTGCATGGAACACTGTTTACCTTCCCACCAAAGTGGTACCTACTTCCAATTTATTGCTTTCGAACTGTTAGGTTGGCCAGAGCTAGGACAGACGACGGAAGCTCACTCTGTCATGCAGCACTCAGGTCTCTAACTTCTGACCTGCCAACTTTCCAGCTGTCAAGTTCAGCGTCTTAAACACTAAAGCCACCATAGAAGGGAAAGGATGCATCAAACTCAGCATGTGGCCTAATGTGTGAGTGTTACCAAGATGTGTTGTTTTGGGAGACTGGAAATAATTAGTAAAGTACATCATATACTGTATTAGCTTTGTTTGTCTCTTCCCAGGTAGCATAACCATCCATCCATCCATCCTTTAATTTAATTTAATTTAATTAAGCCAATAGGTTCTCATAGTAGGGACTGCAATGGCTCAAGTGGCTAAGATGCTGACTGGCAGGCAGCAGGTGAGCAGTTCAATACCTGAATAGTTCAGGATGGAATGAGCTCCCATCTTTGTCCCAGATCCTGCCAACCTAGCAGTTTGAAAGCAATAAATTGCAAGTAGATAAATAGGGACCACTTCAGTGGGAAGGTAAACAGTGTTCCATGCACTTGAGTGTCTAGTCATGCCTGCCACATGACCATGGAAACATCTGCAGAAGCAGACAGTGCTGGCTCTTTGGCTATGAAACAGAGATGAGCACTGAACCCTAGAGTTGGATATGACTGGTTTTTGAGCAAGGATGACCTTTACCTTTATCTTTAGGTCTCACAACAATAGTGTTTTCTAATAATGTGATTCGAAATGTCCTCCTATAGTAACACAAGACTAAAACGACATTATATATTATACAATTTTGTCTGTGAGAAACAGTGTACTATAGTAGATTATAGCATTGGACTGCAAATAGTACATTTTGGGTAGCTATACCCTCAGTTGCTGCAGCAGCAAGCAGTCTCTCTAAATATCAGATCTGGAGCTCAGTGGATAAGTTTCATGATCCAGTAAACATTAGGCTTGGATAAGCCTCCCTTCTATCACACAGATACAGAGGCATTGTCCTGATTCTATCTTGCTTATACAGTACTACTAATCTGGAATTATCCTGATACTTATATTGAATATATGGGACAAAATCAAACACACCATTCACAATCCAAAACTGGTGGGTGTTAAGAATTTAATCAGGTGAATTTACCTTTGGAGAAATAACACAAGACACAGGCATCATTTTATGTTTGTAAAATGTTACTTTACCACACAGGACCATGGGAACAAAATGATAAAATGAACTATGTACACATTGGCTGAAATACAACAGTAAGTTTTCTCCAGAGTAGGACTATTGAATCAGTGGGAATTTGGTGAATCAACTCCTCTATCAGTTTTAGTAATTCAATGGGCCAGCTCTAGTGGTGACTTACTGCAAAATTTCAGCCATTTAGATACTGTATAACCACAGGTCAAGATTTGGAAATTCATGTTGTATACAGTAGTACCATAAAAGTAGCAAGTAGCAGTGCAAGAGAAATACATGTGACAAATAAGTTTCAGTTGGAGAACATAATCAGGCTTTATTCCAGCTCTGTATCTAGATGGTCATAATATGTTAATTATGAAATACACTCCATTATATGAAGTTGCCAAGTCATAACACCTATGCTTCACTAGATGTCTGGCAAGAAGAAATGGAGGAAGAGTCCTAGAGGTCTGTGCTATTTTTCTGTGCCAACCTAGCGATTCAAAAGCAAGAAATTGCAAGTAGATACATAGGTACCACTTTGGTGGGAAGGTAACAGCCATCCGTGCATTCCTGTGTCTAGTCATGCCTGCTACATGTCCATGGAGACTTCTGCAAACTTAGACAATGCTGGCTCTTTGGCTATGAACAGAGATGAACACTGAACTCTAGAGTCAGATACAACTGGTTTGAGCAAGGGCGACCTACCCACCCCCAAATGAATTATTAATCAGATGAGAATTGTTTTTATGTAGAGTAGGCATTCGGAACCTATGGCAGATGGGCCAGATCTAGCCCCTGACACCAATTCATCCGGCCCATGCCACCCACGCTGCTCCTGATAGTGGAAGTAAAACATCCATTCTGTGCATGTGCAGGGCATGTTTTCCTCCCACTTCCAGTGGGAGGAACTACGTGACTGGTCTGATCAGCTGTCCGGGGTGTGTGGACAGGCCCTCAACCTGAAAACATTGTAAACCCCTGAGCTAAGGATTGGTGAAAGAAGAATATGTCACAGTGGTACAACTACAATAATAATAATTGTACAGATGTACAACAAAAGTAGGAAATAAAAAAGTAAATGGAATAACAGGCAAGTTTGGTCTTGGAACACAGAATGAAGCAGGCCAAAGACTGATAGAGTTCTGCCAAGATAACGCACTGGTCATAGCGAACACTCTCTTCCAGCAACACAAGAGGAGACTTTACATATGGACATCACCAGATGGCCAACATCAAAACCAGATTGATTACATACTCTGCAGTCAAAGATGGAGAACCTCCATACAGTCAGCAAAAACAAGACCAGGAGCAGATTGTGGTTCAGATCACAACCTACCGATTGCAAAAGTCAGGCTTAGACTAAAGAAAATAAGAAAAACCATTAGGCCAGACAGATATGACCTAGACAACATTCCTTGGGAATACACAGTGGAGGTGTGGAACAGATTTAATGGCTTGGACCAGATAGACAGAGTGCCAGAAGAATTATGGACAGAGATGCGGGACATCATACAGGAGGCAGCAAGAAAAACCATACCAAAAGAAAAGAAGCATAAGAAAGCTAAGTGGTTGTCTGATGAGGCTCTCAAAATAGCAGAGGACAGAAGGAATGCAAAATGCCAAGGAGAAAGAAAAAAATACAGTCACTTGAATACAGAATTTCAAAAAAAAGCTAGGAGAGATAAGGAAACCTACCTGAACGAACAGTGCAAATAAAAAGAGGAAAACAATATCAGGGGTAGGACTAGAGATCTTTTCAAAAAAAAATTGGGGAACTCTAGGGAACATTAAAAGCAAAAATGACCATGATAAAAGACAAAGATGGCAAGGAGTTAGCAGATGCAGAAGAGATTAAGGAAAGATGGAAAGAGTACACAGAGGAACTCTACAAAAAGGACCTCAACACCCCTGATAATCACAATGATGAGAACATTGAACATGAGCCAGACATCCTAGAGAGTGAAGTCAGAAAGGCCCTAAAAAACACTGCAAACAACAAAGCCAGTGGAGTTGATGGTATCCAAGTTGTACTGTTCAAAGCCCTGCAAGATGATGGAATCAAATTATTGCATTCTATATGCCAGCAGATTTGGAAAACACAACAATGGCCAAAGGATTGGAAAAGATCTGTATATGTCCCACTACCCAAAAAGGGTAATGCCAAAGAATGTTCAAATTACAAACAATTGCGCTCATCCCTCACGCTAGCAAGGTGATGCTCAAGATAATACAGGATAGACTGCAACAGTATGTGGAGAGAGAATTACCAGAAGTGCAGGCGGGTTTCAGAACAGGCAGAGGGACTAGAGACCACATCGCCAACATAAGATGGATCATGGAAAAAACAAAGGAATATCAGAAATAAGTCTACTTCTGTTTCATTGATTACACTAAGGCTTTTGACTGTGTCGACCACAACAAAATGTGGCAAGTAATTAAAAAAATGGGAATACCAGAACACCTTATAGGCCTCATGAGAAATCTGTACATGAATCAAGAAGCAACAGTTAGGACAGAAAATGGAATGACAGAGTGGTTTGGAATAGGAAAAGGAGTAAGACATGGCTGCATTTTGTCACACTGCTTATTCAACTTATACACAGAACACATAATGTGCAATGCAGGGATGGAGGAATCACAGTTTGGGATCAAAATTGCTGGAAGAAACATTAACAATTTACGATATGCAGATGATACCACCCTAATGGCAGAAAGTGAGGAGGACCTAAAGAAGCTCCTGTTTAGGTTGAAAGAAGAAAGTGAAAAAGCTGACTTGAGACTCAATATCAAGAAAACAAAGATTATGGCAACAGGCACTATCAGTCCCTGGAAAATAGATGGGGAAGAAATAGAAGCAGTGACAGATTTTACTTTCTTAGGATCAAAGCTCACTGCAGATGGAGATTGCAGCCATGAAATAAAAAGGCGACTGATTCTTGGGAGGCAAGCGATGAGAAACCTGGGGAGCATAGTGAAAAGTAGAGACATCACATTGCAAACAAAAATTCGCATAGTCAAAGCAGTGGTATTCCCAGTGGCAATGTATGGTTGTGAGAGCTGGACCATTAGGAAAGCTGAGCGCAGAAGAATAGACGCCTTTGAGATGTGGTGTTGGAGAAGGGTTTTGAGAGTCCCCTGGACAGTGAGGAGAACAAATAGGTCAATCTTAGAAGAAATCAACCCTGACTGCTCATTAGAAGGTCAAATAATAAAGATGAAGCTAAAGTACTTTGGACATCAGATGAGAAGAGAGGATTTACTTGAGAAAGCCTTGATGCTTGGAAAGGTCGAGGGCAAAAGAGGAAGGGGCCGGCCCAAGATGAGATGGCTAGATGGTATTGTGGAAACAATGGGCACAGAGCTGAGCGAGTTGAGGGGGATGGTGGAGGACAGGAGTGCCTGGCGGACAGTGGTCCATGGGGTCGCAGAGGGTCGGAATCGACTGTGCGACTGAACAACAACAAAACCAACAAAAGTAATAGAAGATAATAGCATGATGATTTTAATTCATTTTTTCCATGCCCATTTGCAAGTCATATTTGGCTATGGTATGGAAACACATTCATGTTCCAAAATATTGCTGTGGCAAACATTTATTAGAAGAATAGCTCTGCTATTGTTTTTACGACAAAGGGATGAATGCAAATCCAAATTGATGAGGGCTTGTATGAGAAGCAGTATAATGAAAATGTTTTCTGGTTTGCTTGTTTTATTCTGTGTGGTCAAAAAGGTTCTGTTTCATTATGTTGTAAAATGAGTGTTTTATAGATACAGCAACATTCTATCCCATTAAATCCCCAGGTGATATGTTCAAATGACAGCAAAGGGTGTGGCTATCAGTCCATTTTTAAACAAATCTTGTACCTGGGGATCTTTATTCAGCTTGGCGGTGAAAGTGAATTAGTCAGTCAAACATACTTCAAGTATTCCTCCTAAAGCCTACCACAATCATTCCCTCTCCATTATTTCAAAACAGAAGGAAGGGAGAGGCATATTGCAGTGTGTGACTGAAGGCAAGGACTGTAAAAAAATACAATAGGAAAAAACGGGAGGGGGGAGAGGAGGAACTGGGGAATTGAGGGAAGAGAAAGCCATCTCACCCTGTTTCAAGAAGAAAATGTCTGCTAATTCATTCTGTTTCAGTCTTGCATTGGTGCCTTCCCTTTATCCAAATTAATTTCTTCATGAAATTGCAAGAAAATCATGTCACACTGAAATCCAGGCAGTCTCTTCTTATCAGCCAACAACTGTCCCCAGACAGAGAATCTTAATTTTAAAGGGGGATTGGTAGGAATGGAGAAGCAATACATTTTCATTGACAGCTAGGCAGCAAACAGCCTCCATTCTATAATAACTTTTTCCAGGGTGGAGTTTCTTTCCCCCCAAAAAAGGATTGTTGTTTTGTTTATAGATGCTCCTTTCTGGTCTTTTATAGATGAATTTGTGTGTGTGTATACACACACACACACACACACACACACACACACACACACACACACACACACTTGGACAGAGAGCGAGAGAATAAGACAGCTTTGTTTAAAGAGGGGATGTTGTCAGCCTGTATGATAATTTAAAACTCATTATTTTTGCAGGTTGCTTGTCTTCACAGAGCTGCTCCGTGTTTGCTGTTGTCCATACAGCAGGAATGCCATTGTAACTAGACTGGTGTGCTAAGCTTCCCTGCTGCTTCCCTCTTTAATTGCCTTTATTCGGTTTGTCCCTCAAGCTGGAGAACTGCTATGTAAGGGAAAGCTCCAGCTAGAGACCTGCACCTTCAAGTTTGAATCCAAATTGTTATAATGTTCAGTAATAAGTCCATTTAGAATGCTGTTTTTAAAAAATGGAGCCATTAGATCCACCAGAACTGATTTTTAGTTACTTGTTAATGTTCAAAATAAGCAGAATGACTCAAATGATTCCAGTGGAAATTACCTCCAGCAAATCACTTCATCTAGATTAATATACATACAGTAATTGGTTTTGTGGTGGAGAGAGAGAAAGAGAAGAAATAGTCACATGCAAATTTGCTGCAGAAGAAACAATTCCTTCCTTTGTATCTAAATAGAGTACTGTACATGGAATGTACTTGACTTTTTAACAAACAAAATCACAAGAAATTCTGTTTCTATGAAAACAAAACCTGAACATGCTGTCCTTGAACCTGTGTAATTGCTGAGGAGATGAATTGAAAGTGTACAGAATGCATGTAATGAAATACAAAGACACACAATATGATGGATTTCAAACGAAAGGCACAGTCCAGTGGTAAAGTGAGGTTATAAGCATCTAAAGAACAGTTTTCCTGAGTCGGTCCAGAGATGCATCTCATTTAGTATTTTACTGATACAGTACTTGAAAATTAATGTTCAAGCCTGACATTTCATGCGATGGAATAAAGCTAGCCTGAATGCTTGAGAAGCTAAGCCCCATGTCTTCCATTTTCATTTCTTCCCATGGAGAGCCTCATTGAAGCAGTCAATGTCATCTCTGCATGCTGCATCTCTATTTTATGCAAAAACCTGATCCCACCCTCACACTCTGGACTTCTGATTTGCATGGAGATCCTTTGCTATGTTGAAAGGCACCTTTTGTGGCCATCACTCTCTATGTGTTGAGATCTACCCTACCCTAATAATGCTTTCATTAAGCAGCCAAAGCTCTGGCCAGCTAGTGAGGCCAAGACCGACTCATTTCAGAGCCTGAGAATACATCACTGCCAGCGCACTGCAGGTCTCCTAACTCTCTATGTGAGACAGCTCCAGAGAAAACAGATGGACTAATATCCTGTTGTCTGAACAGGACATGGAAGGGAAATCCCATGAGCATCTTTTCCCAACCTTCATTTCAACAAGCTCCCTACTGCAAGATTAATCCTTTAACCAGGTGAAAACCTGTATGCAATGAGGTTCTGATAGAGGGTGGTTTCCCTTTCACTCTTTGTTTAAGTAGCAAAATACTAGCCAAGATTCCTAGTTCTAGCCCTCTCAGTATTTACACTGCTCCTGCCACTTGATTCTAGCAGGAAGCAAAATGAAAGAATTATAAACAAGATATGTATTGCATGAAAAAGGAATACCATCAGTTTAAGAGAAGCCTGGATCACTCTCTCCCTTACATGCAGATTCTTCTTCTTCAAGTGCCGTACCCATTCCAAATATTGACTATCATCATGGTGAAAGTCTTCTTGTTCTTAACTCATCAGAAAAATTCTTCTGGGAACATTCCACACCAGTCTCTCATGTTCTTCAGCTACAAAGTCCGTCCATGTCCAGGGCCTCTCTTCCCAAGGATCTTCTCTTGCATAGTGAGCTTCTCTACTTATGACATTCCTCATGATATTGGAGCTTTCTTTATTTAATGATCTTAAACAGTCCTTGTTCTTTATCCATCTGGTGCAACACTTCTACATTAGTCACATGATCAACCCATGATAGCCCAAACTATATTCCGGGGAACACTGGTGGACTTCAATTCCCAGAACCCTAAGTCAGTACATTTGGCTGATCAGTGCTTTAGGGAACTGACTTAGGCTTCAGGGAACTGAAGTCCAGAAATCAAAGATTGGGAAACACTGAATAACAGATGTCCCATTTTTATGAAGGTGGATCTTGCTTTTTCTTTTTGCATTTTAATCTCTATCTCATGATCCCACTTTTCATTTAAAATTCTCCCCATATAGACAATTTTATCCACTCTTTCGATTTCTTATGTTTCTGCCATTAGCTTATAATGCCATTAGTTGGATGCTTGGCTTATATCAAGATATTTAGTCTTCTTGGAGTGGAGATCCCAACCATAGTCTGTGTTTGAAGCTCTAACTCAATCCAAAATCAGCTGAAGATCTGCAAGGTTTGTGGCCAACAACACTGCGTCATCATCATATTGTATATTATTCATATATTCTCCATTAGTTCTAACATGCAGATTAGAGGAACTCAGTTAGATCAACAATTGTTTTGGTGACAGCTGTTCACATGTAGTTGCCAGATATGGGACTGTATATGTAAGAAAACCATGATAGTTTGAGATTTCCTTAGAGCACCTGAAAGCCTTAGCTACATGACCCCTGGAGTATGTGATGCTGCCCCTCCTGTCATCACAACAAAACCCATCCACTATCTGCACCGACAGTACACTTCTGCAGTCCCCACTCCCAGAGCTGACCTTGCACAACTTGTTGTTTCCCAGTTACATAGGAATAGCAAATTGTATCAGGATCTCTCTAAAGAATAGCTACATGTATGTGGATGTGTGAATGCATATGAATGTTTTAGCAGACCCTGAACCAGCTCTTATATGAGCTTTGTAGTGAAAAGTTAGTGCACCCCTTCCTTGGAGAAACAGTCTGTTGAAAGACAGCCACACCTTGATTTTCCACACCATTTCTATTAACAGCCGCTGGTATTTTATCTTCCACAGTGTTATCTTTTGTAGCTTTCTGACCCAGTGTTATTTGATTTAAAATCAATATAAGACATTCATTTGGTTCAAATATTCATAGTTATCATAACAGTGGTGTAGCTGGAAAATATTAGAATCTATATATTTTACAATTACAAAATTTTGCATTTTAGCAAACTAATTCAATAAATCCTCATGATTCAGTGAGTTCCTATGATTATCAGATTCCCACTAATCTGATAGTTTCCTTCTAAAAGGGGAGAGAATGGTTAAGAGGAGACTATTCAGTTGCATACCCATCATTGGTTTCTCTGTGAACTTTTCATTTGGAAATTTGAGCTTAAGAAAGAAATGCGTACAGAATCAAGAGCTGACTGAAGCCAACATAAGCTGTCTGCCAAAAATCCAACTAGTCTAGAGGCTGTATTTGTATCTAGTTTCTAGCTACAAATGAGCTTTCAACCCCCACAGAAATCTAAATAAAAATCATTGGGACAACTTTAAAAGCAATGGTTCCTCACTAGCAAAACATTCAGGTAAACCAAATAGATCTTGCTGGCCTATTCTTATGTTCAAAATGAAGGACCATAAGGGTAGATACAGAAGCACCCAGTACCAGGAAAGATCTAAATATTATTCACACTCTGTAACTTGATGTCACAAAGCACAGCACTAAATATATCTCAGGTATGTATGGAACTCTGAGTGCCAAATCACTCCCTTGGAGGAAGACGGGATGAAAAATAATGAGTGATCGCTGGCAGAGTCTGCCAAATATACCTTTTCTGACAGAGCCTCAAATTAATGATGCATGTGCTGTAACAGAATGACAAAAAATAATAATGGGTAATCTCCAACAAAACTGGGAAGTTTTTTTAATTATTCTGGGAGTTGGTGTCCAAAAACGCATTTTATCCCAACTCTGGATCTCTAAAGGTAAAGGTCACCCTTGCTCAAAAGCCAGTGCTATCCGACTCTAGGGTTCAGTGCTCATCTCTGTTTTATTGCCGAAGAGCCAGCGCAGTCTGCGTTTGCAGACATCTCCATGGACATGTGGTAGGCATGCCACATGGAATGCTGTTTATCTGCCCACTGAAGTGATACTTATTTATCTACTTGCAATTTCTTGCTTTCGAACAGCTAGGTTGACATCCTATCAAATTTGACTCTGTAGATTTAATTTAATTTAATTTTTAGATTTCTATGCCGCCTCATTCATGAAAGTGACTCTAGGCAGCTTAAAGAATATATAGCAATACAATATATGCAACAATTATACAATACACATCTAACAAAATATCCAATATATAATGATACAATATGCACAAAAATACACAGTACACATCCTACAAAAACAGCCCATAACAACAATAATAATATACAACCCTACTATGGTGGCCCCTCCGCCCTGTCTGAAGGCAAGTCCAGGAGGGGAAAGCCTGCCACCCGCCACCACAATGTCCTTTTTAAGCCGGGGCAGGGTGCCAGCAATGGAGGGGCCCTGGCACCCACAGTTGCGATGGCCTCTCTGCCCCTTGAGAAGGCAAGGTCCGAGGATGGGTTAGTGAAGACCTGCCACCCACTATGTCCTTTTAAACCAGCCCGGGGTGGGGTACTGGTGAGTTTCCTTTCCTGGCCAGACTGGCCCGGGGAGGAGTTGGTAGAGTTGATGGTTCCGACCGCAGCTGTGGTGTGGCTTTTGTAGCCAGCTGAGGCTACCCAGCTGGCTCGAGTTTTCTTCCCCGTCCAGATTGGCCCAGGGAGGTGCCGGTGGAGATGTGATTTCCAAAATCAGAGGTTAGGTGTGTCTGTGTGTGTGTGTGTGTGAGAGAGAGAGCGAGAGAGAGCGAGAGTTAATTTATCCATTCCCACTTTAAGTCTCTTTTAAAAGATTCTTCTATGCTTCCCAGGACATTACAGAAATTACAACTTTTCCCCCTCTAAGGCCAGCCATACTATTTGGGCAATACATTGTTAAGTACTTAGCTTACTATTACTGGTTTCTTAAACTGCCACTAATTGTGAAATTTTCTGCCTCGGGTCCCCTACTTCAGTGGCTTTTGCTTCTCCTCCTCCTGATGTATCCAAATCCAAATATTGGAGATCATCATTGTGATCAGCCATGAAGACAGTCCTGAGAATATAATGCAATGGATTTTCATCTGCTTTCCACATCACAACCTGACCCCTGTACCACTGATCCAAGCTCTGTGAGTCACTTTCTGGTCCTGAGGTCTTTTGGTAGACAAAGTCATCATCAGCCCCAGGCCAGTATTGGTGAAGCTGTTGCCCTCCATCAAGATGGATTCAAGTGGGACCATTTAATCCACTTGGGGACCATCACCCTTCCCTGTGGACTTCAGCACCCAAGGCTGTTAGTCCTCAGGGTTGTCAGGGTTAGCTGACACTCGGCGTTGAGTCGTTGGCAATATGGTGTACTCTATTACCATAGCAGGATAACTTGGCCAGACTCCTGTGCATCTTAAATTTAGCGAATGGCTTTGGGTGCCATTGTTCTCCTTCTAAATGTCTTGGACAAGCTCTGTTTTCCTTCCTGCTTGCTTGAAAGCAGCAACAGTTAAGAGTGATTGGGGATGGATATCACAATTTTATGGGACTATGGGATATCTAGCTTTCTCAGGGTACCTGAGTCCTTAATATAAATGCCAGATTTCTGTATCTGGCAACTAAGAGGCTGTTTCAGTACTTATGGTGTCAGGGGAAAAACATGCTAAGGCTTGATTGGGCTGATGCTTCAACCACATAGTGATCATTTTGTAGTTCAGCAGAATATTATGATCAAAACAAGTCTGCACAAAAGTGAAGTAATCACCATCCAGGGTAACATATATAAATAGCAGGAATGTCTCATGTCAAAATCTGTTATTTTTATGTCTGGCAACTGTGGTGGTAGCAGATATTCTATGAGAAATTTCTGTGTAATAATGATCAAGATACAGTCTGCAACAATGCTAATTGTTGCTTGTGCATGATTTTTTATATGCAAAACTATGATATTTTGGGACTGTAACGGGATAAAACCCAACTCAACCAAGAAGAAGTACAACAAAGGTGCCAACTCTATCCCAAGAATACATGTTACACCTAGCTTGTGTCAATAGTTACTTTACAACATCCTCATCTATCCAGCAGGTGGCAGCAGGTCCCAATAGATCTAGCCCTACCCTTCCATAAAAATAATTTGCTCCTGGCAAAAACAAGAACCTGGATACATATAACTTTTTAAAGTATGAGGTATGGGCAGGGTGGCCAAATGCAGAAAAGGGCAGAGTTTCCTAAAAAAATAATAATAGTTGTGTAGAAGAGAGAATTCATTTCAGCAGATGATGCTTGTCTTGCAGATTGAAATTAATTCCCTTTTCTACACAACTAAATAAAGGTGTAGAAAGCCTGCAGTTTTTTCCACCTGGTCATCCTAACACAAGAATAGGGGTGTAAAAATGTGTAGAAAATTATGTTTTTTCAATGTGCAGGTTGCCTTGACTGTTTAAACTCCCTGTTGAAAAACTGCTGAACCCCACAAGGTTTGATCACAACAAAGACAAAAACAAGGCACAGAGAACCTTTCTCCCATTGAGGTTTCCATAATTTACACAAATGTCTCTGTGTGGAACTAGTATACAGTAGTACCTCGCTTAAAGAGCATAATGCGTTCCACAGGATTGCTCTTTAAGCGAGTTTGCTCTTTAAGCAAAACACCATTGTAATGACCAATGGGGGGGGGATTGCGAACCCCGATTTATTTGTTAAGCGAGTTTTTGGTTGGTTTTATTTGTTAAGCGAAGCGAACATTCAGAGAAAATTCTGCTCTTTAAGTGAGTTTCTCTTTAAGCGAAACGCTCTTTATGCGAGGTTTGACTGTATTTTATCTTTGTGAAGCAAACCATACAGGCACAGTAAGCACAGGAAAAGTGGCAAAATGTTTCAGAGTTCTAAATGTCTGTGCAACAATGCCACAGCTATTGTAGTTTTACATGACTTGCAAAATCTATGCAATGTATGCAAAAATTATTTTCACAAATTGGAAAGTTCCTATAAATACCAGCAGAAAATAGCTTGTCATTGTGTAGGTGAGGGGGGGGGAAAACTTGCAGTTTTCTATTTTTGTACGCAATAAGAAGATAAGCAAAGAATTACTTCCCTGTACCAGAGACTAGATCCATGATGGCGAATTTTGGCACTCCAGCTGTTCTTAGACTTCAATTCTCAGAAGGCCAAGTCTCTGTGAATCCACACAAATGGGTTTACTGGCACCTCAGCTGTTCTTGGACTTCAATTCCTAGAAGCCCAAGTTCCTGTGAATCCACATGAATGGGTTTATTGCACAACAAACCCATTCATGTGGATTCACAGGGACTTGGGCTTCTGGGAATTTAAGTCCAAGAACAGCTGGAATACCAAGGTTCGTCATCACTGGACTAGATTAATCAAGAATGTGTGAATCTGCCATTTTATGTTTCACCAATATTTACATATGGGGTTTTCTTTGAAAGCAGCAACATCCAAATTCTTCCCCTCCTATTGATGAAGAAATGTGCACATCTTTATAAGGTGTATAAACAACAGCAGATGAAGAACTGACAGCAAAATACAGAAGGTATAGCTATTGTTATACAGCTGTAATGTGATTAGAACTATGGTGTGTGTGTGTGTGTGTGTGTGTGTGTGTGTGTGTGTGTGTGTCTGGGAAGCTTAATTGAGGTTGAACTCAACAATGATAGCTGAATATGCACATATTATAAGGCAGACCTGTAAGAGCTAGCCTGGCAATTTCATGTTGCTTCCACCTTCAAGTTTCTTTAATCTCAATTTTCCATCTAATTTATGGAGAAATCTGTGAATATGTTGTGGCCCTGGAGCCCAAGTCCAATGAGGAAGCCTTGCTGTCAGCATGGAACTGCATCCTCTTGATCAAGTTGATCAAGAAATGACAGGAACACAGCAGCAAATGCTGAGGCACCAAGTGTCAGTGAAGAGTAGGTGGAACCAAGTACAACCAGGTACAGGTCTGAAGAAGAAAGGCAAGGGCTTCTCTGTGAGCCCTGAGTCTGAACCTTCTTAAGGAGATGCACATGCCAGCATAAGCCTTGTCAGAACAATCTTTGTGCATCTCTGTGCAACTCTGACCTGTACTGTTTGCTGACCTTAGACCCTCTGTCTGGAACCTTGACCATGCTTCTGGATTATCCCTTTGTCTCAGTTCTCCAATGACCAACTTCTGAACTTGGCCCTTCTTGACCAATGCTTCTGCCTTTTCCTTCGGACTGTTGTAAGACTTCCTCTTGTTCCTATTCCTTGTGTAGTGGCTGCTAGCCAGCCTGCTCTACTGTACAGGAAGAGGCACAACAGAATATTAGAAAATTCTTATTCGGGATGCAAATTGGTTTGACAAAATACTGAATTCAAGATTTAACAACAACAACAACAACAAAACAACAACAACTGCAGCAGCAGCAGCAGCAACAACAACATATCAGAAAACAAAACAAAATAAAAAACACTGTAGCACTTTAAAGACAAACTGCTATATTTTTATTGTTAACTTTAATGGATCAAGTCCTGTAAGTTTCATTCCTTGTCTGAAAAATTTCTGAGTCTGGATCTGGATTTAGCACCCCAGGATGTTAAGTGAACATCATGGATCTTCATAATTAGTTTTAAAACAAACACTTATTAAAAGACAAGAAAACAAAATGGACAGAACAATTAGGTGAAACAAGGATTGTATACATACTGAAATAAAAAAGGGACCTTCACAGTGGTGGGCTGCTCCTGGTTCGGACTGGTTCGCCCGAACCGGTAGCAGCAATCTGGAGGCGATCGCGCGTGCGGGGGTGTGTGTGTTAGTAAATCCTCAGGTGACCAGTTCGGTCGCCTCTCCGGCCGCCCTCAGGATGCTATTTCTGGGCAGCCCAAAATGGCTGCTCGGAAGTGCACATGCGTCAAAACTCCATTTGATGCATGCACACTGAAAAATAGAAGTGTGCATGAGTCAAATGGAGTTTTGATGCATGCGTACTTCCGAGCAGCCATTTTGGGCTGCCTGGAAAGGATGCAGTAACATCCTTGGAGCAGTGGTGGCCGCGACCGCCAATGCTGCTCCCAAGGTGGCACTGCCAGGCCAGGCCCAGCTCTACTGCCAGGCCTGGCTGTGCTACCGGGCCTGGCCAGGCTAGGCCACGCCGCCGACACCTACCTGCTGCTCCCCGAGTCCCCGATGGCCTGACCCCAGCAAAGGTAAGGAACTAGGGTTTTTTCTTTGTGTTTTGGGTGGGGGGTATTTTATGTAGTGTGTGTTTATGTTATTTTTATGAGTACTGTGTCTATATTTAATTTTAATTTAATTTTATTTTTAAATTATTTTTCCTTTGGCTCTGCCCATGGCATCATGATGTCAGCACCACCTATGATGTCATGACATTGGCTCTGCCAATGGCGTCGGCTCTGCCCACAGTGTGGTAGTAAAACATTTTGACAGCCCACCACAGGACCTTCACCTACACAAGGACTCTGGGGTGGGAAGTGAAAAAAGCCAAATTAAATAAAAATAAAAGTATGAAACAAAACTTTCTATCCACAAATCTGCCCAGTTCAAAAGGGAGCAAAAGAATGGAAACATCCAAGCTTGACGACTAATTGCAAGCAAAACTAGCACACCAGTCTTCCCTCTTGTTAATTTCTTCAAACTACCCAGAGCTCCACAGGAGCAAAATTTGCATGAAGCACCCCAGCAGCTTGGGCCAGTTCGTCACCCTCACCCTCACCCTCAGTTCACTTAGAGGTTAGTGATGTTCTTCTTGTGCTTCTGGTGTACTTGTAGGCTCTTGCTGCTATAGGGATGAATGTGTGTCTGGGTGAGTGAGGTGCTTCCTGTCATGTCTGGGGTTCTGAGTGATTAGGTTTCAATGGATTTTTACATGAAAAGGTTTTCCTTTTCCATGCCTTTTCTTTTTCCTCTCATTTGGTTTTTGCCTTGCATGGGTTGGGATCTTCTGCCTTGTTCCCATTGGAATTATTTCTTCCATTCCTCAGCCATCTTGAGGTACAGTACTACAGATTTCAGTTCCCTTAATTTGCTAATGGGAAAAATTTGGGGTCCTTCCTCACATGTAGGGCCTTCATGTGAACAGCAACCTCTCCAGTGCAGATTTGTCATGAGTCATACGCAGAAAACAATGATGGAGAGTGGTGGGGCAGGCCACCTTGAATAAGGGGAGGGGGAATAAAAAAGTTAATTTTCTACATAGGTAAAGGTAAAGGTTTCCCTTGCTCGAAAGCCAGTCGTATCCGACTCTAGGGGTCAGTGCTCATCTCTGTTTCTAAGCCGAAGAGCCAGCGCTGTCTGCTTCTGCAGACGTTTCCATGGTCATGTGGCAGGCATGACTAGACACCGGAGCGCATGGAACGCTGTTACCTTCCCACCAAAGTGGTCCCTATTTATCTACTTGCAATTTCTTGCTTTAGAACTGCTAGGTTGGCAGGAGCTGGGATAGAGACGGGAGCTCATTCCGCCCTGCATAGCTATCTATAATTTGAAAACCAGTTTGCCCCAGTGAATTCTCCTCTTCTAATATAGCATCTTGCCAATGTCAATGCAATGCAATCCTGAAGAGTCATCTGAGAGTAAATAAAACAGAACAGCAAAATTTAAAAAAAGTTGTGGCACCTTAAAAATTAACTCCTGTATTTAACTGTGAGCTTCTGTGGACCAAGTCCACTTCTTTATGCTTCCATTCAATAGTTGGGAACTCCAACTATTCAGAAATATCAGAATCAGTTCAGATCCAGATCCACCTCAGGTCAGAGATTGTCTAGATAAGGACATAGAAGTTTGATTTGGGCCCTGATGAAAAGCACTGAGTCAGTAGCAGGATTGGATGGGTGGACCTATGCACAGCCTACACATAGTCTGCTTTTTAAAAAAAAATCAAGGAAAAATATAATAAATTTCGTATCAATCCTGGATTAGCTCCTAAAACGCAGGATTGTAGAGCTAAAGGAAATGTCTATAAAAATAACCTGCAGGAAAACCAACAAAGAGTTTTGAAGCATATTAAAGATCAATACATTTTTACTTTGGGGACTGCAGTCCCTTTCTTCATGTGAATGGAAAAGCTTTGCTTCTCACCTGCCAACAGGTAGAAAAGTCTAAAGAGCCATAGTAGTCCATGGTCTCTAGACTATATCATAAATATGGTTAGAAAGCAAAAAGGCTGTCTTTCATACATACTACTCCTAATTAGTGTCTATTGTCACAGCATTATTGTGTTTGAGTTTTGACATCCTCTTAAAACCGTTAGAGTATTTCAGAATTCCAGATTATCTTGTTCATAGACAGAAAGTTTTTCAGGTAGTTTACTGAAAGTCAGTGTGATCCAGTCTAGGTTCTGTGTAGGTACTGAATCTGAGAAATTGGTTCCAGCCCAAGGTGGACAAATATAAAAAAGAGAAAAGAGTCCTGCACTTACAATTGCTTGCAGAAGCTGGAATATCTGCAGGTGAAACTTGATTGAGAAGATTCTTGAAGGTACAAGAATACATGTTGTTTTTATCGCAGAACAACCCATCTCAAACCATTACTGCCATGGTTTTCTTTTGTGGCCTCAAGTGTGTCATTGTTTTTCAGCTTTAGTTTCCTATCCTGTAATATTAAACCTATAGACATGTTTCCTCCTAATATGAAACCCACAGAAATGAACCTTTACTTTGTATAACATTTTGCAAAAATAAGGATAAGGATGTACACTCAATATTTAAGAAATCAAAGGGCAATGCAAGTGTGAAGAGAACGTGTCTTTTTTTCACAGTCAGTAAACACAAATGCAAAGTGCAATGAAATGATACTGTTCAAGGTACAATCAGTTTCTGGATTCTAAAGGCCTTGGAAATATTCCTAGAACTGTCAGGAGTCCCATACAAAATGCCTCTGCCTGATGTCATATACAATATCTCCATTGTCTTACTCCGTATCATTCAACAGGGGTCTCATCATTTGGGAAGCATTTCTGGAGGTCTATAAAGGGCTTGTAGGAAGAGGTGCAAGGGAGAAAGGAGCATGTATTCATGGGCTGCACCCCACTTCTTCAGTGCATGGGCAAGCTATACTTCTTCTCTACCAATATTTGGCACGTCTAAAAAGCTACACCATGAGCTGGACAGCTCAGTGACTTGGGTCCGGAGCATGGAGGCCGGGTCAAGCTCTAACAGGCTGTTCTGGGGGCCAGAGTATTTATTTTAAAATAGATTTTTTATTTACTTATTATTTATAAGTTTCCTACTCTGGGTGATGTACATAAAATATCAGATAATACCCCCCCCAACAAATAAAAAACAGAACAAACAAACAAATACTCTCCCTCTTTCCCCTCCCTACACACACATAAATAAAAGAAAATGGCACTCACACAAAGCAACAACACAATGAATTCAATACTGGTACCTTCATTTTTGAATGCAAAGCTTTCTGGTGTTTTGCAAAAATGGAGTGCACTTACCAGAAGTTGCATGCACCTTAACAAATAACTCCCTTATTAAAAAAAAATACTTTGCTCCCACACACATGAAAACAAAAGGAGCCTTCCTACCTTGCCTGCCTCAGCTTGCCTTTGGCTCTAGGTTTTTTTTTTTTTTTTGGGGGGGGGGAGGGGGCTTTTCAGAACATGAAATTGGTTTTCAATGAATTCCTATGGGAAAGCGTGCTTTGCGCCCTCTAGTGGCCATCTCTGGTAATGACCCAAGAACAGCTGTCTCTCCCCCCCCCCCCCCCACTGGAAGTGCCATAGGCTGGAAGTCTGGATGGAATGGCATTGGGAGCCGGGTCTGGCCCATGAGCCATAGGTTGAGAATGCCTGCTATATACCAAGGAAACCCTGGGAACAACCTGATAGTATTGGCAAAATCAACATGACAACATAGAATAGTGATTAAGTATTGGTCCATTTAAACATGGCTTGATTAATTTTCAGAGCATAAACATTCTGAAAATTAAGAGTCTCTGGAAAATAAAGAGTCTGTGTAAATGCCCCCAGGCTAGAGGTTATGCTTCATTCCTTCTCAATGCACTACAATCAGAGGACCACCAATAATCAGAAGCTTGCAGGAAGAGGTAGAGGATCAAAATAAAACTTCTTCCTGTAGGAAACCTATCATGATACAGTAAGGTAAGGTTTTCCTTGCTCAAAAGCCAGTCGTATCCGACTCTAGAGTTCAGTGTTCATCTCTGTTTCAAAGCCAAAGAGCCAGTGCTTTCTGCTTCAGCTGATGTTTCTGTGGCCATGTGGCAGGCATGACTAGACACCGGAGTGCACAGAACACTGTTTACTTTTCCATTCAAGTGGTCCCTATTTTTCTACTTGCAATTTCTTGCTTTCGAACTGCTAGGTTGGCAGGAGCACTATTGGTTGTCATTTCTAGATTGTTGGCCAGCAGGTGCAGGACTTTATTGGAAAGATAAGATAAAAGTTGGCCTTTTGTTGTTCAGTCCCACAGTCGATTCTGACCCTTTGCGACCCCATGGACCACTGTCCGCCAAGCACTTCTGTCCTCCACCATTCTCCTCAACTCGTTCAGCTCTGTGCCCATTGTGTCTACAATACTATCTAGCCATCTCATTTTTGGCCGCCCCCTTCTTCTTTTGCCCTCGACCTTTCCAAGCATCAAGGCTTTCTCAAGTGAATCTTCTCATTTGATGTCCAAAGTACTTTAGCTTCATCTTTACAATTTGACCTTATAAGGAGCAGTCAGGGTTAATTTCTTCTAAGATTGACCTATTTGTTCTCCTCACTGTCCAGGGGACTCTCAAAACTCTCCTCCAACACCACATCTTAAAGGCATCTATTCTTCTACACTCAGATTTCCGAATGATCCAGCTCTTACAACCATACATTGCCACAGGGAATACCATTGCTTTGACTATGCGAATTTTTGTTTGCAATGTGATGTCTCTACTTTTCACTATGTTCCCCAGGTTTCTCATCGCTTGCCTTCCAAGAATCAGTCACCTTTTTATTTCATGGCTGCAATCACCATCTGCAGTGAGCTTTGATCCTAAGAAAGTAAAATCTGTCACTGCTTCTACTTCTTCCCCATCTATTTTCCAGTGACTGATAGGGCCTGTTGCCATTATCTTGGTTTTCTTTATGTTGAGTCTCAAGCCAGCTTTTTCACTTTCTTCTTTCAACCTAATCAGGAGCTTCTTTAGGTCCTCCTCACTTTCTGCCATCAGGGTGGTATCATCTGCATATCGTAAATTGTTGATGTTTCTTCCAGCAATTTTGATCCCAAATTGTGATTCCTCCATCCCTGCATTGCGCATTATGTGTTCTGTGTATAAGTTGAATAAGCAGGGTGACAAAATGCAGCCTTGTCTTACTCCTTTTCCTATTCCAAACCACTCCGTCATTCCATTTTCTGTCCTAACTGTTGCTTCTTGATTCATGTACAGATTTCTCATGAGGCATATAAGGTGTTCCGGTATTTCATTTCTTTAATTACTTGCCACATTTTGTTGTGGTCGACACAGTCAAAAGCCTTAGTGTAATCAATGAAACAGAAGTAGACTTGTTTCTGATATTCCTTTGTTTTTTCCATGATCCATCTTATGTTGGCGATGTGGTCTCTAGTCCCCCTGCCTGTTCTGAAACCCGCCTGCACTTCTGGTAATTCTCTCTCCACATACTGTTGCAGCCTATCTTGTATTATCTTGAGCATCACCTTGCTAGTGTGACGGATGAGCGCAATTGTTTGATAATTTGAACATTCTTTGGCATTACCCTTTTTGGGGATTGGAACATATACTGATCTTTTCCAATCCTGTGGCCATTGTTGTGTTTTCCAAATCTGCTGGCATATAGAATGTAGTAATTTGATTCCATCAAAGTTGGCCTAGGTCCACACTAAATATTTTGGTTTTATCTCTACAGTGTTATACTTGCACAGTAAGCTGCACCATGTGGGTTATACTGCAACAGTAAAACCAAAATCCAAGAAGCTGGAGGTGGGGAAACATCATGCTAACAGATAATCTGTAGGTGATGCTAAATAAATGGTTAGCGACTATCACAGTTTGTTTTCCTTACCTGAATAATAGATATGGCAAAAGGATCTTAGTGATGAAGAAGTTGCCTAGCTTTCCCTTCCTCAGCAACATTCCCAACAAAAATCTTCTACATATATAGACTAGAAGAATCAGTGCCACCTAGTCCAAGACCAAGGACACAACATTTGGCAGTGCCTGTGAAATACCCTCAACTAGTAAAGGTAAAGGTCACCCTTGCTTGAATTCCAGTTGTATCTGACTCTAGGGTTCAGTGCTCATTTCTGTTTCATAGCCAAAGAGCTAGCACTGTCTGCTTCTGCAGTTGTTTCTGTGGTCATGTGGCAGGCATGACTAGACACCAGTGTGCATGGAGTGCTGTTTACCTTCTCACCAAAGTGGTCCCTATTTATCTACTTGCAATTTCTTGCTTTCGAACTGCTAGGTTGGCAGGAGCTGGGACAGAGACAGGAGCTTATTCCATCCTGCAGTATTTGGGAATCGAACTGCTGATCTCTCACCTTCCAGTCAATATCTTAGCCACTTTAGCCACTGCAGTCCCTTACCCTCAACTATGAGGCTTCAAATAAATTCCCATTACACCAATTCAGTCCTTAATTTCTCTCTCTCTCTCTCTTTCTTGCACGCATGCACACACACACACACCTTACATCACTATGTTAGTGTTTTCTTTTCATTTCAGCCTGGTGCTTGCATTGTCTGCATTAGCCCATGGCTTCACTTATAATTGCATTTGTGGGTCAGTTACCTTAGAAATTGCCCCCCTTCTCTCTTCCCTTCTCTCTCTCTGTAGCTGTGCAGCACTTAGACGACTTAGCGATTTGTGGTAATTTTATTGTCCAGAAAGATGGCAACAGTAATGTTTTGCTGTTGGTATGCTGTGTCTGGGTATTAATATGCACCCTGCATAGGAACAATTGCTCACCATTCTTGCTGTTATTGCTCACTTTGAAATTCAGTCAACAGCCTGCAATACCAAAAACAAGAAAAATATGTACACTTATCTTCAGGCCATTAAAATCTTACAGCTGTGTTTACTTTCTCTCCTGTGCAAGGAATGAGTAAAATAGTTTCAGACATAAGCTTTATGGGGGTGGGGGAGGTTGGATGAGAAAAAGAAAGGAGCCGAAGAACAATAGTGGGAATATATCACCATTTCTAGTGGTTGTTTCAGAATGGTAATATCTCATCTAATTTTAGCTTCTCCTTTTGAAAGAATGGAGATTCCAGCACCCCAATACATAATGGGCAGAGACCCATGGGTACACTTCAGCAATCTAATCATTCCAGGTAATTTGCTGTATGGATGATTGCATTAAGGCAGTGTGGTCTAGAGACTTCAATTCATTTCCACCCCCACTCAGAGTCACAAGTGAACTGGAATGAGATTCATGCTTTAATCTCAGATTTTCAGCCACCATTTACGCTAATGTTTTTAACCCTGCAGTTCAGAGGAAAATGTCTGTATTTTATTGTCTTAGATTCACATCCTTGGCTAAAGCCGGATGGTTGCCTCTAAGTAATAGATAGAAAAGGGGAAGAGAAACCAATCAAAGTACCTCTTGGGACACAAGGCTGTGGCAAGCCCCCAACAATGTTACCTGATCAAGGTTTTTCTTTTCTTTTTAAGGCAGATGTACTGATTTTTTTTTGTAAGAGATGGAGAAAAAACCCATTTGCTCATACAAACATTACCTGCCCAACAAAATTATATCAGTAACTTTAACAGGGCAATCCCAAAAATGTTTACATTGGAGAAAGCTCCACTGATATCAAAGGGTATAGAAATGCAAATTAAAAAGTAATAATAATCCAGCAAGTTCACTGGAAGCATTCTTCTCCCAGCTGATCAAATAAAAGAACACTCTACATTAATCTTCATGGATGCATTTCCATTATTTTGAGTTCTCACCCCCTCAGTTCTTGAAGACTTGTGATCATAGGACTGGTTAATGCATGCATGCTCATTGTGTGATACTCACCACACAGAGCAAAGAGAACAAACTATCAGAGATCAAGATTAGAAAAAAGTTATGCCCCTTATGCAGTCATCTGTATATCTAAGTAAGAGTAAGGAATCATGTAGAAGCTATCCCTAAATGAAATCCATACATTGTGTTCTAGTTCCAGAGTCAACATTAGGCCAAAACCAGATAAGGCATTGTGGAATACAGTGGATGTCTGCTTTGAGTACTTCTGATACATGCAGTTCTTCATGAATGTCAAAGTTCTCATCTCAAAGGTAACTCAGTTAAACAACTTGCCAAGTAAATGTGTATCATACAGCTGGGATTCCCTTTCTTTTATACTTATGATTAAATACAAAGACCCTGATTGAGATGGAGACCACTGTGTATGGATGACAAAGCTTTAAATCTGCTCCACATAGTGTGGTGTCCTGACATGATAAACTTGCACATGCAATTTATTAGTAGACTGGATACTTTGTATGCCAAGAACCTCTGGTGAGTTTCCTAGCATTTCCAGACACAGCAGGGATACACCTAATCTGAAATCACAGAGAGAGGATACCAGTCAATTTAGGTCATAACAAAGTAGAAAGGACAGCAACCTGAAGCCTCATAACATGTTTCTTTATTTTTAGTTGCATGGCTTGTAATGACCTCATAGATGCCTATGGTATGGGGAAGTTTCCACTTGGACAATAGTACACAGGGAACTGTACCTCTGTACCTGCAGTTAAAAACAGAGGGGGGAAGCTCTCTTTGATATCAAGATCTTTTTGAGGGGAATTCACTTGTTATAGCATGGAGATGGATTGTCATTTGGATTGTGACTGAGGGAGAAAGGAAGGGTTAAATTTCTCTTTTTTATGTGGAGGAATTTTTGTGAAGAATCTTCACCTAAAATCAGTGGATCCTCTGATGTAGCTAAGAACCATGCAACTAATATAACTGGTAAAATGGACTTCATTGTGATTAAGTCCTGTGCAGACCACATTGGGCAGAATGTGTTCTCCCATGACCTTAGTCGTTTCCAAAAGTTTCAGCATTGTCCTAAAAGACATTGATAGTTTCAAGATCCTCCATAAGCATTTGGCGCCATGTTTTCCAATGACAGCCTTGTTTCCTTTGTCCTCCAAGATGTTTCCATTGTAGTGCAATGCAGAGTTAGGCTTTTAGATATTTCTTGTGTCTAAAAATGAATGGATCTACCGATCCGCCAGTTTGTATCTGGATTTGGTTGTTAAGTCTGTGCATGCACAGAAGGAAGCACTCCAAACCTGAAAATAACTACAGGATGAAAAGGCATCACATTCATATCTAGTGGGCATTATGAACTTGGCAAATTGATATACATGAAAGAAGGGAGGAGAGAGAGTGATGTTAATATTTTAAAAGAAAAATGCTGAGTAGTCGCAAATAACAGCTTCATTAAGAAAGTAAGCTAAGCATTAAATGATTTTTACGAGTGAGTTGCCTCTGTTGTTATACATACTGGCTTTTAAAATCCTGTAGATGAAATCTAAGCCTCTGCTATGAATAATTCTCTTAACAGGAGCTGAAGCCTTATTTCTATAGGGAAATGTTATCTCTCTTACGTTTCCTTTTCATAGAATTTGATACTTGAAAATAAATTGAGAACAACAAGACCATTTCAAAGCAAAAACAAAATGCAAAGTTAGATGCACATTTCCATATGGAGGAAGCTAAACACAATGTGATGTGGGAAAAAAAATCTAACCTTACTGTCTTGGGAACATCTAAGCTGGATGTACCACACCCTTATTATAATATTTATGTGTTCTCAAGTTCCTTCTGACTTATGGTGATCCTTCCCAAGCTTTTCAAGTATAAAATACTCAGAGGTTGTTTATCAGTCTTTCCTTCTGGTGGCACTTTGGCAATGTGCCTATGGCTGCACAAGATGTTTCTTCTCCCAGGAGGAACAGTGGGGGAATTGAACTCCTGTAGTCAAGTATCCCAACCCACTAAGTTATAAGGCCAATCAAAAAGGCACAAATGTGTGTACAAACATTGAGGCCATGGATCTTTTCTTTACACATGATGTTATAAAAGAAGATGACAGGGGAGACTTCACGGCAAACATATGTAGTCCACATGTTGTTATAAAGTGAAATGTAGAGGAAGGAGCTAGTAAAGGTAAAGATAAAAGTCAACCATGCTCAAAAGCCAGTCACATCCAACTCTAGAGTTCAGTGCTCATCTCCATTTATAGCCGAAGAGCCAGTGCTGTCTGTGTCTGCAGATGTTTCCATGGTGATGTGTCAGGCATGACTAGGCACCAGAGTCCACGGAACTCTGTTTACCTTCCCACTGGAGTGGTACCTATTTATCTACTTGCAATTTCTTGCTTTTGAACTGCTAGGTTGGCAGGAGCTGGTACAGAGACGGGAGCTCTTTCCATCATGCAGTACTCGGATCTCAAACTGATGGCCTGCCGACCTTCCAGTCGACCTTCCAGTCATTCTCTTGCTTAGTTCTCTCAGTGTCCACTGCTACTTCTCTCCTGATCTTAGGTGGAATAATACCAACAAGAGGGTATATTTTCTCAACTGGTGTAGGTTTGAGGCATCCTGTCACTGTACGCATGGCTTCATTAACAGTGATGTTAACTTGTTTTGCGTGTATGGATACACTCTATACTGGAGCAGCATACTCTGCTGCAAAGATGCTCAGGGCCAAAGCTGATGTGCGCATTGTGGATGACAGCCTAGAGCGAAGGAAGTGGGTTACTATTTTCAGTGGCTCTTCAGACAGAAATATTTATCTAGCAGCTGCAATGGATGCCATCATGGATGGGATAAGAAGCTGCTACCAAATGTTTCTCAGAACTAAAAACTACCATAGCAGCATGGAGTCAGTCACAGTGGGGTGGAGCCAGTGGTGGGTTGTCAAAATTTTTACTACCCCACTGTGATGTAATCACAGTGTGGGTGGAGCTAACATCATGATGTCATGATGTCATGGGCAGGGCCAAAGAATTTTTTAAAAATAAAAATAAAATAAAATAAAAATTAATAATAAAATAAAATAAAAATAAGCACACACAAACACACCCCTTAACCCTCCTCTGGGCCCACAACAACAGCCTGAGGGAGAAGGCTCCATGGCCTAGCAGTGGCTGAGAACAAGCCCCCCCCTCCTCTGGGCCCACAACAACGGCCTGAGGAGAAGACTCCATGGCCTAGCAGTGGCTGTGAACATCGCCCCCTCCTCTGGGCCAACAACAATGGCCTGAGGGGAGTTAGTCTGTGTTCTGGTTTGGTTGTATTTTGTAAGGTTATATTTTATAATTTTTATTGTACTTTTGCTGTTTTGACTGTAAGCCCCCCTGAGTTGCCTCGGCGAGTGGGCGGCTATATAAATCTGAATAAATAAACAAACAAATAAATAAAAATAAACCCACCCACCCACCCACAACACAAACCCGTAAATAAAATAAATAAATAAATAATAAAAATTACATTAAACTACACCCACCCCAAACACAATCCCGTCACTTACCTGTTACTATAAGTGCCTGGGCAGCACCATGTTGCAAAATGGATATGGCCATCATACCAGTTCTCTAGGATAATATGCCTTAATGTAAATGTAAACAAATGTACCTCCTTAAGGGTTCTCCAATTGGAACAGCAATTGGAACAGCACAGGTGTAGCTTATTGATGAGGTAACTCCAAGACTTTGCTTAAAAACCCCACGCCAGACTGCCAAGCCTTTTTAGGAACTGTGGTAGTACATCAATATAGGTAAATATATTAAATACACATTAAAATACACACAGACACACCACATCCAAAGGTGAGTCACCTACCCTGGGGAGCAGGCTATAGGGAGCTTCAGGCTAGCAGTTTCTCTTCCTCCTCCCTGCTTGGGAGGAGAGCAAGGAGGCCGTGCATACACGCCAAGCACTGTAGGCATGCACGCACACCAAGTGCATATAAATCGAATAAATCAAATCAAATCAAGTGCTTGGCACACATGCGCAGTGGGGGAACCAGTGAAAAGGTAAACCCCAAAGGTGGTTCCCCTCAAAAGCTTCTCAAAAGTGTTCTCCGGGACACTGGGAAAAGTTACTACCGGTTCCGGCGAACTGATGCGAACCTGTTGCATCCCATCACTGGGTGGAGCTCAAGAACTCATTAATAGATACAAATAGAATTCATCAGGATCTCTGCTTTTTTCTTCTTTTTGTGGTTCAAGATCTTTCTCCAGCATAAATTGCCTATTTATTTTCTTTTGGATACAATATAATTCCATAAGAACATAAAATACTTTTGAGTATCTTACAAGAAATATGATTCAGCTTTAGTGCTTCTCCAATATACAGTCATTTTTCCCAGAGAGGTGACATTCTAGCATTGAATTTCATTTACACAAAGACTAAGATATTAGGAAACAATTTAGTGTAATCACTTGTTCCATTGCAAGAAAGAATCCAAACATTATTATCTGGAATGAATTTTTCCTACAGTGTTATAGATAATAACCATGGTTTCCCAAATATTTTTGTTGAAACCTTCCTTCCTTCCTTCCTTTTTTTCATTTTCTTTCTTTCTTGACATTTTCCACTCCCTCTTCTACTGCTATTTGAGCAAGGTATTTTGCTATTGTCACTTGGATGTTAAATAAAAATATATTAAGGTTTGATATCTCACTTAGGGATCTGCATCTTACAACTTTTCTGATAGATGTCCTACTCTCACCCTAATGTAAAGATATTTAGATATGCATTCTTTAGCTCTTGATCATCATACATGAGTGTGAAAGGTTACTGGTCTGAGTTGCCCAAGAGAAAGGTGCATTTGTTAATGGTGTCTGAGGAAGTGGACTTAATCCATGAAAGCCCGCATTAAAATTTAGATTTTAGTCTTTAAATGCCACAATATTTTTATCTTTTTTTACTTTTACTTTTGTTTTGTTTCATAACTTATGGAACTAAGTCATAATGTTATATGAGGTACTATTGTACCATCTGTAGTTTATCTTTCAGGCTAAGACTTCAAGGCTAAGTTGGCTTGTTTCCTGGTACTATGCTAATTGGAAAATGACTTCAGCTGTCTGTATGAAGGGAAGGAGCAGAAACTGCTCATGTCTTCATGAACATTTATGAATTGAAACTGATTTGTAAACCCTCTTGAAAGGTCCAGAAGGTGATAAATAAACAGTGGTGGACTGCTCCCAGTACGCCCTGGTATGCGCATACCGGTAGTAAAACATCCGGAAGGACATACCCACCTGCCCGCCACCAACCCTCCTAGCCGGCTTAGGTTTGCATGCTGAGATCTGTCTCAGCGCATGCATGCAAATATCTGCCTCACCACATGCGCGATAGCATGGGGAGGCCCCTCCCTGTGCTCTCACACATGCACGGCTGCAGATCTCCAGACAAACTGCACAAACCCAAGCCGGCCAGGTTTTTTTTTTTTGTACCAGACCCCATCACCAGACCCCATCACTCAACACTCCCCCCAGCCAGCTTGGGTTTGTGTGGCATGCATGGAGATCTGCCTCAGTGGCTGCATGAGAGCACAGGGAGGCCCTTCTCCATGCACACACGAATGCATGGCTGCAAATCTCTGTGCACAGGTGCTGAGGCAGATCTCACCTACACCATGTAAACCCAAGCTGGCCAGGGGGTTTTCAGCACCAGGCTCACCAGCGCCCACCACCAACCCCCCCGCGCTGTCTTGGGTTTGTGTGGTGCGCACAGAGATCTGCAGTCGTGCCTGCATGAGGAGATCTGCAGTCGCACATGAATGAGAGCACGGAGAGGGTCCTCCCTGTGCTCTTGCGCAGATGCTGAAGCAGATCTCTGCACACACCGCACAAACCCAAGCCAGCTGGGGGTGGGGGGGTTCGGCACCAGGCTCACCGGATGAGCTGAACCTGGAGGTGCCACAGCGGTAGCAGTAGTGGCAGTGGCGGTGGTGGCAGCGGAGATGGCGACAGAGGCAGAGGCAAGCAGAGCACAGGAGGCAATGGTGCAGCAGGGCGTCTGTTCTGTCTGGAAGGTAGGTATCCACCCAGTTGGGGGGGGGATGAGGCACAAGCGAGGAGGCACTTGAGTGACTGCTGTATTTCAATGTTAGTTTTAATGACTTGTCAATGGTGTTAGGCTGGGACTAAAACTCACCAAACATCCTCTGTTGGATCCTTTGGGCCAGGTGAAAGTGGAAGGCACAGATCATAGTCCACCTATGCCATACTCACCCAGTAAAGCAAATACTCTAGTAGCTAAGTCCCGGGTTCTATATGTTTCTATATAACCCATGTAAATATGCTGCAGTTTTAAAAATGACTGAAAAATGAAACTGATGTACAGTAATACCTCATATAACATTAGTATCGAATAACACTAAAATCGCATAACATTAAGGAATCTGGGGGGAAGAATTGCATCAGATAACATTAAGATCCTATGGGATGCTTCAGATAACAACCGCTAAAGCCCGTGTGGTTACAGTGTATCTCTATGGATCCCATAGAGGATCAGATAACACTAAAAATCATATAACACCAAGACTTGTGGAACCAGGTTTTAGTGTTATATGAGGTTTTACTGTACTTGAAAATAAGCCAAAAATGTGTCATAAAAGTCTGTAAGGGACTTAGAAAATTCTGCTTCACTAAATTACTTCAGTTCCACAAAGATATTTTCAGACTTGCAGTCTCTAGCTTAATGTCCTACCCAAGCCCTTGGAATTCTGTTGTCTTTTCGATCTTGTACATTAAGTGTGGGGAAGACTTCGGCAACCAGACTTCCTCCAAATTTGTTGGATCATATCTTTCATTATCCCCACCCAAAATAGCCAGTCATGTATTTATTAATGGTTTGGTAATAGGGTTTGTAGTCAGATACCTTCAAAAGATGCCCCCACTTTTTTTGAGGAAGGCTAGAGTAGGGTAGCACCAGGTCTTAGCTTATCGTTAGACTAATTTATATTTATTCCAAAAACTCCCTTTTCCATTTTCAACATGTCCTTTCTCAAGTGGTATTTTTGTAGAGAATTATAGCAATATTATTTTAAACAATATTAGTTTAACAGGATTATAAAAACCAGCTGCCCTTTTGTTCTTTCTTGACTGGTAATCTTTTATTTATATAGTACATCCTGCCAGAATAATACTGTGGGTGTGCAATTATAATGCGGGTGATGTTAGAGCCCAGCCTATAAAACTGAGACAGCAAAAGGAATCATTTATATCCAGAATTTTAAAAAGAGAGAGAAAGAGAGAGTTCTTTTTATTTTATGCATAGCCAGTCATGTATTTATTAAACATGTTTATTAAATATGTTTGTTTTGTATCCCACCCTTCCCTCCCTCCTTTGGTGCATGAAGAGAAACCGCAATTCTGTTCAACAGCACTGAGACTTGTGGTTTTGGTTTGAGGAGAATATTTCTCATATGATGTTTCCTCATTTTCCTGCTTGTACTGCTTTTTACAACTTAGCATGGAGTGGGGAGGAAGGAATAAATTCTGTGGCTGATAATGGGCTCCATGTCCACTGAATCATGAAAAACTACCATTACGGCATTTTATTTTACCAGTGATTGCTTTCTGTAGGACCTAATTTGTAAGCAGTGTCCATCATAGCTTAACAGAGCTCAAGCAATGCTCTCCTGAGCAGAGAAGCTTGCTTCTCCCAGCTTTGTACACATAAATTCTGGCCCCTAATTAGTAATATATATATATAATCATTATTAAAATTATTCTAATCTCTTTTTATTGCCATACTATCCCTGGTCCCTTCCACTCGCTGCATGATTAAAGTTCAATTAAACTTCGCTGCCCTCAAGTGGTGGATGATGTGAACAACATGACAAACATGCAAATATCTAGGGAAGGGAAACTCTCCCTGCAAAGGAATTAATTGCTCCACAGAGACAAAATGTGACTGGGAACTGTCTATGGCCAGGCAGTGGCCTATTCTGTTCTGAATCTAGAAAAAATAAAATTAAAAAGATACTCAATACCTCTACATATCAAAGGTAGGATACTGGTACTTTTAAAAAAATTCTCTTATTACCATAAATAAGCTCCAATCAAGCCATGTGTGTTTGTGGGTTTCAGAGTGGCACATGTAACATTGAGAGTCAGCATTACAGTACAGTCCTTTCCCTAGTGGTTAGGGATCTGTCACTAGCCTAGCAATATGTATGTATTGTACAGTCTTTATTCATGATGGCAAACCTTGGCTCTCCAGTGTTCTTAGACTTCAATTCCCAGAAGTCCAAGTCAGCATTCCTGCTGATCAGGGCTGCTGGGAATTGAAGTTCAAGACCACATGGAGTACCAAGATTCACCCTCACTGGTCTAGTGATATAAGAGCCTCCTTGAAGACCGTGATATTTTGATGGTGTTCAAACTTTGGTAGGAGAAAAGCAGGAACAATATACAGTAATATTTCGGATAACGTTTGCACCACACAATGCTAAAACCACATAACATTAAGGAATCTGAAAAAAAGTTGCATTGCACAATGTTAAAATCCTATGGGATGTATCGCACATTGTTCGCTGAAGTCTGTGCTGGTTACAGTGTATCTCTATGGAGTTTTAATGTTATGCGATTCATCCCATAGGATTTTAACGTTATGTGATACATGCACCTCTTCCAGAGCCCCTACTAAAAGTGCCAGATTTAAAAGATATCCTGTGCTTTAGTGATGGCTCCAGAAGAGGTGCCATGAATCCACAAGGTAAGGTTGTCCACTGCGATCATGCCACCCACAGAGTCCAAAATGGCTGTGGGTGGTCTTAAATACCCCTGCAGCTATTTTGGACTCTGGGTAATTCCCGGTCATAAGGCAAAAACCATTGTAAAACAGGACGTTATTTCCTCTAGATTTGCCGTCATAAACCACAGCAAACATAAATCAAGGCAATCATAAGCCAGGGTTTTATTGTACTTTTCTTTCAGTACTAACTTTTTTCCTATTGTGACTATGTGCTTTGCCCTGGGTTATTTTGTGAGAAACTCCAAACAAAATCTCCATAAAATTAGATTTGATTTGGTTGCAATGTTTTAAGGTTATAGAATTCTTATGAACATAGTTAATCTCTGCTATTTATGTGTGCTTTTCAATATCGTCCAGGGTAAAGGGGTTGAGTATAAGAAATAGGTTGTTTTGGTGAGATGTGCCATTGGATCCACAACAATTACCAGCTTGGTTGTTATTCACCGGTACTAAAGCTGTGCATTTGTGGAAGTTTTTCCAGGTAATATGAAGCATGGAAGCTTGTACTTCCACCAGTACTTGTGACCCCAATAAAATTATCTCATTACCTAGCCGTAGATAATGGAGTGGGTCTATGTCAGTAATAATACTGTTTTCTGGAAGGTAAAAATAACAGTGACTTTTATAGCACTTATATTGATAAATCAGATTTTCCATACCAGAAATGAATGCTGATTGCTGACTTTGTGTCCATTTATTATTCATTACTATGTTATCGCTCCATCTATGAACTCAACAGTATGACCAGATGTGCCCCATCCAATCAACTGCAGATGTGTATAGATAGTTCTGCAAGATAATTTTGGGCTTAGCTGAAGTCAGGGATGTCCTTGTTTCTCTCTTAGGGATAAAGTCTACAGTTGGTCCCAGTGACTTTGTGTAGCTCTTTGCATGTTTTGCTTCTACGTCCTGCACATCCTCTTAATTAGATTATTAGCAGGACTTTGATTTTATTTTTCAGCACACATAGATGCCATTTTCATGTCTTCTTAACTGGAGAAAGTCTATTGAAGGTGTCTTCTTAACTCTTGATCAAATCTGTTGTACTTATGCTATGACCTTCAGGCATACAGTGGTCATTGTTAACAGTGTCTATGCATCCCCAGCCAGTATTTGTATACTGTACTCTGTACTAAGGCCATTCTGATCACCAGACAGTGTGAGATAGCTATTTCATGAAGAAGATTGAGGGATGACACAAAGGGGCTTCATTATTAGCTACTGGCTTTGCCCTCATGGTACTTTTATTACCAATGATGGAGAGAGTTGCTCAGTGTGGTCTAGTGGATAGAGTGATTGCCTAAGGTTAAGGTCACCCTTGCTCAAAAGCCAGTCGTATCTGACTGCAGTGGCCTAAGTGGCTAAGACACTGACTGGAAGACGGGAGGTCAGCAGTTTGATTCCCGAGTACTGCAGGATGGAATGAGCTCCCATCTTTGTCCCAGGTCCTGCTAACTTAGTAGTTTAAAGCAAGAAATTGCAAGAAGACAAATAGGGACTACTTCAATGGGAAGGTTCCATGTGTTCCAATGTCTAGTCATGCCTGCCACATGAGCAAGGAAACATCTGCAGAAGCAGGCAGCGCTGGCTCTTTGGCTTTGAAACAGAGATGAGCACTGAAGCCTAGAGCTGGATATGACTGGTTTTCAAGCAAGAGAAACCTTTACCTTTACATTTACTATCTGACTTTAGGGTTCAGTGCTCATCTCTGTTTATAGCCGAAGAGCCAGTGCTGTCTGTGTCTGCAAACATTTCCGTAGACGTGTGATGGGCATGATTAGACACCAGAGTGCACAGAATGCTGTTTACCTTCATGCCAAAGTGGTATCTATTTATCTACTTGAAATTTCTTGCTTTCCAACTGCTAGGCTGGAAGGAACTTGGACAGAGATGGGAGCTCAATCCATCATGCAGTACTCAGGTCTTGAACTCCGATATTCCAGTCTTCAAGTTCAGTGTATTAACCATTTGAGCCATTGCAGCCCCAAGTGATTGCTTAAGACTCAGGAAATCTGGGTTCAAACCTCTTGCTGGCCTGGAAACTCATAGGGAGGTGGAACTGATAAACCACCCATCAAATATTGTGTAAGCCCTACTAAGGTTGTTGTAAGACAGATCAAAACTTATAACACATTCATAATAACTGTCTAGCTTTGGATACTATGCCAGAAGGGTGTCTAGTTCACTACTCTGTCTTATGCTGCAAGCACTTTACCTGGCTGGGTTATTTAGAATCCTTAAAAAGTTCCATCAACATAGAGTTGCACACATACAGGCTTTGTTAATCAATCTAGTTTCCTTAACATACCCAGAGGACAGTGCCTAGTCTCATTGCCTCTACTGTCATAACATTCAAGGAATGATAAAAGAGTCTGAGGAAGAGAAGTTCTTGTTAATGCATAGAACCTTCATGTGGGCAGGAACTTCCTTTCAGACTCCAAGGGATATGACTAGGTGCTACCTTTTAAGCATGCTGAGGAAACTAGATTCAGTGATGCCCGACTTGGATTTTGTGAAGCATAGATTTCTTTATGTGTTTCCTCCTATACCTTCAGTCTGCACAGTTTAAAAACATATGAGCAGGGCTATACCCATGAAGTGAGGTTGCTTTCAAGGATCTCCATAAGTTCTAATGGATTCACCTTGTGGGGTTTTCTTTTTGGTCAGTTAAACTTTTCTATTAGGATTTAAAAAGAAACATAGTATAGATATATATAGCATAGGATCATTTATAGAGAACTTGTTTTTCTTCAAATATAATTGAGTTGTTGTTTCTATAATAATGTAAAGCTAAGCAAAATACCCTTTTTTAATAGTTGTGATCCAAACCTGTAAGATATAAATAAGAATTCTCCCCACTTTCCTAAATAGTGCTGAAATTTATTCAAAACAATGGGTCCTAAGATATTCTTGGACTACAACTCTATGAAATTCTGGTCAGCACAGTCAGCGGTGAAGGCTTCTGAGAGTCTTAGTCCAATAATATCTGGGGTTTGGGAACCACTGATTTACAGGAACATTGGAAACCAAAGCTACATTTGTATCATTTTTAAATTTTAATAATATAAAAATTAGAAACAGAGCCTACTGTAAGAAACTAGACTCTTAAAAGCAGGCAGTGCAACTGCTAATCCTATGTCAGAAATCCAAAGTTTCTACTTCCCTGATCTCAGACTGCTTCCAATCTAGCTGAAGTCACCTTTCTATCTCACACCTACTTAAATATCATATAAACATGGACAAGCATTCTTGAAAGGACAGAAATAGATACATGAGTGGTAAAATGTTGTATATCCTCATTTCTGATATCCACATCCACAAAATGAATTTCTGGAAGAGGCTTATACTGTACATGTATTGCTATACTCGGTGTGAACCAGAGTCACAATATCATGGGGTGTTTGTTTGTAAGACTAAGGAGGCCTCCACACATATAGATACACGTACACACGCTTGTTCCATCTGGATATTCATGCTGAACATGTGTAAGAACCATCATCCTACTTACATTTTTACTGAATCACTTTTGAGAACTAGTTGAACAAGATAAAACTATTTCTGTGTTCCTCTTCTTGCCAAAGTGTCTCACTTTCCAATGACAAGAGTTATTTCTAGCCACCAATAATTATAACTCTATGCATTAGATTTTCTGACCATTAGTTGTCCAGTGACAAACCAATTCCATTTTAATCAAGGTAACCAAATGTTTCACAGGTTTTTCAGTAGCAACTAAGAAAGCATTACAGTTTTTCCTGGCTTTGTCCAGCTACAGCTGTTATGGATTTCAGATTAATATGACTAGGGAGGTTTACTATGTCTGCTTCATCAAAGCATGTGTCATGCATTCTGTGCTTCCCAGATTCACTTTCAGAAACATTACTCCAAATTTAGGATAGATTTAGCAACCTCAAATTTGGAGCAGTATATATAAAAGAACTGGAAGAGTCCATAAAGTGTATCAAATGCACCTTAGTATCAGATCTATTTACTGTCTGGTTGGACATCCTGCTATGGTAATGTCATAGACCATACAGCCTGCGACTCAATGCTGCATGTTGGGCTGCGGTAAATAACCTGACTCCCTAAAGAAGCCAACGACTATTGGTGGATGAGGCCCTTTAGGTGGGGTGATGGTCCTCCCAGTCGAACAAATGCCACTGGAAACCATCGTATTGGACCCAACGGCAAAATGAGTGGAGGAGAAACCACTTCACTGTTGTGATTCCTAATGGTCATAGAGTCAGAAGAGGCCATGCCAGATGGACTAGCTTTGAAGAGATATCTTTGGTAATATCCTCAAGGCTGTGGCAGTCCACTGCAGTCCCGGTGTTAAATCCTGCTTATCATTTCATATGTGCCGCAGGAGATGGCTTTGTGATCATAGTGTGTGGGTCACTTCATTGCAAGCTGGGATCCACCTTAAACAAATTCATGCCTTTTGAACTGCTTAGGCTGGCAGGAGCTGGGACAGACTCTGTTGCACAGGCCTCGAACCGCCAACCTTCAAACATCACTAAGCTCAGCATTGTAGCTTCTAAGCCACCACCATTGTAATTGAGTTAAATTCAAACATTGTATTAGGGGAAGTTGAGGATATTAAAAAGTTGAGGATAGTAAAAAGAAAGAACTGATGGTTGTGTTGTTATCGGTGGCAAGACAAATAATGGCAACTGAGTGGAAAAATAAGTTTGTAATAAGTAAAGATAGATGGTATAAAAATGCTTAGCGTCTGGCCCTGAAGGACAAGTTAACATCGGACCTCAGACTAAAGAAAGGAATGATAAAAAAAGAATATATTTTGGGACATATGGAAACCATATGTTGTATATGGATTGATGAATGAGGACGGAGTTAAGCCGAACCAGGAAGTGTGTAAATTTTGGGAAAAGTAAAAGAGTATAATAAGGTAGAACAATAAGTCAAATAGCACATAACACCATGTATAACACTGTGGTGTGGGTAAGGGTTGGGTGATTGTTAATTGTCTGTTGGTTTGTTTTGGTTTGTTTTACTTCATTTTGATACTTCATTTTGTGGTGAAAACACTTTAAAAAGAAAGCCAAACAAATTCATGCCAGTAGCATTTTTTTCCCTGTTTGTCATTCTTCTTTGATTTTCAAGGGGAAAATGTATGCTCGGATATGAGTATCAGCCATTGACAATCAGATCTATTTAGATATTATCTGCTTATGTATATACTCACTATGCATAAATGGTACTACTCCAACCATTTCAACTCCAGTTTCATTGCCTTCTACATGTGGCCAATGGGGAGTATGAAGATAGACTGCTCTTCATGGGAGCACTCCACATGAGTTGGCACCCAGATTTTTCAGACAGAAGGGTCAGTGTCCCCCTCTATGTGTGTTAAGTATAAAGAGCAAAGAGGAAAGAAAATAATTTATGAGTAGACCTCCTTCTGTCATGTAGACCTAATTTAGCAGCCCATTCTAGGGGCATAGATGTCTTCCGTGTTTGCTGTGAATGGGAAAGGGTATAGTGACTATGCTTAGTTGCAAAACATTGTACATTGACACATCACTCTCTGTCTCTGAACAATACAGGCTGATACACACGTTTGCCAGTTTAGTGAGATTGAGGCCATAGGAAGAGGTTCAGGATGTAGGCTTGACTTCCCATTCAGCCATAGAAACTCACTTAAAGGTTCATCTGTTTTCAATGCTGTATTCAACCCAGAAACTATGCAACAAATTTAAACCTCACTTTTTTTACCAGCATTCTCAAAGCAACTTACTGGGTATATTATTTTTTTTATCAAGAAACATATGCTTAAAAATGCAGAAATCACAACAGAACAAGCAGCTTGTCCTAATGAAGCCGGAACTGTATCAGATGTTCTGCAAGGCAGTTGGTGTCATTTGGGCTTAGGGGTGGGTAGGTTTAAGGGGCCAGTCCAAGTAGGTTTCTGGTATTTTTAAAATATGCGGGTATTGTGTTGTAATCCACCCCGATTGGGAAAACATTCCAGATGGGTGGGGTATAAATGTAATAAACAAACAAACAAACACTTGGGGAGCACTAGTAAACCCGCTCCTTAAATATCTTACTTAATCCTAAAATTCCTATTTATGTCACAATAAATTGGTTCCATTGTTTTAAATTGCTTCCATTTTGATGGCATATAACAACTCCATAAAGACCGTATAGAAAATATGATAATGCACTGAAATGCTCTCTTGAAAAGAAAACTAATGCTCTTTCCTCAAATTTAAATAGCTTACAATGAAAATTACTTGTAAGCAGCAAGGTAGTCTCCTCCATGCCCAGAACAACTTGTATTCTTGTCCCAGAATAATAGCCAACTAGTGTCCAAAGGGTTTCTCAGAGAGTATCCCTGTAATTCTTTCCTTTGGGAAGAGCTGAGTGATGTTGGTAAACTGTATTCCTGCCAGTGGTGGGATTCAAAATTTTTTACTACCTGCTCTATGAGTGTGGTATGCTGGGCGTGACCAGGGAGAAAGCCCTGTATTGCACCTGAATTAGGACCACTTTATTTCAAAATTTGTTTGGGTGGGGCCAGTGAGAATTTCTGCTGCTGGTTCTGGTGAACTGAGGCAAACCTGCTGAATCCCACCACTGATTCTTGCCCAAGGTTCCTTAGGTTACTGGTGATAAATCTGTTCCTGGCTTGTGTCTTGACATGAACCCTCAGAACAATGACTTATTGCACTAAAAATGATTATTCGGAGAATATTTTGTAAATTTTAATTGTGCTAATTTTAACGTCCATACAGTCAGCAAAATCAAGACCTGGAGCAGACTGTGGCTCAGATCATAACCTACTGATTGCAAAGTTCAAGCTTAGACTAAAGAAAATAGGGAAAACAATTAGGCCAGACAGGTATGACCTAGACAACATCCCTAAGGAATACACAGTGGAGGTGTGAAACAGATTTAACGGTTTAGAACTGATAGAGTGCCAGAGACAGAGGTTTGGGACATCGTACAGGAGGCAGAAAGGAAAGCCATACCAAAAGAAAAGAAGTGTAAGAAAGAAAAGTGGCTCTCACATGAGGTTCTTAAAATAGCAGAGGAAAGAAGGAACACAAAAGTCAAGGGAGAAAGGAAAAATTCAATCAATTGAATACAGAATTTCAAAGAAAAGCAAGGAGAGATAAGAAAACCTTCCTAAATGAACAGTGCAAAGAAATACAGTAGAGGAAAATAACATAAGGGGTAGGACTAGAGATCTTTTCAAAAAATTGGAGAAATCAAGGGAACATTTAAACCGAAAATGACCATAAGAGTCAAAAATGGCAAGGAGTTAGCTGATCCAGAAGAGATTAAGAAAAGATGGAAAGAGTACACAGAGGAACTAAATAATAAAAAAATACCTCAGCACCATAGATAATCACAATGATGAGGATTTTGAACTTGAGCCAGATATCCTAGAGACTGAATTCAGAAAGGCCCTCCACCATCCTCAACGCACTCAGCTCTGTGCCCATTGTGTCTACAATAACATCCAGCCATCTCATTTTTGGTTGCCCCTTCTTCTTTTGCCCTCCACCTTTCCCAGCATCAAGGCTTTCTCAAGTAAATCATCTCTTATTTGATGTACAAAGTACCGGTACTTTAGCTTCATCTTTACTATTTGACCTTCTAAGGAGCAGTCAGGGTTGATTTCTTCTAAGATTGACCTATTTGTTCTTCTTGCTGTCCAAGGGACTCTCCTCCAACACCACATCTCAAAGGCATTTATTCTTCTGCACTCAGCTTTCCTAATTGTCTCACAACCATACATTCCCACCAGGAATACCATTGATTTGACTATACGAATTTTTGTTTGCAATGTAATGTCTCTACTTTTCACTATGTTCCCCAAGTTTCTCATCGCTTGCCTCCCAAGAATCAGTCGCCTTTTTATTTCATGGCTGCAATCACTATCTGCAGTAAGCTTTGATCCTAAGAAAGTAAAATCTGTCACTGCTTCTACTTCTACTCCATCTATTTTCCAGGGACTGATAGGCCCTGTTGCCATTATCTTGGTTTTCTTGATATTAAGTCTCAAGTCAGCTTTTGCACTTTCATCTTTCAACCTAATCAGGAGCTTCTTTAAGTCCTCCTCACTTTCTGCCATTAAGGAGGTATCATCTGCATATCTCAAATTGTTGATGTTTCTTCCAGCAATTTTGATCCCAAATTGTGATTCATCCATCCCTGCATTGCGCATTATGTGTTCTGTGTATAAGTTGAATACGCAGGGTGACAAAATGCAGCCTTGTCTTACTCCTTTTCCTATTCCAAACCACTCCATCCTTCCATATTCTGTCCTAACTGTTGCTTCTTGATTCATGTACAGATTTCTCATGAGGCATATAAGGTGCTCTGGTATTCCCATCTCTTTAATTATTGCTACATTTTGTTGTAGTCCGCACAGTCAAAGGCCTTAGTGAAACAGAAGTAGACTTGTTTCTGATATCCCTTTGTTTTTTCCATGATCCACCGTATGTTGGCAATGTGGTCTCTAGTCCCCCTGCCTCTTCTGAACCTCACCTGCACTTCTGGTAATTCTCTCCTCATGTGCTGCTGCAGTCTATCCTGTATTATCTTGAGCATCGCCTTGCTAGTGTGTGGGATGAGCGTAATTGTTTGATAATTTGAACATTCTTTGGCATTTCCCTTTTTGGGGATTGGAACATATACTGATCTTTTCCAATCCTGTGGCCATTGTTGTGTTTTCCAAATCTGCTGGCATATAGAATGTAATAATTTGATTCCATCATCTTTTAGGGCTTTGAAAATTTCAACTTGGATACCATCATCTCTACTGGCTTTGTTGTTTGCAGTGCTTTTTAGGGCCTTTCTGACTTCAATCTCTAGGATGTCTTGCTCAGGTTCAATTTCCTCATCATTGTTATTTTCAGAAGTGTTGAGGTCTTTTTTGTAGAATTCCTCTGTGTACTCTTTCCATCTTTTCTTAATTTCTTCTATATCAGCTAACTCCTTACATCTTTGTCCCTTATCATGGTCATTTTTGCTTTAAACATTTCCCCAATGTTTTTGAAAAGATGTCTAGTCCTGCCTCTTGTGTTGTTTTCTTCTATTGTTAATCCTATTGTTAACCCTATATTGTTAACCCTATTGTTCACAACTGTAACAATGCAGCCCCTGGTCCTAGCTATCTTTTCTACCTCAAAGTGTCTTTATTACCTTCAGCCATTGTAAGTAGCCCTCTCTTTGCTCTGGTTTGGCTTGAGAGTCCTGTAAACATTACCAAACTAAGTCTGCAGCTTCATTTCATTTCTCCTCACCAAATCATTATCTGTTAGTTTATTGTAAGCTGCCAAAGTTTAAAATAAAAAAGGAAGAGTTTTGAAAGAATGAATGGAATTCTTGAATAAGTTTTGCTGTTGTTCAGTCGCACAGTCGATTTTAACTCTGTGAGGTCTTCCATTTATAGCAAAGACAGCTTTATAAGTCCACACAATTTACAGAAAGGGAGGCCACTGAGAATTTGCATTCTTAATATGCAAAGAATAGCCAAGAATATAAAAATAAAGGAAGATTTGATCTGATTTGATAAGAAACTGCCTGAATGTCATTTCTCTCTGTGCCTGAACACAGCATAACAGTAGAAAAGTATCAGATTTCAGAATGCTGGATTAGAATTTAGCAGTCACTAAAGCAGTCTAACTTTGTTTTTTTCCCTTTGAGTGCTGCTAGTTGGACATGAAAAGGTATCTGCTTTTACTTTCTATAGCTCTGTAATAAAATGAAATATTAAAAGTGAAACACTGTAGAAAAGCACTGTGAGTCCCATGAGAAAATTTAAATTAAGACTCAACTCACTGCACAATGAAAGTTGAAATAAGCAGGCAAAGGAATATATTTAGCTGTTGTTAGATGTAGACCACACGTGAGAATTCATAGCAAGTTGTTCATAAGTAAAGCTGAAAATAAGTGATTAAATAAATAACAAAAGCTGTAAGGATACACACAGTAATTTTTAATTTTGTGGAAGACTGATGAAAAATAAAATACGGACAAAACAGCATAAGCGAAAGACTTGTCTTCAGTCATGTCCATGACATTTTTCAAAATATTGTATGCTACTTACTAGGGATGTGAATCACACAATCTCTTTTCTTAAAACAGGAATACTGTACAGCACTTTCTTTTCCCCCTTGCAAATAGATTTCACTCTCTCTTTCTCTCCGTAAGATTACTCTGTGCTAGTCTTCTCAGATGTCTCATCATAACTTCCCCCTAAAATAAATATTAATCTGCATAGACATCCTTGATATTCTTATGCAAAATAGTGTGTTTCCTGTGCAAAATTCCTAGATTCTTCATGCCCATACCATTGACATTCCCACATGCAGAAATTCATATAGCATTAACATAAGAAATAAGTTACATTCTACAGGAACATTTCTGTTTTCCCATTGTAATCAGTTTATTGAAGGCAGGGATGGATATTCTCAATTTTGTTATTCTCTATTTTGTGAGACCAGTTCCTATCAACTTCAGCTATGTGGCCAGAGATGACAGAACCAGTAGACCAACACAGTTAAAATTCAAAGAATTTATACTGCCCTCTTCTAAAGATTTCAAGCACAGCTTTCCCATGTGATGGTTCTTGTACCAATGGAACCTTTTTATTGCCTATTAGTTGTGGAGTTTTGAATCTTCTGCAACAAAATACTTGCCTTTACACTGACTGAATGACAAAAGTTATAAAACAAAACAACATTGTCTCCTTTAGAGCATGTCTGGATTCTGATTTATGAATGATTGCTCCCAGCTTGGCCCCAGGCAAAAGAGTCTAACCTCAACAGACCCAGTTCATTCTTCTATCAACTGAAATAAAATCATAGCTGTCATTTCAATCCAGAGTCAAATGTGTTGGAAGACAAGGCACTGTGTATCTACTGTAATCCATTGGTTACTTGTATTCCCAAGGATGGCTTGTTACATGTTCCAATGCAGACCTTGGTATTCCATCTACCTGTGAGAAGAGAATATATTAGCAATATTGTTCAATGCTGCTTTCTTTAGTACTGTTTTCTTATTCAGCAAACCTGTGGAGGTCAGGTGATAGTAATGGTGAATCCATAGTGAAGCATTCTGGAGTAATGAGGCCTGCAATGGTAGGTCTCTTTCTCTGCCTATGAATATTCCTCTCTTTAGGTGATGAAGAAGCCCTACATTTTCCAATTGCCTCTTGGCTATCCTCTCTCCAGGAGTTTAGGATTGCTTACTTTAGGAGGCACCTGATTTTGAAAAGACCTATCTTTCAAATGTGTCGCTTAATGCTAAACTATGCATTATAAGTAACCTGTCATTAGAAGAGTGGATTCATTAAGGCCAATAGTGTATGATGTCACTTCAGGAAGTTTTCCCACCTCTTATAATTTGTAAATTCTCTTGCACTGGTTGAAATCACGTTGTTAAGTGTAGTACATTGCACTACAGTGGGCCCATTGACTCAGTGAGGACTTTGAGAGACAACCCCTCTAAATGTCAGGGTTCAACTGAGCCTGTTCTATATATGTCAGTTATGTCATTAAGTAGCAGGTTTTCAACCACTGTTTTATTAGTAGTAGTTTTCTGGCCATCAGCAAAGTCTTCCTTTATAAGAGGGAAAATAATGTTTTCCATCATGCCTCCTGAACATTAACATGATTCGAGCTCCGATGACAGATTAACTGTAATGTATAGTTTGATATCTGAGACTGAAAACAATTTTATCCAATCAATAATTGTTTAAAAGAAGGCAATTACTAGCCAACCTTGTTATGGTAATTGAGGTAATGTTCATTAATTGTGTATCTGGTTCTGTGTTAAATATCCTAAGCATGACTATTCCTAAAAGCAACAGCTATTTTAGTATTATGAGGAAACAAGATATTTTATGCACACATGCATGTGAATGTGTATGTTTTTACATGAACATTGTTTCTGTGGGTGATCTTTCCTTATGATAGCCTTTATTTGTTTATAATATTGAGTTATTTGTCAGTGAAGTACACCTCTCTCTAGTCCCCATAAGAGTGATTTCATATTCCCAGAACATCAGCTGAACTGTAAGCACATTGGTAGGCCTGGGAAGGATAAAGTGCAGTGATCTTGGAACCTCAAGAAACCACTTTGGAAAAAAGGTGTCCTTGCAGGGCGAGAGGATCAGCAATGGACAGGAGTTGGAACAAAGGTTCCAAATGTGTTCCCCAAAGATATAGAGAAAAGTGCAGCCCTTCCAACAGCAGCTAAAACCCACTCTGTGCGTCCTTTGAAAACAAAGAGGAAGCAAGCTTGTAAAAATAGGAAAGCCATTATAAAGTGCTGACTGCATCATTTATTTTGAGGCTGAAAAATACTGAGTGCAATTTTAAAAAATGTATAGAATAAGAGGCAGCTAATTTAAAAGTAATTCAAAACACATGTATATGTGTGTGATAAATAATTGGGTTGTGTGAAATATGGAAAGTATGTGCAATTGTAAGGAAATAACACTCATAACTCATGAGATTACAAGCAGCCAGAACAGTATTACAGAGCCAGAAAAACCACTTACAAAAGGGGAGGAAGAAATTCAGTTATGGCTAAATGGGGTGTTTTATTCATGTGTGTGTATCTCTGGACATGCACATGTGCGTGGACATACACACATAACACAGACACACACATCTGCACTCAGGTAAAATTCATAATATGGAAGAAGAAAGGAGCCAACCAGAATTATTTGGGAGGGTATTTGTTAGTGGTTTTATGGTTTTTAAAGTTTTAAGGTTTTTGTAATTCTATGCTGTGTATGCTTTATATTTGTGAGCTGCTCGGCGTCACCTCAGCAAGTGGGCATTAACACAAATTTAAATAAATAAATAAATAAATAAATAAATAAATTCCCCTTCACAAAAGTGAGTTAAGTTGCATACAACCACTCCTACTACCCCTCAAACAAAGCATTATATTTTGTTCATACACTTTTTACTGGAAAATCTTTTGGTTTATCTCTCAATAGAAAGTGGCCCAATGTTTTTGAAGTTAGAATGATCTAAGGCAGCATTTCCCAAACTATGTTCTGAAGAACACTGGTGCTCCATAGAGTTAGTCTTTAAGGTGCCACAACATTTTTCTTTTTTGTTGTTTTGTTTTGCTTACTCTTTAATGTACCTTGTTTTGTTTACTCTCTAATGTAACAGAAAAATCCAAACCTATCTTTCTATTACAAAAACCAAAGTGTTCCATTAAAATTTTAGGTGTTCCATGATAGAATAAGTTTGGGAAAAGTTGATCTAAAGAGTTCTCTGCATAAGAACATGTGTGTGCCTACATTATGCAGGTAGATCTTCTGAAATCAGCAAATCTGTCATCTTTGTTGTTGATAAGCATGACATTCTGGGGGCTCACCTGTGAGATCACTGTGAAATGCTGACTGCCATTCCAAAGATGCAGTAAAGGACTGTAAAAATGTATAAGTTTTCCTTAATGCATGTCCAAGATAATCTATCTCTCCTTTACATCTTCTGCAGTGGATGCAGTTTGATGCCTTGCCTGGCCTTGAAAATGGATTGGACAAAGGCTAATAGGTTGCAGCTGAATTCCAACAAGATAGAGATTCTTCTGTTAAGTAGCTCTCCTGCCTGCCTGCCTGGGGTCTACTGCCCATTCCACATGATCCTCGAAGGCCATGCAGCTTCAGGTGCCTACACTGGAAATGGCAAAGAATGTGTAAATCAGGAAGAAAGCCTCTTTGGCGGTGGCCCCCTAAATCTGGAATGGTTTATCCATGGAAGTATGGAGGCCCCCTATCAAACCCTGTCAAATGGCCATGAATTAAAATAAGTCAGTTAATAGCTAAGGTGAGAGAAATTGATATATTCATTTATTGTCTGGGGAGCACTTTAAGGTTATTGTAGGTCATGAGAAATATCCTTGAACTGAGAAACCAGACCTTTTTTTTAACGTCTGAAGGTTACACAAGTGTTGCGAGTGGGTGAAGGTCAACAAAATAAAAACTTCTCAAGGAAAGAGTCCTGTGAGAAGTAAAGAAGCACTGGTGACATAATGGTGTGACCAGAAATCGTGATTATTTGTCTGCTCTATTGAGCTTACGTCAATATTTCAAGATGAGAAAAACATCTAATATCTGTTTATGAGATTATTTGATATAAAATTGTAATCTGTTAGAAAATGATATAAATATAAAGGTAAAGGTAAAAGTTGCCCTTGCTCAAAAGCCAGTTGTATCCGACTCGAGGGTTCAGTGCTCATCTCTGTTTCAAACCTGGAGAGCCAGCGCTATTTGCTTCTATAGATGTTTCCATGGTCATGTGGCACGACTAGATACCAGAGTGCACTGAACGCTGTTTATCTTCCCACTGAAGTGGTCCTTATTTATCTACTTGAAATTTATTGCTTTTGAACTGCTAGGTTGGCAGGATCTGGGACAAAGATGGGAGCTCACTCCGTCCTGCAGTATTCAGGTATTGAACTGCTCACCTGCTGCCTGCCAGTCAGCATCTTAGCCACTTGAGCCACTGCATGCTGACCTCGCGCCTTCCTTCTTAGTCACTTGAGCCACTGCATGCCACCCCAGAAAAGCAGAAATGGGTGAAAGAAGAAGCATAAGCAGCATGGAGTTTCCCTGATAGATCCATAGATTCAAGTAGGCATGGTAGGGTGAGATGTTAATGTAATTTTGTTGCATCATTTCAACATGCTGAAAGGCTAAGAAATGCTTTTATTTTAACATTTTTTCCTTACAGAACTGCTTTTCACTTTTAAAGTGCTTGCTTGTAACTTGGGTTCAGTTTGTACCTGTTAAATATCTACAATATTTTTGAAGAACCTTATGAGTTGAATTTTTATCCAAAACACTTTTGTATGTCTCATTTATGTTCCTGCATTCCAAGATGCATATTTTAAGCATACAGCTAAATTTCCCATGATTGTAAGATAATGCTGAGACATTTTGATCCATGTACCTGTTGTATGTTGTCAACATCTTGAAGTTCCTTTAAAGCAATGTAGAAGAATAAATGCTTGTAGAATAGTCGAGCCTTATTGTAACATAGATACTCAGATGATTTAATTTAAACTGTGACTGAACTGCAAAAATGGAGAACCTCTCTGAGTATAACCCATTGATACAAGAATTTTGTCAGTTGGGAAAGAATCTATATTTTTGAATCACACCACTTGTTCTGATACAGTCCCTGAGAATAACATGCAAAGTATCCCTTATTAGGATCTGACACTTCTCCCTTGCAACTGAACTATGCAGAGAGACTTATAAAGATATGTTTTCCTTCCAATTGTTATTCTTTCCTTTTTTTCTGGATCCACAAGTTGAAATATTTATGTTAATGAATATGTAATATACTGTTGCTGTTAGTTGGAAGGGTTTGTGCTATGCTTTTCATTTTATTTTGTTATGTAAATAATCCAAAGTAGTGAGTTTTCACCAACCAACCAACCAACCAATCAGAATTTTACAAACACCTATCATCTCCCTTTTCTCAGTTGTTGTTGTTCAGTTGCATAGTTGAGTCTGATCCTTTGTGACCCCATGGAGCATTGCATTCAAGGCATCGCTATCCTCCAGCATCCACCTCAACCCGCCCAGCTTTGTGCTCATCAATTCAACAATACCATCTTGCTCTCTTTTAAATGCTCCCTTTATAAAAAAGGACATACCGGTAATTATTCATGCTAGATTGGTTTTTACAGGAATTTGCTTCCTCCCCATTCTCTTCTGCATCTCAAAAAAGTTTTAAAAATTATTTCCTTTATTAGTCTGTGTTCTAGACAAATTCTGTGACCTACCTTCTGTGAAAACCTTCACAAGATTGTTAATGAAGCCTCAAGCATGTAGAGAGAAACCCCCACCTCCAACAAATTTCATTTGTCACTAGTAGGTTGTTGAAATTTAGCAAGCATACAGTTAAAGTTGACAAACTTGTACACCATGCTGTGCTTCACAAAACAATCATGGTTTATTTCAAGTTGAAAACTAACCAGAAAGGAATGTCTTCAGTGTACTATAACGAGTCACACTTGTGATACTCTGCAGTATTTTTATTTCTGATGTTTTTATGTAATGAATTTCCTGTGTAATTTCATTTCTCTTTAAACAACAAAAGAGAGATGTGAAGAGAATGTTACTGATGGCCATCTTACATGTATAGTTAGTTCTGATGGCAATCAAAGGCCTGAATCAGTTAAAAGAATGAGTAAATATTTTTTCTTTTAATTAATTTTTAAAAATCAAATTAAATTATGTTGTTTTGTAGAGCACAAAAGATCATCCTTGAGCCATGGAGTTTGATATAAAGTTTAATATGAGGGAAATAATAAAGGCAGGGAAATAAAGGCAGAGAGAAATAGGGTTGACTTTGAGATACACTAATGATGGAACTGGCCACAGCTCAACAGGGTTTATGGACCTACTTGAAAATTGTGGTACTTTAAAACCACAATTGGGCATAACCTAGGCAACAGCAACCTTGTGCTAGCTAATCTTTCTTACTCTAGGTCAGGCAAAAGGAACGATAGAATTAATTTGCCAAAAATCGGCTTCATTTTGGCAGCTTTGCATCTGGCCTAGCATGGAAGAAGACAACCAGTATTTAAGGGTTCCTTGCAAGGTTTGCCCATTCATCCATACTTTTCATATACTACTTTGTGTTCAAAATAAAAAGGATGAAGTAGAAATAAGGTCTGGCCAGGTTGCCCTTCTATGGTAATAGAGTAGACCATACTGCCAGTGTCTCAATGCTGAATGTCAGGCAGTCATTAACTAACCTGACAACCATGAGGACGAGAGGCCTTGATGAAGTCCACAGGGAAGGTTCCCAAGTGGATTAAATCCCACTTGAATCCATCTTGATGGAGGACAGCAGCTTCATCAATACTGGACTGAGGCTGAGGAGGACTTTGCATGCCAAAAGGGCTCAGGACCAGAAAGTGACTCGCAGAGCTGGATCAGTTGTACGGGTGTCACGCTGCAATGCAGAAGGCAGGTGAAAGGCCACACCATTATAATTGCAGGATAGTCTTCATGGCTGATCACCATGATGATCACCATTATTTGGAATTGGATACGACACAAGAAGAAGAAGAAAATTTTAACTGATTTCTTATCCTTAGGATCCACAAATAAACAGTTTGCCTCCATGTGTTCTTGCTAGCTTCACTTGGCTCACGGTGACTTGGAAGGCTTGCAATAATGATTCCTGTAGGCTTGTGTGTTTCACAAACGCCCATGGCCATACCTATGTTAGATGTAAATTATTATCCAATCTTCTTGTTTCCTCTCTCAGTAGGTGCCTGAGGTGTGAGTATATTTTGGCAGGGTAAAGCTTTGTTATATCATCAAGGTATCATAAATTTGGGAGATAGTTGTCATAAGTGAAGGTTTCTGCTGTGTAGTGATTCAAGGCAACCTGCAGCAGAATTAATTATTGCCTCGGGAAAGAATTGTCTGCCAAATCAAGATTTTTTTAAAGGAAAGATACAACCCAGAGCCTTATCAGCTTGCTATAGTTTGTCTCTGTGTGCCAAACTCCAACCTTATTAGCATCTTTCATTTTCTTCTGATTTGAATATAACACTTGCAGGCTGTTGTTCATTTGCCTTTTGTAAATTGCCTGTTTCATGGCATTTACACGCATGTCATATTCTTCTGCAGAAGAAATAATTTTCCTAAGTCCATGTTTATGTAACACTCTTTGATTCTATAACTATACAGTGGAACCTCATACAATAATTGCCCCGTATAGCAACAAAATTGCATAACAATTAGGTTTTGGGGGAAAAAATGGCATCCCGCATAACAATTTTCCCGATGGAAAAATTTGTACAACAATTTTTCAGTGGAAAAAACCAGCAAAAAAATAATAATTGTATGATACATCCCATAGGGAAAATTGCTATACGATGCATCGTATAGCAATTGTTTCGTACAACAACGAGCCCCATGGAATGGATTAAAATTGTTGTATGAGGTACCACTGTATATCTATGTACAATAAACAAAATCCAGCCATGTGGCCCATCCATAAATTTAAACAAACACAGGAGTGAGGCGATACTTACTCTAGGTCACTTTAAAAATTCAAAACTCTGCAAGCTTTTGTAACTCATAGTTACTTCTTCGGGGAATATCATGGCATGGACTATGTAGTCCCAGCCAGGCTTTATTCTTAAATGGGAAACTAGACAACAGCTACATCATTTTACCATCTAAAGGCAGGAAGTAGGAAATTTGTATACAGTATTCCCTTCCCCCAAGATGACCCTCTTTGAAGCTGTAACTTTCGTGGTGGTGGTGGTGGTGGTGGTGGTGGTGAGGGTGCAATTCAAACCCAGTCCTCCAGAATTGGTTAACCAATTTACCACTAGGCAAGTCAAATTAGTCCAGATCAGTCCAAATTAAAGTCACTTAGGAATATTACCTAGTGGAAGCTCATCAAATTGGCTTTCCTGTAGCTGTGTTGATGTTCAAAATCCCTGTTGTATGAAAGGATTTTTGGTGGAGGAACCCACCGAAGTGGACCCTATTTATCTACAGTATTTGCAATTTCTTGCTTTTGAACTAATAATAGTAATCTAGTGTCAGAAATTATTCTGGATTGAAAGGATTTTTGCTGGAGAAACTCTGTTCAGGGGACGCCTGAATGAGGAACTTTCATGTCCCAAGAGCTGGGACAGAGACAGGCGCTCAAACGGTCTTGCAGAAGTGGTTAGATGCCTGCTTCTACTTTTGAAAGCTGTGATCTTGAGGTAAATTATTGCCTCTGAAGGCTTCATGGAGCTGCACCTCACCTTTCCGTTGTTGGAAGAACAGGAGGAAACAGAGGGTTGAGGAGTGAGGAAGCAGCTTTGGATAGGCCTGTGGCATACTTGTTCTGCATTCCTACATTAAACATCATGGGACTAGAGTGGGGGTTGTGGGCAAGGGGCAAACGAAATTCTCTGGTTCTTAAAGCTGGACCTATACCTCTTTCATTCCATTTCTGAATTAAAAAAGAACTTTACAACTCCTACAATGAAGCACACTTTTAACTGCTGTTGAAACAGTCCTGAAGAGAGAGAGAGAGAGTGTGTGTGACTTTCCTTTTCAGAATTAACCAACATTGCTGCAGCAATTATCTTTTTTTTATCACATGATTGTTTTACTGCTATTTGAAGCACAATTTTGGAGCCAGACATAATCATATTATACAGTTCCCCACCTTATTAACTGGCAGAGTACCATTCCCCATTAGGTAATTGATCCTGGGTAGATGAAGCCATTAAAAGCAGCACTAATTAGCTGAAGATAGGAGACAGAAATGAAGGACTGTATCCCTTGCCTTCATGCTCTGGGAAGTTCATGTTCCAGACAAATAATAATTGATATGTAGGCTTCCTTAATTGTAGATGTTAACAGCCAGCAGTACAATGACAGGCCAACAATCTCTCTCCAGCCAACTGTACATTTAGTTCTGCATCTGTGAACCACTGAACAATATTTTTTATTAATATTTGCATATTGGAGAATGCATTTTAATGTAATCAGGACTAGACAACCTATCTTGATTTCCAACTTATGTAAATACACATTTTCAGGAGTCAGCTGTTTGGACTGGAAGCCCAAAACTGTATAGTGATGAGTCAAAATGATGCACTATAGGATAAATGGAACGGAAATCCTACAAAGCCAAAATGGCCCTGTGCCATTGTATGTAGATGTTATTAATTGCATACTGAATTGTAGGACTCAGTGTGCAACAAATAATGTTTATGGTGATTTTTTAAAAAAACGGACAATTTGCATCCAAACGTTCTAACTAAGCAAGAGGATTTGGGCCATTGAATTGGAACCAAATAGCTTCAAGCAGCTGAAATATTTAAACATTAACTTTTAATTAGCAATGGAAACCATCTTTCAAAGAATTACAGTCGTTGATATTTTAAACTGTCACTGTTGATAATCTCTCCCATCAGGGTACAGTGGAGGGAGATGAGATGGGCAACATCTCACCAACTTTTCTGAAAGAGTGCTTATTCATTTCCTCTTCCCTTTACACCCTTTTCCTATTTTTGTCAATCTTTTTAAATTGCTTTGTGTCTACTGCTTCATATAAACATCTTTGGGAACCTTTATGGATGAGGAAATTGATAAAAAAAGTACATCTGAGATGCACCATTTGGATGGATCTGGGATCCAATCTCCCCTGGTTGTAACCTTCTTTTGCTACACTAACTGGATTTGAAAATTCACTGTAAAAAACCACCTAAACTTTAAACTAACAGGAAAATGTTCTGGGACCAAGAATCTAACAGCTTCACCAGTTCAAAATGTGTCTCCCTAAGGCCAGTTTGGACTTTCTGAGAATAAATCAGGAAATAAAAGGAATCACCAAAAATAAGAAGCAGTGGCTTCTGTAGATGTAACACTTATCTGTGTTTGTTGTGGTCAAGCCATTTGAGCTGTTAGATTTGTAAAACTGGGGTGAGAAGACTTTGGCTTTGCAGGCTTTCCCATACTTCAGCCAATGGAACCAAAAGGTATATGTGTCAAACAGTGGCAGAAGCTCAAGCAAATGCAAAATACTGTCTCGGAGAGCAGAGCCAAATATTACTTGAACCCTCCCTCATGCTCACACATATTCAAATTCTGCAAAAATCTCGAAACCTACCTAGTAAACATTCATGAACCTTTAGGCAACATAAGCCGATGACTACAGTGCAATAAAAATGAGTCTGGGAGAGGAATGAGTTGCTTCTTCTTCTTTTACGTCTAGACCAGACGTGAAACTGCCAAAATGAAGGCATCCTTCAGTGAATTCATTCTGCAGTTCCCTTTGCCCAACTTAGTGTTAGAAAGATTAGCCGGCAACACAAGGTTGCCATTACCAGGGTATGCCCAATTGTGCCCAGCAGAGAATGTTAGTGATTTTTTAAACAATAAAACTTCCTGTTAAACTATGATGAATCATCAGTCCTTTCTGATCTACTGGAAATTCACTGCAGAACTACAAGTAGATCTTGATCTGTCTTCTGTTCACCCATGCTCTTTAACTTTACAATTGTGTAGAGCAACTGTATATTACATGCACAATATATGAATGGGGGAAGGGAGACAAATGACATGGGAGAAGGTGCTATGTGGGGTAAATGGAATGTTGTATAACTGGAGTAGCATTACGATAATTCTTTTGTTTTATTTATGCTGTTATTTGAAACGGTTCATTATCACAGAAGATGGCATGCAACAGATACTCTGTTTGACTGATGGTACCTTTGAAGAAGCATCAGATTAATGCAACCTGTGTAAGGGCTGAGGCACAAGGACATTATGATTCAGAGAAACAGGAGATAATTGGAATCTGTCCTGATGTACATCCAAATCTGAGAAGCCTGATCGGTATTAACAAAACAGGAAATTTAACATCAAATATCAGCATTCAGTAAACTTTTCAAAACTAATGAGTTGAACTATTAAGATATGAAGTTTCTTCATTCATGAGAGGATAAGAAATAACTCTACAAAAAGAGATGACTCTGTGAATTTAGAAAGTTTAGCATCTCAATTTACAGTACACAATCCTATATATTTCTAAGCAAATGTCTGAGTCAAAATACATATGAAGGATTGACCCATTTTCCAGCTAACAGAAGATTCATGTCTCAGTTTTCAGACTTGCAAAACAAACCCACATATACTTTCCTAAAAGCAATCCTAAAACAAAGCAAACAAAATACAGAATACATACGGTAGTTGAAGAAAATCAAACAGACAGACATTGTTTATTATTGGAAGTAGTTCCTCTTCTTATAAGATACTAAACATGTTGTCCAGTTTGACCCTAACTCTGCAGTGGCTCAACAAACAAGTGTTTCCTCCCCAGTTGCACTTAAAAATACTAGAGATCCAAGCTAGGTATGGATGTCATTTTATTGCACTCTGACATGGTCTGAGGGCACAAATTCAACATTCCCTTTTTAGGTGCTAACACCATCCAGATTAAATTTGTTTAAGGGACACACATTTCTGCTGCACTGCTAGTATCTACAGCCATACATATACAGTACACTGAAGCAGGCTGGAGAGAAGGAATGGGAATCCAATGAGCCTTTTGGGTTACCCTTGCTTGAAAGCCAATCATATCTGAATCAAAAAAGAAAATATGTTTGTGCAAACATTGAGGTCATTGATCCTTTCTTTATGCATGATGTTATAAAAAGGAGGTGACAGAGGAGACTTCACGTCAAACATATGTGGTTTTAAAGTGAAATGTTTAGGATGGATCTAGTAAAGGTAAAGGTCTCCTTTGCTCAAAACCCAGTCATATCAGGTTCTAGGGTTCAGTGCTCATCTCTGTTTATAGCCAAAGAACCAGCACTGTCTATGTTTGCAGACATTTCCATGGACATGTGGTAGGCATGACTAAACACTGGAGTGCATGGAATGATGTTTACCTTCCCACTGAAGTGGTACCTATTTATCTACTTGCAATTTCTTGCTTTCTAACTGCTAGGTTAGCAGAAACTGGGACAGAGACGGGAGCTCATTCCATCATGCAGTACTTAGGTCTTAAACTGCTGACTTGCTGACCTTCCAGTCATCAAGCTCAGCATCTTAACCACTAAGCCACCACAGCCATTGTACAACACAATTATTACAACACAGAGGATTGTGCCCTAATCCAACATGTGAAGAGGCCTAGAGTGCACCTATTAAAATGGAAAGTAAGAAGAAATAGTTCTTCTGAAAAAGGAAAGTCAAGAGACATAATGCAAGGGAGGATAACTGAATAAAACTGAACGACAATGAGAATTTACTTTACTAGCCCCATTCCACTCTGTTTTGAGTGTCCATTTTTGCAGGCTATCTTCCAGGTTCCATTTACAGAAGCTTTTTTCTCTTACTTGTCATTCAAATACACCGGCCAAGAGAATGAATAAATGCGACACAAACTGGCAAGATGACATAATGAATGAGTTACTGTAAATGCCTCCAGCATAAAACAATTATGTACCTGCTATTGTCAAAAACATTCAGCATTTTCTTTTGTTGAAAGGGAAGCAGCTATAAATTATTCACAGGGGTTCTGAAAGTATTTCTTTTTTTCCCTTTTTGTTGCCACCAATTAATTCTTGCCTGAACATCCCTAGATATTTAGTTAAGGACAGAAAATTTACACGTAGAGTTTTGATTCTAGCATGGGGTTATCTAAATGTACATCCATATCTCCCCCCCCCCACACACACACACACTGAAAAGACATTTTATAATGTGAAATATCAGCTTTCCAACAATGAGCTGAGTTCTGTTACTTGGGGTGATTTACTCTCCACCTGGGAATAGCAATGCAAAGGCAGGAAAGGAAAATGAATGGGTTGAATCCAGGCTTAGTCATGTAGACCATTTTCCCATTTTTCATCTTGACTTCTAGTGTAATTTCAACTAGCCAGGATGACTTGGGGAATTTTTGGTTATTCTCTTTGCAGTTCCACAATAACCAACCTAATGAAGAGTCCAGTAGGATTTGAAAACTTTTCTTTCTATGACATCTTAGAACACTGTTTTTGCATAATGCTCACAGTGTTGTGTATATGTGCATGTTTTCATTTTTTCCTATTAGTTGAGATAAGACTATCTTAAATCTATGATATGAAAATGGATTGTGAAACTCTTTACATAAGACATTCCTTCTATGGGATCCTAAATAAAGTACCTGCTTTGGATCAGATGTAAGTTTGTCTAGAATTAAAAAAAAAACACATATGATAGTGATACACCGCTATTGCTACAAATTAGCACACAAATTGTTCCCCTTCAATATGCCCAAGTATTAGGTTTCCATAAGCTACAGACAGGGGTAATTGGTTGTGCTGTCATGACTCTTTAGGCTGGGGATGACTGGACAGGAACACTTATTCCTACAGTCTCGAAAGTTGAAAAACTTCTGTGCCTTTATTCCCCTTCAACAGGAGTGTCTAAGGAAGAGGATTTAGATTAGTGACAGCTTACCGAAACAAAGCTGTTAGTCATTAAGGTGCTCCAACAATTTTCCTTGATGTCCCCAACTTTTCTTCAAATCCTCCCTTTAATTTTGTCACCATATGATATGATATTTGAGCAACAGTGCCCAGTGTCTCCAGATAGCCCAGGTTCTTAATTTTAAATATTTTAAATAAATAAAACTTGTCAGGATACCCTATATTAGATCCTGCCTGGGGTAAGGATCTCCACAGCCTGCTCATTATTATGAGGAGGCCAATCCATACAAAGACGAAAGCCAGTTTTCTGGATGTGATAGAAAAGGTGCCATAACAGCCAATCTGAGATACAAAAACCCTACCTGATGGCTAACATCCTATTGCTTAGCATAATAAATTCTACTAAAGTAAGTCCATTGAATCAAGGGGATTTGGTGAGTTGACACCACTGTTAGTTCCATTAATTCAAATGGGCCTACTTTATAGCATAGTAACGTATGCTATAGAATTTATGGGGATATTGATTGATTAAATCTCAATTGATTTAATAGTACTTTAGTAAAGGTAAAGGTCACCCTTGCTCGAAAGCCAGTTGTATCTAACTCTAGGGTTCAGTGTTCACCTCTGTTTATAGCCAAAGAGCCGGCACTGTCTGCATCTGCAGACGATTCTGTGGACACGTGGCAGGCATGCCTCAACATCAGAGTGCACAGAATGCTGTTTATCTTCCACTGAAGTGGTACTTATTTATCTACTTGCAATTTATTGCTTCAAACTGCTTGGTTGGCAGAAGCTGGAACAGAGACAGAAGCTCACTCTGTCATGCAGTACTTGGGTCTCAAACTGCTGAGCTGCTGACCTTCCAGCACTAAACCACTGCAGTCCCTAGTACTCTAGTATTATTTGCAATTTTAGAAAACAGAATTTTGGCCTGTGCTGAATCTAACCCCCTTCCAACCTAAAAATGTTGGAAAACTCTTAGGACAAGGGTTATCAACCTACAGCCAATGGGCTGGATCCAGCCTGCTGCATCAAATCATCTGACCTGCCAGGGTCACACTAAGCCAAATGGAGGAGCCAAGGATTGAGGTGGCAGCAGCAGAAGTGGCAGCTGGAGCGAGGTTGCAGGCTGGATGATTTGGTGCAATGCAGCTCCTCCAGGCCGGTTAGCAGGGAAGTGCTGTGGGAGGGTGGAGTGGTGGGTGGCTTGGAGTGGTGGGTGGCAGTGGCACCGATGTGAGTGGAGTGGTGTGTGGCTCGAGGTGGTCTTGCTGTCACCACCGGTGGTGGTGGGGGAGTGGTGGGGACTTGGGGTATTCCCACTGGCGTCAACCGTGGTGGTGGAGGAGTGGTGGGTGCTTGGGGTGGTCCTGCCAAAGGTAGCAGGACCACTCCGAGCTCCTACCACTCCCTTCACACTGGCAGTGGTAGCAGCGGCACCTCTTTTTCCCACCAACGGTCTGAGGGGGCATGATCCAGTCTCTAGCTTTAAAGTTTGAGGACCCCTGTTTTAGGACTATCCTTCACCTACCTGAACTTTGTGCCAGAGGTAGTGAATGTATCCATGGGCTGGAGGAAGATTGGACTGACATAGCTCCTACCTCTCTCCAGCTGTACATGCTATTTTTTGCTCTTCTGTTGACAGATCTTGCCCAGAAGAGCAGTTCTACTGGCAGATCCCTGAGATCAACCAGCCATAAATGGGTTCTGTCAGCAGAAGAAGATTTTTGTCAACAGGTTTCTGCCTATTCCTAATCTCCACAAACTAGTACAATTTTGAGTTAGGATTGCACTGTTGGGAGAGAAATGTCTAGATTTATGTTTTTGGACACATAACTTTCCCCAAAGTCCCAAACCACAAATCAGCACAACCTTAGTAAATTTCAGTGGATGACTAGAATTTCTAGTTTTATGGGAAGAGGGTTTTAAAAAAAACACACAGTGAAAACCACCATATCCATCCCCTCCCCTAATGTGCATAATTTGGAACATTTTTATCCTATCCTGCCTTCAGCTTCTCCTTTTTCCTTCCTTCCTAGGGAGAAAAGAAACTCCACCTGATTGATATATTTCAGTTCCCCTTTCCTGCACCTCTACATTTTGTTCTCTTTAGCTCAGGCACTTTCTCTCTCTCTCTCTCCACCCCATCTTCATCTTGGATTGTCCACCTTAAGAAACAACGAATCTTATGAAAAATCAAAACATAGGGGAATACTTTGTTTGGATAAGCTAGCTTCAACAGACTTCAAGAACTCCTGCCTTAGATAGAATTATTGATACAACTGATGAGCTTGATATATAAATTAATAATAATTTAAGCTAAGATGTTGCTTAAAATAATTCTGGAAATGTGCATAATTACAAGGTACTAGAAGCCCATGGCTAAGTTGCAATACAATATGGTAATAACTTCCCAGCAAACAAAGGAGAAAATGAACACTTCATCAGTATAAACTATTTAGAAGAGCCTGTCTAATATTAGTCTGTGACTACTTAGCAAAATGAGAAAACAAACTGTAAAATCCTAACAGAAGAAACCCACTTCCTTTCTGGGCCTCAAGAGAGAGGGTTGGGTTGTAATAAAGCTTTGTTGTCAATTAAGCATATTTTTCATACCCTCATTAGTGCAAACTTCTATTTTAGGAATGGCTTTTTTTGTCAATGTTGCTGTAATGTTTAGGTTTATGTTGGCTCCTAGAGTCTCTGCTTTAGAAAAAAAGAAGAAAAGGGTGGAAAGAATTCCTTCCTTGGGACGTGTGCGTGCGAGTCCTGTAACTGTTAAGTGTAATTAATAGCAGGACATTGGTAGAAAGTCAGACATAATAATTGATTTCTTCTTTTTACTGTGCTAAAGATCAAGGGAACATATCCTTCATCCTCTATTATGCACGCACAGCAATAGCAGAATAGATCCTTTGGGAGAGTTTGAATATCCGGTGCCTGCTGCCCACAAGATCCTTATTATAAAAGGTGTTGTAAGCCAGCCAAGATGGAGAAAAGCTGGCCCTGCTAGAATTACTGAAAAAGGAGGCTTAGCTCTTGTTCCTCATTACACATGGAAGGAAGTGGGCAAAAACCAGCACCCCAATAAATGAGGTTATTAATAAATGGGAAGGAAAAACCAAGCCTTTCTGGACAGCCACTGAGCAAAATAAAATTTTAAACTCCAGCTGTGGTGGGCTTTCCTAGACTGTGTCACTCTGATGTGTCACCTAATCGTAATAATGACTTGAATCTGGGGCTGTGCTAGTGTCTTGCTCAGGGGTTCTCATCCTAAGCCCCGGGGGCTGGATCTGGCCCACAGCACCATTTCATGTGGCCCCGACCCTCCAAGGATATTCAGGAAACAAAATGGCCACCCCTTTGAAGGTGTTGGGACAAAAAGGCCACCCCCATTGTGCTGGCAGTGCAAAATGGCCTTCCAGCCCTCGAAGCTGACTGAGAAAGTGTGTCACAGCCCTGAGCTTGAAAAGTTTGGGAACTGCTGGTCTAGCTGTTTGTGAGACACAACTTTCCCTCATCTTCCTGACTGTTGTTGCCACTAAAAACTGTCAATGGAAGGTTCTGGGCCTACAACAATGCCTGCTATGAGCTAACACCTCTCGTTTCGAGTCACAGAATGATCATCAGAACAACTCTATTGGATACTGGCTTTTAAGCATTCTCTGTGACTCTCTCTCCCTCAGTTGTGGAGATGTAATGCCAGCTCCCTTTTTTGCCTATGTGAAGATTGCGGATAAGTTTTATTACACCTTTTCTCCAGATTTGTGTTAAAATTCTCCTTAACGCTACTCATGAAACAGATGACAAAGACACTTTGGCCTTGTACTTGTCTGCTGGAAGTGAAATAAGCTGTTTTTAATTAAACTTCAGGTCACTAAGGATGAAAAAGGGGGCGGGGAGAGATGGGCTGAAGATCAAAACAGCTTCTTATTTTGAATGGTAACTACTGTACAGCTAAATTAATTTGAATCTTGGGTATATTGCTAGTTATCTTGGAATGGGTAAGTTGTCAATCAAACCAACCGAGCAACTCTAATCAGACATTTAGAAAAGGGTTAATTGGAACATATCATGTGAGAACCTGTTACCTGGGATGTAACAGGTTCTCACCAGTTCTCTAGAACCGGTAGTAACTTTTCCCAGTGTCTTGGAGAACCAGTAGCAGCTTTTGGGGGGAACCACCTTCGGGGCTTACCTTTTCACTGGTTCCTCCACTGTGCATGCACGCCAAGCACTTAGTGTGCATACATGCCTACAGTGCTTGGCACATATGCATGGCCTCTTTGCTGTCCTTCCAAGTGGGGAGGAGGAAGAGAAGCTGCTAGCCTGAAGCTCCCTATAGCCTGCTCCCCAGGGTAAGTGACTCACCTTTGGGTGTGGTGTGTCTGTGTGTATTTTAATGTGTATGTAATACCTTTACCTATATTGATGTACTACCACAGTTCCTAAAAAGGCCTGGCGGCCTGGCTTGGGGTTTTTAAACAAAGTCTTGGAGTTACCACATCAATAAGCTACCCCTGTGCTGTTCCAATTGCTGTTCCAATTGGAGAACCTTTAAGGAGGTACAGTAATACCTCGGATAACGCTAAGACTTGGTTCCACAAGTCTTGGTGTTATCTGATTTTTAGTGTTATCCGATGCATGTTAAAATCCTATGGGATGGATCGGATAACGTTAAAGCTCCATAGAGATACATTGTTACCGCACAGGCTTTAGCGGTTGTTATCCGATGCATCCCATAGGACCTTAGCGTTATTCGATGCAATTCTCCCCCCCCCCCGGATTACTTAACATTATGTGATTTTAGCGTTATCCGAGGTAAACGTTATCCAAGGTATTACTGTACAGCTGTTTTACATTTACATTAAGGTATATTATCCTAGAGAACTGGTTAGGCAAAGATTTAGTACTGTACTTAACTTCTTTAACTGTTGAAAAGTGCCAAAATGAAGCCATCTTGTGGCGAATTCATTCTGTAGTTCTGAGGTGTGTGTGTGTGCTTATTTTTATTTTATTATTATTTTATATTATTTTATATTATTTTTTTCTTTGGCCCAGCCATGTCATGACATCATTATGTTGGCTCCGCTCATGACATCATGATGTCATGACATTAGCTCCACCCACACTGTGATGACATCACAGTGGGGTAGTAAAATTTTTGACATCCCATCACTGGTTCTAATCCTGCCCCTTCCATGTCATTTTCTTCTCACAGTGCTAGCCTGAAGAGAAAAACCTCTACTACTTCTTCCTGAAGTTTGAGGTTCAGAAAAACAAGGAATCACAGCCGTTTGGAGAGGTTCCTTATGTAGCATTTCTTTTCTGGCTGTTGTTCTACATCTATAGAAAGCAGGAGGAGGGAATCATCTTACACACAAATTTGGATAAACCTTTTTTTTTTTAAGCTGAATAAAGCTATTTAACTAATGTGATACTGGCTGATGTTGTTGCATTGATGAATTTTCTTAACAAGAAAAGGCAAAAGCGAAAAATCTAGGCTAATGGCTATTTTCTGAAGTTTTTTATTTTATTTTATTTTGGAAGATACAACAGTCTGCCCATAGGAGACATTAACTATACAGTATTGTATTCTTGGCTGTGCTGGGTCTCCAGGAGAAGTTGGGATGGCAGTTTTGTGATGCCTACTTCAGGGTTGCTATTTGGCCACTACAACATCATCTGGTAATAAAAGAATGATAAGTAAAGTTGGATTCTTATATTGAAGCATTACAGGGTAAAAATCCTAGTAATCAAGATCCATTAAGGTTTGCTTTTCCAAGTCTCTGCTTCAGTGTAATCCATATGGTCAAATTTTCAAGAGGATTAACCATAGTCAGTAGCATATCTTAAAACTGGTATAGGGCATTCAATATTCAGTCACATATCTTTTCTTCTTTTCTTTTCTGTAAAGTGGGACACAGATAAAGGCTAACAGAATGCTATCTTGCTACGTAATTATTGTGGTTTTGCAGCTACTTATGATAAATCTAGTAGATAATGTTAAACAGGATATGTCTATCTATATAGGAGATTTAATGAGTCTAAACAGCTGAGGTCGTGGTTGACAATTTCCACCATCCCCGTTTCATCATCACTACTTGATCCTGGACATTGTGGTCACTTTGTGTAAGATTTATCTAAGAAGGATATAGAATTTACCAGAAGCAGAAATATCTACGGATATAGTTACAAAATCTATTTCCTCCCCTCATTATTCTTTGTGACTGTGTTGAAATTGATATAAGCAAACAATTAGGTACTTAACAGTTAATAAGAAAAGTTTTTTTAATGGGAATATGGAATATTTTACTTCCTTTACTGTCAGTAGGGAGATCACATTCAGGAGAATCACATAAGATAGACCACTGTCTTGGTTCTACTTTCTACAGAACATAAAACGTAGAAGAGAGGGAAGTCAATGACTGTTTTTGCTATGTTGTTCTTAATAGAAGCCAGGAATCCATATTCTTTCTCCTTTCTCATTTTAATGCCACTGTCACAGAGAAATCATTCTTTCTTCTTCTTCTTCCGTGTCTAGGCCAGATGTGAAACTGTCAAAATGAATGCACCCTTTGGTGAGTTCATTCTGTAGTTCCCTTCACCTGACCTAGTGTGAGAAAGATTAGCTGGCCTTAAGAAAAATGTGTTGCTTCCTGTTATTACAGTGCTTTCCCTCCAGACACAGTTTCTTCAAAGCGCTGTATTATAGCAATCAGATTGCAAATGAAAAGGATGTTTACTTGCTCATTAAGCACAAAACCAAATCAATTTATTTTGTTACATGGAGAGTGAGGTAAATTCATGCTAAGATAAATGGATATTTGTTATTTTTTTCAAGCAAACTTAACTTATAAATAGCATCCTGTCTTATCATCTAATTTGGGCTTCAGTGGAAACAAGGTTTGAACAGTTAACAGCAAAACAGTAATAGCAGAGCAAAGCAAAACAAACACACTTATATACCGCCCATAGTGCTTAGTGCATTCTCTGGGTGGTTCAGAAGTTACCGCATTTGCTGGCATATAAAACCCACTCCCCCCTTAAAATACACTGGAAAATGGAGTGCGTCTTGTACTGTATATAGTGGCCTATAGTGGGCTATTTTTGTAATAACGGGGTGCGTCTTATACTGTGGTGCTTCTTATATGCCGGCAAATATGGTAATTAAACATTTTGCCCCCAACATGCTGGGTATTCATTTTAGTGATCTCGGAAAAATGGAAGGCTGAGTCAACCTTGATTCCGGGTGAGGACTGAACTCACAACCTTTTGGTTGCAGTACAGCAGTTTAACCACTTATCAGATATAATTCAAGAAAGTACAAAAATGTGTCATCTCTGTGTTCCATGTCCATGATGTTCCAAAGGAAAATAAAAAGTATAACTTGCCTGGATTGTTCAGTGGCTTAAGTATCTGAGTGTAGAGTCAGAGGTTGGGACTTCAGTTCCCCACTAAGCCTTGAGAGAGAAAAGTTAGTCAGGCTTTGGGCAAGCCACACAGTTCCAGGATACCACCAGAAGGAGGAAATGGTAAACCACTTCTGAGTGCTGTCTATTAAGAACCTTGGGAAGGTTCATCGTGAGTCAGAAATGAATTGATGGCATGCAATTATAGTTATATCGCTTAATGAGAATAGTAAGTCAGCAGGGAGTATCCTTACAAATTTTAACATAGACATTAGGGTGGGGGAGGCAGTATATGTTGGTAAATGGGAAGCAGTAGTGAAGTATTGTAGGACAGAGTTGTACAGGCACACTAACACTATGGGTCTCATACACTGACTTGTTATCCTCAAGGGCCAGTGCCAATATTTTTCTGTTATTTCTAATATTAATAATAATAATAATAATAATAATGTTTTGTCAGAAATTATTCTGGGTTGAAAGGATTTTTGCTGGAGGAACACTGCTCAGGGGATGCCCGAATGAGGCTCCTTTCATGTCCCTAAGATCTTTTTCCACTGAAGTGGTCCCTATTTATCTACTTGTAATTTTTTGCTTTCAATCTGCTAGGTTGGCAGGAGCTGGGACAGAGACGGGCACTCAATCCATCATGTAGTACCTGGGTCTTGAACTGCTGACTTGCCGGCCTTCCAGCTAACAAGGTGAGCTTTTTAACCACTGAGCCACCACAGCCTAATTTATTATTTATAATATTGAGCTTAGTTGATGCATGAGAGACTGTAATGGTAGCATAATATATGCTCAATTATATAGTACCTAGATCCTAGCATAACCTATTGTGTTTTTGAATTATCTCTTTTTATAATAATAATAATAATAATAATAATAATAATAATAATAATAATAATAATAATAATAATAATAATAATAATAATAATAATAATAATAATTTTATATCTGTATATTTGGTGTGCTTCAATTCTTCATGGGTTTTCAATGGCAGTTTAATCATATTACAGTCATCTCTCCACCCACTTTTTTCCAGGTCTTTGTTGTCAACGTTCCTGAAATGCATCACAGCTGTCTCATATATTTCACAACAGGACTACTTCACATTGAAATAAAAGAAGGGAGATTCATAGCTGAAGTGGAAGCTGGATGTAGAGCTATCCAACCTCTTTCACTAAAGCTCCATTATAAAAGACACCCTCCTCTGCTCTTTTATTTCTAGGACTCAGTGGTCAGCAGTAGAAGCTTAGAACAAAGAAAGAAAAGGGTGGGGGTGGGGGTGGGAGGACAAACAAATTCTGAAAGGTGCATTGTCTGCAAAATGTTTAAGGCATCTTAAAGATAAACTACTCAATTTTGACATAAGTTTTCATGGAGCAAGTACACTTCCTCACACATAAAAATGTGACTATATATCTTAAGGCCATGTATTAATTGCCATGTAGTTCCAGTCTTATGTCTGAAGAAGTGGACTCAATCCATGAAAACTCACATTAAAATATATAGTACCTTTGTTTAAGATCTACAATGTCTGTAAAATGCATACCACACACATACCAAGTTATATCTGTTTTGCATTTTGCTGTTTGATTTAAAAGAGGAAAAATTCCCAGATATTCAGAAAGTCACAACTACTGACACAGACATGGACATAAGTTGGATCAGATGAACTCCTGGAAGGAAAAAAAAAAAAAAGGGGGGGGGGAGAAAATCAAACTGTGTCAAAATTTGGATTAGGGAGATAGCACACAGCATTAGCTGGAAAAATAAAATTTCTGAGGTTATCTAAAGCCTTTGAAAAAATACTTTATATATTTGTGCATTTCCTCAACTATTACTCCACTGAACATGACAGGACTGTATAGCAGATGAACTGGGTCCATTCTATTTAACACATGACTCTTTGCAATATAAGGAATAAATAGACATGAAAAGGACATGAATAATAAAATGGATGTTTATCACACATACGTACCTTGATGATCACTTTTCTCTCTTAAAATTCAGGAAATGACATACAGTACATGTTTATAGAAGATTTTCTCCCAAAACAGCTGAATATCCAGTGGTGGGCAGAATTTTTTTTTGCTACCACACTGTAGGCAGAGCCTATGTCATGGGTGGAGCCTGCATCATGGGTGATCTAGTCATGTCTGCCATATGGCTATGTATACATCTGCAAACACAGGCAGCACTGGCTTTTTGGCTATAAATGGAGATGAGCACTGCACCTTAGAGTTGGATATGACTGGCTTTTTAGCAAGGGAGATCTTGAACCACTTGCAGGGACAAAACCTGACGTCAAATTTGAATACCAATCAGGGATCTTCTGTTATTAGATAAAGGTTGCCCTTGCTCGAAAGCCAGTCATTACTAACTCTAGGGTTCAGTGCTCATCTCTGTTTATAGCCAAAGAGCCAGTGTACTTGATCCACAAAAGCTCACATTAAAATACAGCAGTTACTCTTTTAAGGTGCCACAACGTTTTTGTCTTTTTGTTTTGTTACTCTCTGTTATGCTTGCACAGAATAAAACATTTTAAATGGTAGCTGTGTTAGTCTGGGCAGGGCAGGGAGGTGGGCGTGGCTACCCAATTTCGCTCCCCCTTCACCTGAAGGTCAACCAATTTCGCCACCCCCCTGCCCAAAGGCCACCCAATTTTGCTACATTGCCTGCCGGGGTGTGTGTGCGCAAACCTGTTGCTGCCCACCACTGTGTATACCTACCCCAACATATTGTATTGTAATGTAATGAAATGTATTGTCTGTAAGCCGCCCTGAGTCGCCACGGCGAGTGGGCGGCAATATAAATTTGAACTAATAATAAATAATAATAATAATAATAATATCTACAGGATGGCCATAAATTCCTACCCATCCATATGTTATATTCAATTATGCATGTATTATTAATTCCCCCACCCCTTTTCTTCAGAGAAATATGGCTGATTTAAGCTATGTTGAGGGTAATGTCTCACATAACATGGCATCACATAATATTATACAGTGAGAATGAGGGGCAGCACACAGATACACTGGATACATAAGATATATGGATGGGTAGGGATTTAAGGTCCACCCTGTACAGGGAGCTTGCTGCTGATGGGCATAATACTGCGACAAGTTTAACATTTTAATGCATTTCATGCACATATCAGACAAATACCTGAATGCTTTCTTGAGAATATAAAATGTTATGGTATTTATGAAGTGTTATCTAATGAGCCTTAGCCTTTGCAGAGCAGTTTGGAGGGATGGTAATGATATCAAACCATACAGACCATACAAAATGCTTTAATCTATTCCTTTTGTAACCTCAAGCCAGTACTTGGGATAAGAATTCAATCACTATAGAATTATGATTTTTTTCCCAGACAATTGTAAACTTTACAAAACAATTACTTATTTTTCAAAAATTGTCATTGCTCTTGTTTCTATCAGCCAACCATTTTTTGTTAACCCAAACTGAAAAATGGATATGCATTCTCGAAGATTAACCAACTAAGGATGATGATTATGATGATGATTTTCTAGACAACATTCTCCCTAGGTCATTCCTAAAATATCAAATCCAATCTAAAACAAAGACCAGACTATAACTACCGGTAATAAACATATGGAAAACTAAACAGCTTCCATTCAACCAAAGGCACAGAGGAATCCCTACTGTTCACTGAGCATAGTTGATGCATCATCAAAGATAGCAAAAACCCATCTCTTAGTCACAAAGTGTTAAATTTGGGATGGGATGGGGTAAGATAGGATGGAATGGAGTACCATGCCCCTCACAGGTTCAGTTTAGCCCAGTGATGGCAAACCTTGGCACTCCAGCTGTTCTTGAACTTCAATTCCCAGAAGCCCAAGTCTCTGTGAATCCACACAAATGGGTTTACTGTTGCCCTTGCTCGAAAGCCAGTCTTTACCAACTCTTTACCATCTCTGCTTATAGCCAAAAAGCCAGTGGACTTGATCCACAAAAAGCTCACATTAAAATACAGCAGTTATTTATTTTTATTTATTTATTTATTCAATTTATATAGCTGCCCCAATCAACTCTGGGTGGCATACATAAAAATCCCCAACATTTAAAACTATAGAGACCCTCAAAATTACTAAAAGCACTGAAAAAATTACCTCCCACCCACACCAATTAAAAAATCTAGCTAAAAACTTTTAAAAGCATGCATGATCCTCCACTAAATGACCCAGTGGTAGTGTTTGCTCCCTCTCCAGCTCCCCACACCTGCCCTCCACGCCAGGTCTTCAGCTCTTTTGTGAAGGGCAGCATCTCTGTCTGGAGTTAGTCTTTAAGGTGCCACAACGTTTTTGTCTTTTTGTTTTGTTTACTCTCTGATATGCTTGCACAGAATACAACTTTTTAAATGGTAGCTGTGTTAGTCTGGACAGGACAAGGAGGTGGGTGTGGGCAGCCAATTTTGCTAACCCCCCCCCCCCCGGGCTAGGGTGTCTGCGCGAAGCTGTTACTGCCCACCACTGACTAGACAGCAATTTCCTCAGGCAACAGACTGCCAACAGTAGCACATTTATGGTTCTCCTCCCAGAATACACAGAAAGAGCCTCCTTGAAGATTGTGCTGACTAATCTTTCTCACACTAGGTCGGACAAATGGAACTGCAGAATGAATTCACCAAAAGGTGGTTTCATTTTGGCAGTTTCACATTTGGACTAGTTTATGGAAGAAGAAAACACTCCCCTTTCCTTTAGAAGACTACGTGGCATAAGTCTCTCATCTTCTCAGAGCAAGGTACCTCAGGAAATTTCTCTAGCCAGCTCAAAAATAATGCTTGACTCTAAGGTTGCTCTGAGCCTGGGAGTTAGAAAATAGATATGTAGGGACCAAAATGTGGGTAAGAGAGGGAATAAAGAGGAAGAAGCAATGGCTGGATAGTGGTTAATGGTGCTAGTTTTAGCACAAATCTTACAAGTGTCCTCCTCTATGAGTAATAAATAAATAATAAACTATCAAACCATTCCTGATGCCCAAGTCTGTTGCATTCTGTCTCATTGCCTTACCTTTCCCAAAACTTCCCTACTCCTGAGATTGCCCATAATCTGCCACCATCCAGAAAAAGAGCAGTAAAGCAGAAGTTAAAATTAAAACAAGTTGCACGAGAAACATCTGGCTCACCACTGCTGCGAAACAAGCACTCTGCAAGTGTATTATTGTCCTGTCCCAGTTGGCATAACTTTTATACATATTCTTTTTCTCTCCTCTGGACTGAGAAAAACAAAGATACTGTGCGAATGCAGCATGTTTGGAATTAAAATGTGCTCTGAGAAAAATGATGCTAGTCAGGCAGGCAGTGGGGGGGAAAGCTTCTGATCAAAGATAATTCCGTAATATTAATTTACTGGATAACCCCCTAGTTCTTTTATGAATAGCTAGCTCACAAACATACTTTCTATCCAACATGATATTTGGTCTCTGATCTTCGATAATGTGTATTACCCTTTGAAATGTAGCTATTACTCTGTGTTATCATCATATTTATATGGGGATCATCTTGTAATACAACCTGATATATATGGATGTTCATTCTACACTAGAACATATATTTTTAGTTATGACCTTGAGCTAATAGCATTTTGATAGCAATTATCTGATTTAAATTATTGTTCCATTTTAAAAGGACCGATACATCTGATTTTTTTAAAGCCCTCTAATAGTTCACAAACACACCACCCTGAATGGATAGCTCTATATAAAATAGTCCACAATAAACCATGTGGAGTAATCAGAAGACAGCCATTTTTGGTGCAATGGCTTTTACACAATACAGATTTTGGTGTAATGGTTATTTTCCTGAATAAACTAGAGAAGGTTCTATTTTTGCCTATGATTCTTGACAGAAAAGAAAATGAGAGGTTACACAAAATAGAATATGATGATAGAAATGGCTGAGTGCTGTCCAAGTGTATTTATTTTATGGGTTCCAGATTCATCCCACCACTCTTCTTGTCTCACGGAAACACCAGAGCATGGAATTAATTCATTATAACTAAGGATGTTTCACATTACTTTGGGGGAATAATAAGATTGCAATAGCATTCTTTTTTATACACAACAGAACAGCTGGCAAGATCATTACATCTGCTGTGAAATAAATAATGTTTTTACTTGCTGTCCCCACCCCCCTAATCCCTTTCTGGAGGTTCTAATATTATTTTCAGCAATTTTAATGGATTTAAAATTGCTTATACTGTTTCCCTACTTTTAAAGAATTTTTTTTTGGGGGGGGGGGTTGGTGGAGGAATTGATTTTCTTCTTCTTCAGGGGTGGAACTTATACTGAAAAAGTATTGAAATAAGATTGCATCTAAATAGATGGCAGATTGAAAGTGTATGATGATGTAAAAATTCACAATGCAAGTTAAATAATGTCTGTAGCACACTTGCTTCAGCAGATCAAGGTAGTGGCATTCCAGATTGTGCCACTTTGAAGAAGCTGGCCTGAATCCAATGGAATATATTTATGTCAGGAACATCTGACATCATGCATTTCAGCAGCACATGCATTTCGTGTCACACATTAAGTCATGCAACCATTATATGACAGGAAATATTGTACAACCACCAACATCTGACCTATAAACCATTTGCCACAGAAAATGTATGCCATTGGGCTTTCATTATTGGGTGTAAGTAGGAGGTTTGGCCACAATCCTCTACTTATTTGAAAGGGCTGTTTCAGTATTGTCTACACTAGAGCTGTGACATTCTTTATTTTTTAAAAAATTAAAAATCTAGCTGGCTTATTCTGGGAATCCCACCTGACAGTTCACCTAGGACAATGGTGGTAAACCTATGACATGTGTGCCAGAGGTGGCACTTGGAATCTTCTCTTTGGGCACCTGTGCAGTCACCTCACCACAGTTTGCTCCACCCCTCTGCCCAGCAGCCCAATGGGAGCACTTTTCCCCTCTCCCAGCACAGAGTTCACCCTGCCCCTCTGCTCAGTAGTCCAACAGGAGTGTTTCCTTCCTCCCCTGTTGCTGTGTTGGCACTTTGTGATAAATAAGTGGGTTTTGGGTTGCAGTTTGGGCACTCAGTCTCTAAAAGGTTCTCCATCTGTGACCTAGGAGAAAGACCTAAACTGGAAGGTGACATGGCCTAGTTCTGGCCATCTCCCTGATCAAAAAGAAGACTGGTTAGTATTTTCTGGGAACTTCTTTTCTGAACAAGAAGCTAGGCCATAAAGATAGTGCATGCCTCTAGTTTACATGGCTGTGGGTCGGGGGTCCTGGGCCATCGTGGGAGCTACCATCTTTGGTTCTGGATGGGGCAGTTTTGCCCCAAACAGACCCGGTCCATAATGTGGGGGTCCTTTTGGACTCACGACTACTGCTCGAAGAGCAGGTGGCAGTCGTGGCCAAGAGGGCTTTTGCACAACTTCGTGTAATACGCCAGTTACGCCCGCTCCTAGATCGGGACTCCTTGCTCATGATCACACACGCTTTGGCACACCTCCAGACTAGATTATTGTAATGCGCTCTACATGGGGCTGCCCTTGATGACCATCCGGAGGCTTCAACTGGTCCAGAATGCGGCTGCCCGGGTGGTGATGAGGTGTGGGCGGTATGCACATGCCTCACCTCTGCTTCTGGAGCTGCACTGGTTGCCGGTTTGCCTCCAGGTGCAATTCAAGGTGCTGGTTATCACCTTTAAAGCCCTATATGGTAGTGGGCCAGGATACTTAAGAGACCGCATCACCCCAAGAACATCTGTCTGTCCCACCAGAGTGGACCGGAGAGGCTCTCTAGTTGTTCCATTGGCCAGAGAGGCACATCTCTCTGGCACTAGAAGGAGGGCCTTCTCTGTGTCCGCTCCAGCCCTATGGAACCTCCTACCAACTGAGCTACATCTTCAGATGGACTTGCTGTCTTTTAGGAAGAACTTAAAAACTTGGTTGGCAGGACAGGTATGGGGTCCTGGTGGTACCATGACCCCAGCTTGCTGGCTTGTTTGAGCTCCTTCTCCCCCCTGGTCTTTTAATATTTTAATCTTTTGTTTTTAAGTTTTTAACTTTTTAATTATTATTGGGACCTGTGGACTTTTATAAATTTTAAAAACTTTTTAAATTTTATAATTGTAATTTTGAAGTTTTTAACAATGGTTTTGGGTTGGGTTGTATTATGCTTTTATGATGTTGTAAACCGCCCTGGGTTGCCCCGGCGAGAAGTGCAGTATAAAAATGTAAATAAAATAAATAAATAATACATACACCATGATGCTATGACATACGATGTACATATTTTAAAGATCTTTTCAATTTAGAACTTGGAAAAGTTATATTTTTTGGACTATATCTTCCAAAATCTTCCAATTAACATGGCCATTTCATGGCATATGGAGTCACCCCTCATGGAAAGAGGTTTCAAATAGCTTGTGATAAAAATAATCTGGAAATTAAATGGAAACATGGATCTTTTGTGACTGGTTGCTTTGGAAATACATTTCAAGGCAGAATTTATAATGTGCTTGCAACTCCCCATGTCTAGCATGTTCTGTGCAGTTGCAATGTGTGATTTCCTGCAATGTGTAGAGTGTTTTCTTGGAAGAAAGCCATACGCATGCTTCCACAGCCCTATACTCCCAGTCAGACTAAAACAGGAGAATCTGGCCATGCCCAAAGATCGCAGCTCTAAACGAATTGCCTCCAAGCACCCATGTTAGGATACCAAGTGTGTTTTGTCCTTTTTATGATTTTCTTTTAATAATGCATAACAGGAAGAGCAAAAGAAAGGTAAAGGACTGAAATAAAAGGATATACAGGTAAATGTTATCCGAGGTATTACTGTATGTGTTCTGTGGTCTAAATACTATTTTGTAATACAACAGAGTAAGTATTAGGGTTCTCACCAGTCAAAAATTACACCTCAATTAAAAAAAAAGATAAATCTCAGTTTATAGATCCAATTTAGTAAGATAAAATAGTATTATGCTAACTTTCATGAGCATCCAGGCAGGCAATATCTCCCCAGCTGGCTAGGTCGCTGCTAGTATACAAATGATACAGCATACTGTAGAAATTCTGTAAGAATTTACATGCATAAATTATTTTGATTTGTACAGAGAAAAATAGATGCACCTAATGTCTCTGTTTTAAAAAAGAGCAGAAGAATGAAATTTAAAATGAGTACATCTAACCATTTTAGTTCATTCAAGGGTTAGTACAATTAGGTTAAATCCCAGATTTATACATCCCTACTGAAAAAAAAAACACCACTCTGAGAACATTGTTCCCTTGGGGGAAAAGATAAGAACATGAATGAGGTACACATATCAGATGCTTTTCATATTCTTCAAGAGGTTATTATTGAGGGAGATTTGAAAACAACACAGGTAGCTAATGAAGGATCTGTGTAAAACTGCAGCTCTTAGCAAGAAATCCAGGAGACGAGTTCTATTTATGTTTACTTAGAATCTTCATCAGGTTCCAGAGTTTATATTCTAGTAAGGATTATTATATAAACCTAGGTGTGCATTACTTTTGACCACTGCAAATAAAAGGAGAGAATGAACTGTTTTTCTGCCTAAATTTTAGTCATTGTTACATTTCAGTTAGTGCTAGGTAGAAAATGTAAAAAGACAGATTAGAGGGTTATTTAGTTGTGTTACTGCTAGGTAATGTTTAAGGAATTCAACTACTATACGTCAAACTTATGGTAATATCAATTCTAACAGTTTCATTTAAACTTTGTCATCTCCAAAACTCTTTGGCATTGGCACCGAAAAAAGAAGTCTATAGTGCCATTGTGAAAGAATGAAACAATTGGTTCCTGTCAGTGCAGGATGTCTCAGTATTTCTAGGGAAGTCTACAAGGGTACAGAAACATCTGGAACTTATGGTATTCATGGAGACTCAATAACTTTTTTTAGGCTGACCTACCTAATCCCTATTTAGGCATTTAGTAAGAAAGTTTGTAGGAGTTTTTGGTGCTTAAATAGTATTACCTTTCCCCCAGCCAATATCTGACCAATGAAAGGGGACTCTGCATATGCATGTAAAATGCATTCCATAGAGATGCCAACTCTAAACAGTAAGATTGACTCCTGAATAAACCTCAAGAGCTCATTTAAACATTTGTGCTGAATACTTGAAGAGGTTCTGGAACAGTGATGGTGAACCTTGGCATTCCAGGTATTCTAGAACTTCAATTCCCAGAAGCCCTGATCAGCAGGAGTGCTGACTTGGGTTTCTGGTAATTGAAGTCCAAGTACTCCTGGAGTGCCAAAGTTTGCCATCACTATTTTAGAACATCTTGTCTGATTTCCCAGCTGGTTATTTGGAGAAGCTGTTTCGGAGCCCATGATCCTTAAGAATTTATGTTAATTTCTGTTAAGATCAGTTACTACATTTGCCTTTTGAACCTATGGTTTCAATTTATTCATCTTCAGGATAAACTGAGGATTCATGTGCACAATCCAGGACCAAATTGTTTGCATTAGATAAGAAGGACAATATTTGCACAGAAGAGACTGTGCAGGAAAGTATAAAATTATGTACTTATGAAGAAGCATGTCAGTTTTTGGATAGAGTGCCCATCTACAAATAGTTTGAAGATATGGTTCTTTCTCTTCTGACTGGACTTTGATTAGACTGGTTTTCAAGTGAAGGATTTCTTTCTGCAAAGCAAAACACATAGACTCCTGATGTTGTTCTTGGTACAATTCTACCTGATGTAAGCTGATCTAAGACAGGCATTAGTGGCAATTCAAAGACCACAAACAAATGCTATCTTGGAAGTATACGACCTGAGTATGGAATACAGATATTTTACTAAACCAATAAGTGGTGGTAAGGTCTGGCGGGTTACCCTGCTATGGTAATAGAGTAGACCATACTGCTAGCAACTCAACACTGGTCATCAGGCAGTGGTTAACTAACTGGACAATCCTGAGGACTAAAAGTGGTGAAGACCACAGCGAAGGGTGATGGTCCCCAAGTGGATTAAATTCCACTTGAATTCATCTTGATGTACTGGCTGATGAGGACTTTGTGTGCCAGAAAGTGACTCACAGAACTGGAGCTGTGGTGTCACGTTGTGATGCAGAAGGCAAATGGAAGACTATTGTATTATATTGTTTCCAGGACAATCTTCATGGCTGATTGCCATGATGTCAGACAATATTTGGAATTGGATATGACACAAGAAGAAGAAGAAGAAGAAGAAGAAGAAGAAGAAGAAGAAAGAAGAAGAAGAAGAAGAAGAAGAAGAAGAAGAAGAAGAAGAAGAAGAAGAAGAAGAAGAAGAAGAAGAAGAAGAAGAAGAAGAAGAAGAAGAAGAAGAAGAAGAAGAAGAAGAAGAAGAAGAAGAAGAAGAAGAAGAAGAAGAAGAAGAAGAAGAAGAAGAAGAAGAAGAAGAAGAAGAAGAAGAAGAAGAAGAAGAAGAAGAAGAAGAAGAAGAAGAAGAAGAAGAAGAAGAAGAAGAAAGAAGAAGAAGAAGAAGAAGAAGAAGAATTGATGGGGAACATGAGATAGGCCATACTTATTAAAAACAATAGCTGGTTTTCATGCAGTCACTGAGATGAGCTAGCAACAGCAAGCCAACATTTTTGTTTATTTCCATACATTTATATTGAAGAATGATTCCTCTTTGTATTGCTTTTAATCTCATGATATATGAAATGGACATTAACATCAGAGAGAAGATTCCTAAAATGGATATGTGAGTAATTTCACAGCCCCCTTACCTCCTAATTTGAACTTTCAGCAATGCTTTGCAGATGTTTTATATGACCTTATCACGTTTGGAAATAAAATCTAGCTTCAACTGTGTTGATAATATTCCAAAGTCATTTGTTTTCATCCATTGCTAGATTATTAAAGTGAAAAGATCATTCTAAGTAATTTACTTGCTCCACCTCACACCCTTGCTGAAAATTGTAATTAAATGATACATCAGGGGACTGGGTGGATTCAGGGTTGGGAAAATGATACAGGGACTTTCTTTCTCCCTCATTGTTTCCCTCCTTTGAATTTCTGGCTGACTCTCTATCCAAGATGATAATGTGGAAAAGTGTAATTAGTTGGTCGTTTTGCTCATAAAAGTTGGAGAAAGATTTATTAAAATGCTAAGGCCAAGCTTTTCACTGCTGATATAAAAATGTCCATTTTCAAAGTACAACCTTATGCAAACATAAACTGTTAGCAAGAGCAACGCTATGCTGTCCAAATGTAATTAAGGCGCAGGAACAATCTCTTATGTCACCTAGGGAAAATGATTATTTTGTGAAAAAAGTAGGACCTGCCTCAAAACAAGTTTAGTTTGGAATGCTTTTATACAGAGTTTCAGCCAGCCATACCAGATTCCAGTGCAGCGCATTCAGCGTGTTCAGCCCTGGCCAGTATAAACAAAGGAGGATGGCAGGAGTTACAGTCTTTCAACATCTGAAAGGCCACCTATTCCACATCGTTGCCATAAAGAATAAGTTGTTGGAAGCTGAAGAGCATTAGGGTGAAGAGTTTCTCACAGTTTATGCAAGAAACTACATGTAATGTCCTGCATTCACACCAGGTCTTTTCAAATTGGGGTTATACATAATATATATGTATGGACAAGTTTGAGTGTTGGGTGGTGGTAAATAACCTGACTCCCTAAAGGTGCCAATGGTTACAAATGGATGAGCCCCTTTAGGTGGCGTGATGGTCCCTTCAGTGGAGGAAATTCCATTGGAAACCATCCTATTGGGTCCAACGGCAAAACGAGTGAAGGAGGAAACACTTATTCTGATTCTTAATGGTCATGGAGATGGAAGAGGCCATGCCAGATGGAATGGCTGTGAAGGTGCACCTTGTGCATATCCTCAAAGCTGTGGCAGTACACTGCAATCCTAGCGTTAAATCCTGCATGTCTTATTTCATGTGTGCTGCAGGAGATGGCTCTGTGATCATAGTGTGTGGGTCACTTCATGGCAAGCAGGGATCCACCTTAAACAAATTCATGCCAATGGCATTTTTTCTGCTTCAGAAAAAAATGCATTCTTGGATATGAGTTGCAGCCACTGCCGATGTATTTGAACAGCATATTACTATAAGCCGCTATAGGCCGTTGTTTGTAGTGTAATGTTTACAAAGGACAGAGGCAAACATTTTGGTTGCTGTTTTTCAGTCGCACAGTCGATTCCGACCCTTTGCGACAGCAATGACCAGGGACCACTGTCCGCCAGGCACTTCTGTCCTCCACCATCCTCCTGAACTCGCTCAGCTTTGTGCCCACTGTGTCTACTCTACCATCTAGCCATCTCATTTTTGGCCGCTCCTTCTTCTTTTGCCCTCCACCCATCCCAGCATCAATGCTTTCTCAAGCGAATCCTCTCTTCTCATCTGATGTCCAAAGTACTTTAGCTTCATCTTTACTATTTGACCTTCTAAGGAGCAGTCAGGATTAATTTCTTCTAAGATTGACCTCTCTTCTTCTTCTTCTTCTTCTTCTTCTTCTTCTTCTTCTTCTTCTTCTTCTTCCTTGTTTCTTTTTCTTTTCTTTTTCTTTTTCTTTTTCTTTTTCTTTTTCTTTTTCTTTTTCTTTTTCTTTTTTCTTTTTCCTTTTTTCTTTTCTTTTTCTTTTTCTTTCTTCTTTCTTCTTCTTCTTCTCTTCTTCTTCTTCTTCTCTCTTCTTCTTCTTTTCTTCTTTCTCTTTCTCTTTCTCTTTCTCTTTCTCTTTTCTCTTCTCTTTCTCTTTCTCTTTCTCTTTCTCTTTCTCTTTCTCTTTCTCCTTCTCCTTCTCCTTCTCCTTCTCCTTCTCCTTCTCCTTCTCCTTCTCCTCTCCTTCTCCTCCTTCCTCCTTCTCCTTCTCCTTCTCCTCCTCCTCCTCCTCCTCCTCCTCCTCCTTTATCTGAATCGAAATATAGGTGAGCATTATGGCAATCAGCCATGAAGACTGTCCTGCTTTCATCTGCCTTCCACATCACAGCATGACCTCTGTACCACTGATTTCACAAGTCACTTTCTGTTCCTGAGCCCTTTTGGCACACAAAGTCCTCATCAGCCCCAGGCCAGTACTGATGAAGCTGCTACCCTCCATCAAGATGGATTCAAGTGGGATTTAATCCACTTGAGGACCATCACCGTTTCCTGTGGACTTCGGCACCCAAGGCCGTTAGTCACTCCTCGGGGTTGTCAGGTTAGTTAACTGCCAATGCATTGAGTCACTGGCACTATGTTCTACTCTATTACCATAGTATAATAACCTGGCCAGATTGGCAGCTCTCAATCAGTGGTGGGCATCAGCAGGTTCACACCAGTTTGCCAGAACCAGTAGCAGAAATTCTGGCAGGCCCCACCCATTCAAGCTTTGAAATAAAGTAGTCCTAATTTGGGTGCAATGCAGGGCTTTTTCCCTGGCCACACCCACCATACCACGCCCACAGTATGATAGTAAAATGTTTTGGAGCCCACACTGGCTCTCATGTATAGGTATTAAATGTGCTGTTATTGTAGTTTTTGGTATCCTGGAAAGGTTTTGGAATGTACAGCCTATGGATGGTGTGTGCGAGTGACCAGGATTGCAATAACTAGTAAAAAGAAATAGAGAACAAGAAAAGAGGAAAAAACAAGAGCTCTCTTCTGGAAGACATAAGAAATCAAAGAAATCAAATCAAATATAAGTTTAGACTAAGAATGCAAAATGACCAACATGAAAGCACACTATCTGACCAGGAGAAAAGAAAGAAAAGGTGGATACAGTATACAGCATACAGTACCTCCAAGAAAGAAGAGACCAAGGAGTGCAGTGACTATAGGATCACTGTTTTAATTTTACAGGCAAGGAAAGTGATGCTCAAGATGTTGTGACAAAGGTTTTTACCTTATACTGTACTGTATAGAGAAATACCTGATGTTAAAGCTGAATTCCACAAAGGAAGAGGCCCCCAAGATCATTTTGCAAATATCCATGACTACAAAAGGAACGATACAACGTTAATGTTAACAATGAAGAAATTGAGCTAGTGAAAAATGTTGCATACTGTGATTGAATTAACTATCCATATAAAGCAAAGCAAAGGAAAGTAAAGCACACTTATATACTGTCCCATACAGGCCCGTACTGGCCATTTGGGACACAGAGACAAGTCTCAGTGTGCCCCAGTTACTGGTGCCCCCCAGAGGCGGGCAGAAGTATGTCACCTGGCAGCTAGACTAGATTTCCAGCAAGTGATATCCACCATGCACGAACCAGCCCTGCCCCCTCATAGCTTTGGTGGCTGAGAAAGACCCTCTGGGTTTCTTTGTGGCTTGTGGCAGTGGTGACAAAATCCCAGCAGCCACCCCAGCAGCCAGAGTCTGCTGTGCCCAAACCAAAATGTAAGGGAGAGAGGGGGTTGGTGGGAGATGAAGCTGAAGTGGATTAAAGGTCTCTCTCTCTCTCTCTGTCGGGTGCAGCCTCTTCTTTCTTTCTGCCACTCCCTATTGTCCAGCGGAGGTGGGGGGGGGAAGGCAAGGGAAGCAACTTTTTCTCTGGTTCCCCTCCATCCATTACTCTCCCCATTTGAGAGGAGGGCGAATGAGGCTCCTTTCATGTCCCCAAGATAATTTCCCACTGAAGTAGTCCCTACTGATCTACTTGTAATGTCTTGCTTTACAGCTAGGTTGGCAGGAGCTGGGATCTGAGAAGGGCGCTTAATCCATGCCATCATGCAGTACCCCCCCTAGGCGCTGCCCCATTTCTTCCTGTCCAGTTCCCTTTTAGCATAGCCAGCACGTTTCTGGTCGCATAGCGCTTAGTGCACTCTCTGGGTGGTTCACAAATGAATTAGCATTTTGCCCCCAACATGTATATTCATTTACTGACCTTGGAAGGTAAACCTTGAGTCCTGGCCAGGATTGAATTTGCAACCTTTTGGTTGCAGTACAGCAGTTTAACCACTGCGCCACCAGGGCTAAAGACTGCAGCCCAGAAATTAGATGAAGAGTTAGAAAAGATCATCACATGTAAAGATGTGTTACTAAAGAACAACACCAAGATCATCCACATTCTTGACTTCCTTATGTACAGGTGTGAAAGCTGGATGGTAAAGAAAGCTGACAGGAGAAAATTTATTTGTTTAAAATATGGTACCTGAGGAGAGCTTTGCAGATACCCTGGAATGACAGAAAAATGAAGAAGTCCTAGAGCGAACCAAACCTGTTCTAAAATTGGAAGTAAATCTGATGAAAGTGAGTGTGTTATATTTTGGCACATCATACGAAGACAATATTATCTGGAGAAGACAAAGATGCTGGGGAAAGGTGAAGGCAAACAGGAAAAGAGGAAGGCCAATTCTGAGCTGGGTTGACTCCCTAAAGAACATTACAGACTTGAGTTTACAAGAGGTGAGCAGGGCTGGTGAGAGCAGGTCAATTTGGAGATCTCTCTTTCATAGGATTGCCATAACTCTGAGAGGTCACATAATAACAATAACTTCAGAGAATATCAATGTGGGAGTGGGAGTCATGATAGAAGCATAGAGAGTTTTGCATGCTGGAAAAAAGTGGATCAGCCTCTTCCGTCTTAATGCTAAAACTGAGGGCCATCCCATAAATTTGAATGGTGAGAGATTCCAGAAATAGCTCTTTGTGTGTCACATCACTAGAATGAGGAATTTGCAACCACAAGATGTAATGATGTGCACCAGCTTCAAGGGAGAAAATAGTGACCAGCCAAATCTGTAACAGGCAAGCTATAGATAGCTACATGCCATGATTGCTAAACCAGCATGGCTCTGAACACCAGTTTTTGGGAAATGTTGGAGTGCTGCTATCACACTTGTAACCTTCTTCTGGGCTTCCTATCTGGTTGACATCTATGTGAACAGAATGCTGGACTATATATCCTTTGCTCTAATCCAGCACAGTTCTTCTTATGTTCTTGACATTGCAAAACTAATTTAAAAGGAACAATTATTCTGTTAAAAAACTCAGTTAGGGATTGTAAAATATCAACACATTCAGATCAACAACCAGCCTTTGAGTCTCATTGTCTTTGCATGACTGTTGTCTGAACCCAATCTACATTTCTTACCCATTCAGTTTATATTCTTTCAAGACACAATGCCCTTAATGACAGGGATTTCTTTAGAAATGCCTACATTGCAGTAGAGAAAGATGAAAACACTTTGAAAATAATTTGTTTCAAGGACTATATGCATGCAGACAAAACAAATGTGAGCATATTCAGCTCTTTTATAACCAGTGACATTGGGATTACTTCCACGAGATCTGCATTGGGTGACATCCACATGCATGTCACCAAAACAAGATTATACATGCAGAAGCTTGAAGTACGGCATTCACAGTTCATCAGTTTCTGCCATTTATGTTAGACAGTATCAATTGCTAGATTCCACCAAACCCTAAGCTCATTTCTGTAATATTTATATTGTCAATTTGTCCACAGCAGTGGGGCACTAGAGCAGAACTCCCAGCACTAGATGTTACTATGTACTGAAAATTGCATATTTTCTTCTTCTTCACTTAACTGGCAATATCATTACACACAAAAGGAAGAACATTTTAGTGAACAAGAGTTGTAAAATAAATGTTTGTGCTAAGAACATTTTTTGTAAAAGAAACAACAACACCCTCCTTGATAAAACATGTTTCATGCAAAATAATGTTTCATATTAAATAAACTCAAAACTAAAGGCAATATCCATTACCATTTCATTTCCTAAAGGAAGGGCCAGAAAGAAAGTAGCAGTGCAAAATGGAACAGAATATTCAGGAAAATATGCTGGGTTAATTTATGTATGGCTTTGCCCAAGGCTGAAGACCTTTGGAAGATCACTTGCCATTTTTCTTTTTTGGTCAATATTTAGCTCTTGTTTGTATAGGTCCTTTTTTCATTTAGCTATATATATATATTTACTGAAAAATTTGTGTGATTAATGCATTGATTTAGTTTCCCAATGTGCACCGCTTCTAGGCAGATCCCAATATTATTTATTTTTATTAGTTTATAATATGTCAATTTTTCTTGCTTACCTGTCAGCTCCGACTAAAATGCATAAATCAAAAATATAGCAATGTGGACACTAACAAGGCATAATTATTGTAAGGTCTGTCTCCTCTTAAAGAAAAATACAATTACCTACTAGTATGTTGCTTAGATTAGGTCAGCATTTGCATAATACTAACTCACATTTTCCCTTAACAATTTTAACATTAGATGTTCAGTTTTGGAAATCTATATTTCTTTATCTTCATCCCAGTTTTATTTTTAAGGTTAAAATTAATTTAAAAAATCAGTCAAAATAAGAAAAAATATTTCAGTTGAGTTTCTACTGGAAAAGCTTTCATTACTCTGTGACACGTTTTAAGGATTCAGCCAGACTTTCATAAGGAAGACCATTAAAAACAGTAAAATAAGTAAAAATATCATAGCCAATTTAGTTTCCCAAACTATTATTTATTACATTCAAACTGATTCATTTTCTCAACAGATTAACACTTAATAGAAAATAACTGTCAGTGCAAGAGATTAAGCAGGAATTTGCCTTTTATGTAAAATTTATAAATATAGGTTATATAGGTGTGTGTGTGTGTGTGTGTGTGTGTGTGTGTGTGTGTGTGTGTGTGTGTGTGTGTGTGTACATGGCCACATAGCAAACAATAGGATAAAAAGATGCAAAGTTTTCCACTCTTGCACAATAGTAGCATGTAAAGCTGAGCTTTGTCAAATCCCATGTAGCTGAATATATAATGAATGATCCTCCTAGAAATAAGGCAAAACTAGGCTGAGATCTAGGGTTAAATAACTGTGATATATTTATAGAGGGCAAGGGATCATCATAAAATAAAGCAGCAAATAGTAAAGAAGTCAATGTAAAAGAGAGGCCGGGGATTTAGGGTATAGAGATCATAAATTTTCATCGATAGAAACAGTCCATGTACCTCAGGAGCTGAGGTTTAGCTATAATTTCAGGGCTGACCTATAGGCTTCTGGTGTTCACAGTGCAGGCACAATCAAGATGCCATATGAGGAGGAGGTGACGGGTAGGAGGAAATGTTGCAGATCTGTGTGATTTACTCATTTAATCATCTGCAAATCCACCTGAAATGCAACAGCAGTGTGCTGAATTCTAGTACTTGAGAGCATTTTATTCTCCCCGTAAATTTCATTTAATTCTTACTACAGTGTCACATATAAACAAGAATAGTGAAGGATTTCTTCCCCTGAGCGTTCCTATGCAGGAATGAGGGAAAGAAACAGTTATAAGGAACATATAGATCTGTGGTGTCACTCGCCATCTCTACATCCTTCTGATCACACAAATTTATCAGGTGCCTTTTAGGAGAAATTGTTTCCCCCCTCTCTTGCCCAGGCTCCATACTTACTTGTATGCATATGATATAGAAATATATACACACAACCTGCTCCTTCAAAATCCCATTTTCATTTTAATAATAATTAATAGCAATAATGATAATAAAGGATGATGGCATCCACAGGAACCACTGATGCTTTTAGCTTGGTCCTAATTGCCCTTAAAGAGAATTCTAAATGCTTTCCAAATGACTCAGATGATCTGGCTAAACAGCTGGCTTGCTTCTTCCTATTAGTTTGAGTTGGAAAACATTGTGTCAGCACTAAGTGAGCTTTTTGTTCTCATCTCCATCCTAATGGAGTTTGCAGAAGACACCTCACCCACACACTTATCTAAGAGGGGAGAGTTGATGGTCAGGCATGTGGATCTGAGGGTGGGGGTGGGGAGGCAAAGGGATGTGAGTGAGAGGCTCTACTGCAGGGTTGCCTGAACTTTCAAGCCACAGGCTGGGCACATGGTTCAGTGTGCAGGTCACATGGTTCCTCCCACTGGAAGCAGAAGTAAAACGTGCCTTGCAATCTGTTTTGCAACAAGATGAGATAGATTTTAGGCTGCCATTTTCTCTACTTAAACCAGGGGTGCCCAAACTATGGCCCATGGGACAGATTTGGTCCCTGACGCCAATTCATCCAGCCCGTGCCACCATTGTCACTCTCGGAAGTGCTTCCAGGAGTGACAAGGACTGCACGGGCTGGATGAATTGGTGTTGGGGGCTGAATATGGCTCATGGGCTGTAGTTTGGGCACCCCTGCTCTACTGGAAGCAAATAAAGACTTCAAAAGGGGACTAGGTCTCAGTGCTCTCTGTGGGCACAATATTCTGCAATATGCATTTCCTAAACTCATACCATCTCTTTGTTGTCTGTGCAACTATTTGTATGCTGAGCCACCAGCACTGAAAAATCATGTTTCTCCATGGCTGTTGCAGTTTTTGCAAACCCTGCAAGCTGGAAAGGGACCCCAGAAATGGAACACAGTTTGTCAGAGATTGTGACAAACTGGGCTTCTGTGGGAGATCAATTCAAGGTAGCACCCACCAATGTTAACAATGCCTGGCAGGAAGCTTATCATTCTGTAAGTCTATCTTCTAATGCAAACATGTAACACTGTGGTACTCTACAAATTCCAGTGAGATAATTGATTTTTTAAAAGGGGAGAGGAGTTCATTTGTACAGGTGTTTGTTTTGAATGAAATATCGAAGGGAAATACCAAATGCCAGCTAACCTATGTTTCTCAGGAATGGATTCTCATCTGCAATCCACTAGGTTGTGCTGTTGTATAGAGAACGGGGCTCCTCCTCCTCCTCTTCTTGGCACACTGCATAAGAATCGTATCACGCTGTGCAGAGTCTTGTAAATACTGTTTTACAGTTTTCACTAAGAACAGAAGTATATAAGATCAAGAGAAAGAAACTGTCATTTGCTTTTTCTCCAAAGCCCTGTCCAGGACTTGGTTTGAATTTGTCATTTTTATATGCAGTTCAATGTGCCCAGAAGATATCTATGTTGTCATACGCCGCGTTTTATCTATGTGCTGCTAAGACCAAGCACTTCCTCTTAGCAAACCCTGAGTATGATATGTTTGTTCTGAGAGGTCTTTTCAAAACCCTTATGGGTTTTCTAAAGTCTCTAAACTCAAACTTTGGCTCCCCTGGCTGATTTGGTCCTGCCCTGACATCAACACAATAGTTATGAACTTTCTACATTGCAGTAAAAAAAGTGTTTTGGACCCCCCCCCCCCCCCATTTATCATGACAACACCGTGAAGAGGATTGTGGTGGACAGCAACATGTGAGTTACCCATTTGTGCATCCTCCTACCCCCATACCAAAACCACTGAATTCATCTGGCATTCTTAGTATAGAAAGGTATTTTCCCCATAGTAAATGTAATTGCTTCTCTGCATGTATAATACAGATCATCCAGAAAGATCTGTGTAAAATGTTATTAAAAACATAATTACTCCATACACTCCACCACACAATATTCCCTTTGTCCAACAAAAAAAATCCTTTGAAAAAACTTACTTTTAACTTGGGCAACATAGCGACATAGCCTGTTTGACATTAAGCAACAAACTTTGCTGAAATGGGTTCCATCCTGTCAATTTAAACTTGGTTTTCTAAACTAGATCTTGCATTAAACAAATACCTTAGAGAGTTTTTGTTGCATATATGGGTATTTTGAAAAACCTAAGGATTCATTTCTTTCCATTTATTTTCTCAGCTTTGGTGAAAATCTTTCTGTATTTTCCTGCATGTATTAGCACCTTTCTCATCCTTCCTACTCTTCAGTAAACGGAGACACTAATAATAAGGAGCAGAGCCAAGGCTTGTCTCTATACCAGAGCTGTAGAAGGAAAACAAAGTAGTCATCTGTAAAGACTCAGACAGTAAACAAAACAAAAAGACAAAAAATGTTCTGCACTTTAAAGACTGCTGCATTTTAATGTTAGCTTTCATGGGTCAAGTCAGCATTTTTTGTCTTTTTGTTTTGTTTACTCTCTGACATGCTTGAAACACAGACTAACATAGCTATCATTTCAAAAAATTCATCTATAAAGACCTGAGTCTGCAATTGGTTAGCTTGGTTGGCCGCCCAGAGTCGACTTAGGTGAGTCGGGTGGCATAGAAATCAAACTATAAATAAATAAATAAATAAATAAAGCCTTACATTTGGGAACTATCAGCCTATTCAAGGTTTTGAATCTTGCAGTAACAAATTCTCAGTCTGTTAATTAGTTTCTGGCTGCTGCTGCTGTTAAAGACAGGAACCCTTTCCCTTAAAGTGTACACACAGTTAAAACAACAAGATATACTGATTGTATGAATTATATTTTGTTGTAGTTGTTGTCGTCAGCTGCTACTCGAATCCGAGCATACATTTTTCTTGAAAATCATTTTCTCAGTTGATGGATGTGTCTCTGGTGACTCAATAAAGTGATCCTGGCATGAAACATGCAGCCACACACGTTACACTGAATAGATGGTAGAGAGAGCATAGTTGAGTTTGACAAAGCTGTCATGTTTGTTGCTTAGCCTCTTTATGTCCATGGTGTTCTCCTTTGAATTGATTGGTAGCAGCAGAGATGGTTTGGCACCAAAGTGGGCAATCTACGGCCACTGCTTCCCAAGTTTGTGGCCTGACACCCTTCATAGTTTGTTTCAGCTGGTCCTTACAATGCTTCAAAGGAGTTCCATGAGCTCTTGTACCAGAGTTAAGTTCCCCATAAAGAATTTGACATGGAAGCCTGGAACCATCCATATGACTGGACACACCCTATCCATCTTAGACAATGGCCTACGATGGAAGCTTCGATGCTATTTAAATCTGCCTTCTCGAGGACTGTGATGTTGGTGACATAGTCATCAACTTGATGTTCAAGATGGACCTTAGCTTCTGTTGGTGAAAGCACTCAAGTTTTTTATGTCTTGGTGATAGAGGGTCCATGTTTCACAGCCGTACAGTAATGATGAGATAACAATGGCTTGTTATATTCTGAGCTTAGTCTGGATTGTTAAATCTTTGTTCTGAAGACCCGGTGTGATAGATGATCAAAGGCAGAACGGGCAGCACCAATTCTCTTCACCACGTCCTGTTCACAAGTGCAGTTTTTAGACAGGGATGCTACCAAGATAAGAAAACTGGTCTACCTGTTCCAGTGTAGAATCTGAAATGGTGATACTGAATTCTGGAAGGGCTGTCCTTGGGGCAGGTTGTGCAAGTACCTTGGTTTTCTGAGCATTTATGGTGAGGCCAAAATGATCACATGCATTCTTGAAACAGTTGACTTATGTGGGAGGGCAAACGATGCCGTGTCGTTGGCATATTGCATTTCTGTTATCCCGTTAGTACTGGTTAGTCTTTGGGAGCATAGTCTAGCCAAATTGAAGAGTCCTCCATTGAAGCAGTATTTAATCTCTACAGCTGTGTTGTTATTATAAATTTCATATTGCATGGCAGCCTAGTTAAGGGCAAAAAGGGTTGGAGCAAGCATGCAACCCTGCTTCAATCTGTGGGTGATTGGGAAGGCATCTGATATACTGTTTTGGTCGAGAACCCTCCCAGAGATAGCACCATGAAGTGCATGGAACATATCTACCAGATGTACAATTAACCTATAACAATTCATATGTACAGCAATGCAATGTGGTAAATAAGGAAGATGTAAAAATGAGGATTCCAGTTATTTTGACTCACTCTTTTATTCTCCTTTGGGCTTGGGAAAAGAAATCATTGGCTAAATCCAGGACTTTTCTCTTTACCAAAGCTTGGAGTGTGTCTGGTCAGGTTCTCCTGCTACAGTAATATAGTACAGCAACTGTATGCTGAGTATCACGCAGTGGTTAACTAACCTGACAACCCCAAGGACTAACGGCCTTGGGTGCAGAGGTCCACAGGGAATGGTGATGGTCCCAAGTGGATTAAACCCCACTTGCATCCATCTTGATGGAGAGCAGGAGCTACATCAATACTGGTCTGGGGCTAAGAAGGATTTTGTGTGCTAAAAAGGCTCAGGAACAGAAAGTGACTTGCAGAACTAGATCAGTGGTACGGAGGTCATGCAGTGACGTGGAACGCAGATGAAAGGCCACAGCATTATATTCTCAGGACAGTTTTCATGGCTGATTGCCATGATGATCACCTATATTGGAGTAAGCCATTAATATCCCTTCTTCTTTAAGTACCAGTGATGGTGCTCTCCACTGGTGCCATCTCTACTGGAATTATGCAAAGAGAGACCCAGGCCCCAGCTCACAGCCATAATGATACAGTCTTTATTTCAACAATCAGTATGGTGGACAGAAGCCTTAGGTGCTCAGGTTCATGTGGTGGAACCATAGGCATAGTATACATTCACATTTGCCATTCTCAGTCCTTGAGGTATTATGCCTGTGCTGAATATTAAGGTGGCAAATCTATTCACTAGAGTGAGTCAAGAGGCATAAATTTCTCAAAATGAGCCCTGCTGCCTGGTGAAATAGGCATCCAATACCAGGCAGTGATCTAAACACGAGCCAGAGACAGGAAACCATCTCAGGCAATTTATTTGGGGACCCATGAAAAGATAACAATGATTTCTGATCATTTCCATAGTTGTTTTAATGCAAAGAGTGGGGTAGAGGATTTGTTGGGTTTTCAAACACAGACAATAAGAATGGTTCAGGTATTAGGGCTGTGCTATTTAATGTTTTTGAATCAGGACCCAGGATTCCCCACAAATCCCATAAGCAGAATTCTGGGACTTGCACCACAAATACACAAAAATGCAGACATGTATGTATGTATGTATGTATGTATGTATGTATGTATGTATGTATGTACGTACAGTAATATCCCGGATAATGTTATGACTTGGTTCCACAAGTCATGACGTTGTCCGATGCATGCATCGAACAACACTAAAAAAAAAAAAAAGCCCTGACTTCATGGACAAACTGCTTTAAAGGCAGGCAGGGAAAGAAAGAGACCCGATCAAGTCTCTCTTTTTCTCCCTGCCTTTAAAGCCACCCCCCACCCGCAGCGGTCTCTGTGACTGCAATACTGCAGTCGCAGAGACTGCTTTTGTCTCTTTCTCTAGAGAACCAATCACGTCTCTCTCTTTCCCCCTCCCTGTAGTTTAAATACAGGGAGGGAAAGAGAGACAAGCAGTTTCTCTCTCCCTGTAGTTTAAATACAGGGAGGAAAAAGACGCGATCGCAAATGCGATCGCGTCTTTTTCCTCCCTGTATTTAAACTACAGGGAGAGAGAAATCGTAGTTTAAATACAGGGAGGGAAAGAAACACAGTCTCTCTCTCCCTGTAGTTTAAATACAGGGAGGAAAAAGATGTGATCGCATTCTCTAGAACCAATCACGTCTCTCTCTTTCCCCCTCCCTGTAGTTTAAATACAGGGAGGGAAAGAGAGACAAACAGTCTCTGCGACTGCAGTAAGGTTCCACAAGGTTCCTCAGCGACTGCAGCATGCTTTTCCCTGAGCCTACTGCAGTCGCAGAGACCGCTGCGGGTGGGGGGTGGATTAGGTAGTTCTGCCCAAACCACCCCACACCCACAGACCATTGCCTCGGATAACGCTAAGAATCATTATCCAGAATCGTTATCCGATGCAAGCTTTTCCCAAAAAACTTGCATCGTTATCCGATTCTAGTGTTATCCAATGCAATCGTTATCCGGGGTATTACTGTATGTATGTATGTATGTATGTATGTATGTATGTATGTATGTATGTATGTTATATACTACCCGTATAGTATAAATGCTATTTTAAGTTGTTTACAATATAATAATTACAAACGTACAAAGTTGAAGAAAAAATAAATCACATAGTACAAACATTAGTAAATGATAAATAACACAGGAATAAAAAACCATAACTTTAATTTTAGCCACAAATTACACCAATGACAGAATAAATGGCAGCACCACCATAAAATACAGTCAAACCTCACATAAAGAGTGCCTTGCTTAAAGAATAGTTCGCTTAAAGAGCAGAATTTTCTCTGAATGTTTGCTTCACTTAACAACTAAAACCAACCAAAAACTCACATAACAAATGAATTGGGGTTTACAATCCCCCCAGAAGTCACAATTGGTTATTTACAATGGAGTTTTGCTTAAAGAGCAAACTCACTTAAAGAGCAATCCCATGTAACACATTATGTTCTTTAAGCGAGGTACCACTGTAACTGAATCAACTTCATCATCAGACATCAACATCCGAGCAAGACATATTTTCTGTAACAAGGGAAGGTGGGTGCTACCAAGAAGCCCTGATACTTGATTACAGGTGACTCCCACAAAGTTTTTTCAGTCAACCACTCCCACTGATGATCCTGGGCATGGAAGACACAAGAAGACAGAAAAGGGCCACCTTTAAATGTCTCTCCATGTTCTTCTAAGATGCAGGGAGCCAGGCTGCACACAGTAATTCTGCCCACATGGAAAGATTGTGAGGCAAAACACATTCTTCAGTGGGCTGCAACCAATCTAGCTCCCTTTACAGAATCAAAATTCACACTAGCCCCTGTTTTAAACCATTACCTTGAAAGAGGCAGGTGTTTCAGTATCAGAGTCAAGTGATCTTGATGTCTCCTGCAAATTAGCAGTGTAACACTCTTCAAGGATAGTCCCACCATAGAGATATGGTACAGACTATCACTATTTATCACTGCTCAGAAAGTTCCTTTCTTTTTGGACTACAGATCCCAGAATGCCCAGCCAGTGTGGCTTGTGGCTATCCAAGCAGAGATAATTACAAAAACAATTTTTTACTAAATGTTATTTAACAGTGACAGGGAGAGGAGCATATTTGTGTGTACCTTAGATTAAGCATTTTGGAAAGATACAGAATCCGGCTCATTTACTGGTCTGTTGATTACTGCCAGAAACATGCACCAATGAGGACTTAAGTTTGGCCAATGACAAAGCCAAGAAAGTGGCTTCATTTTGGCAGTCCAAGGTTTGATTGGGACACAAAAGAAGAATTAACCATTTATGTCTAGACACATGCCGTATCAGTCCCCATTGAAATGAAATAAGGTAAAGTCACAAAAGTTTATAAAATGTCTCAGAGGTACTAAATGACCATTTCTGCATTTCCGGTCACCAAATGAATATCACTTCATTATAAACCCAGCTCCTTGTTTGCTGAAGTAACAAATGAGTTATATTCTAACCCACCCCAACGCTGTGGTTGATTTCACATTGCTTTAGAAAAAATAGCATCCTTCCTGACCTTTAAAAACAAATACATCACTAACGATGTAGAAGGGAAAGTGTCTCTGCTAAGCATGTAAATAGTATTAGTCTGGATATCAACAGTTATTGACTCCAACTCTTTCTCTTTATGCATATACGTTTTAAAATAAAAGTATCTGCATGAAGTGGGAAACAACTAGACATGACTAATTATTCTGCAATTATCAAAAGATAACCTTTTGCCCACCTGTCTGTATCATAGCCCTTCTACAATCCCTTCTGGCTGAAACCAGCCAGCATAACAAGCATAATAATAGTGCACACTCCCTCGGTTTCTGCTTAGCAGAATCTGGAAATGGATGGATAGAAAATTAGCCCAGGGAACATTTTATTTCAGATGCACACACATACATATTACTTGTTAGACAGCTGAGGAAATTTAACCTGTGACTTCTCCCTCACACACATCCTCAGACAAGCTTATTTCAGTCTCATTTTTACTTCACATTGTTCATCGGATGTGGCCGCAATTTCTCATTAAAATTCAAGGGGGGAATGAGGCTTTGTAGAGACTGCTGTGTATATTATGCATACAAAGTCATTGTTCAGAAAGATTTCTACTGCCTTGTAACACCTCTGTACTTGAAATTTAGTGTCATAGTATGCCTGTACTAATCAGAAAATGGACTGATCACAACAGCTTTGCTTCCAATGAAGAATAAGAAAAGAAATTTCAACTGCCACACAAGCAGACTAAAAATAAAAATCCTTCTTTTTTGGATAGGACAAATTAGACAAATAGACACACAATTAGATGTGAGTTTCGTGTGCTTTGCTAAGGTTTAAAGCCTGTGTTGAGGCCAGTTAAGCACCTGAGTTTTCAAGTCAGAAAACAGAGCAGCTAGAAGCAGTACCAAGGAAATATTGTTCATTTGTATTTTAAAAGGCTAGATGATATTGGTGATAGGATGACAGCTTCTGAAACAGCCTTGGTGATAGATGTTAAGTC